>OU744728.1:29908199-30544449 GCA_916613615.1 Steromphala cineraria
AAGACAAAAATAGGTATTAGGTCGTAGCCCTTGCGGCCCTATAGACGTCTAACGGCCATTCTCAGAAAAGAGCTTATTTTAGGAGTTACCCCTCCCCACCGTAGAACAAAGCCAAACCACTTTTTTCTTGAAGATATATATATGTTGTGTTGGAAAAGGATGGTTGTCACATTTTCATTTGGTGGCAGGGGTATTTTTCAGCCTTGTTTCCATGGCAACCAAACATTTTCGGGTAAAAAATCAAAAATGCATATTATTGTGAATAACTTCACTATTTATTTACATAAATGAACATAACTGGTGTCATATTGTAGCTTATACATACATCTTTCATACTATGAAAACATTCGATAAAAATATAATATCATTATTTTTTAAAATTAATGGGAAATTATTTTTTTTATGATTTTTTTACAAATTTGTCCAAACACTCGTCACTGAAGTGTCACAATGCCTTAAATTTGTTTATAATATACATGAAAATGTTCCTTAACTAATGTACATTTATTCTGATTCTTAATTACAATAAAAAATATCAATTTGTTGAATGTATGTGGTTTCCATGGCAACCAGGTCAAAATTCGCTAAATCGCCATTTCTTGAACATATTTCACAATATCTCAATTTTTTGTTGTCACAACTGAATAATATTGACATTACATTGAAAAACCTGTTAGGAATTCTTCATTCATCAATTTTTCAACTTAACACTTATTCTTGATAAAAATTAAAAATTATGAAAAATGTCAAATTTTAGTAAATTTGACCCAAAAACTCCTGACGAAAAATCCATTTCATCCTGCTACATAATCCTATTCCTATCTACGAAGCTCATGCAATTCCCTGATATCCAACAAGGCAAATGGTCATTTATGGTCCTGCTTCATGACTGTGTATTAAATAGGAGCCGTTTATATAGTCTAGATCCTATTTCTGCAAGTCTAGATAGACTGAATACACATTTATGAAATGAAAAGCCCCAAGAAATAAAATAACATAAATGAAGGTACAGTAAATATTAAAAATATTTCATAGACTAAATTTTAGTCTAGGCTATTTATGGCATATCATTTCTTCAGCCAATGATATCTCATTATTCAAGGACCCTGGAGGAACATTAGTTATTATTACATTCTGTTACTGGCACTATTGCAAGATGAGAGATGATGTCATTGGTTAATTAGAGAGTGATAAGAGAAATTTGCTGTGACGGCTATCAGGATTTTTGTATGAGCTACGCGAATACACCCATTTAGCAGGTCATTTTGCATGGAAGATGCAGCAGGTTTATGGTATCATTATGGGTGTTATGAATGTTTCAACTGTCTTCCAAAGCAAAACATTTAAGACTTGTCATTTTCCAAGAACAACCGTACATAAAGCATCCAATAACCTAGACCCTAGACCTGTCAACCTCATTGGTCTGTCAGTAACAAAGCCAAACCCTCAGTCATTGGTCAATGTTTTATCTACATATAACTTACAACTTGTGTTACAATCATTGTTATTGGATTATTTCCTGTGTTTTTGTTTGTGAGTGAGTAAGTGCTTAACACCGCTTGGGCAATACATTGTATTTCAGCCATTAGCGGCGGGAATTTGTTTGTGACTAGCAAATTAATTACCTGATTTCGGCAGAAGACTTCATGGGCATTATGAATAGTGTAGATTGAAACTAACGTAAACATTATCCAATTAGGTGTTTGCTATTTTGTTTATTTACTTTATATTTTTTTTAATTGATAAACTATCAGATTATATACGTCCACAATTGTGGCGTTGGATCAAACAGATGTTTCTGATATGACACTGTTTCATTTGTCATGCAAAAAGATTCTGAAAGTATGATTTACCATATTTTAAAATTTGAGGAAGCTGATTACCGATTTGAGAAGAAATGTCAACCCCACCATTATAAAAGTCTCAGTTCTGCAAAGCAAATTTTTATGCATGAAAGAAAAATAGTTAATCATTTGCATCAACACTTCCTCTGATATTGGAAACCATGAAACCTCAGCAATAACCTTTTGGCACAAATTATTAGGGATGTCATGATACACCGATGCATAGATGTGGTGCAGTTCACGATACAATACACGATACAGTCAACTGTATCCTGATACAAATTTTAGTGAATATCGATAAATTTTTGGGTGAATATCGATGTATTTTTGTGTGAATATTGAATCAAGAAATCCAGAGTTGGTTAAATTCCTTAAGATAGCATAAACATAGCATTAATTAAATTACTTTTTCATGAAGAAGTTGGCTTATTGTTGTCTTTATATGCTGGTTACTCAGATAAGTCTCTATAGGAAAATTAAATTTAGATCCCTGAATTTTTATCTCAACGTAATAATGTCGCATTTAGTGTATTGCGATATGTATCGTATTGTGACGTTTTGTATCGCAAGGTACATGTATCGTGGCATCTCTAAATATCATTGACCAAATTGAGTCTGACCCAAGTATAATGGTTGTTGTAGTAAATCAATCTGTGCAAAAAGACAAAGTAAGCTGCAGAGTGATACATTTAAAACATACTTTATTTGTACATATGTCAAAATAGATGTATAAACTATGTACAAACATATAAAGATGTAAACTTATAAGTGCAGAATCACACAAATAACTATCACTCATTTTCACATTTAAATATTTGTTAATTCAATAACTGGAATCACAAGACTTAATGCCAATGGTACCACAGGAACTGCGGTTGAATACTTAGTCTTTGTGCAGGATACAGAAGTATCAAAATCAAAATGATATATCAATATTAAATAAATATTCTTTCTGAAATAAATGTTCTTTAGCTCGTCAAGCTTTTTTATATTATATTGTGATATTATTTTCACACTAGAATAAAAAATTTCATTCAAACAAGAATTCATCTAACAGAAATGTTTTATCAAAATACATCAAAGTAAAAGGCTTTTTTTCAACCTAGGTTAATGTTATATTTAATCTTCCCTACTTACAAAGACCTGATGACACCCTCTGAAAGGTAACAACTAAAATGTTGTAGCTACCATATTCGACGTAATAAGCGCCCTGCTCCAATAACAATTGACATCAAATAATTAAATAAATAATTTTTTCTCAGTTAGCCCATGGAACAAGAAATAAAATTTGACATGGAATAATCAATAGACTGTTCATGGCACATTCATTATAATAATTTAAGTGTGAAGAAAAATATTGATCAAAGTGATTCTATTAAAATATATTGCTCAGTTAGACCATACAGCAACAAATGACATTTGACAACAAATAATCAAAGCGACATTTGTAAAATAATAAATTGAGTGTGGAGAAAAATATGAGTAAATATATATATATTGGAAAGAGACTCTGAGAGTTGAGATTGATTTAAACCAACTTCACCTACAATGCCCAACTTGTACCAGTCTTCATCATCAAGTAATCTCAGCCTTGCTGCATCATGCCACAATTTGTGGTAAGTAACCTGAAGACTTATCTAAAGACAACACTGACCAGAGACTGAGGTGAGTCAACTGCCCCTGCAAAGCGTAACTTGTACCAGTCTCCATCTAATCTCAGCCTTGCTGCATTGTGCCACAATTTGTTATTTGAGTGCAGAGCACTCATTGATGATGGGAAACAATGTTACTGGCATTTCAGATGGGACTCTTTAAAGTTCACATAACCACAAACATATTTCACTATTTTCTTTGGAATATAGAAAGTCTGATTACAATATTGTATAGTGCGTTAAAGGTCGCTACTCAAATATGTTAGTTTGGTAATGAAAGCCGCTTTTGAAAACCACTTTTGATGGGCCGCTTAGATTGGTCACACACCCATTTTGTGATGTCATATACAGAATCATCCTCGTTATCTATACATCTATCGTAACAATACCACAGAAAAAAAACCCTAATAATTAACGATTTTCGGAAAATGTTTCCGCTCAGTTAGATAAATCATTTGATGACTTAACACTACTAAGCATTTGGTGTAAAAAAGATACCCACATCAATGGTAATTAAACAATTATTTAGGCGGTATTTTAGTTGAAATAATGATGCGCTACTCTGTATATTCTGTTTATTACGTCACACCCGCGCGAGTTTTATGGCCCCTAACCCAGATGGGGTTTTCACAGCCGATAATTACGCTGTCTAAATGAAAGATTAATAAAAGGTGTTTATTGGACAAATTAAATTTTTCATAATTTTTAATTTTTATCAAGAATAAGTGTTAAGTTGAAAAATTGATGAATGAAGAATTCCTAACAGGTTTTTCAATGTAATGTCAATATTATTCAGTTGTGACAACAAAAAATTGAGATATTGTGAAATATGGTCAAGAAATGGCGATTTAGCGAATTTTGACCTGGTTGCCATGGAAACCACATACATTCAACAAATTGATATTTTTTATTGTAATTAAGAATCAGAATAAATGTACATTAGTTAAGGAACATTTTCATGTATATTATAAACAAATTTAAGGCATTGTGACACTTCAGTGACGAGTGTTTGGACAAATTTGTAAAAAAATCATAAAAAAAATAATTTCCCATTAATTTTAAAAAATAATGATATTATATTTTTATCGAATGTTTTCATAGTATGAAAGATGTATGTATAAGCTACAATATGACACCAGTTATGTTCATTTATGTAAATAAATAGTGAAGTTATTCACAATAATATGCATTTTTGATTTTTTACCCGAAAATGTTTGGTTGCCATGGAAACAAGGCTGAAAAATACCCCTGCCACCAAATGAAAATGTGACAACCATCCTTTTCCAACACAACATATATATATCTTCAAGAAAAAAGTGGTTTGGCTTTGTTCTACGGTGGGAAGGGGTACCCGACCAGTTTTGTGCTTTGGCCCTTAGACTAATTATGCGTCACACGGTCACCAAAGCTATAAATAATAATTCTCGATAGGTAATGAGCTTGGGCAAAACGTTTCAGGTTTCTAGGACGTTTGCTTCTGGAACATTCCCCACCAATCAAAAGAGTCTGTGCGCACGGTTTCAGCTTTCTATGCCCTTCGCTTCTTGAGAAGATAGTACTAGGTTTTAAAGCGTTGCCCGTCCCTGTGGTCATTTACTAGGGCTCACAGTGTCACCAAAATGCAATTTATAATCTTAAAACCTAGGAACCCAGGCTACCATTAAATATACACCACGTTGTTATCGAATCCTTAGGTTTTACAATTGACAATTAAACAAGCCGCGTGGTTGATATCGCATAGCGATCCTTCATATTTATCAAAAGATAAAAATAGGTACTTACACTTAGGATATCCACAATGAATGTTTTAAGCACTTGAAAGCGTATTGCAGTGAAAATGTTTGGCCGTTATACTAGTGGCTAGAGTGCCTGCCAGCGGTTCATAGGGTTTGGGTTCCAATCTATCTTGGAGGATATTTTTCAATAGACCAATTGGGTGAAGATAATAGACATTATATGACATGTAAAAACCTACCTACGTCCAACTTTACTGGTTATGCTTACATTTTGAATATAATGCCATGACGTCGCTTTGTTAAAACTTTTTTGGAGTATGTTGGAAAACAAGATAAAACAGAACAACAGACGAAATCCCTGACATGTTTCTGAGAACAATGAGGTCAAGAGTAGGTCATAGATGAGGAGGTGTTTAGTGTTTAGAATCAGGTTTCAATAAGACGTTTAAGCTTATTGTGAAAGAAAGCTTACCTTGTCAAACTAATGTTACAATAACAAGGCCAACACCCTAGTTATCCTATATGGACAGAAATGACTATGTTAATGATTTCATCTCCTCTATTTTCCTTTCATTTGGTATATACAGTTGTTGTATATCAAACGATCATAGGGCAGGTCGTTCACGTCCTGTAATATGATGATTGATAAGGGGTGTGATTCACCTACAATAGACGGCAACTATAGTTATGAAAGGGTGCAAACTACAATCTCATCATACATAATCATACTTCAATAAGGTTCAAGTGTACAGGTATGCTCACGTGTTCACCAAGTGAACTATTCACCTAACAATACAGGGTCAACCATTAAACCAATATTGACGGACATGAGTATGTGCAAGATTTCATACACTTGCAATCAAAAGTCTTTCAAATACATATACATGTAATTCTTAAAGGGACAGTCCTATCGGTGTTTTTTGTGTGAACAAAATTCAAGAGTTTATACTTATATATGGTTATTACATGATTGTTTCACAATTATAATTTATATAAGTTAAAGTTTTAGTTGTTCTAAATTTCACAATTGAAAGTGCATCACTGCGTCCTCTTGCATTTTCCACAAAGAATATCCAGATAGGATTGTCTCAAATGACAAATATGGTACATATTCTATACTACAGACAAAACTTTTGGGAATTCAATTTGAATGTTACTTATGATTAGGTTTATCATTTCAGCTGAATGCTTGTTCAATAACAAGGCAATTACCTAAAGTGCAACAATAAAATGAGCTCAAGGTGAACTTAAACGCCGTTGGTTTGTGTCCCTATTGGAGAACTTACACTCACGAGCAGAATCGAGGTGAACAACCCTTCAAACTGCCCTTGAGCAGAACGGCAATATACACCAAATGTTCAATATACAACAACTGTTTGGTAAATCAAAAGCATGATTGAAATGCTTGTTTGTAAGGTCACACCAACAAAAAAGTTTGCAATGAAACTCTTGGTTGACAACACCTTTATAGGATTAACTCCGCCACTCAAGTTCAAATCAGGACCCTCCATTATCAGGGAACTCTGAAGAATTACTGGAGAACAATGTTCAAATCACACTCCTGAAAATATTAAGAGCATTTATACATTAACCAACCTTTGTCTCAGTAGCATATTGTCATATACCTTTCTTGTCATTCATGAAATGATCAACCAACACGAAACATTCAGCATCAAGAATTGATTCATACATTTAATGACAACAACAACTAATATTGAAATATTGTAATGTGATATTTATTTCTTGAGTAGACATTGTACAAAAATATATCTCTTTCAAACCATTACCATTCTGATAATACCACAATTTCAGCCACCAAGGAGAAACATGAACAGATTTACATTCAAATCAAAAATAATTTTCAGAGTAACCAATGGTATTATTTGAAATGTACCTTTATTTTCTTGAGTAAATATCACATATGAAAATATCTAGATAGTTCATTCCATCAACTTTGTCAAAAGACAATAGTTGTAGCTACCATCCATGGGCAAATTCAATAACAATAGACATGTTTATTGCAGATAGGTAGTAACTCCTTGAATTGATACATTTGTTAATGTGTCATAATTCAAAACTTACAAGGGTACAAGAATTACACGAAAGAGCCAATGGCTCTGCAGCTCATAAGGCTTAAAGATAAGTATTGATGCAAGAAATCAAATAAAAACTATGACCATGCAATTTCAACTCGTATTTGAAAACGCAGATAATATGCTGTTCTCACAGTTCTACTTTTAATAAGAAACACAAAATGAGTTTGATTTTCTATTCTTAATGTCCCATTACAATAAAGAGAAACCTTTGATCACTTAGTTAAAATGTAGGTTTAAAGGGGAAACAATTCAGATAAAGCCAAGTGTGTGATATAGATGTCAATTTCACATCTGTAATGTCAATTGACATTGACATTGTCAAAATATCTTTCCCTAGTAAAATATTTCGTTTTTTAGTTCTGATCTGTGATTGATTGTATCACTTAGTAAACAGAATAAACATTTTTCATTTTAATCATATAGATAACTATATATAATATGATATTAAACTCACACAATTAAGTAATTAAGCAAGTATATGATGCTTATCATAACAAGAGAAGCCAAATTTGTGAACAATTCATATACAGTGAATTATGATAGGATTTCTTGATGACATAAAATGATTGAAATCTGTGACATATAATAACAAGCATGGCAGTGATTGTATAGAATGTATATAATTAATACTTCTTGGAGGAGATAGATAAGTATCCATAGAAATGTTGATAAACACATAACCAAATTTTATGCAAAATCATGAAATACTAAATTGATTGACTAGATTTGACTAGAATATAAAACAGGAAACACAAGCAATCGATTAAATGATATGGAAGCAATCTTTTCTTACTGATGCCGACACCATTAACATCAATCATCATGGGATAAATGGTCAAATTGTAACAGCTAGGCACTTTCTTGAACAAATCTTTGGTCTTTTACTCTCATTTTTCCAAGATTATGGATTAATTTGATGAAGTTGTTCCATGTTCAGCACAAGTGCACTCCGGGACCCTTGCCATGGGCAGCTGTAGAGAGATAAGAGAATTAAGAGAAGACACAATCTTTATATTGTCTTAAGTATCATACAAAGACATGTCTGTATTGTCACAACTTTAATATTTTCTAACGTAATATGTTAAATGTTATCAAAATACTGCTCTTTGAGAGATATTAGTTTCATTTTCATTCAATGTTTGAGCTGTTAAAAAGGTTCTAAAAAAATAGAGCCATGGGCTCTGTAGCTCATCAGACTTTTGATTAAAATATGTTTTGACCCCTGTGACCCCATTTGGGGTCATATGGTGACAAAATCTACAATTTAGAATCCCCATTGGCCAAGGAGTCTACACACAACTTTTCAGCTCTCTAGACTTTTTGGAACTGGAGGAGAAGATGAAAATAGGTTTTTAAGGTTTTGACCCCTGTGACCCCAATTGGGGTCATGGGGTCACAAAATCTACAATTTAGAATCCCCATGGGCCAAGGAGTCTACACACAACTTTTCAGCTCTCTAGACTTTTTGGAACTGGAGGAGAAGATGAAAATAGGTTTTTAAGGTTTTGACCCCTGTGACCCCAATTGGGGTCATGGGGTCACGAAATCTACAATTTAGAATCCCCATTGACCAAGGAGTCTACACACAACTTTTCAGCTCTCTAGACCTTTTAGAACTGTAGAAGAAGATGAAAATAGGTTTTTAAGGTTTTGACCCCTGTGACCCCATTTGGGGTCATTGGGTCACGAAATCTACAATTTAGAATCCCCATTTGCCAAGGAGTCTACACACAACTTTTCGGCTCTCTAGACCTTTTGGAACGGGAGAAGAAGATGAAAACAGGCTTTTAAGATGTTTAACCCCTGTGACCCCATTTGGGGTCAAGGGGTCACCAAAACTAATATTTATAATCGGTATTGGTCAAGGAGTCTACACACAACTTTTCAGCTCTCTAGACCTTTTTGAACTGGAGAAGAAGATGAAAATAGGCTTTTAAGGTCTTGACCCCTGTGACCCCATTTGGGGTCATGGGGTCACAAAATCTACAATTTAGAATCCCCATGGGCCAAGGAGTCTACACACAACTTTTCAGCTCTCTAGACATTCTGGAACTGGAGAAGAAGATGAAAATAGGCTTTTAAGGTCTTGACCCCTGTGACCCCATTTGGGGTCATGGGGTCACGAAATCTACAATTTAGAATCCCCATTGGCCAAGGAGTCTACACACAACTTTTCAGCTCTCTAGACCTTTTGGAACTGGAGAAGAAGATGAAAATAGGTTTTTAAGGTTTTGACCCCTGTGACCCCATTTGGGGTCATGGGGTCACGAAATCTACAATTTAGAATCCCCATTGGCCAAGGAGTCTACACACAACTTTTCAGCTCTCTAGACCTTTTGGAACTGGAGGAGAAGATGAAAATAGGTTTTTAAGGTTTTGACCCCTGTGACCCCATTTGGGGTCATGGGGTCACGAAATCTACAATTTAGAATCCCCATTGGCCAAGGAGTCTACACACAACTTTTCAGCTCTCTAGACATTCTGGAACTGGAGAAGAAGATGAAAATAGGCTTTTAAGGTTTTGACCCCTGTGACCCCATTTGGGGTCATGGGGTCACGAAATCTACAATTTAGAATCCCCATTGGCCAAGGAGTCTACACACAACTTTTCAGCTCTCTAGACCTTTTGGAACTGGAGAAGAAGATGAAAATAGGTTTTTAAGGTTTTGACCCCTGTGACCCCATTTGGGGTCATGGGGTCACGAAATCTACAATTTAGAATCCCCATTGGCCAAGGAGTCTACACACAACTTTTCAGCTCTCTAGACCTTTTGGAACTGGAGAAGAAGATGAAAATAGGCTTTAAAGGTTTTGACCCGTGACCCCATTTGGGGTCATGGGGTCACAAAATCTACAATTTAGAATCCCCATGGGCCAAGGAGTCTACACACAACTTTTCAGCTCTCTAGACATTCTGGAACTGGAGAAGAAGATGAAAATAGGCTTTTAAGGTTTTGACCCCTGTGACCCCATTTGGGGTCATGGGGTCACGAAATCTACAATTTAGAATCCCCATTGGCCAAGGAGTCTACACACAACTTTTCAGCTCTCTAGACCTTTTGGAACTGGAGGAGAAGATGAAAATAGGTTTTTAAGGTTTTGACCCCTGTGACCCCATTTGGGGTCATGGGGTCACGAAATCTACAATTTAGAATCCCCATGGGCCAAGGAGTCTACACACAACTTTTCAGCTCTCTAGACATTCTGGAACTGGAGAAGAAGATGAAAATAGGCTTTTAAGGTTTTGACCCCTGTGACCCCATTTGGGGTCATGGGGTCACGAAATCTACAATTTAGAATCCCCATTGGCCAAGGAGTCTACACACAACTTTTCAGCTCTCTAGACCTTTTGGAACTGGAGGAGAAGATGAAAATAGGTTTTTAAGGTTTTGACCCCTGTGACCCCATTTGGGGTCATGGGGTCACGAAATCTACAAATTAGAATCCCCATGGGCCAAGGAGTCTACACACAACTTTTCAGCTCTCTAGACCTTTTGGAACTGGAGGAGAAGATGAAAATAGGTTTTTAAGGTTTTGACCCCTGTGACCCCATTTGGGGTCATGGGGTCACGAAATCTACAATTTAGAATCCCCATTGGCCAAGGAGTCTACACACAACTTTTCAGCTCTCTAGACATTCTGGAACTGGAGAAGAAGATGAAAATAGGCTTTAAAGGTTTTGACCCCTGTGACCCCATTTGGGGTCATGGGGTCACGAAATCTACAATTTAGAATCCCCATTGGCCAAGGAGTCTACACACAACTTTTCAGCTCTCTAGACCTTTTGGAACTGGAGAAGAAGATGAAAATAGGTTTTTAAGGTTTTGACCCCTGTGACCCCATTTGGGGTCATGGGGTCACGAAATCTACAATTTAGAATCCCCATTGGCCAAGGAGTCTACACACAACTTTTCAGCTCTCTAGACCTTTTGGAACTGGAGAAGAAGATGAAAATAGGCTTTAAAGGTTTTGACCCGTGACCCCATTTGGGGTCATGGGGTCACAAAATCTACAATTTAGAATCCCCATGGGCCAAGGAGTCTACACACAACTTTTCAGCTCTCTAGACATTCTGGAACTGGAGAAGAAGATGAAAATAGGCTTTTAAGGTTTTGACCCCTGTGACCCCATTTGGGGTCATGGGGTCACGAAATCTACAATTTAGAATCCCCATTGGCCAAGGAGTCTACACACAACTTTTCAGCTCTCTAGACCTTTTGGAACTGGAGGAGAAGATGAAAATAGGTTTTTAAGGTTTTGACCCCTGTGACCCCATTTGGGGTCATGGGGTCACGAAATCTACAATTTAGAATCCCCATGGGCCAAGGAGTCTACACACAACTTTTCAGCTCTCTAGACATTCTGGAACTGGAGAAGAAGATGAAAATAGGCTTTTAAGGTTTTGACCCCTGTGACCCCATTTGGGGTCATGGGGTCACGAAATCTACAATTTAGAATCCCCATTGGCCAAGGAGTCTACACACAACTTTTCAGCTCTCTAGACCTTTTGGAACTGGAGGAGAAGATGAAAATAGGTTTTTAAGGTTTTGACCCCTGTGACCCCATTTGGGGTCATGGGGTCACGAAATCTACAAATTAGAATCCCCATGGGCCAAGGAGTCTACACACAACTTTTCAGCTCTCTAGACATTCTGGAACTGGAGAAGAAGATGAAAATAGGCTTTTAAGGTTTTGACCCCTGTGACCCCATTTGGGGTCATGGGGTCACGAAATCTACAATTTAGAATCCCCATTGGCCAAGGAGTCTACACACAACTTTTCAGCTCTCTAGACCTTTTGGAACTGGAGAAGAAGATGAAAATAGGTTTTTAAGGTTTTGACCCCTGTGACCCAATTTGGGGTCATGGGGTCACGAAATCTACAATTTAGAATCCCCATTGGCCAAGGAGTCTACACACAACTTTTCAGCTCTCTAGACCTTTTGGAACTGGAGAAGAAGATGAAAATAGGTTTTTAAGGTTTTGACCCCTGTGACCCCAATTGGGGTCATGGGGTCACGAAATCTACAATTTAGAATCCCCATTTGCCAAGGAGTCTGCACATCAAATTTCAGCTCTCTGGAGTCATTGGTTTCGGAGGAGAAGATGAAAATGTGAAAAGTTTACGGATGGACGGACGGACGGACGGACGGACGGATGGACGGACGGACGCCGGACGCCATGCCATGCCATAAGCCCATCGGGTCTTTCAGACCTGATGAGCTAAAAAACCCATGGAACAGACAAAAATGTCAGTAAAGTTGTAAAATTCAACATTATGGTGCAGGTGCAGCTTTACAGATGGGGGAGATATCCATGTCATGGTGATGATACTGAGTGTTGAGGGTGATTCCCTACACTGAGACATGTGCTCATAAACTTGTGGGGTCAACTTGGACAGGATACTTGTCAAAATGTGCCTGGCGGAAGGGTGTGTTGATTGTGATCATCTAGTGATACATGTCATGGGATAGACCAAGGTTTTAATGTTTGTTCCGCCTTCAGCATCCTTTTGGATAGAATAGGGACCACATAAGCATTTGAAATATTAATACAAATTGAGAAACAAGGTACCTAAGCCTTCATTCAAGACTGTAGTAAGAGGTGAGGTGATATGAGGTTTTATTATATGATTGAGAGTTAAATACTCTGTTCTATCAGTGAAATAAACCCTCTATCTGGCTACAGTGGCGATAACCTTTATCGTCACTCTACTGAGTGGTGATAAACTTCATCGCCACTTGAGTGACGTCAAGTTCAAGAGTTTGACGTCATGCAACAATAGTATGACGTCGTGAATTCTCAAGAATTCTCATATGACGTCACACTGTTACCGTGGTGACGGGCTCTTTTTTTACGTATTTAGAAGGATTTCATCATAAAATAAATAGAATATCTGTCAATTCTTGACAAATACCATGTTTATCTCATCTCGTGAGGTAGAAAAGTAAAATATTTTCACTCGTGGCTGCGCCACTCGTGAAAATATAAACTTTCTACCTCACTCGATGAGATAAACATGGTATTAGTCAAGAAAAGACAGATATCCTCTATTTCAAGAGTATTTCACTTATATCAAGGCTACTAGTATTACTGAAGGGAGAAAGCCCACAACACTATGGTGGCTATGTATTGCAGTGAAACCTGCCAAGTTTAACGCCTTTTCAAGGCTTCAGAACCAAAATATAAGGCTTAATTGTCGCTGTATAACAGGGTATTTATCAAAGAGAAAATACATCTACATAGCTTCGTAATATACCTGTCGCACTGTTCAAGAGATGGGATTTTAAGACATGCAAAATCAACTAATGAAATCTGAATGGTAAAATTGTTTCTTCGCGGAGGTCAACACAAGATTATTTGGAAATGCAAGTGAAGTTATTTCACAGCTACAAAAACACTTTTGCTAAATTTAAAGCCCTGTTAAGGCTTTTTGTCAAATTTTAAGGTCTTTTTAAGGCAGTGCTTGTTTCAAGGCCCTTTACAGGCCTTTTTCAGGCCCGTGTGCACCATGAAACTATTGGTGTTACTGCGCTGAACTTCAGTGTTACACTGCTCTACTGCAGACAAAGTTGATCCAAAGATGAATGCGCTAACCAGTGCGCTATCTTGCCCCCGTGAAGTAAGAACAGCTGTCCAAGGCAACCAAACAAAAATAGAGCCATTGGCTCTGTAGCTCATCAGGCTTCATCATCAATTATGCTGTAGAGTGTGGCCAATGATACCCCCTTTGTAGAGGCCACAGGGGCACCAATCATAAAATTAAGTATATATAGGCGACAAGTTTCAGTTTTCTAGGCCTTATACTTCAGGAGAAGAAGATGAAATTAGATTTGAAGGACATTCCTGTTGCCTTTATTAGGGGTCACAGGGCAACTAAAGCTACAATTTATAATCCTCACTAGCCAAGGAGTCTGTACACAAAGTTTCAGCTTTCTAGGCCTCATGGTTCTGGAGAAGACGATGAAAATAGGATTTTAGGGCGTGGCCGCTGTGGCCCTTATTAGGGGTCACAGGGCCACCAAAGCTACAATTTATAATCCTCACTAGCCATGGAGTCTGTACACAAAGTTTCAGCTTTCTAGGCCTTATGGTTCTGGAGAAGACGATGAAAATAGGATTTTAGGGCGTGGCCGCTGTGGCCCTTATTAGGGGTCACAGGGCCACCAAAGCTACAATTTATAATCTTCACTAGCCAAGGAGTCTGTACAAAAAGTTTCAGCTTTCTAGGCCTCATGGTTCTGGAGAAGAAGATGAAAATAGGTTTTTAGGGCGTGGCCCCTGTGGCCCTTATTAGGGATCACAGGGCCACCAAAGCTAAAATTAATAATCTTCACTGGTCAAGGAGTCTGTACACAAAGTTTCAGCTTTCTAGGCCTCATGGTTCTGGAGAAGAAGATGAAAATAGGCTTTTAGGGCGTGGCCCCTGTGGCCCTTATTAGGGGTCACAGGGCCACCAAAGCTACAATTCATAATCCTCACTAGCCAAGGAGTCTGTACACAAAGTTTCAGCTTTCTAGGCCTTATGGTTCTGGAGAAGAAGATGAAAATAGGTTTTTAGGGCGTGGCCCCTGTGGCCCTTATTAGGGATCACAGGGCTACCAAAGCTACAATTTATAATCCTCACTAGCCAAGGAGTCTGTACACAAAGTTTCAGCTTTCTAGGCCTCATGGTTCTGGAGAAGAAGATGAAAATAGGTTTTTAGGGCGTGGCCCCTGTGGCCCTTATTAGGGGTCACAGGGCAACCAAAGCTACAATTTATAATCCTCACTCTTCAAAGAGGCTCTACACAAAGTTTCAGCTTTCTAGGCCTTATGGTTCTGGAGAAGAAGATGAAAATAGGTTTTTAGGGCGTGGCCCCTGTGGCCCTTATTAGGGATCACAGGGCTACCAAAGCTACAATTTATAATCCTCACTAGCCAAGGAGTCTGTACACAAAGTTTCAGCTTTCTAGGCCTTATGGTTCTGGAGAAGAAGATGAAAATAGGTTTTTAGGGCGTGGCCCCTGTGGCCCTTATTAGGGGTCACAGGGCTACCAAAGCTACAATTTATAATCCTCACTAGCCAAGGAGTCTGTACACAAAGTTTCAGCTTTCTAGGCCTTATGGTTCTGGAGAAGAAGATGAAAATAGGTTTTTAGGGTGTGGCCCCTGTGGCCCTTATTAGGGGTCACAGGGCCACCAAAGCTACAATTTATAATCCTCACTAGCCAAGGAGTCTGTACACAAAGTTTCAGCTTTCTAGGCCTCATGGTTCTGGAGAAGAAGATGAAAATAGGTTTTTAGGGCGTGGCCCCTGTGGCCCTTATTAGGGGTCACAGGGCAACCAAAGCTACAATTTATAATCCTCACTCTTCAAAGAGGCTCTACACAAAGTTTCAGCTTTCTAGGCCTTATGGTTCTGGAGAAGAAGATGAAAATAGGTTTTTAGGGCGTGGCCCCTGTGGCCCTTATTAGGGATCACAGGGCTACCAAAGCTACAATTTATAATCCTCACTAGCCAAGGAGTCTGTACACAAAGTTTCAGCTTTCTAGGCCTTATGGTTCTGGAGAAGAAGATGAAAATAGGTTTTTAGGGCGTGGCCCCTGTGGCCCTTATTAGGGGTCACAGGGCTACCAAAGCTACAATTTATAATCCTCACTAGCCAAGGAGTCTGTACACAAAGTTTCAGCTTTCTAGGCCTTATGGTTCTGGAGAAGAAGATGAAAATAGGTTTTTAGGGTGTGGCCCCTGTGGCCCTTATTAGGGGTCACAGGGCCACCAAAGCTACAATTTATAATCCTCACTAGCTAAGGAGTCTGTACACAAAGTTTCAGCTTTCTAGGCCTTATGGTTCTGGAGAAGAAGTCGAAATTCCACAAAGTTTACGGATGGACGGATGGACGGACGGATGGACGGACGGACGGACGGACGGACGGACGCCGGACACCATGCCATGCCATAAGCCCATCGGGCCTTACAGGCCAGATGAGCTAATAAAAATATAGCTCTAAGAACTTATCATTTACAAACACCAATCTACTAGATTGAAAAGAGATTATCTTAGACAGTGTAATCATCATTAACTTACCAAGCATGCTACTTAGGAATGAAGCATAGGTTGCAGATCCTGTTACGGCGCCAACTTTGGCGGGGTTGCTCCTGACAGTCTTGCAGTGGAAGGCTGTTCCCTTCTGTATGTCCCCTGGTCCCCACACCTCCACCTCCACGATGTGCCAGTCTGTCAGTCTGTGGGAACAGTCAACTCTTGTTAGCTTCACCTAACAGTACTGGTAGCTACATAAATTGATAATACATCAAGAATTTCATTCACCCTGATTTAAAAAACTTGCCAGATAACTTCTGTGAACTTATAAAGAATTAAACATCATTTTTTATGTTTCACGAATAAATATTGTGCAGTACAATAAATGCTATATTATTTTCATTATGCAATATACTGAAACAACTAATTTCAACTGAAATGTATTCATATATCTTGTTCTACAGCACAGTTACATGCTTAATGTGGATGAAAATCATTTTGGTGTGAATGAATATGTGTTTGGCTGTATTACAAATGATAGCAATAAATAAAATAATACATTTGCTATTAACTATAACTTTCAAAATTTATCTTTTTTTAGTAATAATCTACTTTACGAGGAATTTAAGCATTTTATCAAATGTATATTGCAATATATTGTTGCAAAAAATTTATTGCATAAATCAGCCCTTGTTATCATTCCGAAATTTGTGTTTTCCTTAGCTTTTTGTATGTAACATTTTGGTTGTCTAATTAAACTGGTAAATGTATAAGAGACGTCAAACAAGGTCACTTGACAAATGCAATCATATGATAAATCACATGAGGAGGTCATATCTCAGGTCATTGACTGAAAGTTCTGTTGGATTGAATCTAAAACATTAAACTGTGATCCTTGGTTACCAAGAAAGCAGAAACAATGTTTTAAATCTGATATTGATAATCATTAAATTCAATATGTTATGACAATACAATAAGTAAGTTAAAAAAATGCAATTCATTAAAAACGACATCCACCATAAATATAACATAGAAAAATTTGATGCTTATACAGCATGTAATTATTCCAAGTCTATGAAATTCTGGTCACCATGTTACAATTTGTTTGAAAGATCTGCACCATAAGCAATTAAGAGAACCATCCCTAACGCTCATTTATGAAATCTATCATGGATTTAAGATTATTATGTAGTTTTATAGAACCTTTCCTCTTATCTAAGAAAATTTACCCTGCGCTTTGAACTTGTATATACATGAACACAAATGAATAAACTTATATAAAAGAATGAAAAAATTCTGTTATAAAACTATTCCCATCGCTGGCATTAGGGCCCCGGGGTCAGTGAACAGCAGATTTATTCTTAGATCATATGCTTTTAACTGACCAATGACATTCTTAAACACTGGTAAATGTGGTTTGATAGCTGCGAGCTATGAATGGTTACTGACTGTGGATCTGCGACAATGCTGCCAGTGACTTGGTCAAATCCCAGGTTGTGAGCTGCGAGTGCTGCAGCAGCCATTGTGTTGACATTGTTGGGGGCTAGTGGACACAGATCCCTCACTGGTCCTGGGGGACACAAGCACAGAGATTTCTTAGGTGGAGATTACTACACAGGCTAAATGTTTCCTTCGAATAGTTTTGTGAACTGTACATTTTGTTATGTCAGTGAGTGATCATAGAGATAGATTATTTCACTTTATCATCTCAAAATAACTTACATCCAATAGGTTTTGGGTTCTTTAATTCATCCTTGATCAGGGCAAAAAATTAAGTTATTATAGAAATATTCAAATGTTGCCTCATTAAAAGCCTTTACCTTCATACAGCACCATCTTTGTGTCAGTCGCCTGCTCATTCTTCAGTTTCAGTTCCCCATTCAGTTTGAAGCTTGTCGGGTGTTTAGTCATTGTGATCTTCAGTGCCTGGAATATTGATAGTTTGTCTTCTTAACTTTTCTCTTTAACAGGGATCACATCTGGTTGAAAGGGGATGATGTTACCACTAGCCAAAGCTATCTATAATATAAGATGAAGATGACCAGGCTTGAATATTACAAACTTTTTCAGCTAAATCTATTTGTGATGGGCTGTTCTTTGTCTTATTTGTGCCAAAAAATACATAACATAAATGTAATAGAAAACGATTAATTGTTTTATGTAGATTTTAAAACACAACATTATTTAATAGCGTTCACAATAGTATAATTGGAGTAGCGATCACTTTAACATTTGTGAATTTCAAGATATAGATAGGTTCAGAACTTAAGGAAAGGATAGAGAGATTTGACGAATTAGGAGCTGATGTCAGAACTCCAGCTTAGCAAATCACCTTTCATGCAGCAAATATGAATTTATAATGTTTTAGGTTGTTTTCCCCTCAACTAACAGTATTATTATGGTAAAAATAGTTATGAATCTGTATATTTGTGAGAATGGGGACAACTTTTTGGGGAAACTAAAAAGGAACTATTTCACCAAAAAATGTAAAAAGTATTTTCCGTAAGTTGTTTGAGAGGCATATAAGAAGTTGGAGTATCAAGAAGACAAGGAGTTTTATGGATTATCAACTTCTTTTATTGTAGAATGTAGTGATGTTTCGGTATAGATTCTTATACCGTTTTCAAGCATAAGGGAAAATGGAAGTACAGCTCCATATCCATAAAACTCCTTGTCTTCTATTATTTTCCTTATCATGTAATTACAGATGGCAGTCAGCAAACTTAACTGGTCAGAATTCCTGACCAAAACCTATCCATAAACCAGAGATGATAGTGAATCAGAGGACGAGCTTGTATCATAAGGTGTTGTCCTCCTCACCTGAAGAGTTCCCCTGTCAGCCATCTTCTTTATGTCCTCCCCTCCCCAGAATGCACCTGCAGGGACATACAGGCCGTGATTGGTTGCTGCTGACCTCAACTTTACTTCCAGGTCAGCTTCTGCTAAAGCAGTTGGAGATCCAATCTGAAGGAAAATCATGATCAATCATAGACTTTCATAACCTGTAACAATTTCATGTAATAAAATCAAAGCAACAATTGATACCTTACTGTTTGTCTGATTACAATGGGATTGGTACTTAACATTTTGATGTTGCAAACTTCAAAACCGTGTGCATTTGAAAAGTAATAAATAGAATGATCTTTTCTATAAAAATCAGAGGAAGTTGAAAATCCCAAAAGGCACATATATGATTGCTAACTGAATAAATACCAAGTCTCAACAACCTAGGTCAAACAGCTTTTGATTTACTTTCGGAACAAAAATTTGAAAGTTATGTTTCCATTTAAACCGTCAAAAATATAAATACAAAGAAGTTGAAAATTCCATACGGCAAAACTACATACCCGGTATGTTGACTGATCGATATCCCAAGTTTCAATGAGTTAGGTCATATATTTACTTTTGGAGTTATGCTCTGAATACAAATTGATGGCGGACAGACAGACGGTGACACATGGCCATGACTATATTCCACTGTATAACATACCGTCATATACTTTTGGAGTTATGCTACATGAGAAAAATTATGACAGACGACGATCGAAGCAAAGAGTATCTCCCATAGTATTACATATCAGTGGGACAAAAACCAACCAATATCAGGAACGTGAAATATTAAGTTGTATTGTTTGAAACATTTCATAATTATACTGCCCATTTCTAAACTCTTTAATCTAAACCAACATATGACTCATTATTCAAGAAATACTTACCATATAATCTGCTTTCTGTAATATGTCTGCTCCATATTGCTGAGTAATACTTGGATGTGCCACTTCCACGATCAAGTCAGCCTTGCTTTTGAAGATACGGAATAATGACATGAGCACACATAGGCCAAGATTCATCCTAATATTGTATATTGTTTCAATGTTATATATAGTGATAAAATATCATGGATGAATGAAGAACAGAAGTTTGATAGACATGTACTTGGAAGTGGTTTCCCTGATTATAAAGATACACATAAACGTCTTCGCACACCATTACAACATAAGGCCCCCAAATGCTTTGACAGATATACAGGAATGTCAGGCATTGTACTGAAGGAAAGCTACATACAATCAACTATTTAGATCTCAAAACTCTCTTATTTCCAGAAATTTATATTACTACATGATGCCCCTCAATGCTCTAAGACATTTCAGCAATCTCAGACACTGAACCTTTAAATCAAGGTTACAATCAACGATTAAAATAGCAGAACTCAGATCTCACATGGAGAAAGTTATATTTTTGAAGATACATTCTTAATTTGACTCACAATTTCTGGAAGTTTGACAAATCTTTCAGAATCTGGTCCTTTTTTATGTCTTTATCCTCCTCCAGCACTGATGCAGTTCTGTTCCACACAAATGCAAGCTCAACATCATCTCGAGACAGGATTTCTTTAACGAGATACTGACCTGTGCAAAAAGATTTAAGAATTATGTTACAATGCTCAAGTGAAATTGTCAGTGAAATTGTCTGTAAAAATAAATCTGAGAGAATACTATTTTTCCTCAATTATGATACTGTAAAAGCATTGACTAAGCTTACAATCAAGCTAAAATTCAGAAAACAAACTTCACCTAATGTGGGATGACTGCATGTGTGCGCACACGAACGAACTTCGAAGGAATTAAGATGTCTAGCATGCTGGTCTAAATTAAGCTGCAGAATCAAAACATTGCTTTTGTTTCCATTAGAAATTTATAATACATAGGTTGAATACTTAATTTAAAACCAATTATATCTGATAGATTAGTCATTATGAACTATGAATATGAAACATGAATTTTTCCATCATATAATAATGATTAAAATTTTCTGTTTTATTTTCTATTTGAAAATTAATTATAGTTACATAATGGGAGTAATAGATACAACCTCAGACAAAAATAAGTGGAAGCTAGTTATTTTTATGATATTGTTTTGGGTGTAGGTCTTTTCGTAGGAGGATCCCGTTCGTAGAAGTAGAAAATTTCAATGAAATATATAAATGCTGAGTGTTGTTTTTGTTAATAAAGACTTTAATCAGGTAAGTAACTGGCAATTGTCAATCAAAAGCATCTCACAACCTATAATTACTGGTTCTCTAGCTAAAACAATACAATCAAAAACGATATTCCTAAAGTACCTACGTACCAGACAAAACCTCTATAACTGTCTTTATTGAATAGTTTTCTAATAACTTACGCATTGTACTTTGAGAGTAGTTGTCACAATCCAATTTAATAGTTTTCTTAACAAACAAGGTATTGTAGTCGACGATTGATTTTATGTTTTCTTAACTAATTTCTTAACTAACACCATCGATTTACTAGAAAGCCCCTACATTACAGTTCTAAACGTCAACAATAGAAAGTAATTCATGATATAAATAAAGATCATAACCAATTACTTGGCTCTGCTAACGATACTTAAATATGTTTTTAAGACGTCAGTCTTTTACCTAATTTATCTCTTAACATTTTAAGCTTTCGCTGCTTTAAGGTTTACTACTTTTTACAGTTTATTTATCATTTTGTATGTTGTATATACGTTGTAATGTTCTTAACAGTGTCTCATAAGCCAAACAAATGGCTGGTTGTTAAACATATTTTATTTCTTACCCAATGTTTATATTCATGTACATGTTTAATTTGTGACACTCAAATAAACTATTTCTGTCTGTCTGTCTGTCTTAAACCATATAATACATAAATATTATCACTCCTTCGAACATATATTTTTTTCACTCCTTTTACGAAAAGACCTTCTACGAACGGGATCCTCCTACGAAAAATGCACTGCTACGAACGGGATTCTCCTACGAAAAGACCGTTTCCCATTGTTTTCATTTTGTGGTAAAAGGGAGATAATCAGTGGTCATAAAAGAGTTACCTCTCTTGGCGATTTCAGAGTTTTTATAAAAAAAAAATAGATATCTTTAACTGAAGTTGATTATAAAAATGGTACTTTTAAAGAAAGACACACATTGCCATAGATAAATTATGAATAATTTAGGTTATTAAACTAAATTTAAAACACAGATCCAAGGACTCCACAATCCACTGCGTAAATTATGTTTTACTTATCGTGTATTTTTTATATTAACCACTGTCAACCGACGGGGAACGCTTTCGTTATATTAAGGATGGCTAAGGATAAATAAACACTGTTTTAAAACCATCATTACCTAAATGTCCGTAGCCAATTATACCAATGTATCTAACCATGATATTTGTCACAAAAATATAAAACTACGAAACAAACCGGAAGCTGTGTACGCGCTTCACACAACTGGGTAATACAAAAATTTGGAATATAATGTTAGAGTAGAATAATGACAACATTATGATTACATCTCAAATTTCAGCATTCACACAAACGATCTTGTTTAAATTTGTTTTCAGATTCAATATCGATAAGAAATATCCAGAAATATAAGTAGACGTCATATATTTTCGACAATATCATTCTCACTTTTAGAGGTTACCAACTCGCGGCATACTCTATTTCCGATTTGTAACCACGGTTACGTACACACCGCCATTTTCATTGTTGTTATTGAAGAGTTGTCGTAGAGAACTCATAAGTATCAGGGAGAAGGGGTCAAGGTAAGTGTCATTATCATTGTGTATCTTCAAAACTTTCCTCGGTTTCGCCCATCAATCTGTGAGTAACTTGATGCTTGACATATTTTTAAAGCAGAATATAGCCAGGCAAAATTAATATTTCATTCTAAAACATGTCGAAATATTTTGTTTATCATTTTCTTATTTATTCGTATCAATTTGCAACTAACTAAGCTTTGAGTAGGAAGAGTAAAAAGTAAAAGTCAGTTACCAAGAACGGCAGAAGGTTGCACATATTTTCTGTATACTAAATATAACCAAATTGACCAAACCTGATGCTCAAGCCATGTGCCCTTCAGATCATGATGTGTTCTTTTATCAATTAGTCCAGTTTGTTATCATTTGTTTGTTATCATGCTCCTAAGAAAAACATCATTGATAAAGCATATTGATTAGACACAAACTTAGATGGCCTAGTTCTAAATTAATTTCATCTAGAAAGAAATTAATGAAGTTAATCATGATAATGGTGAAATTTAGTTTAATCTTAAAATTATCTGACTATTTTTTTCAGCAACAACAATGCCAGCCAAGAAGAAAAAGAAGTCTGGCAAGCTTGCCAAAATGACTGAAGAAGAAAGAATTGCATATGAAGATTCAAAACGGCTTGCAGAGGAAGAAATGAGGAAAAAGAAAGAGGACATGTTGGCACAGTTTATGAAAGTAATTAACGTTTGAATACATGTTTTGTGTTATTAGATAATTAGTGTCAAACATACATATCCTATATATATCCTTCTGGAACAGGATAGGTAATAAAAATATAATACTGTATTCAGCGTGAAAAAAAAAATGATAATCTTTTCATCTTTCACGGGTCCAACACATTGGACTTGAGTACTTGAAGGGTAAGACCGGAAATTATATCTTTACCCAAGAAATCATGTAATTGCTGTTATGCCCATCCTGCTATATCAGCGTATATATCTCCGCTCATGCTACAACCTATCCCCTGATATCCTCCTAAAGCCTTCTGTCGTATCGCTATATATAGCAAGCCAATCAAATAATGCCCTTTCGGCGATAGCGGCAAACTAGTTTCTTGGCTTCGTTCCGCGTGCTCACCTCGTGATGCAAATTAACCAATGGGAGTGCTATTAGATAATAAATCTGATTCTCGTTGCAGTCTCTTGCTAAACTCCAAATCACACATTCTTAGATTTCTACGTGCGAAATCACTAGACAACAGTGTATGGAGTTCGAAATAGTTTGACTGAAAACAGACAGGCTATAAATAGCGCTGAGCAACCACCCGTCAGCGATACGACAGAAGACTATAGGAGGATATCAGGGGATAGGTTGTAGCATGAGCGGAGATATATACGCTGATGTAGCAGGATGGGCATAACAGCAATTACATGATTTCTTGGGTAAAGATAAAATTTCCGGTCTTACCCTTCAAGTACTCAAGTCCAATGTGTTGGACCCGTGAAAGCACTAGATTTCTCTTGACATTGTTTGGTTGATGATTTCAATCAGTGGTAAAACATACATACACTGGAGTACCTGGTTTGAAGTTCTTTAGATCAGGACACAGTATTAACATGGGCATAAATCGATTTTCCAATATGTACATGAACTGAGGATAATAAAGTGTTATTATTATTATTATTGTCCTTTGTACAAATACATAATTCAATAAATATTTCTTCATACTTTTATTCACAGGACAAACTAACAAAGGAAGAAAAATCAACCAAATTCAACCTTAACAAACTGAATCACCAATGGAGAAACATA
The DNA here is from genome assembly GCA_916613615.1 of Steromphala cineraria. Taxonomy (NCBI): domain Eukaryota; kingdom Metazoa; phylum Mollusca; class Gastropoda; order Trochida; family Trochidae; genus Steromphala; species Steromphala cineraria. Next base: position 29,932,895 of record OU744728.1, read on the forward strand.
ATGCGCGAGGCGAAGTCCCGTGAACTGAAGAAAGACATTGAGATTCTCAGCCAGACGTTTGAACGAGTTGTAGACAGAAAGGATGCTGTTATCAAGTCCTTGGCTAAAGACATCATGGAGGCAGAGGAACAGTACTCAATGGCTTTACGGAGTCACCTGCAGAACGTTGACAACCTCATCAGTAAGTTATCAATGCTAAGGCTGAAACGGGTATAAGGTTTGGACTTAAATATAGAAGTTGTTCTTCCATAGAATTACCCTTATCTTCCTTGGACTTGAGCCATTAAAAATCAATCTTTGCTGTTACTTCAAGTTCAACTGTCTAAATAAGTCTACAACCTTAATCTCTAGCAGACATGTGGAGATTTGTATTTGTCTACTTCATATGATGTTACAATCTCCAGCAGCTGCAAATGATCAGGGTACCATTCCACAAAGGAGTTGTAAAGTTACAATGGATTGCAGCCCATTCTTTTAACATTGATTACAATCAATTGTAGATTTAGGATTGATTGTAAGTGTTTTGTGTGCCTTTGTGAGATAAGCCATTGGGGCCACTGAGATGAATCAGTTTTTTCCAATCAAATTATGCAAACCTTGATAAGTATTATATACAGAAACCGGTATGAAACTAGCATAACATTTGAATTATTATTTGTAATGTGAAATGGTTTTACAAATCAACAAAGAAACAAAGAAATCACTTCATAAGTAGGCTCTTCTTTTGAAGTATAAATAGAATCTCACCCTCGTGTCTTCTGATATCAAATATATCAACACTCGTTGATGAAAGAAAAATATCCTCTGCAAGCCTTGGATATTTGTTACTTTTATCAATTTGTGTTGATATATTCGTTATCAGAAGACACTTGGGTGAGATTCCCTATATATTCTCTATTTGTAATTTTGATTGTATATTGAATCAATAAAATATTTTGAATAATTTAAATAACAATCAATGAATAAATACAATAAAAGGAAGGCACTCCAAAAATATTTGTCATCAGTCTAAAAATAACCTCAGCAAACAAACAAAGAGATTTGAGTTTAGATAAAAAAATAAAACTGTACCACAGACACTGCCATCCTTTTCTATCTTAACATAGATGAAATTTAAAGGTGAGAATAAGAAAGTGAGTATTTCCCCAGACCTACAGAGACAGAGGCTAGAGATGTCCAAGGGAGAGTACACAGAGGAGCTGGAGATCATCATGGAGGAGTTCGACACTGAGCGCGAGATGTTGATGGAGCAACACACACAGGAGATGACAGATATTGACGACATTCTCTTTGCAATGGACCAAAACTTCCAGGAATCGGAGAGTGAGGCCAAATCTGAGTTCCAGAGCATGAGAGATGAAATCAAGAACAAGGTAATAAAATGAATATTCCTTCACATATTGAACACTATTGATATTTTTGAAAATTTGTGATATTTTTTTAGTACAAATTTCTGTGATGAAATTATTCTTTAACTTTCTATGTCTAATTTGCTATCATGTTCAAAAATTTACTCATGTTTGGAATTCAATACTTCTTAATGATCTGTTATGGAAGTCTCTGAGGTTATTTAATGTTATAAATAAATTATATGAAAAATCAAGAAAACTGCATTCTTATCTTCAATGACAACAAAACAGCATTTGTATCTTCATTAACAAGATGATACCCAGACAGAAATCATTCAATTTGCAAATGTACTAGAAGAGAAGATCATGTAGCCTTGTAGTCTGTGTCTCAGTAATCCATGTCTATCCCAGAACCTAGAGGAGAAGCATGCCCTGAGAGTGGTGCTGGAGTCTAAAGTAGACGATCTGTGGCAGCAGTTCCGACAGGCTCTACAGAACTACAACGAGACCACAGAGGAGCGGAAGACTGCCTTCGAGACACTGAAGAGCAAGGATGAGAAGAGTGCCAAGGAGATTGAGGGCCAGATGAGGAAGCTTCAGAGAATATCTGTGAGTAGGGACACGGCAAGGGTCTTCACTTATCTTGGTCGTCTGTCTAACTCAATGGAGATAGAGTGGCTTTAAGGCATTGAAAAAGTTCACATTTGATATGTTCTAATGGACTGTTTGAGTGGCATCCAAAAAGTTGATAATATGACAAGGATATTTCTTGTAATTGAAAAGCTTCTATATTTTCAATGATGAACATCCTATTTATTTTTTTCTATTGACAGGAAACACATAAGCAGTATACTAATACCTATCATTCTTATGAGCAATATTTGAAATAATAAAAAAGAATAATGGATTGGTCTTCCTTGTTTGAGGGCCAATAAACTCATTTGTCACTCTCAGAAATAGTATTATTTGCAAGATTGTATCTTGATATGTTTATTCTCCCCCAGGACCAGATAGCGAGCCTGAAGGGGAAGATGGTGAACAACGCGAAGGAGTGCGAGGAGAGGAACCGCATGTTGAAGGAGGAGAGAGAGAAGATGATCGCTCACTTCCAGGACCTCAAGGCTCAGATGAACAAGCTACGGGACGCTGAGCGTGACAAACTCACCAAGCTCACCTTGGAGAGCAATGCAGCCATCAAGGAGATCAAGAGACAAAAGGAAAAGGTTCACACAATCATGTTGTCTTTCCTTTTCCAATGTCCATGATATGAGTTACCATAACCCTGGTCCCTTTTTTTCTATCCACTATGTGTGATGTTGACCCTTTGAATTACTTAAAAAAAGGTGACTTACAATACAATTTAAGTACCGGTAAATTTATTGTCAATTGATGCTCATATTCAGGCAAAAGTGAATAGATAACATAAGATAAAAGCAAATTTTAAAATGATGTGACTATTATTTTTCTATGAACAGTTTATCTGGAAATAACTTATGTTATTAGATATATCAACACTTATTTATAAGTTAAAATATCTCTGACAAGCCTTTGTCAACCATCAACTATCAACCATCTTTCCATGATATCAGAAGACAATATGGTTGGGGTCTTAGTTTATGGAATATTTCAATTCTTACTAAACGTGCAACCATATGTGCAGGGAGAGCAGATCATGCGCCTGGCCGAGATGTGTCGTAAGCTGGAGACGGAGGAGGAGAAGGTGCTGCCATTCTACGCCTCCTCACTCACCACCGAGGAGATGGAAGATGTGAACGCAGCTGTACTGGAACCCCCCACAGAACCTCTTGCTCTGGTAGGTTCCCTCTAATCAAGTAAAATGTGATAATTTTCAGTCTATTGGTAATAGAAATTTTGACAGAAATTATCCTTATGGTTGCTATGGTCTGGCATTATAGCTTGACTGAACCACCAGGGGGTAGAGATCTGTTCCACTTGCAGTAAGGTTTGGGTGCAGTGCTACACTGATATTCAATGTAGTTCCAGCAGATGCTCACAGTTTTCACCACAATGCATAACCACAATAGTGTTGTGTGCTTCCCTCCTGCAATGATACTAGCAACCGTGATAAAAGTGAAATACTCTTTAAAGCGGGGTTAAACCCCCAATCACCTCGACTCACCTGAACCACCATCACTGGTTTGTTTCAAAACACTTTGGAGTTTATAAATTGAACACCAAGCAAGTCCCTGTTCAGTACAATATTTATTACAAGAGTTGACTTGATCTATTTGATAAGCAGAAGCGAGTAAAATACATTTGTCAAGTCACAAATTGTTATACAATATCCCAGGGATGCAGAAATCGGTCTATTTGCCGGACATGTCCGATTGGGAATCCAGTCTGACCGATTGGAAAAGTCTTGAATATCCATAGGCTTCGATTTTATCTTTTTTGTCACACAAAATAACCAACATGATTTTAGAGATTAGAAATAGATTTCCAAAATTTTGGCTAAAGTGAGTATGAATGCAGTTAGTTAAGTAAAAACGTATCTGTTGGTTTTTCTAAAAAGATAAAAAAAATTTAGTTTGAAATGAATGATGTTTCTGATGCAGAAGTTCTGCTTCTTTAAACAATGGTTATCATTAGCAACAGGTTTCCACTGACTTAATTACACTGACTTATTTAGAGTGATGGCTTTTGCAACCCACACATTAGCTTGATAATTTTAAATTATAATTTATGGACATATTGACACATGCAAAAACCTTGCAGTATGTATGGTAACATTCAGGATGATTTTACTGTCAATGTCCTGATATTCATTTCCATTGTCCTGATGCAAATAATTTCATTGTACTGATGTTTATTTACATTCATTTTCATAGTCCTGATGTTCATTTCCATAATCAGATGTTCATTTAATTGTTCTGAAATTCATATCCATTGTCCTGATGTTTATTTCCATTCTTCATGTCCATTTCCATTGTCCAGATGTTTTCCATCCTTTGCTCTGTCTGTTAATGATAGGTGTTACCCTTGTTGCAGGTGATTCATGAGTACTCGTCCCTTGAGAACTTCTGGAAGCGGTACAACAAGGTTCTGCTGGACAAGCTAGCCCTGGACAAGGAGAAGCAGACTCTAGTCCAGGAGAACCAGCAGCTGAGGACCCTCCTCAAGCAGTACCTGGACGGCATCTCCGTCAACGACGAGATCCTCTCACAAGTCAACCCTCTCTTCATTGTCAACAACAAGACAAACGTCAAGTATGTGTCATGTTCTTTACCAATAATCCTGCTACATCAACATTATTGTTACTGCCAAGCTGCAACCATACCCTGATATCTATCAAGGCTAAAGCCTCATAAAGCTCTTTAGAAAACCAGTCCATCAAATGACTTACACTTGCAGCATCACAGAAGGAATGCAGATAATCACTTAATACTTAAGCATGTTCCTTTGTAAAATCATTTAGATTTATTCTGAATGCAAGATTATTTTAAAAACACCATGATACAAAATAAAAAGGATACTATACAAGTTATTATGTACTACCATTATGAAGATTTTTTAACAATGCTCTAGATCATGTTCAAGGAAAACTGAACAATTATTCCTCTTGTTTTACTTTGGCCTCAGTTTTCTTGCTCAAAATATCTGCTTTTACTGTGTATTTAATTGAAGAGAGGTATGTTTTGAAAGGCCAGTTAGACAGTATGACAGCACAAGTTTCATTGCTCATTTTCAGCGTGAATCAAGATATCAATCCTCATACAAATATCATTTTATAAGTTCATAATTATTCCTTATTGTAATAAAAATGGGTATCATATGTGAGCAAGTTTAGTCTGCTAAATTCAGGTCTCAGTCTATCAAAGTTGAAATATTCTCCTGTGAAAAAGATCATGTAAGTGACAGATATGCAATAAGAATAAATTGCAATGCTGCAAGCCACATAAATCAAATACATCAACATCATTTTTGCATGTTCACTGTTCATCATAATAATCATTCTTTCTGAATCATCTACTAAAGTCATCAATCAACCAAGCTTTGAAGAGATGTCTTATACAAGATAATCATAAATATCATTGCCCGTCCATCACATTGACGTCAAGGATCATAACTTCTCTTTTTCTGCGCAGATTAAACGTTCCGGTGGTTGATCCGCGAGTGCGACGCCCACCTCCCCAGACGGTAGTGGAGGCTGCTCACGTTGTCAAACACATTCTTCCATCATGAAGCCCAGGCAGGTCCCATCCATCACTGTTTGTCCAGACAGGCATTGGATAGCCTACAGCCCTTGTGTCATGCATCATTCTCCTTTAGATCTGTGGTTTTGATTCTTCAGTTTAATAAGTCTATGAAAATTAACTTTTTTTCTTCATTTTTATCTCATATGTCTGTGGTTATGCAATGATGATAAGCTTATCTGTTTTTTGATAACTGTGTCAATATTCAAATTCTTAAAGAAAAGGTTATGATTTCTTTCATACTTCTTATGTTTTAGATATAAAGTTATATTCTTTTTCATATTTACTGGTCGAAATCATAGGAGGTTTTTTACATTTTTATTAAGTCAAGAATTGTCTCTTGAACGACTAATTTGACTTTGATAGGAATTGTTGTCTTTTCTTTCATTTGGGTCAAACATATATTTTTATTTCAATATTGTCAATAAGTCACTAATGTTTTTATTGTAATGTAATGGGGAAGTTGAATGATGCTTTGACATAAGGGCTGTTTATAAACTTTCTGTGTAAAATATCTATAATTTATATGTTTTGTGTATGTCTTTTAAAGAAGCTCTGATCTGTGTTATTTCATGTTGAATGAAAAATAAAAGCAAAGGTGAATTGTAAATAAATGTCACTGATGTATCCTTAATAAATGAGATATTATATATAGATGTGAACTTTTTGTTATTATGTTTTATATGAAATATGTTTGGAATGTTCAGATCCAAATCTACACCCAAACAGAATAACAATATAATTGCAAAATAAGTTAATGGGTATTAGGTAAATTTTCTTAGTTTACTGTGTCAGTGTTGAATCAGCTGTTTATGATAATTTATTTTGATTTTTTTTTCTGACGACACCTTTTACAAACCCTCTTCTTTAACAAAGTTCTCATTTCCTGACACAATCAAAATAAATTATCTATCCCCATAACTTTTAAAAAGTGTCATATTTATCTTTAAACGCTGTTTTGGAACACATTTCCAAATCTATCATCTATAGGTCTATCTGCTATATATTTGGGGGAAATTACCTCAATGTTTGATACTTTAGAGCAAGCTTACAGATATACTTTTGGCCACAACATGGTTGGGATTTTATGTCCTAATAAAGATACTTATTTTGTTTAGCTCTATTCATTTTGAGAATTAGAATTCAAATGGTATTGAGGGTATAGCTTGTAAATTGATGAATGTTGTTATTTGCATCGAGAAATGTATAGTAAAATAAGGTAAGTTAGGAGTTCTCATTTACAGAAATTTGCCCTTAGAGAGATGTTGAGATGAATTGCACTCTGAAACCTTATTTTTTTCAAATAAAGTAGTATAATATGAAACTTTAAATCATTCTACAACAAAGAAATTGACAATGCATCAAAAACAGTTCTGTCAAAACGATAATGTCATACATTTGATCATGTAGTAATTTCCCCCTTGAGCATGACGGTAGAGAGAACATTTGTTGAAGAGATAAACCCACAGGCACTCTTTGACACATTGATTGATTGAAAGCTTTCCTTCCAGTCGACAAATGATGCTCTCATAATGTGTCACGATTTGGAGCCATTATAACCAATGCCATAGTTTATATAGTTCGTGCGGCGACGTACCTAAAACGGCTATGAGAATCATTACAATATTGTAAAGCTTTTCAACTAAAAGTCATATCCTTTGGATACGATTAGTAATTTTATCAGAAACCAAGATGACGTCAACACGATAAGGATATATTATCTTTGACCTTATTTCAGGTGTCTTGGCTGCAAGGGATAGATAGCTTTACAACATTTATGTTTGACATGACATGGATCTTTTTTAATGAATACTGTTAAAAAAAAGTAGGGAATAATTTTCAAGATATTAGCATTCATTAAGTGCAGATGATCAGACCAAGGATGAAACAAAAGATGAATAGAAATCTAGGGATTATTCCATTATTAATTCCATCTCCTTAGAATTGCTGGTTATACAGATATTTTCCTAACATGAGGAAAACCACATCTGGGGTTAATTATCTTGTTCTTAGAAATTGCCAATATTTCGAGAAATTTAAAAAAAAAATTATTGCTATGAGTATCATTTGTTTTTACAGTCTCAAGGGACTTTTCGCGCCAAGTGATGGCATAATGTTATTTCATCGAGGTCAATGTCGTATTAAATTAAGTCTTATAAATAAATCAAATTCGACAAATTGACACAATACCCTCTATATATCGAAAGGCAAGTTCGTCCCTTCGTAAATATGAATACTCAGTCCCTTTATTGGAATGATACTTTGAAAATAGAGACGATACCCTGACCAAATCTCAATCCAATAGAACCATCATGGGACATCAAAGCCACCACGTAAAACAGCAAGACTTGAATGTCAATGAAATCTAAATATTTTACTGTCGGTTTCCATGAGAAATGTACCAGGATTTCTCTGAATCAAATAGTATTCAATGAATGGTTCGTCAATTGTGTGGTCGGTTCGTGGTCACCAAAAACATTCTGAGTGAAAGTCAATATTCGTCGTTTTTTTATAAAGGTTGATGTTAAATAAAGTAATCGTATAGATTCCATATTTAGTAATTCTGAAAGTGCTGAAGGACATTACTATTTTCTATTATTACCCATATGTGATGAAATACGCCATGACATAAATTAGGATATTTTGCACGTATGTAATACACCCTAGCGGCAATTTCATTCGTCAGCTATGTAGGCCCCTCTAGCAGGGCAAAAACCATTCCGGGTAACACGCGAAAAGCGTGCAGCAGGTGCAGAGTCCTGTCCGCTGACATAGGGGGCGGTTGCATCATGCAGACATGTCTTTCTCTCACACAAAATACCTGATTTCGAATAAGAAAGCTTGCCAATTCTACTTCAAATTTAATTTGTTACTACTGAATTGATAGATTTCATCAAAATAGTGATTTCCGTGCAAATTATGTCGGTTGCAATAGGGGCTATATCGTATTATTTGACTTCAGTTGTGATCGAGAAGCTGTAGTTAGCAAGTAAAGCAGGAAAGATGATAACAAAGTCGTGATAACACCAGAAACTTTGAAGCTGCAATTCTCAAAACTAAAAATTAGGAAAGCGCGGGGCACTGATGGTTTTTAAAGCAACATCGTTGTTCCAGTACCGAAGAAGAGTAATTCTACTGAAATGAACGAGTTCAGACCAGTTGCCCATACCTCAATAGCAACGATATGTTTTGAACGCATCATTTCAATCTTTTTATTGTGTGATGTGGGACATCTACTTGACCCGTACCAGTTTGCGTACAGGGCACGCATGGGCGTTGAAGATGCAAAACTCTGTATTTCGAATAGCGTTTAGAAGCACTTTTGACAGGAAAATCTTCCAAATTATCTTTCATAATTTTTAAATTGATTTTTTATGGTAAACTTTTTTGGAAAAGTAAACATAAATGGATAATGAATATTGAACGCATTTTTGACGAAATTGGATTAACCTATATTTGGAAATCCCAAAATTTTGAAATATCAGTAATCTAAAAAGAGTGGTAAAATATAAACTTGAAGATGTATATAAGCAAGTGTGGCTCTGTTTTGTTGAGCATTCCTCAAAAGGTATTATATATAGCTCCTTATCTGATTTAGACCTCAGATTAAGTAGATATTTAGATCTTTTAGATGAAAGGAATTCTAGAGCATTACTATATTTCATTACTTCAAATCATAACTTACCCATTGAAACAGGTCGCTGGAGTAATATCCAAAAGCATAACAGAATTTGTAAACTTTGTATTAGTTATGAAATTGGCGACGAATTCCATTATTTATTCATTTGTTCTCATTTCATAAATGCAAGAGTTAAATATATCAAGCCGTATTTCTATACTAGACCAAACTATTTTAAAATGAAGACACTATTTAACAGCAAAAAGATAGGTACTATAAGAAAATTAGCCATGGTTTGTAATATCATTATTAATACCTTTAAAAATTGTCGTTACTAGTAATTACTAGAAAGAAAATCTTTCAACCAGATATCCTACTGTTTTGCTTATTTACACCATGTACTGTAATAATAGTGTTATTCGCATTTTGTAGATATATATTGTAAATCTATCTGTTTGTATGTGAATGTATGTAACATAATCTGTATCATCATATGCCGCTGCCTGCGGCCTGATTTGTAATAAAGTTCAGTTCAGTTCAGAGAGCTTCCAAAATCACATGTGAGAATTCTATTTGTAGATTTTTTCTTCTGCTTTCAATACAATCCAACCGCACATCTTCTTGGACAAACTGTTCAATATGGGTATTAATGGGTATTAATTGCAATGTGAAACTAGGGATTGATAAATGTCTAACTGTTCGACCTCAGTTTGTAAAGGTTAATTCCTCGATCATGTATATCAATACCGGAGCCCCTCAAGGTTGTGTTCTTTCGCCAATTTTATTCACTCTCCACACACATGACTGTATTAGTAATTGCCCCAACCATCGTACAATGAAGTTTGCTTAAGATACAGCGTTAGTTGGACTCATTCAAGAGGATTACCTTTCCTACAGAGATAATGTCAATCATTTTGTGATTTAGTGTGAAAATATTTTTTTTGATGTTGAATGTAAAAAGACAAGAGAACTTATCATACATTTCAGGAACAACCAGATAGATAAACCCATTCTCTCCCCACAGAGGCAACTCAGTCATACCCGAGTTAGCCTCTGTTCTATTACGGCTAATACACGGGATAGAAAGGTAGAAATCTGATTGGCAATCGAAGTTAGTTGTGCAATCAGCGACGCCGTTTCAAAAGTGGTCATTCGCAAAAATTCGGCTATTCCCGGCATCCAGGGGAGACAACTCTTCCATCTACAAAACATCACTCTTTTCTTTCTCATTAGTTTTTATTTGGTAAATTATTAAAATAAAATTAATCATAAAACAAAGAACAATTTACACAATTATAAAACAGTATGTTTTTGATGAAAAACCTTATCCATATCTGATTTTCAAATATTTTTTGCTCTCACACTGTTAATGAAAAATAAATCGAAATGCATGATGCTTTTGCAAGTCACTATTCGGCCGTTGAGAATTCCCGAAGTCGTGGATATCCAAAAGGTGTTTTCATTGGCTGTAAATTACGAAAGCCTACAAGGGCCAAATTCAGTGATAACATTTTTTTTAAAAGTTGAAATAACAACTTTTAAAGTTGAAATAACAAGTAATAAAGTTGAAATAACAAGTTATAAAGTTGAAATAACAAGTAATAAAGTTGAAATAACAAGTTATAAAGTTGAAATAACAACTTTTAAAAAGTTGAAATAACAACTTTTAAAGTTGAAATAACAAGTAATAAAGTTGAAATAACAAGTAATAAAGTTGAAATAACAAGTTATAAAGTTGAAATAACAAGTTATAAAGTTGAAATAACAAGTAATAAAGTTGAAATAACAAGTTATAAAGTTGAAATAACAACTTTTAAAAAGTTGAAATAACAAGTAATAAAGTTGAAATAACAAGTTATAAAGTTGAAATAACAAGTTATAAAGTTGAAATAATTGAAACATTTGACAATGGAATAATCTTATTAAAGTTCAGGTTAAAGGGGCTGTAGCACGTTTTTAGGGGGAATATAAGGTGATGTCAGGAAAATGAAAATAAATGTTTCCAATCTAAAGACAATGTATCTAAACTAAATGAAGCAATAATGAATCAAAAAAATAATATCAAGTTAAGTGATGCGATTCATTTTCTTACATAAAATGAATTAAAGGTGTTCACACAAAAATGGCTGCCAATGGATTTTATGGGAATCTTAATAATTTGTTCTCTGACTATGGATAATTGGTTTGTGTTATGAAATTTTTGACACTATCAAAGTAATACATTTAGCATTACCATACAATTATCAGTGAAAAATTGAAAATATAAAATTGTCAAAAAACGTGCTACTGCCCCTTTAAGTAGTTATAATTACAACTTTAAAAGTTGTTATTTCAACTTTATAACTTGTTATTTAAAACTTTATTACTTGTTATTTCAACATTATAACTTGTTATTTCAACTTTATTACTTGTTATTTCAACTTTATAACTTGTTATTTCATCTTTATAACTTGTTATTTCAACTTTATTACTTGTTATTTCAACTTTAAAAGTTGTTATTTCAACTTTATAACTTGTTATTTCAACTTTATAACTTGTTATTTCAACTTTATTACTTGTTATTTCAACTTTATAACTTGTTATTTCAACTTTATTACTTGTTATTTCAACTTTTTTTAAAAAATGTTATCACTGAATTTGGCCCTTGTAGGCTTTCGTAGTAAATAAGAGAGATATTTCAAGTTACAACTTATTGCCGCTAGAGCAATCTGCCGGAACCCCAGGATCTTGGCGTAATAGAACAGAGGCTAACTCGATTATGACTGAGCTGCCACTGTGGGGAGAGAATGAGATTAACCCTGCCTTGTCTTGTCTTGTGCTTGTAACCATGTTGCTTGTTTTTCCGTACACAAGCCCTGTAATGATACAAAATGAACTCTCTTCAGGTAATAAAGTATTATTATGTTATTATTATTTTACCGTGCTTACCGTGACCGAGTTGAAGATGTACCCAAACGCGTTGCTATGATTGATTTCACCATTGACGATGCCTTTAACTTGTAAATAATCAGAATTATGACTTTCTGATGCAATCTGTTATAAATAAATTAACATCCTTGTGATATATCCTTGTTTTACAAGACTCGTGCCAGTAAAACGATATTCATGAAATATCATTTAACAGTCACTCGTCTTGTCAGAACAATACGAATCTCTGCTTAGGTATTTAACTCTGTCTATGACCAATATTTCTAAATGATAATTATATATAAACCACTGCAAGTAGAGTTTGACAATGTGTTACGTATGACTTAAGATCTTTTTGTCAAATGTACTGATAGTACATACTTTTGTGTAGGTTTCTCACCAAACTCTTCCATTGCACTAACATATCAGAAAACCTACATGTGTAATTGGTTCAATGTTAGAGGACGTTAAAATTTAGGGTTTTTTTTTTCAAATATTCTAATTTAACACCATAGATATATGAAGAGTTACACATAAAGTGTCAAATAGTATTAAGTCTTACAAAATGTATGGGATGAAAGAAGAAAAAAATCTTTTTTTTTTATCATTATTTCTTTTTAAAAAGATAATTTTTTAAATATTTTTATTTAACCCCATATATATATGAAGAGTTACACATAAAGTGTCAAATAGTATAAAGTCATACACAAGGTATGGGATGAAAGGAAAACATTTTTTTTTCATTTTTTTTATCATTATTTCTTTTTAAAATATATTTTTCATTTTAAAAAGTTACTTAGTTTTGGAATTGCATTTCTGATATTATTATACACTTGGCAGAGAAAATAATTTGGTTAAGTATGTCAATGTGACATAAGGACACAAATTTTCCGTTTTCTGTTATCAGATATAAGTTTTTCATAAAAGACTCTGGATCCTTAAGGAGTAACGACGCTAATAAAGACATTAAATTTGTTTTGTTTAATAAAAAGGAGCGTTGCGTTATTAATGTTCATGTGTATATGTACATGTACGTCGTTTCAAACAATCATCGAGGGACTTTTAAGGTTGTGAATTTTTTTATATTTTGATTTATGCTGTTTTCATGGAAACACAAGATGCACTTCTGTTTCTAAGCCACAAAACGCTGAACACGATGAACTATATTATCTTTTCGATGATTTGTATAGTTCATAACAATTTCCAATTAAATGGGATTAATATAGGGATGATGAAGGCATACTGCCTTATTCTCATTTTTAGAAAACATCAATAACTTTATAAGTATATATCCGACTTTTTCTACGAGTCTCTTGTTGATAGTACCCTGTATACAAAGATGTAAATTGAAATAGAAGCTGTTTTATTTGCTGATTTCCTTCGTTCCAAACTATTTTATATTAATGTCACGTGATCAAATTGACTTTAACGCACAATTTGAAACTAAACAGTCGGAGGTGGAACCCATAAAACTGCAAGAACAGCACTACAGAATCTATATTATGCTTTGAAATTCTGTCTGAAGATCACATATACCCTCTGAAATATTGAGAACACTGACCAAAAATGAAGATAGGATAACCTGGTTCTCATAGGACGCTTTGAAGAACAAACATATCGTTTGTACAGAAATATTCCTAAAATCCTCCACATTTTAGGGTTTGGCTATGAGCATAGATTATTATTTGTATGGCTGGTGATATGAGAACATTTTAACTGCTTATTCATATCAGGCAGCCCCCCCCCCCCCCCCCCCCCCCCCCCCACTCCCACTAATTCTAGGGGGAAACGAATTGTAAAAGAAATTTACCGACTATCCAAATTCCAGCCCCCCGAATTTGGAATTCAGCCCCATAAAACCTCACAATCCATAAAATGAGCACGTAAAACACGTGTAAAACCCTGATATTAAATCTTGTTATTGCATGCCAATTCTGACGTCATAACTTCGAATGAAATTGCCATGTGTCAATGTTTAGTGACCAATAGCTATTAACTTAGTAGTCGATGGGCTCTGATTAGATCTGTCCAAGTTCGTAAAGTGCACGAGGACATAACAACATGCCGACCTTTGATGTTTGCTACATGTATCTCTGACGTCACTAAGAGACAACGTTGGCGGTGGTCTAACGTCACAGATATCGGCTCCCATGCAGTGAAAACGCAACTCTTTTGTGTGTTTCAGGGTTGTAAGCAATCCTCACAACCTCTCTGTATAGCCGGATCAAGTTACCATTAGAAATGAAGGAACACTACCGATTCTTGTGAAAAGGGCTGTTTTTGATCAATTTTGTCAATTTTCAGAGGGGATTTGCGATATTTTTGCTATACCGTTTACTGGTTTTAAGGTGTTTTTTTCACTATTGGAGTGACAAACATTCATTGTGGACAGTTATCAAACTTTGACTAATAAATTCCTGCGGAAACGTCACGTGATTATGACATTTTTTGCCATTTCTGCAAAAATGCATGAATATTGCTCAATTAAAAGTTTGAAATTTGAAAGTGTGGGTTTCAACTATGCCAGTGCCAACTTAAATGAAAATGTAAAAATGAGAACGTTTTAAAATTGCAAAGTTTCTTTTGGAAATCAGTTTATTTGATCAAATACTGGTAGTCAAATGTTTAAACAGTACTTGATAAACGTATTCTACTGTGTGTGGAAATATGCCTATAAATTGTTTTAGATGTCAATTAATGAACTCTGTGCTGATACGTCGCTACCATTATTTTTGAGCTTTTGCACAAAAATGCTAATGTTCACATGATCATATGATATATAAAACAACAGTCTTGAAAACGTCTACAGTAGACAACTAAGCATCTCTTACTATTAACGCAATGCTTTCTTTAGATGATTCGTAATAACTTTATTTGTCATCCAGACTGTTTTCGACATTACTTGTCTCTTTGTAAACAAAATGATATATAAAATAACATTTGCGAACGTAAAAAATATCTCATTTAAGGAATTAGTTTTTGCGATTAAATTTAGAAAACTATCAAGCAACTGAATTTAAACTTAAATGATGCCTTTGGAGAAAGGACATTTAGTTTACCCAGCTCTGGATTTCTATAACCAAACATACATTATGAATATGTTCGTTTCTCTCCACTTTCTCACCTGGCACAAAAACAATATTGTAATGAAGTTGACTGAGCTTGTAACAAGCGTTCTTGGAAGTATTGTATTTATTATCACAAAAGGGTCGGGCTGTACGAAACAGCTTTGCAGACAAGGCAGAAATAAAATCCTCAATGTTTTACATGCATATAGACTTCTTGAAAAATCAACAAATAAATGTACTCTTAATATCAATTTAATCCGAAGGTCGTACAAATTGCCTCTTCTTTGTAAAGTTGTCAATAGCGATTGTAGGCCCTGTTCGCTGGAAATAAAAGAATATATGATTATGCTACCATTTTTTTTGTTTAATCAGTTTTGTCACAAAGCATTTGAAATGAAGAAGTTACAATATATAACTCAGTTATCAAAACACGAGTAATAACTTACAATTATAGTATAATATTTATCTGTCATATTGATTAACAAAGACAATGAAAACTTACGTTGATATCTCCCTTGTTGTGCTGAAAAGCAAAACGAAACTTGGATAGCATTTCAATGACATTAGCACGAAGTCTCAGCTCTATACTAGGACCAAAAACCATGGGACAAGATAAGGTTTGTTCTTTGACTTGACATTAAACAAATGTCGCTAAACATTGAAATTTCAGCTTTCAACAAAGGGATGTCATCAGCATGTCTGTACCAGATCTTCTTTCTTTAGATCTGTTTCTAGAAGAAATCATTATCATCATTTGTTTTTACCCTTTGAGCTTTGTTTATGATTACCTATCTTTATCATTCCCTTAAAGAGTAAATAATATCGTTTGTAAGATAATTGGTAAAAATCTTGAGGTTTTGAAAAGTAAAACTCAAACTCAATGAGGGATTATCAACTTGTAAATAATATTTAGCACTTTCATTTATTTATTCATGCGATTATAGCAAGTGGTTCATACTCACGCCTGTATTGCCTCATGTTGGGTGCTGTAATATAATAACAATTTATTTATGTCCATTAGATTGAGATATTTTTGACTTCATTTTGAAAAATATTTCATTTATATTTATTTTCATATATTCCCTAGTATGTATTTAACGACGATCAACTAAAACGACTGCGGGACTTCTGGGATCTATCGATGAAGTCAACTTTCACGGTTAGATTAGTCCTAACAGAAGAAAATAACATTCGACCAAAACGGTATGAAAAGTGTGCAAAGCGAATTAATTTCTTTTTCTATCTATTTGTGTGTACACCGAGGTAATCATGAATATGAAGGAACGACGACGGTCCACAAAACACTTACAATCGATCATTACTCTACAATCGATTCTAATCAATGTTGAAAGCATGGGTTACAATCGATGGTATTTTAAAACTGATTTGTTTAACGGCACCCTTGAATGGTAACGAGTCGTATGATATACATATCAATATTGAAACATTGTGACATGCCACATCCTTAGTGAATGAAGTAACGAATAAATAATAAAGGTTACATGCTTACACGAGGGTGCGTGAACGAAAAGACAGAAGAGGGTATTCAAAAGGAGAATACAAAATAAGTACACTCAGGAGCGAAAGATACCATATAAAATGCTTGATAGATTAAGGGGACAGTTATATCTGAAATGTGGTTTTGAAATGAACTTTTTAACTTTTATAGATATATCTGTTTCCACTTTGGAACAACAATCATTTTAAACATCACCTTTACTAGACAAGATAGGATTATGAAAACGACTCTTTTGCTTGGTTTTACAACCAACTTACAGACAAAACCCGCGAACAAATTAATTTCTATCGACGTTATATATTGATAACAACTTAAATTTATAAGATTTATACATTTCATAACTTTTTTTATTCCAATTCCAAAGATTATACCCAAAAACAACATCGAAAAGCTGTTTTAGAACCCTTAGAGTATTTGAAAATTCATGCAATTCAAAGTATCATACTCTAATGTTTGAAATTGTGAGTAATTCTTTACAAGTTATGTGTCTGTCACTAGGGATCGTACTCGCATGTCATTCATGACAGGATTTTGATTTGTACTCTTTTGAAAAGTTGGTATCGTTTCTTTTGCTCTTGGGTGTTAGAGTAAACAAGAGTAGTGAAGCAGGAATCCATTTTAAAACTCCTAATTGTATTTACCTCGTATGAATTTTCAATGATCATAGTTGAATGTAAACCTCTTTAAATAGTTAATAAAAAGTTAACGTTCTTATTTATAGATATATTTGATTATGATGAGTAGATGATTGAAAAGAATGATTTCATTGGGCTCGAAGTAAATTCATGATTGCTGTTACAAATAATGGGGAATGACCTTGAATGTTTCTGTTTACCGCTACTCTCCTACATAAGGAATTTGAAGGGAGATAAAAGATAATAACCACAGGTCTTCAAATTCGACCTCTCGGTTTTTTTTAACACACCAACGAGAGAACTACATTTGTAAAGGGACCTACTATACCAATTGAAAATATAAATTCCAAAGGTCTAATAATTTTTTACCAGCATTTTGGTATATCTAAGGAATAGGAATATTTTAAAATGCGAACCCTCAGAGCTAAACAAAAGTTATTTTTTTGGCAGGATGGTCTCACACAGACTCACCAGTGGGACTAAAGAAACTTAATTGGACAACGCCATGAAAACACTCTGATTTAGACTTTTAGGGTCATTATCATTCAATGAACCGCAAGCTACTGTGTTGCATTCTCTGACGATTATATTGATAAATAAAAGTAATCTCCTACTAGATATTTTTTACAAATTGAAAATAAACTTTATATGACAAAGACAGGTCATTATTTATTAAACATAGTTTATCTCGTCTATCATTCTTACCACCGTGCAAATGATCTAGTTGATTTCAAAGTGTATGCCTTAACCTGAAAGGACATTTTCGTTATATTGTCTTACATTGTTAGTTTTATGAAAATATGCAATTATAAGTCATCTTTTTTATATCACATTTTGTTAGTTAACTACATCGAGACTACTCACCTCCGTATCGTCTTCGAGCTGAAAGGAATAAAACAAACACTTAACATCTAGAGTTAAATACATGTACTTATCACACACCGAACTTTGTCTTGTGGGATAGCAAATAAAAATTCCAAAACGCGACGAAGTGACCTTATTGTAAAGATATAACACATCATCTGACTTCATACTTCGTGTTTAAAAGTACGGATTGAGGAATAAATGTGTCATATATAATTAATGTAACCGTCCCTCCAAAGATTGAACTTAATATGATAAAACAACGGCTGGGAGGGTTATTAACGGAATAGGTGACTGTCATAATATGAAACGAAAGTGCACGGTTCTCTTTCAGATTTTCAATAACGTTTTCGGAAGTACAATTTTTTTGAAACATCCGACATTAAATCATTCTTTCAGTTAACGAGCAAAAGCTAAAAGTCCTCTGGTTGTACTCACGATGGTATTGGTGTCGGAAGCGGGGGGCTGTGTGAAACAAAAACTAAAAATGTAAGAACATTAAAAGTACACATTAAAGGGGCATTAGCAAGTTTTACGGGGGAATTTGAAGTTATGTCAGGAAATGAAACTAATAATTCCAATTGAAAGTCAATGTCTCTAAACTAAATGAAGCAATAATGATTCAAATATATTATGTATAGTTCAGACATGCGATTCTTATTCTTACACAATATGAATTAAAAGTGTTCAAACAAAAATGACCGCCAATGGACTTAAAGTGAAATCTCTGATTATTGGTGATTGTTTTGTGTAGAGAGATTTTAGACACTATCAAAATATTACATTTAGCATTAATTAGTTACAATTATCAGTGAAAAATCGAAACTATAAAACTTCAAACGTATAAAAAGTAACTTTATACAGTTGATATGTAAAACGGAACTTAGCAAAATATGAAGTAAGCATACATTCTCAGAGACACACATATCTTAAGAATTAGAACTTGAGGTCTTGATATTACTGAATTATAGCAATGCGTTTCGAAATAATAATAATAATAGTTCATTTATATGCTGTTATGGAAAGCGTTAGAGAATAGTAGTAAACATATTATCATGATATGAAACTCACCCGGTCTTCGAAACCGACCAAAATGATGCCCTGAGAAAAAGACAAGACAATTGAAAAATTCGTAAATGCGATCATTCAAAGTCACAGTTACGCTTATTTTAACAAATATCTCCATACAATATAACTTGTATTAATGCGAAACACTACAACCCAGTTCTTGTGTCATAGGTATTGATATAAGTTGAACACAGCGTTATATATAACATACATGTAATATTAAGTGAACAGTGTAATATACTCACTTCTTTCCATGTAATCATCTGCAAATGAGAGTAGTAATCCCTTAAAACAAGTTGTTAAAAAGTAATATCGAGATTTCTTTACAAATATTTATTGACTATAACTTATACAAAGGAATGTACAAATGATTGCGTTTAAGCTAGTGAACGCTAGTCCTTGTGCTTGAAAACGTTAAAAACATATTTTATTTTTTCATGAGTCTACCATGAACTTTTTAAGAGAATATTTTAGAAGTTGGAGACGATTACAATTCATCTATTGTAACCAGTTTTCTATATGTACAACAGCAACATTTTGTTCAACACTTTTCTACCATCCTTGAGCAATGCTAAATCGATTTTCAGTTTAATCCACCAAGCAAAACGAAATTGGTCTGAAGTTGATTTGTTGTATTTTACATTTACAAATAAGAAAATAACATGTAATTAATCTACCCAATATCTTGGACCTGTAAAACGGGAATTGACGTCACACAATACGTTTGAAGGTCGCATAATATTAAAGATCGCATATCTTTAAGATTATACAGGTATTGATGTATGTGTTTTGAAGCGGTATTAACATAAGCTTTTACCAATCCAATTCTTTATTGAAATAAATATGTTTAAACCATGTATGTGTTTGGCGATATAAAGTTGCAGATTAACGTCAATCTATCTACTGTGGATATCACAGCTGCTGGTATCTAGATACACATACGAGACATTAACTTTCCACTGACCTTCGTCCGGCTGGTCGGGCATGTCAGGGGTGTCCGGCTCGTCCGGTTCCTCCACTAAACACCACAATGTTTATAAACAATAACGTAACCAATCGATATATAAATATGCTCTTTTCTCTCCTTTTAAATTAGTCCTAACACAATGTCCCTAACCTTCTTATACAAGAGAAGTTTTTTTCAGAGAAATACTTTATATTTAAAAATGATAAAACAATTGAGATATATTTATTTATATATCATATGATTGATTAAAAGTGTATATCTCCAGTAATTTTTCTTTGGAATAAAACATTTAAACAATAGATAGAGTTTATGAGCTTATGAAGAACAAGCTAAATATACGAGAAATTACGATAAGTTTTTTAACGTTTTAAATCTTTAAAAATGATAACACCAAACAAAACCTTGATACGTAAGTCTTGGCCCACGGTGTCCGAAGAAACCATGTTGACCTGTGTTAAAACAGACAGAACATGTGTCACTTCAGACGAAAAAATAAAATAATGAAACAAACAAGAAACCTGATAATAGACGTTTCTCGATTCCTTGTACTAACAAATACCAACAAAACGCTTCAAGTAGCTGTTACATGAACACGTTTTCTTAAACCTTATGAAGTTAGTACAAAACTAGATTCCTGATCGGAGAACAAACTAAGAGTGGAAATAGCAGCACAGGTGAAACATTCTAATTGTAACATGTAAACAATATCTTTGATTTTTTTTCATGAGAAGTTGCGTATATACATTGATATAGATATCAATAAGTTGTTTATACATTAATATGAATATTAAGAAGTTGTATACATTGATCTAACTATCAAGAAGTTGTTGTGTATATACATTGATCTAACTATCAAGCAGTTGTGCTTATACATTGATCTAACTAAACATGTAGATACATTGATCTTACTAAACAAGTAGATACATTGATCTCACTGTCAAGAAGTTTTTGATATATATTGATCTAACTATAAGACACGAATAACGTACCTTGCAGTCTCGACCTTTGCGCACCGCCCCTGTAGATACCTCTATCTAGAAAACAAGGTGATAGTTCAGACTAGAGTTTCCATAGAGTAACGTCATTGAAAAGTATTCGGAATTGTTGTCAAGATTAACCAATGTATCCGAACTTTACTATTAGTTACTGATTATGATAATCTAACATGTACGTAATAACGTTCCATTAATTCTTTAAAGACTGATAATCGTCTGTTAGCTGAACTGTTGAACCGAACCAATAGAAACAGACTTAGCAAAACCAAATTCAAAGTAAAAGCTGATCAAGGGGAAAATAATCATTGTAAACAACGGATGTATCAAGCTATCAATTTACCATAACAATTCCACATTATTTGATACGAGGTTGTGACACTCAAATAAAGAAAACACTTACTTGGATACCTGGCGAGAGCTGAACTGCATACAAACACCAAGAGAAGAAGCACCGTTCCCTTCATGTCTGCTGTAGACACAAAATGATACATTTGATTGAATATGTTTTAATGACCTAGATTAAATAAATACAGGAAAAAGTTACATGTTCATACTTCCGTGTTGACGATCAAGCTTAAGACCTGACGTGGAGCAGAATACAACACTGTAAGAAAGAAATTTAATCTTCGACAGACCAGTGTCAAGTTATTAAACGTTCAACTATTTGCTTCGGATGATTCATTAAAGTTTTACGAATCAACTGTCTCCGACTGGAACATACTGGAGTCATGCCGGAGTGATAAGTGAATACTACCCGATTGTCTGATTCTCATATTCGGACAGCGAAAACCATTTTTTATTAAACTATTTTTCCAAAACACACAACTGTTAATCGACATAAAAGATAAATTCTATGTTAAAATCAATGAAAATAGATAAAAACCATGAGTCCATTTCTTCAGCCGTCGACAACATTCCAATCATAGTAGAGTTACATTAGTTTAGTTTGTTTTGTTACCCCTGCCTAAATTGAATAAATTTATTTATAAAAATAACCCGACACAAATATATTTGTTCAAACTACTGCAGATATGTGCAGTTCTGACTGTCAGATAATCAAAAGCATCTCATGTCATATCGATATTGACTAAATCAAAACAACGTATGGTGTGTAATTTCCTTGTAGTTCACTTCATGTTCTTACCTAAGCTTGAGATAGAAACCACTGGATTGGACTTGAACCAAAGAGTCTGTTTCTGGTGAATAGAAAGTGATCGATTATCTTATATATACACATGTTCAAATAATCCCCTTAATTACAAAATGTATAATATGTTGATCTCATTCATTTCAATTCCATGTGGTAACGTCATACCTGTGTGAAAACGCCTACTCAGCACATTGATATGATCCGATTGATGACGCCATATACATTATGGTTTTATACATGATCTATCTAATTTAAGGAATCCTTCGGTTGACATTTATGCACTCCCTTTACCCAATAAGTTTCTAACATATTGTATTAGAAGGTACACAAGCAATATTCACTCTCTTTTTACCAAAAAAAAAACGTTATTACTATTGCAAATCATTAACTAGCCACACTCCTTCTACTCCACATTGATATTTAAAAGGTTGTTGAATATTGAAGACAATTTCAGTTTTGGTTAATATCATCAATACTTCTTTTTGCTACAAGTACCACTGAACGTTTACATTTCTCTGTTTATCTTTCAATATGAAATTACATGGTTATATACATTCACATTAGAAAGCATTTCTATATATATTCATGTATACACCTTACACTGTAACTCATTTATATAAATCATATACATGTATCTATTATCTTTATCTCTAAGTCTATGGATTTTCAGTGCGGTAAAGGTTGATTTAAAATTAATGGTAATAGTTCCGTTAAAAGTAAAAAAGTAAACTTATAGATAAAACATGCACAAGATTTTAAAGGTATACAAAAGGCGCACCGAAATATTTTATGAAATTACAATTATTGTAAAACCGCTACAGGAGATTGTAGCACTCACCTTCTTATAGCTGCAGTTCAGCTTTAATGCAAATACCAAACGAGCGTGATTTTAAAGACTTCTGTAAGGTTTTTTTCAATCAGAAGAAACAGGGAAGCATTAGTAACATGATGAGGAGCCCCGGGGTGAAGTGTCACATCACGATCCCTCTGAAACTTACTTCCAAATGAATGATGAACTGTTAAGAATTTGTATGATTTAAACTCGAATATAAAGGTTCCTGAGATGCTAATGGCAATATCAAACGCAAAAGTTAAATTTACGACCAATAATGCTATAAGATTAATCATCAAAATATTTATTAACGCTAAACACTGATTGTAGATGAGTTTAACTTTTTAAACGTCACTGCATGACAAAGAAATACTGACAATTTTGTCTGGCGCTAAACACGTTAGTGTAATTGGTTTTCTTTCAAATTTCCGATTGGTAAAAAACATCTTCAAATATGTGTTTAAATGTGTATAAAGTTGTTGACATTTACTAGAAGAAAAATTAACTGTGCATTGAATAAAAATAAATTTTACTGTTATGGGGCTTACAGATGATATGACATGTTAATATAATTTGAACATACATAATAATAATAGTAATAGTGGCTATTTATAGAGCGCCTCATCCATACACTCGTGCATGCTCATGGCGCATTGGGAAAAGAAAGAAGAAAGTCAGTCAAAGGTTTTTGAGATGAAATAAGTTTTCAAAGATATCTTGAATGAGTCCAATGATTCACAAAGCTTGATTGTTTCTGGTAGAGGATTCCACAAAGTGGCTGCTGCATATGAAACGGATCTCTGTCCATAGGTGGCTAGATTGACTTTTGGCACATTTAGGAGGGATCGATGTTCAGATCTGAGTGGTCTTGAAGGAACATAATTTACAAGCAGTTCAGATAAATATAATGGAGCTTGGTTGTGAAGGCATTTATGTACAAGGAATAACATTTTAAAATCAATCCTATATTTGATTGGAAGCCAGTGAAGGGACTTGAGGGTTGGTGATATCTCTTCATGTTTTCTTTTAAGGGCAACAATCCTAGCTGCGCGGTAGATGTTAATTCACTTGTTTGATAACGGCGTTAGTATCAACACCGAAACGTCGCATTTCATGCAATAAAGAGGTTGATTATCTATAAGAACTTGTTCTTCTACAGGCAAATGTCTTTCACAAGCCATGTTATACCACGAACATTCCACGCGTAGCAAGTCTAACACGTCATGGTACGAACGTAAGCATACCATGTGACTTAACAAAGGATATTTTGTTCTCAAATGAGTTTCGATTTCATCTTGACAGAAGTGACAGGCATTAATCTGCTAACCGACGCCTTGGCGAATGTAACGCTCATGGGTGTGTTCTGCAAGGCAATTATTTTGACGGTGGAAGCTTTATCGTTTTGGGAGATGTCTCCGGGAAACCACCCCCCCCCCCCCCCCCCCCCCCCCCCCCCCCCCCCCCCCCCCAAAAAGTTTCTGGCCTTCATATTAAGACAAAATTGATGCGATGATTTTAATTTCCAAATATTTTTTTAT
Organism: Steromphala cineraria; assembly: GCA_916613615.1. NCBI lineage: Eukaryota > Metazoa > Mollusca > Gastropoda > Trochida > Trochidae > Steromphala > Steromphala cineraria. The sequence goes on from OU744728.1 coordinate 29,957,620, forward strand.
TATTGAACATGAATAAACAATAAAGAACATAACCTTTGAATAATTATTTCATTGCGTCTTTGAAGGCATTCACGGACAGAAACGAGTAACATTTTAAGAGCCTGTGTTTCAATGTTTTTTTAGCCACGATACCAAATTTCCATTTTTCCCTTGTCAACATCTTAAAAGAAAAGGCATGATGCGGGGCTTTGAAACTGACGCGGGCGGAAACCAGAAACAAACTCCTTTTTTTCTAGGCCAAATCACAAAACAGGCTGCATTTGTTGGAGGCCACTTTTTGTGCAGTAGAACATCAGAACACTTTTTACCTCAATATCTCTCCAATTGAACATGTTTGGATGGAGAGAAAGACAACATTCGAAAAGCCTTTTTGAAGTATTTTTACTTTATTCGTGATATTTTTATCAATATCTCGACCAACCATGAGAGAATCGGACGAAAAAATCATTAAAAAGGAGACGGTTTACCAAAATTACCGAAACCTAAGTTCGACATGGAGGCGAATCAAGTGTAGTCATCTAAAACATAAAGATATTATATCAAACTTTCGACGAAAGATTTTAGAGACATTTACGCTGATGTAATAGGATGAATCACAAACTAACAATATATCCAAGCAATGGGCTAATTCGTTGAGACGGTCGCTCGGCGGGTTCCGAATGGAAATTATCTCCATACAGCGTCGAAAAGAGTGCGGTTGAGCGGTTGAGTCTCCAGCGGAATAGGGCATATTTTTCGAGGGCGTAATGTCAGAGTTCAGAGGGATGGTCCGAACTATCGGTCATACACTTTGACTTTATATATAAACCTGTTGATCTAAATTTATTTAGATTAATGACCCTGAACGACCTGAGGAAAACCGAATAAATTTCCAAAACCTTTTAAACTATTCTGATATCTTCGATGATGATGTAGATGTTAAGCCTGTATTGACGATTGACTAGGTCACAATTGATACTGACAATACAAGTTATAACTTTGCGTAGCTGGTTCATAGGGATTTATTATTCTCGCGAGAGGTTTTATGGAACGAGCGAAACGCGAGGGCAACCGCTACGCAATGTTAAAACGAATTCATCTTACCGAATGTTTAAAGCCAACACATATTAAAAAAGGGTAAACACTGCTCAGGCACATGTCAAATGGCAGGCCTCAAAGGTCAGAGTCACAAACCGGAAGTGTTGTTTTTAAAACATGCATTATCAATCGTGTCAGTGCCTCGCTTAGCGAAAAGGAATTTCTTTCTATGAACGCAGTTCCCGAAGCATAATTCCCGAACTCCCGATGCAAGACACACAAGCAAACAGTGAGTGAATACTTATATTGCAAATAAATGACAACCTATTGTCATATGCAATGATGAAAACAAGCCGTGACACAATATTGATTCCTTTTTTTCGACGAGAAACATTTTAATTACCAAATCTGAGATAAATAAGGTAAATATGTTAATATGCATGTACGTTTTTGGCATTTGTATAGCTTGCAATTACTTTTAATATAGTTTGTATAAAGCTACATATCATTTGATCAAAGGTAACATCAATGTATTCCACGAAACATACTATTCAAGAAGCTCAATCTGCAAGCTTTCTGTCATGGCGGGGTATAAATAAGTTCAATGAATCAAGTTCTTTTCATGATTGGTTCATGGCGGGGTACAAATAATTTATCATAACTCTCACGATGGTGATATCAGTAGTTATTCAGGGTCACGTGAACCAATCAGAGATCGAGATTTTTACATGGAGTAGGATAATCACCGTAATTAGTTACTGTTGTATAATTAAGAAAAACTTGACACAAGGAGTGAGGATAAGAATGGATAAGAATATGCACAATTACCTCGATGTAAAGGAAAACGATATATCTTTTCGTGATTTCGCTTTTTCGACTGAACCCTTTTCTCAATTTAGTAATTTTGCTTCGAACATGCGTTTTCTCTTCGTTCTTCATTTTTGATTTCGCGATTCGCCTCGAGCTTGTTTTGCGATCTCGCGATTTCCTGTCGAAGATTTTAACACGAAATTAAAATGGCCCCTCTCGGCAAACTCCTGCTAGGCTTCATCGCAATATGGAAATCTACGGTCAGGGTGGAAACAAACTAAGGCTTTACTCCACACTCAAGGACATATACTAAGTTGAACTTTTTTGCCTCATTTTTTTAAAACGTACACTTTTTTACTATGTTTATATATGTGTCTCTGTATCTGTATGTATTTCAAAACGTATATTTTCCTTTAGGGTCATTTCGCATAACCTTGATTATTCTTTAATTATTTATAAATCAAACTTACATGTATATGTAATTTGTGTTATAAGTGGGACCCGTAACTCTATGTTGAGTATTTTTTTTACTGTAATGATGGGAAACTGTAAGTAATAAACAATATGTATGTCTGTCCATGTCGAAGACGATGCAAAATTAGCTATATTAGCAACAACATACATGATTTTATACGATAAAGGAAGCTGTATCGAAATGTTACTCTCTACGAATAAAGAAATTGTCATCCATTACATTGTCCCTTTTTACTATACTGAACAAAATAAGTTGTGTCAACAAAAATATTTGTCCTTGTCCTTAATTAAACAAATTAACATTATCCTTTTTTTACAATTAGTAGCGTTTTAATTTGTTTCAATATTACACTTTTAAAAAAAATATGGTTACAAAGTCGACTTTACAAATAACTCTGTCAATCTTGTTGATCATTCAGCGAAATTAAGGGTCTTCGCTGATTGTCGTAAAACCAATCACATACTAACCTTTAGATTAAACATATCATATTGTCATCGATGACAAATTTGTTTCACTGCGAATGAAAACTATGGTATGGATAATGTAAAAATGATTTCTCAATTAGGATATACCCATATTGTGTTTTGAACGTACTTATCATATTTCTAAATTTGGTTGCAGCGTAAGGTTTTAAATGGTTAATTTAGAACTATAATGATTCCGTACGTTATATGCCGTTAATTTAAAAACACAGTATGCTGATCTCCATTCTACCATAAAAAACATGTGTGATGTTTCATGATGCCCGTGCACGATTTCCACGGACCGACATTCATACAGTATTGATGTATTTGGGAATCTCGAATGACGTTACTTGCAATAGTCCTCGGACATAGCCGATCATATCCAAGTGCTCCAAAGGGAGATCACTCTATTCAGTAGACTTTAGAATATCGCGAATATACCCTGTCAGCGTTACGAATTTTTTCTGCATATATCAATAATCTTGACGTTGGCATTATGGAATTAATGTTGTATATACATTTAAGGTAAGTATATTCCGTATTTCGATTCTTGGTTGTTCTATATAATGCACTGTTAAACTTTTTCGGGACCGTTTTGACCAATCGCTATGTTGCTGAATGACGGACCTTGCCAACAGAAAATGTGAACTGGTGTCAAGTTCGTGTATTTTCCCGTTTTTGAGAGCATTCAAAATGTACTTCAAACAAAATCATCGCTTATGTTTTATTGTTTATTTCCGACACAACACCAATATTTTCTAGGCAACACATGAATTCTCGCGCATTAGCGAGGTAAACAGAGCACCATAGAACCAAAGTATGCGCCGTTTGATTGTTCACAGTAGCCAATCAGAAACAAGTATTTTTCACAGTTATGGTAGGATATTTGTTACTTGCAATTTGGTCAAATGTACATAGAGAAGTCAAAATATATTTACAGTACACACTGACATTTTTTTTGAATTTTCTAAAATTCCCCAAAAAATATTAATTTGCTTTGCTTGTTATACCATGTGACATTGAAATACATAAAATGAAAATACTCACGTTTTCTTTCATTATGCTTACATTTTGAAACGCGTGTTACAATTACAATTTATACTTGTTCAGTTATGGATGTCCCTTTGTACATTTGCTGTGATAACTCAAGTGCAACGTGCAACTTCCCGTGTGAAATGGCTTTTCAATGTTTGTTCTATGCATTGGAGTACATGGTATCGTGACGTAAGCAATAGTGTCGGACCTATAAAGAAAAGGTTATAAAGCAAAATGTGAACCAAAAGTTCAGGGAGTTCATAACGTCAGTGGAACTTTTCCAAAAACATTTAACTGATAACTTTAAATCTTCTTCAATTAAATGCTAAAAGCGAACAAGTTCAGTTGGTGACGTCATGACGGCTGTTAATTAACTCTGGAATTCGGCAAGAATTTGACCAGAAAAAGTACAAGAATGTGTACTATTGAAAATAGTGTCATCCCCCTTCCTTCTCTTGTATACACGTCATCAAGATGAATTTTACCTGCCTGCAGGTGTAGATAGTTACAATGTTGAATGGTAAAACATTACTAAACTAATTCAAACGATTTGATTTTGTTGCATGTTAGTTTTATTCGGACCAAATAATCATACCTAGTTTTTATATTCAAGTACCGTAAATGGGAAAACTTCATCTTAAACTGCTTTGACCATGTCACCCTTACTTATATCTACATGTACCACTGAACAACTTTGATATGGTATTACGGCTAATTGCCAACAGACCAACTGACATATGGAGCTATATGAAGGTGTCATTCCTGAGGTGAAGTGGACCAGATGCGAAGATCAGAAGAGAAATCTTCGCCATTGCCTGACGTTTCGGTTTCAGAATGACAGTATCAGCATGTGATCAATGTTTCTGAAACGAGTGTTTTTTATATCGATACCCTTTGACTGGGTGTTTTTCCTTTAAATATTACGGGAAAGTGCCATTTTTTGCAAATAAACTCTTCCCAAAACTTTATCATCAACTTTCTGAAAGTTTTAGTTAGTCTTTAACCGAGGACGTAGCTCAGTGGTAGAGTGTCCGCTCGTCACCCGGAAGACCGGGGTTCGATTCCCGGTCGCGTCATACCAAAAGACGTTAAAAGGTTTGAGTTGTTGCTGTCTAGCTTGACACTCAGCATTGTAAAGGCAGAACAACGATTTAACTGGCGCTGCACCGTGGCTGCCGGGTGCCTTGGCACAAAACAAATTTCCAACATGTACTTGTACTGAGGATAATAAAGTGTTATAATAATAATAATAATAATAATAATACATTGCATCAATAATGCGCATGAAATTTGGTGCATGCTTTTGAGGAAATTTGCTTTACTTTTGTCCTTAAAAGCTGGATTAACTCTCATCTTTTTTAATTGTCAATGATAAACCTTTAAAGATTGATGAGTGTCTCTCTTTAAAAACCTATTAATGGTAATGTTGTTTCGAATTTCTGACCTTGAACTTGCCCTTTGCGTATCTTGCATCTACTGATTTTTATCAACCTCAAATATAAAATTTTAACTCCTCAATCATTGGCATTTGATTCTTTTATATTCTCTTTCACATGACCACTCAAATAATGTCACGCGGCTAATGTTGTAAACGTCCAACTCACTCACTCAATAGTGTCATAACTTTTTTTGTGACTTGTTTTTGCGATGACAAGATTTTCTGGATGTCGTTTAAAACTATTTGTTCGACGTACCGCGTCGCCAGGAAGCTAACCTACGCGGAATTTTTACTAGCATTTCAGTGTTTTTTCAAGAACGTTAACTTGGTGGCCATTTCATTCCAAGTTACAAATCTTTTAAGGAGAAGTGGCATGTTTTAGGTGATAAGGCATGCTTTCACGAAAAAAATTGTTTCCATTTGCAATAAAATTGTTTTGAATCGAAGAATAGAGTTGTAAAACGAACGTATCATGTTTAATTAAGCTACGGAAATCTATTGCATCGTATAAATGATTAAACGATTAGATTGTCCCTATCGCTGATATTTGATCATTCTACGACTGCTGATAATCGGGTTTGTGTATGAGACCCTTCGTAGATTTTACATTTGGCATAAACTGATAATTATTATGGAAAATAAGTGGACAGTTTTTTTAAAAGTGTCACGTATAACAATTTATCCTTGGCTTTTGCTCAATACTGAGGCCCTCTTGTGGTAAACATTATATGAAATAGATTCACGTATGATCATTTTTAGGAAAGCCATTCTCTACAAACATTTCAGGGCAATAATTAGGGCTAGTGTTTCACCATCTTATGGAACAAAGCTGAAAAAGTCAGTTCTCAAACGTTCTCATTTAAGCCTTGCTGCCGACACTGGACTGTTCTGTGCTTGCTCTCTAGCATACGATAGAGGAAAGGAATATTCTAATCAGTGCTTGATATCAGAGTCCAATCAGAAATCCCTACATCGGATATCATGGCGACCTCTCTGTTGAAGTCCGTCGAATAGCGCTTGTGCTTGTGCAGATCGATATATTTTACTTAATTTCATTTGTAATCAATCATTGCAAGTATTTCAACACCGAAAACAACCGAGATAACAATATTGTTTGAAAAGATTTGACAAACTTGATTAATCGAGGCCAACAAACACAAACACAAAGGCGTCGGTGATTGGCTGCAGCATGGGAGATAACAAGAGGTAACACATTATCGCCGGAGAGGGCGCTGTCATCAAACCAGAACAGTCACGGGTCGACAGCAAGGGTTAAATAAGGCAGGTCCACGACTGGCGTTTTGATTCAAGCGTAGGAAGGTAGATGCTGTTTGATAATAATAAATAATGTGCATACTTATATTGCGCCTTTTCCACGTCCTAAGACATGCTCAAAGCGCTACATTATTACCCCGAAGGAGTGTACTTTCACAGCTGCTATTAAGCGCTAATCACGACCACGTAGGTCAGTACATCGAATTTTCAGATACCCATTTTTACAGCTGCCCAGGGACACAACACAGGATGAGACCCAAGTCACAAAAATTTGGTGTCTCCACCGGGATTCGAACCCGGGTCTCTGGCGTGAGAGGCCATCATGCTAACCACTACACCACTGTGCTCCAAAGTGTTTCACGTTTGATCAAATACTTAAATTCATCACATATTTTCAGTTTCTCCCATTTCTTTCTCTCATTTCATTCTGTTTTTTTCCACGAAAACTGTGTCGATAAACATGACGTCAATGTCACACTAGCCAATCATTTTCCAAAGAAGGACGAGGAGCAATGCCCAATGTCTTGTTGCAACACTCTTGGAAAGAGAACCTCTAATATTAAGAATTTTCAGAGACTGTCCTTTAAAAATCGTTTGATAAAGCCAGAAATCATGCAATTAACTATTTACAGTTATTGTAAACAGACCAATGACAAACATATTCTACGTCATAGTGTCGTGTAAAGTATAAAGGCTCATGACAGACATATATGCGTCTACTTCAAGGTGTCCTGTAATGTAATGTAGACTTACTCCTTACAACCAGAATTGCGTCTGCTTGTGATAAGTAAACATTTCGATATTCAACATATCTTTCAATGCATTTAACCACAATTGATATTCAAAGTTAAAAGGTTGTTCTTTGACGTCACTTTGTAAAGTATTTACAAGATAAAACAAAGACAAAAACATTTCGTTGACACCTTGGTTAAAAGCATTAACAATTTCTCATTTAGTTCATTTCTTTTGAAAATACAAATACAAAATGTATCTGAAACATATTTATTGCCATAAGAAAAGGCTGTTAGCCATTTTGACATCCATGCTGGTTCTCCATTGATCCGGCAATCAAAACTCTGAAACAAACAGAATACAATTACAAATCCCCGATCCGTTTCAACATAGTGTTATGTTTATCATTTTCATTAACAAAAACCCAAATCAATAACATGGTCCCTTTCAGATACACAAAAGAGACTAGATTTCAATGGTTCAATATAAGATAGTACACCACATACTTCTCACAAATAGCAACCTGTATATATACTATATTGACAGTCCAAATTGTAGTCACTACTACAGACATCAGTTCATTTATTTTGGATATCCAAACCCGTAAATGAAATCTGATAACAGTTGGGAACCTGGATGCATCAGAAGGCATTTATTCTAGCAAAAAATAAAAAGAAACATGTTATGATTGGTTATCCGGATAAAGATAAGCATAATTTGAATGTAATCTTGATAAAAATGATATACCATTTATTCAAAAGCAAGTCAAAAGCCACCATTCCAACAAATTAAAAATTACCTAACAGGCTATCACTTTCTTACCAAATATGCCTCAATCATTGAGTGAAATACTTGCCTGTTCTTTATTGTGAAATCGTTAATGTCCTGGAATGTCACTTGTTTAGTGTACAAAAAATTAAAATTTTTGAAAATATATTCTTGATGTTAAGTTATATGAGACAAACACTCCAACTAAGTAATTCGAATACTCTGCACTTGTATATCTTTAAATTTAAGTCGGATAGTTTGGAAATGCATGGTTCATCATGGTGAAGGGGGCTCAATATCCCTGGACACAACTTGGTGCACCACGGATGGCAGGTTGGTTAGGTGCTGCTATGTCAATTACTGGCGGTGTTGCCTGACTGAGGGTGTGGGTTCGAATCCCACATGGCACTCGGCCCGAACAAGTACAAGAATCTGTACTATTGAAGATAGTGTAATCTCAAACATAACAATGTTACTGAGCATTTAGTAACCATTCTCGTCATCTAAACTAGATACACACCGAGAAACAAAAGAAACGTCACAATACAATATACGATATAAACTGTCAGGCAAAAGAAAGGACACACTTCAGTTGAATTTATCATTATTTACGATTTTCAATTGAAATATATCGAGTTTCTGATGTCATACTCTTAAACTAATAACAACAAGAGTTAAATCCTCGTTCAAAGAATAATTTTAAGTATTAGTTATATGTCAATAAATTGTCCCAAAATGAATTGTGATTAAACACCAATGTTCATCAACCAAGCAGACATACAGATATATCCCATGTGAAATTATCAAATTAACGTGCCTATTTTACAAATATGGACAACTTTTTTTTAACACGGTAGGGTGATGATAATATTTAATGATAATTCTTAGGCCTGCCTATTTCTTTTCAAGCTCCTGCAAATATGCGTTATTGTTTACTTGTCATGATTTAATACATCACATGCTTCATAGATATTACGTAAATTCAAACAAACTGTGGTGTCTACTTTCTTTGGCCTTGTGGTCTATTTGAATCGAAGAATTACGAATTTGACGGAAACAAAACTATATTCTGTCTTGCCAACAAAACGGAATTTTAATTCATGCCACACTCTCTGTTCTTGTTTCTGGAGAAACATCATTTTGGAATTGCCTTGCCAGAACAAGATGGGAATGAGAAGTGTATCACAGGGAATCGAACTCGGAATCAGTATATACAGTCAGTCTGTTCGCACCAAAGTAATTTTTCAAATACTTACTTGGTAATAAGCAATTACAAGTATAATTTTCATGAATTAAACAAAAGTCCATTTGTTGTGATATTTTGCATATGGCCTGGAAATCATCTCGGCTACATTCACGAATTTACCATTAATCTCTACGTTGATTTGTTATTGGATGACACACATTTAATCATAACATGTAAAACTTGTGATTTCATTGTCCCATTGATGTCCATGTAACCGTAATCGGCATATTTTATATGTGATATCAAATAACATGTATATTTCTTAATAATCATCGGATAATTAAATGAAAATTATGACATTGTAGCTCTGATGATTTCCGACATGCTGGTAGAGATTTTAAAATGAATCAACAAACGTTTGATTCATGAACATTATTATCGCAATTGCAAATTAACATGTTAGTCTATACAGAATTACATCAGTGCGAACAGACTTTTGGCCACTGACTGTAGTTACTCGGTTGAAATGATAAGATAAAGATAAAAATAATGTTTCATGCATTGTACAAATATGTAAATATTGTATTCTCTAAACGCACTACATGTCAGTGGCCTGTAAGTATTAAATAAGGACATATAGATTGGTTCTGTTGAAAATTGTTTGGCGTTTCCTTTGTAGCTCAGTTTGATATGGAGTATGCAGTTAGGATTTACCTGGATATCTTACCTGTAATGGCACCGACCACACCTTTACGCTCCCCTCAGATGAGTGACCGCACGCCTGCAATGTGACGTAGCTTTTACTAAAATCTTGTATGTTAAGTTGTATTTGATAGATTCATAAGAAATTACCTTTAGGCCTCTTGACAATGTGTATACAAACACAGTTTTTCAACCTAGTACATTGCGTCTTTAACATATTTGTTTTATTATCATTAAATTTGAAAGTTGCTGAGCTAGATATTCATTCTTCTAAAATAGGCTTATTCATATTGTTTATATAAACTCTACCGAATTCTATATTACTGCATGTTGCATTAATGCTTGTTATTTGGGACAGAAACTGGTAGACATTGAAACGAACAAAAGAACATGTAACATTTATAAATATTATTATATATTGATGACGAATGTCTAATTTGCTTATATTTTCTTGTAACTATTTAATCTAAGTTATGGCAGAATATGAAATTGTATTTCTTTAGATCGGTTTATTGTTTAAAACTGGAAATCAGTATGTTTAGATGTGAAAAAAGTTTCAAAATTGACCATAAATTCGATGAAAGTAATAACTTGTCGAAATGGCGTCAACTTACCATATCCACTCCCTGTGAAAGCAAAAATAAAAATGTGAATATTGGATAAATTGTTATGTTCATTCAACTTTGATAAACTAGCTATGGAAGTGATTTATCTCTGTGCACATTCAAGACGTGCTTTTTAAGCTTTTTTAGTTGTATCAAACGAATTTGCGGGTTATTAGGTTATATTTTTCAATAATAACTGGGATTGAACACAATTTCAAATTGTCCAAAATTTAGACATCAAAATGACAATATATACAATATCTACGTGAATCGATTAACAAAGTACAGGTGAATAAAAAACTATTGCTTACTTCTTCCCCCTCCGACAAGTCCACGATCTTCAATGAAATAACACTCATAAAAAGTACATGAAGCATTCATGAAATAAATCAAAATATCAACATTAGGTTATTTTTAGTTCTTAAATCTATCGCGTGAAATGTGTATGTGATATAACCATTTAGACAAAGTAAACAACGGTGACATTTAATTAAATGGTTCTGTGTTCGACATCCTGAACAAATTAGATTTAGTAATGTCTGTTACATGTTACATGTTACATGTCAGTTGAGCAAAAACAAAAATTAATCGATGCAAATTGCATGGTTAAACTTAAAACAACATCTATTCTTTCGTCTATACAGAATATGTTTGACTTCGTGAGAGACATAGAGACTCAAAAACAGGATGAAATGAAGAATAACAACCTCATGTCCAAGGAGGTAACACGAGGATAGGATAGGATAGGATAGGATAGGATAGGATAGGAAAGGATTAGGTGTAACACACTGCATGAATGGAACCACTTATACACTTATGGATAGAACCAACAAATAGAAAGTTCGTATAACCCACTCATGAATTGAACAACTGAATATAAGTTTACATATCCCGCTACATGAATAGAACTACGGAATAGAAGTTTAAATATCACTTTACTTAAAGAGAAGTATTTAACAGATGTTAAAAAACACATTACATGGAGCAAACTACTGAGTAGAAGTTAAGATAACATATAACATGAAGGGAACTACTGAGTAGAAGTTGAGGTAACTCAATATTAGTAGAACTACTGAACAGAAGTTGAGGTAACTCAATATGAGTAGAACTACTGAACAGAAGTTGAGGTAACTCAATATGAGTAGAACTACTGAACAGAAGTTGAGGTAACTCAATATGAGTAGAACTACTGAACAGAAGTTGAGGTAACTCAATATGAGTAGAACTACTGAGTAGAAGTTGAGGTTACTCAATATGAGTAGAACTACTGAACAGAAGTTGAGGTAACTCAATATGAGTAGAACTACTGAACAGAAGTTGAGGTAACTCAATATGAGTAGAAGTTGAGGTAACTCAATATGAGTAGAACTACTGAACAGAAGTTGAGGTAACTCAATATGAGTAGAACTACTGAACAGAAGTTGAGGTAACTCAATATGAGTAGAACTACTGAACAGAAGTTGAGGTAACTCAATATGAGTAGAACTACTGAACAGAAATTGAGGTAACTCAATATGAGTAGAACTACTATAAATATTCCAACTGGAAGTAATAGGTATGTTATACATACTACACAATATTACTACAACTATATAGGAATTGGTATATGATATACATACTTTGAAAATACTGCAACTAGAAATTGGTACGCTATACATACTAAGAGTATAGTACAACTAGATAGGAATTGGCATGCTATAAAGGAAAGGGTTTCAAAGCTTCCGAAAAGGAAGTTGTACAAAGGAAAACAATGCTCACCACGTCGGTTAAAGCCCCTCCCTTTTGTAATAACATGAGAACACATTGTTTATAACATATTGGTTAGATATGCAAATCAAATAAATATTAAACAAATAATTGACATGGTTCATAGCCCTTATTGTTATCATTCTAAGTCAAAGATACAAATGTTTGGTCTTTTTCGTTCGGATCTTTAACCATTTGAAAGTAAGTGTCCCGTGGAAAATTCCTCACTAAAGTTACCAAACACCTTTGAATCATCTGATGCGGACAAAGTGAGAATAGATAAGAACAGGCCACTTACCATATCTGCTCATGCCACCTGCAACAATAACAATGTTACAATTACTTCGCAATTTATACTTTGAAAGTAGTATCAATATTTTGTGAAAAGTTATTGACGGGATTTTTAATGATGCATTCACTATTTACATATTTAGAGAACAAAGAGAAAATACTCGCCCCTTCTGCCAAATCCTGGCGATGGTAACACTGTGAAGAAAGGTACGCAGGTTATTTGATTTATACAATTAAAAGACAGAACATAATATTTTGGAAATTTTATGCGCAAGGTTATCGAATGTCATTATTCAACCCTCAAATCTATAGTCGTATAATGAATTATCAAGTTTCCGGCAAAAGTGTTGGTAGCCACTTCAGTACCTACGAATCAATGGGTTGTGAACTCGCTCGGCATAAACGAGCTTTATAGGTCCGTCATGTCCCCACTCTGAATATTAAGAATATATCGTCTTCCATTTGGTAACATTTGATTTCCTTTTCCTGAGCTAAGTCTTCGACTGATGTTGAAACCCCTGCCTGTACTTGTCAGTTATTAAGTACGACGTAAAACATGAAATATTTGCATCAGAAAATCTTTGATATTATAAAACATCAGGCGTGTAAACCTGTCGGCTAATGAAATTAATATATGTTATTTCTATTCATCAAATATGTTGATTCTGTAACAAACATACAGGGACAGTAGTTTGTTTCTCCGATATAAGAGGGATCTCGCGAAAACTAATTTAATGATTCCGATTTGAAAACAATGGTTGAAATTATAAGCTACAGTTGTAAAACAATTGTACCACTCTGGTACTCTTCGTAAATCCCTTTCCTTCAACCATGAGTAAAGAGTGTACACAAAAATGGTCTCATGTAGTTTTTACCGTGATACATTTGGCATGAATTAATAATCACTTTGGATTCTTTTCAGAAATAAAATTCGAACTCTGCGTTAAGATAATAAGACCAGTTTCGGTTACATGAGGCCAAGTGGGCGTTCACAAAACTCTTTCAAGGCCGAATGTACGAGTGCGAATTACTGTTGTTTTATGTTTTATCTAAGAAATAACAATTGACAGAATTTGTTTTTCAGATTTTGTACGGAGGTGCATTTTAATGAACCGATTTCGAATATAAAGTTACTGTAGTATTTTGGTGTCATCAATCAGTTAGGCACTTATTTGCAATTCAAAATATGTTCCTCTTTAAAATCCTGAAATATGACGTCACGATTACAAAAGCAAGACGTCAGGAAACAGTGACAGTGACAGGTCTATTTTAGTTACTCAAGTCAATATCAGTTTTGGTCGGACGAGCATCAAGTCAATATTACTCTCCGTCGCCTGCCACGTGACCGGTTCTCGACCAGTCGGATTGCGGGAAAATGAGCAGACACGATATTCTCCTCAATGATATTCTTTTTACCAAATTAGACTACTCACCAACGTGTCGGTCCCGGGGCTCTATAGGCTCGAGCTTGGCTACTCTTTGAAATCGTCCATTGATAAATTTCACATTGATTTCATCCACTGAAAAAGAAAGAATGGTAATAAAGAAATACCAAAAATATAAAAGCAAACATGCAGAAAGCATATTTTCATTATACTTGTTTTATCTGTTATGAGTAACATTCATTTCAGATTTGGCTAAAATCATTGAAAAAAAAATAGTTTCGATAAGTTTCATGTTAACATGATGATTGGTACATTTAAAATGTGAAGTCGGTGAATAGTGAAAATAATTACCCACAATCATTGTTGGGGATGAGGAATGATAGCGATTGCATAAAATTGAATCTCATAACTAAATGATAACATATTTGTACAATCATTGAATCGAACAGCCTTTTTCGTATGTAAAATCTATGTTTTTAATGAATAATATCTCTACAAAGGAAAGTATGTTTTTAATATAATTCTTCTTATCAATAGAATATCATTAAAAATTCGATGACAGCAATAAGTAAATAAATAACTACATTAGTTTCATGTTATATCCTTAAAGGGACAGTAGCACGTTTTTTGAAAATTCTATTTGTTTTCACGGATAATTGTAAGTTAATGCTAAACGTATGAATTTGACAGTGTCAAAAACCTCCTTACACAAACCAATCATCCATTGGCTATTTTGTGTGAACACATTTAATTCATTTTGTGTAGGAAAAAGGCATCGCATGGCTAAACTTTACGTTTTATATTTGAATTATTACTGCTCCATTAAGTTTCAATACATTGTCTTTCAATTGAAACCATTCATTTTCATTTTCCTGTCATCACCTTTTATTCTCCCTAAAAACATGCTACTGCTCCTTATATTAATATATATATAGTAATTGATGATAAATAATAAATACGTTTTTACAGTAAATTTCCATTCGAATCTTAACTTGCACATCCCCGATCCCCCCTACCGAGCTGAGAAATCGAGAAATGTTTAGAAATATACCGCCCAAACCCTCACTGAGCCATAAATATGACAATTTCGCCCCTCCCCCCACTCCTGAATAAAGTTCATTTTAAAAATTAGTTTTTTATAACCATGTGACAGAAATCTATCTTTCTCGAGAGTTCGCATTCTTAACTGAAAAAGACTACATCCATGACTTACTCATTAAAAAATCATCTAATTTCTTAGAGCAAGTTAGAATTACGTCGAAACAACCTGACCTGAATTTCGCTTTGACTCTTTATTGTTTGTAGGGTTTGAGGAGACAAGGTTCGCTTTGACTCTTTATTGTTTGTAGGGTTTGAGGAGACAAGGTTCGCTTTGACTCTTTATTGTTTGTAGGGTTTGAGGAGACAAGGTTCGCTTTGACTCTTTATTGTTTGTAGGGTTTGAGGAGACAAGGAAGAGCGAGCCCCTTTACAACTCAGTGCGTCTCAGGGGCACCTTAACATTACAGAATGCAACTTGTATCACATCTCTAATACGTAATGGCTGCTACCATTTTTATCAATTTGTACTGGTAATGCGAGATGTGCGAGAGTGCATTTTCCGATAAAAATTGATAACTATGCCAATACCTGACTCAGATATTGCTTAGAGATATTAAAATATTCACTTTCCCAATTAATCTTCTTTGGTCACTTACAGAGAAGAATGTAGAGCTTCGATTCGACTGTTCCTACTGTAATCGTTCGAAACAAGTAATCAGGTATAGTAGCAAGCACGAGACACGAAATAAATGTTTCTAGCACGTGCACGTTTAGCTGTGCGTGTACATACGGTAACTTGCGAAATATGTTTGTTTGGTTTTGACTATAATAATTCGGACGCCTTAATTAAGCTGTATCACGAGTGTCACAGAGTCATTTCGATGATGACATTCGTTCGGATTTTAGGTAACCTTAATAAGCATTTTATTTGTCAAATGCTATTTGTTGAAAGTTTTAAAAAATATATTACTTAGATAATGTTCGGTAATTGAAGTGTCTTAACTATTATTTTGTATCAAAAGTATTTCTGTAAACTATGATTATAAATAAACGTTATTTAATGGTTCTATTCTTTAAATTGCAATTTCCATGATGTGTGCATGGGGTTTGTCAGAATGGGATAAATCCTTAAGTGTTGTAATATCATTGATATAGAATATATTTAAAAAAGGATTCGAAAAAAATCAAACCTATGTTTTGAAGATCTCATAAGGATGATAAACAAATGTTATCATTATAAAAATAATAAGAAGACTAAGGATAAGAATTTCAAAAATATGAATATTCTAAAACATCTTCAAAAAGACAACATACCTTTATGAATTCTGCCAGCTCTATCTCTGAAGAATGCATCCCTGTCGTTGCCTGAAATTTCGTCACATCATGCACATGCCATATGAAAAATGTATGTAATCACAAACGTTTCGATAAATAAAGATAAAATAAAATCACCGTTTTGTTCCAATCATTATACATTATTTTTTCATATACAGAAAGTTAGGTCGACGGTATTAATTATTGTGTTTTTCATCTCCTTTGTCCTTCTGCATGTGAGCGGGCGATCGAAACAAAAAAGGTTTGTATTCTGAGACAAATAGCATGACAAGGACAATGTAAAAGCAAAGTTGGATAAGAAAATTCCTGTTTGAGATAATGTAGGGGTTAAAATGGATGTGTCATAAAGAGCTTTTTGTATCGGAGCGGTGTGATTTTGAATGTGGGGGCGGACAAATGACAACTTTACGTCGGGAGGGTAAATCAGGGTCGGCGGTATAGACAGACAGACAGACAGAATATTTTATTTTATATATTCTGTCTTTCTGACAAAGGACAATTTTACGTCGGGACGGTAAATCAGGGTCGGCGGTATAGACAGACAGACAGACAGAATATTTTATTTTATATATTCTGTCTGTCTGACAAAGGACAATTTTACGTCGGGGGGTAAATCAGGGTCGGCGGTTTATGAGAAACAGTGAAAAAATACGGCCGTCCTTACGAGTAGTTACATGATCACGTTAGAAATGCTTGTATTTGATTAAAGTTTCAACTGGGTAAATGTTTGAATTAATATTAAAATCGCAGTACGATAGGAAACCGCTCAATGATTTCAATTAAGGACCTAAAAGGAAAATTAAAACATATTTTATGAAAGGACACAGTATGACTTTGTAAGATGTAATAAGACAAAAATATACCAAATTCAACATACTAACTCAACACTTGAGCAAATTGACAAATAATCTGTCCAGATACGCGTTTCTTATAATCAATCTATTGACATCATAATAACAATGATATATGTACGTACTTCTGTCCCGCATTCTGAAGATTTGGGGTAGGCCACGGCGCAGTCCTCGACCTGACGACACTTGCCTTCTGCCTTGATAGCCTTCTACAATGTGACGGGAATAAACATTCATTAACATTCAAACATTATTCACGAAATTAGAAGTACTCAGAAAGTGCTTTAAGGTGAGATGGGACCCAGAAATCGAATTCACTAAGATTTTGCGAAAACAATTTCTTGATGTCGATAAAAACAAAATTATACGCATAACATTTACTGCGACAAAGGCTTATTCGTCCACTGAGGACAATCGCTTAAATATAAAACCATGGATTGTTTCTAACGCTGATCATGTTTTAAAAGACCAATTTCTGCCATCACGGAAAATCGATATTGTTTTAGGTTTATAAACTAATAGAAGATTATCAACCTCAGTATGGATTATAGATAGCACCAACTCGAACTGTGTTAAATCTAACAAGTTCCCCGAACGTTTTTTACCCACGAATGAAATAAGAACCTACTCATATATTATCCAGTTATCGTTAACAACAGGTGTGCATACCGTTCAGATTCTTATGTGTATCACATGTGTATCCGTACAATGTACGAAAACAAACTAAACACATATTCGTTCAACACTGCAAACGTTAACTATTCTTTTCAAACTTCGGACAAAGGGAAGTATCACAGACCTTTTAAGAATTCATTGTTATCAGACATGGACATGATATTACTATGCAGGATTTCGACATGTACATTTAATTGAACATTGCAGTTAGCCCATTGAAAAGCACCTCTTCAAATATTAAGAATATGGGTTTTTGCATGAACTTGCAAATCACACTAAATGTTGAGAATTTCTTTTAATAATCAAAATAACACATTTAGCATTAACGTAAATTATCAGTGAAAAATTGAAAATATAAAGAAATGTAAATGTGCTGCTGCTCCTTTAAAGTTGAGTGTACTGACCGCGCAGCATTCCCATGGCCAGGCAGGGCAGGAGGAGGAGAAGTGCTATCGATAGCTTCATGTTGCTCTGGAACCATATGAGAGAACATGTCTTTACAATCCAGACTGGCACTGGCAAATCACGAGGCCAAACATCCTTTATTATTGATAATGCCAACGGACCATGTCTTATCTATTTTGTAAACCGCCAACTAGTTATAATAACATTGATATGATCATTAACGTGAAAGGATTGTGAAATACCAGAGGCGGTCGTAAAATATCAAAGAAGACCTTTGTTATAAGAGGACCTAACAAAAGACGTCTGACAGCGCTGTCATAATAGCTCAGTAGTCAGAGCGTCGGGTTAAGCGTTCGGGACGGCGTATCCCCAAAACATTTGCAGAGTCAAATTTAGATTTGTGATATCTTTCAAAAGTGATAGTTAGTTAACAAATATCATTAATTACATCGTTCCGAAATAATTATTTGAAGAGGGATATATTATAATTATATCCTGCCTTGCAGAGCGATTATGTTGATAATAACCTGCATCCGAGGGACATTACTCGAATAATTCCCTTGCCGTACGAGTAAGAAGGAAATTAAATTATATAAAGACACATTGCTGTCACTTGGGAAATACCAATACCAACACTCGCGTAAACATAGCGTGTAATCGACACACATGAAATATACTTTATTTCTGTGTTTGTTTTACAGCACTTCTATTGAAAATATTGCAATGTTAATTAAGCTGTTCAATTAGATAAAATGACGGTGGTACATAAGAATACTACGTCATGTTAAAGCCCCATGTTTAAAGTTTAGTGAAATTCAAAGTACTTTTACTGTTTTCAATGTATTTTGTGCAAAACTTTGCAAACAAACTCTAAAAAAATCGGACGAAAATTCATTAAAATGAGGACAGTTTACCAAAATGACCGAAACAGCAGCCCCGTCATGTCAGCATGAAGGCGAATCAAGTGTTGCCATCTCACAATTTCATTTCCTAAATATACGCTTAAAAGTTGTCCTTCTCGCGCACGTTTCTATTGTCTTTCTCCGAATAAGGTACTCTTTGCCGCCCAAGTTGATACTCATAGGACACAATTACGGTAACTGAACATTCTAAAACATAAAGGTAACGTCACAGAAAGCGGGTTCGTTACAAGTTACGGCACTTTTTCAGATGGTGCTGTACTTCGGACTTCGAAAAAAGTATTTTATTGTTGATTAAAACATGTAACTATCATATCAAACTTTCGATAATATGTGTTTCTATCGAGTGATACAGTTCGTTTCTCAATAGCTAAAGGTTTATAACGAACCGCATGCAACTAAGACAAAGAGTCTTTAGGATAAAACACAAAAACGAGCGAGTTCAAAACCTGAGGAATTTAAGTTTAGGGGGAAGTAAGACCCGTGGTCATTTCCCGCGGGCATCGGGCATAGTTTTCAATAAGGTCCGCGGGTCATGTTTTATCCTGCACATAATTGATGACAGGAATCAAGACACAAAAAAAGAATAGATGAAATCCGGATTTCTTAGTTATGTAACATAACGGTTGAAGAATTCCTCTCCTAACAGTGCACTACGTTTACTAAGCCCATCCAGACGGGTGTTAAATTAGCTTACAAAAGCTTCTCAGCTGAAATATCCATTGACTAATGTTGAGGTGTTAACTAAATGACTTAGTCTTTCGAAAAAAACATCTCAGAATTCAAATACAAATGTACATCTGCGATAGGCCGTCTCAAACCCGAACTCCACTTACTACTGTACCCCCAACAGTTATACCATTGGCTACAACAGCTGAAAACAAAATGTCTTG
The DNA here is from genome assembly GCA_916613615.1 of Steromphala cineraria. NCBI lineage: Eukaryota > Metazoa > Mollusca > Gastropoda > Trochida > Trochidae > Steromphala > Steromphala cineraria. The sequence goes on from OU744728.1 coordinate 29,977,669, forward strand.
ACTTCGAATTGATATGATTTGAAGCGGTTTTAATTGGTAACGCTTTACCATTTTGAAATGGACTAGGTAAGTGACGAATATCTTCGATGCTTTTGGTATTTAATTAAGCGAGAGAACAACCTTTCCCTCGGAATTTCGGTCGAAAATGCTCTTGCCCTCGGTATTGGCCGCGAGGTGCAGCGGACATTCGTTCGACATAGATGCCTCATGATCGGTCCATCTATAAAACTTAATGCATATCATATATAATATATATAATATGTTTTATAAATGTCAGCAAACATCATAAATCACAAAAATATTCTTAAGCATAACTCTTTTCTTGAGTCGTTGTTCGGTGTTGTATTATGAAACCTACTACGAGTATGAGTGAGGAGTTGCATAATTGAGCGAGAAGGATTCGCTTGATGCAGACGCTGGCATACGGAATCTCTCTGCTAACAGGTACATTAGTGACGTCACTAAGCGAGTAATCGCTGCCTGGATCCAGCTACCGTGAACAACTTACCTGTCTTGGCTGCGGAGAGGAGGTAGAATGGAAGATAGATTCCCCTTTTGACTATATACACGTTCAGCCTGCAGGCACTCGTTTAATTACACGGAAGACGAATGGGCTGCGTGAAAGTCTGTTAGCAGAATTGATGGCAGATCTTCAATGACATGATTTGTAGACATATTCTAGACATTTGTTCAACTGATTGATATGTTCCTGATGGAAGTAGATTCAAAATAGCGCAGCGAGTGCCTCTGGGAATGAAATATAAAGAATGAGGATAGTCGATTGGGCAATTGGAATGATAACCTTTCATGGAAACAAGAACAATGTAAAAGAATTTCTGCGATATAGTCATCTTATTCCTTATTGTGATGAATTGGTTATGGCTGACGGTACTCCTTTTTCAGTGGGTGCAGTCGCAATGAAATGTGAACTAAGTGAGTGATGAATTGAACGGATTTCTTCTACTTGAAGTACTTTATACTGCGACGTACATGGATACACAATCTAAATAAATTTAGATCAACAGATGTTTTGTTTTGTCATACTCCCAAATATAAAACCTGTTGATCTAAATTTATTTAGATTGATGGATACATGGGTTCTCTTTCGCATAAACAGAAAGAAGTGACAAAGCAAAGCGATAACAAGACCTAACCCTTATCGGATGGTCATGTTATGACAATTACGTTTGAAAGACAATACAGTATAAATGATTGATTTTGATATTTAAATTAATTTATTTTCGAAGAGATGAATTTGATCTAGGTCCTTTTAATGCTTACTGCTAATTTTTTATATTTTATGTTATGTTTTTGAATAGGCATTAAGTTGAGTGTAATTTAAGTCGGTTAATATCCTTGTAACTCTCCATTCCTAAAATAACAAGAAGACATAGTCATCAACATCCCCCGCCAGATTTGTTCTTATTATAAGTCAGAACCTTCTCCTAAATACTCGAGTGTACTCAAAAATATCTTGACACCAAACTCCGGAAAAATATTTGCGCGGTTCTGATTTTCGAACTCCATCAAGGTATTGATACCCTGAAGGCACACATCAAATTTGATGATCCTATCTGTAACAGTTTCTGAGAAAATTGGCTCCTTTGAAGACACCTCGAACAGAGTCCCAAAAAACGTAACAAGGGCAATAACTCCGGAAAAAATATTTGTGCGGTTCTGATTTTCGAACTCCATCAAGGTATTGATACCCTGAAGGCACACATCAAATTTGATGATCCAATCTGTAACAGTTTCTGAGAAAAATTGGCTCCTTTGAAGACACCTCGAACAGAGTCCCAAAAAACGTAACAAGGGCAATAACTCCGGAAAAAATATTTTCGCGGTTCTGATTTTCGAACTCCATCAAGGTATTGATACCCTAAAGGCACACATCAAATTTGATGATCCAATCTGTAACAGTTTCTGAGAAAAATTGGCTCCTTTGAAGACACCTCGAACAGAGTCCCAAAAAACGTTACAAGGGCAATAACTCCGGAAAAAATATTTGTGCGGTTCTGATTTTCGAACTCCATCAAGGTATTGATACCCTGAAGGCACACATCAAATTTGATGATCCTATCTGTAACAGTTTCTGAGAAAAATTGGCTCCTTTGAAGACACCTCGAACAGAGTCCCAAAAAACGTAACAAGGGCAATAACTCCGGAAAAAATATTTTCGCGGTTCTGATTTTCGAACTCCATCAAGGTATTGATACCCTAAAGGCACACATCAAATTTGATGATCCAATCTGTAACAGTTTCTGAGAAAAATTGGCTCCTTTGAAGACACCTCGAACAGAGTCCCAAAAAACGTAACAAGGGCAATAACTCCGGAAAAAATATTTGCGCGGTTCTGATTTTCGAACTCCATCAAGGTATTGATACCTGAAGGCACACACAAAATTTGATGATCCTATCTTAAACGGTTACTGAGAAAAATTGGCTCCTTTGAAGACACCTCGAACAGAGTCCCAAAAAAACGTAACAAGGGCAATAACTCCGGAAAAAATATTTTCGCGGTTCTGATTTTCGAACTCCATCAAGGTATTGACACCCTGAAGGCACACATCAAATTTGATGATCCTATCTGTAACAGTTTCTGAGAAAAATTGGCTCCTTTAAAGATACCTCGAACAGAGTCCCAAAAACCGTAACAAGGGCAATAACACCGGAAAAAAATATTTGCGCGGTTCTGATTTTCGAACTCCATCAAGGTATTGATACCCTGAAGTCACACACAAAATTTGATAATCCTACCTTTAACGGTTTCTGAGAAAAATTGGCTCCTTTAACTCGGACGGACGGACGCACGCACGCACGCACGGACGGAGCTCAAACCTATATCCCCCTTCCACTTCGTGGCGGGGGATAATAATGAGCCTCGGGCCCTGGAGAGTTACTTGGACATTTACCCATACGGAGAGTCCTTGGAGGATATTCAAAATGCCAGTTTAAATTTTCGGGTGTGGAATAAAAATGAATCCCGGAAATTTTACAAACGCAACTATTTATCTTCGAAACATCGCTGACATGTACACTTTCATATAAAGGCGGAGTTGAACACACCGTAACCTTTTGGGACAGACAGTTTTTTAAAATATTTTTTGTTGTTTTCGAAATTCAAAAAAACTTAAAGAGTTTGCACATTTTACTCAGAAAGACTGCAACACTGGCGAGGCACTAATGTTGAGTAAAAATGAAAATGAAATATATCTTGAAGATCACTTCGGTTAACTGTAACAGTTTCTGACATGACCCTTCCTTGGATATGGTTTAAATAAATCAAGCAGGAAAACAAGAGTTACCCCCCTTCACGCGAGGACAACTGAGAGGACAGAGAAAGGAATGGGCCTGTACAAATAGGATGTTCATAACGATGTCATCATTACTATCAAACGTCCATGATACGCATATATATATAGACACATATTTGCGAAACTTTAGACAAATAGATGTAAATCTAGATTATGGTATATTTGACATGTGCTTTATTCCTTCAAGCGACGTATACCCCAAATGACTGACGTCCAGTAGGTCTGAAGCAACTTTTTGTTAATCAAATATATCCGCTGACGTTCAGGATCCTTTAAAGCTGTAATACATACAATATAGCTATACAGCCCCGTCTTAGGTCACGAGCTATAAAATCACTAAAATATTCCTTGTAAACATGAAAAGTGTTTTTAGCTTTGAAGCTCTAACTTGGTATAAATCATCTTTGGAAGAGTGATAAAATTGGAAAGGTTTCCGTTACAATCTGTAAAAGGTCATGGTCACAACAAGGTCACGACTTTAGCATGGTTTAGCGAAAATGCTTTATTTTAACAATGAACACTTTTAATCAATACATAATTGTTATACTTAATGAAAAGTGTTCATTGAGTGTGTGACCTTGAAGGTCAAAGGTCAAGGTTATGAGATATGAGTTATTGCAATGTGCACCTAATTTGGGTATAACTTATTTCCATTAAGCTTTTCAGAACTCATGGACATGTATAAGTCACATGTCTTGGGAATTAGTATGACATGTCCACTTTCAAGGTCAAAGGTCAAGGCCACGAGTTATAAAATGACTATAAAATTCCCTGTAAACACGATAACTTGAAAAGTGTTTGTGAAAATTCAATATATATTATCTCTTAATAAGTACAACATTTTGGAAAGGTTTTGGGTACCAACTGTCAAAAGTCAAGGTCACAACAAGGTCACAATTTCAACATGTTTTAACTACTAACAGTTTATTTCATTACATTAATGTTATACTCAATGAAGTGTTTTCATTGATTGTGTGACCTTGAAAGTCAAAGGTTCATTACATAAACATAAACATTGTGGATGATACTCAATGCTGCTTTACAAACATGCAGATGCTTTGATTGTCAGACATTTTGGCTCTCCGCTGATTCCTAAATGGGTTGCACAAGGTGCATGCTTTTGCTTGGGTATTTTTGTGGAGGTTACTAAGAAACTCTAAGGGACTTTTGACATTCATCAATTTCTTTCGAAACTGTGTCCTATGAATCCTTTTTAAACTTACTCTTGGTAAAAAAAATGACATCTGTCAACATTTGAATTTGAACATCATACAACATCACGAAATCGTCCAACTATCAGCTTCACATTTCACTGAAACATGCCTGGAGTCAACTTTTAATCCTGACGTTTCTTTTGCGGTTTAGTATACATTGATAGGGAATGGGTATGCAGAGTGTGCAGTGACCGGTGTATTGAGGTGTTTGACACTTGGCATGTGTTATATCACATGTTTGAATGTTCTAAGCTCCACCACATTACACTACCACATCTACATGACACTAAGTCATTTGCAAGGGTGAGTCTATCATGTCAGACAGGTTACTTTCTTGTTGTAAGTACCTGCAGGGGAACTGGAATGTAGAGGAAATTAAATATAATTTATCTGCAATTTTGTGAATGATTGTATTGTCTTGGCAAACGTACATTTCGATATGGGTCTTTGGACATGCTCCTTGTGTCGGGGGAGTTTGTGCAGGTCTTTGACCTTGATCTTCACATAATAGTTGTCGTAATGTACATCGAATCAAAATAATGATTACTCTTTATAAGGCTACAATGAACACTCCCAGGAAGTTCGCAATGCATGATGGTATGTAACAACATGGCGCCGTCCAGTAGCGTGGTTGCATCCCGTTGGACATTTCATATCAATTGTCGGCAATTGTAACATGAAGCCTCTCAAAATAAATGGGATTCCCATCTCAAAGTTACCACAACAGTGGATCATGTAACCTGCTGTATGTGAATGCTTCCCGTTTCAGACAATAATCCTGATGCATTTGACGTTGTACAGACAGACAGACAGACAAACAGATAGTTTATTAAAGTCTCACCACATATAAACTGTAAATTTACATTTAAAAAATTCTCTATAAACTATATATGTTCCACTCTAAAAGAGTTATGAGAGACTTGCACATTTATAAAATAGACATATACAGTGCTTTTGCTTTAAAGGGAAATTAAATTTAAAAGTGAAAAAAAGTACTATACATAAACACGACAATAATTTTAAAAAGTGTAAAAGATGTCACAAAAGGAATAAACAGAATTTAAAAGATGGTTAAGTAAAAAGGAGATTGCGGCGGCCCTGGGGTATATAGAAACAGGTCCTGGCAGTTATGGACATTAAGTCGTCATTTCTTAAAATTGCTGTGAACTTGGCAGCCAGTGGCCATGAATGAAAATCTCTTAAGAGGGAGCTGGCATCCTGTAGTAAATCATATCTGATGTCATCATACACTGGACATTGTAACAGGACGTGTAGCTCATCTTCTATACACGAGTTACAGCACATAGGACACAGACGTTTGTCGACAGCGAGGTTCTCATATCTTCCGGTTTCGATTCTGATGGGAGCAACCCCACACGAACTTTAGCCATTGCAGAGCGGAAGTGCCCAGGTAGAGCAGCCCTTACGTAAAGTTCTGTTTTGTGAACAGTTTTGAAAGTACGATACGTCCGTAGTTTTCTCGTGTTACTCTCAATTCGCCGGCACCAATCAGTACTGTACTGGTATTGAAGATTGTCAAATACTGCCGTCAAATTCTTCGGTTATCAAGGATTCACAGTTGTTCTCACTCAGCAGCCTGTTAACACTAAAATTCCAGTTCTTGAAACCTACTGATGCACATTTCTTATCACGTAGGAAGATGCGTTTAGTGATTCTCTGTTTATCCATATTTGCGAGTCTGCACCACTGTCTAAGCACCGCCTGGCTCTGATTGATACGTACAGGGATCCATCCAAGCTCTCCTAGAATCGCGTCAGTGGGAGCATAACGCCCAACACCCAGGAAGAAGCGTCCTGCCCTGTTCTGTATAGCGTTTATATAGGAATATTCTTTCTGTCCCCAAATAGCAGCTCCATATGTTATGATTGGCAAGACAAGGTTGTCATATTATAATTTGGTAAAAACATTAAAATTAACTCCTCCAATTCCTTTGCATTTTGTCATCTCCAGTGCCAATGCTCTACCAGCTGCCTGAGAGACTGCTTTTGCTGTTACTCTGTAGTCAAGATGCTCGTCCAGAAGCAACCCAAGATAGGTAAATCTCTCTTCTACTTCTAGTTCAAGGTTTCCAACACTAAAACATTTTTCAGATTTGTGAACTGAGGGGTTACGAAAATGCATGACTTTAGACTTGTCTGCATTGATGTGTATATTGTTGCTGTCACACCAACAGTCGAGATTGTTGAGAAGGACTTGCAGGTCGGACTCCGTCGGGGCCACGAGTACAATATCGTCTGCATATATTAACATGCAGACTAGCTCATCTTCAATCTCGATGCCTATGTTCAAACCTTTCAGAAGAATCGCAAGGTCATTTATAAAAAGATTGAATAGGAGAGGAGAGAGTAAACAACCCTGTTTCACACCACTGTTGACCTGGAACCAATCAGACTTAAACCCATTAATTCTCACACAGCTGTAGACGTTGTCGTATATCGCCCTTAGAGACTTCATAATTTTCCCATTCACTCCAACGTGTTTCAATTTGTCCCACAGATTCCGTCTATCAATAGTGTCGTATGCCTTCTTGAAGTCTATAAAGGCTGCGAAAGTACTCATTTTCATTTTCTTTCTATTCTCAACAATGCTTGTGAGGTTTAATATGTGATCAATGGTACTTCTCCCTTTTCTAAACCCATTCTGTCCATCGACAGTCTGCAGTTCAGGATATGGCAGTATATTTTATACATACTAGAAGTCAGTGAAATGCCTCTGTATGACATCGGGTCCCTCTTATCATTTGTGCTAGATTTCAAGATAGGACGTATTATCCCACGACTCCAAATTGCTGGCATCCGTCCATGTTCATAGCACATGTTAAAGAAGCTGTGAAGAAAACTTGTCAACTTGTCATTCTTCAGTACTTCCATCGGTAGTTCATCCTCGCCCAAAGCTGTACCTCTCTTCCACAGAGAAGAGGATTTCATTTGAACTGATAGGAGATTCAAAGACCGGAGAGAGTTCTTCAGGAGTGCTGTTTTCATTCACGTCGGCTGGGTAATCAGTTTCACGAACATTTAAAAGATTCGAGAAATCAGACCTCCATTTGTTAAGAACGTCTTTCTTGTTGTGTGAAATGTACATGTTAATAATGTACAGACTTTCTGCCAAATTCTTCTAAAACAACACATTAAGCAGATCTTGTTATCTGGTTATTAGTAATTACATTATCACACCCTTTAAACCGAATCTGTTGACCTTTCGAATAAAATTATAAGCAAAAGTTCCGTTTTACCGACAGTAACCAATACTGGGAAACGCTGTTTTTCATCTCAAAGTTTTGGATGTTCCACTTTTTATCTGAAAAGAAAGTATAATTTCTAGTTTCATATGCCTGAACATTATGGCACATAGCCTATACTGCTTGACCAGGTTATACATAAATTAATTTTATGGATTGGATCATAATACATATAAAACAAATGTGCGAAATGGAAATGCAGAGAAAACTAATATTTATGAAAACATTAAAGGTCGGCGAGTTTCTTTCATAATTAATTATATCATATTTAGGTATTTGGCACAACAAGACGGTTAACATGGTATGTTTACAATATGGTGATTTTCGAAAAATGCCTAAATGAACTGTTGATTCAGAAATGTAAAGTAGTGAAGAAACATTATCAAAAGGTACTTGTAGCTGTCAACTTGTTGAAAATATATGAAAGCGATTTCAAAATTGAGTAATTCACCTTCTAACACTTGTCTGACCCGCGATTGTTTTTTATCATGAAGTGAGCCTTTTCTATAGTTTTATCGATGGATAACGGTCACCTCATTATCCTACACAATGACGAATACTTATGTCATGACATCGATGTATAAATATCGTGAAGAACGTTATTTTAAATATTATTTGCAACACTAGAAACGAGTCGCCATTATCGCTTGATTGTCCCCGAAAGTAAAGTTGACAAATTCGCGTAGCAAAATCGTCGCTCTGATTGGCTGAAATAACGCATGCGTGATTGACAGACTTGATCAGTCTATTGCGTCCGATGAGTATCAACTTTGGCGCAGCGAGTACCTGATTCGGAGAAAATGTAAAGAAAATCATTTTGGTACGTTGTCTCCTATGTAATTAATTTCGGTCCGATTTTCTCTAGGATGGTCGCAAAATTTTGAATAAAATACAATAGATACAGTAAAGATATTATTAAAATGTTAACTTGTAACTTCACTAAATTTTGAGTATGAATCTTGTTATTTAAGTTTATGTCATGTTTTCTAGAATATCATTTTATGATTGTATAGATCATATAAACACATTTATGACTAAAACCATACCATTATGACACATTAAAGCACCCGGGCTGTATTTCCAAGTCATTGACTGAACCGGCGGGGGGTCAAAATCGTTTGAAGGTAAATCTGTGTAGTGCAATAAGGTTTACCTGTGGGTGCCACAGACAGTTATCAGTTGCAGTCGACAGTATGGCATAATGCCCCTTTAAAGGGGCAGTAGCACGTTTTTATGGGGAATATAAGGTGATGTCAGGAAAATGAAAATTAATAGTTCCAGTTGAAAGAAAATGTATTTAAACTAAATAGAGCAGTAATATTTTAAATATATAACATAAAGTTTAGCCATGCAATTCCTTTTTCTCACACAAAATGAATTAAAGGTGTTCACATAAAATGGCCGCCAATGGATTTTATCTGAATCTTCATACTTCGTCATCTGACTATGGATGATTGACTTGTGTAATAAAATTTTTGAAACTGTCAAAATAATACATTTAGCATTAACTTACAATTATCAGTGAAAAACTTAAATTATAAAATTATCAAAAAACGTGCTACTGCCCCTTTAAGGCATACTGACAGCATGAAACTTGTCAGGTTATACACACCCGATCAGGTTAGCCAGTAAAATGTACTTAAGTTTAGAAACAACTAAAGCCAGTATCCATATTTGTATTCTATGGTGATACCAGGCAATACCAAAGCTGGAAGAAAGCATTAACAACATCCATTGACCAAGCCCCAGAAATGTGTAAATACAAGATTACAGTTAATGCAGTACTGGTTTTTTTATAACGCAACAGCATATGGAATTGCTCTGCATTGGCCTATAATCTAGTATTATTGCAAGATCATCTTCAATGCTAAAAACGTGAACAACTGTTTCCTCTCCAAATCAAAGAACGTTTTGACAAATGATGTATACCGTTTTAAGCTTCTTTCAATATTAAAAGGGCACTTCGCAGGATCATACCATGCAGGGCGAATATACACTGTATAAGGAAGAACAATTATTTATTGAACATGTATAATTAGATATTTGCACGACATATCTATTCTCAATGTCAGTGACATGTGATTTGCTTTCGAATCGACAGACGAAGAGTCAGCCATGATGGACAATAGATGCTTCCTCAAGTTTGGACTTGACCAATTTGACGTCATTTGATAAGTAGCTTTCTAATAGCTGAAATGACGTCATGGTTGTATCGTCAAATAAGGCACATCGTCGGTCCCATTGTCCACCATTGTTTTGATACCGTGGGTATCTTATATTTATATGTAAGAAGATAGTTGGACAAAAGAAAACTAACTTTGCTCCATAATAACCAGCACCAATAGAGGTGACCATAGTTTATTCGACCAGTTTGTAGCAGAAGTGAAAATCATTTCACGTTCAGCGGGATTCGAACCCAGGACCACCGGGTTGAGAATCAGATACTCTACCTGTTCGGACAAAAACGTTATTCCTACAACCGAAGCAAAAGAAATGCTTTAGACAAAACCCTGTCACATTCACCTCCTCCCGAAGTGACTCGCCCTCCGGTCAAACATTCAAAAGAAATGCCTAATGAGTATTAGTATTACAGCTGAGTATTTCGTCAAAGCAAGAGGTTGCATAAACCAAATAATGTAATAATTTACCAACTAAGATGAGACAGAGGTGTTCAAGGTAGATGAACCCTGACGCACGTGAATCATGAACGGCGAGGCCGTTAGGGTTAGGGTACGTGTAAGCGCGAGGGGTCATAAAAAATTGAACCCGAGTTGGAGATCATCGTTTCACTATCAGGTGTTCAGGAATACGTATCGGGTAATGTAACGCTCCATTCCTTGAAAATAATGACCTGAGGCCCCCAGCTGAGCTTGGTACCCGTGAGAATTGAACGAGATGCATGTTTATATGCTATGATTCTGCTGGGCTTGAGAATTTAACTAGATGCATGTTTACAAGCTATGATTCTGTTATATGATTCTGTTGGGCTTGAGAATTGAACGAGATGCATGTTTATATGCTATGATTCTGCTGGGCTTGGTCACCCGTGAGAATTGAACTAGATGCATGTTTACATGTATATGCTATATATGCAGTTTCAAAAATGGTTTGGACACTCATAATTTTTTTTCTGTCAGCTCGCAAATGCCATTCTAATGTCATCAAATTCTACGCATGCGGGAGTTGCCGAGGATTATATCAACGAAAAGGGTGCCTTGTGTTGTTGAGATATGGTTTCATGTTTGTGAAATGCTGTTTTATCATTGTACATAGACGATTTATTGTGTGTTTGCTAATAATATAATATATTAAACCTGTCATGTACATGAGAACATTGAATGACACTGTCCGAAGTGAGTTGACAATTGTCCGAACCTCGGTCGAGTTGATATACACAACTAAAACCTTTATCATATTTAATTTACAAGCATTCATGCAAACGTAGATCAAAATCAAATAGAATCAACTATATTGTGAATAACAAAGATTGCTTAAATTGATTTTCTATTGATAATGATTTACAATACATTGGTTGAAAATATTTGGATCAGAAAACACTCAGTCAGTTTGCCCTACATATGCTATGATTTTGCTGTGGTACCGGGTTGACACAGATAAGAATTGGACCATGTGCGTATAATGTGTTACTTCTTTGCAAGGGTTATACGGTAATACGACTATATATAAACTAAAATCCAAAAGAAACGCCCCCTCTATATTTGATTCTCGATTCTCGATAGAACAAAATATATTACAAATCGATATGTGTGTACCTTAACTGCATTTTGTGCGTTTAAGCGATGTGTTTCTTTAGATAGTACCTATATAAGAATGGTGTCATTATTTAATTATCTTTTGTGATGTTTTATGTGTTTGAAAAAACAAAAGGGGACGTTTCTTTTGGATTTTAGTATATATAACCACCCCAAAATAAAAGTTCAGTTATTTCGGCACACACCAAACACCCGTCGATGTTGCTTGTACCCATGAATCTGTTATATAGTAAGTTTGATTTTATCATGTTTTTTTTGGGGATATTACTCATCAATATGTTAAAAGCAGCACGTGCACTTTTCTCTCTACGACTTCCAAAGTGATGGAAGTTCGCAACACTGACTGTTTTTGTTCATCGAGTCTCTGAATGATCCTTAAAACCAATCCAAGTTGTTGTTTCGTAAAAAAAATCCATTTATGACCATACATGTACTTCAATTGTTATCTTTTTGTACCGATTTGAACCCCATAATTGAGAGCAAAATTTATATATACCATTGGGTAAGAGCTAGACTGGCCATTGGCATAGTCCATAGAATTAATTTTTCCCTCAACGAGTTTCATGTGATTACACTATTATCTTTCACAATCACCGAACTATCATACCCTATTTAAACAAGGGGTGCAACACTTTTCTTACTTTGTGTATATGATACAGTTATATTTCATAATGTACTTTTGCAAGTGTATGTATTTTCAATTATTGTATTTATCATACAATGTATTGATTCCTTTTAGGGTAGGTAAGCTATAAGAATTAAACCTTCGAAAGACCTTATTATAACTTTGAGCACGTATATATCGTGCTGAATGTATTGCTGTCTCATTAGGCTGTATCACTGTAACAACAATTCAATGAGTCCGTCGCATGTTTGTCATTCTGTGTTCCAATTTAAGTTCTGTTGAGTTGTATTTCCTAAAAAGAAAGGTACTGTATGAGAATGCATATTATGTCACCGTTACTCTTATATATCAGAAATCATATTTTGCATTTTCATTAACAACAAAGACAACAATTAAATCGGAATGTGGTACATTTTTACAACGTTTTTATTTCTTTAATACCCGCAAACTAATTCAAATCTATGACAAAGGTATCATTTAAAGAGATCGTCATCTCATAACTTAACGCATTATCCGTAGATGTAGAATTATTAAATTTCAAGAAAAACGTTGACATCCAGTTTTGTGTGAACACCTTTTATTTATTTCAGGTAGCGAAATGGAGTCGAGTAGCGTTTACAAAAGAGGAACTTTGCTTTAAAAGTTCTACGTTTAATTTGAAACCATTGTTTTGCAATTGATAAAGTTAATTTTCGTTTGTTTATGAGAACTCTTTCATTAGCTTACATACGTGATAGGTACAGTGTATGTAGCATTCTCTCTCCACAGAGGCAGACCAAGTCGAGAAATGTTCATCTAGCCTCTGTTCTTATTCGCCGAGTTTGTGGGGTAGAATGGGAGATGCCTGATTGGAGGCAATCAAAGTTAGTTCTGTTCTAAAATGATAATTTTGGCTACTGAATCATTGCAAAGGCAATGTGATATGAACCACCCTTTCCATGTTAGAAGCGTCATTTGCTAAAATTCAAATGGATTGTTGACGTGCAAATTAAGGGACAATATTCAAACTATTTCGAAACCCACGGATATGGTCTAATAAGGACAGAGGCTCGATCAACATTTCATGACTTAATCTGCCTCTGTGGGCAGAGAATGGGTATCTAGGAGGTAGTGAAATAAAACCTTTTGTCAAAACGTAGATCCAACTGATGCTATTTTCGCTTCAGAGATGACATGCCCTTTTGTCAATTATCACATCACCATGCCGATGAAACTAGTTGCTATGTATAACGAGAATAAGGTTTGTATAACCTTAAAACAGGAAGTAAGAACGAAGGCTCTACGATCCCAGCATAAACAAGGACAGATTCCTTTAACTTATATAGCAATTTATTACCAATAGGTGGCATATTTTCAATCTGAACACATGACTGTGAACATATCACTTTTGCCTTATCACGATGGTTGTAGTTGGACTCCCCGCGTATTTACATATTAACAGAATAAAATACAATTGAAGCGGTAATAAAGAAATTTATTCTCTCCAAGTAAGGCGTCTGATATTTACGGAACTTGTGTAACATTGTTTATAATTCTCGCTCTGGCTCGGGCAACATGCACACTCGGTTCGTAGGACACACTTCTTTGGAAGCAATCTTTTGAATTAATATTACCGTAAGTTTTCGTTCATAATTAAATATGCATGATTATATTCCTAAATTGATAGAAATTATGTTGCTATCAATAAATACCTTAACGAATCTATTAATTTATATGTTCCAATTTTTGCGAGGTAAGTATACATTGCATGGCATGTAGATGTATTGCACTGAACCACTCATTAAAAGGGCTTCAATTCCACTCTTTAATTTTTCAATTTGTACTTAATCTAAGAATGAGTTTTAAAAATAGTTTTTCTCTTATACTTATATTCTTATATGAATGATTCATCTTTAACATTTTTGTAGTGAAACAAACAAAACGAAGCTTTTGGGAAAAAAATATTTTGTGGAATGTTTTTGTTTGACAAGCTACCAGATAAACATAATATATGCTCTTATGAAGTTTTTAATCATCAATGAGATTAATTCTTAACAATTCTTGTTTGGTTATTTAGCTTCTCTATGCGAGGATCTGAATTGAAAGGCAAGAAGCTTTATTCCTTTCAACTTAGCTAATCAAACGTTCTTGAAATATTGTACTAGTCATTTTTATTTTCATCAAATATCATGTCCACTTTATTGCAGATTTCAAGTTGTGTGATTTTTCAAAAGATGAGAAAACCTTGAACCTATTGTGTGCCTCAGTATACATGTACCTTCAATTTTACGTTTTAATGATAACTGTAAAAGATGATCTAATTTGAGTTGTTCTAAAACCTGCTAGTCATTAAGAATGGTGAAAGTATTTGCATTATTGTTAAAAAGTACCAAATTCGTCAAGAGATGTTGCTTATGTTGTGTTGATTCAACATGGCTTAAGGCCAAATTAATTGCTCTTCAAGATTGCCGACAGTTTAAGAATAACCACCACTGTACGTACAATCATCAGTCTGCCTTTCTTGAACACATATAAACACGATTAAATAAATAAGTAAATAACTCAATTCATATAGCAAAGAAAGTCACATGGACAACAGGAATGTGTGGCCCGAAAGTCTTTATTTCACGATAGACTTGCTCATGTTTTGAAGAAGGGCTTGATATTATGTGCTTGGTGTTCCGCGGATCCTGAAATTTAAAACACAGGTTATATTTAAGGATATGGGTTAAGAAAGAACAATGTAAGGAATCGCTTATTTCGAAACTGTAACTTTTCATTACTTACAATATAGGTTAACGGTGCACCTGGCTATGTATTACCCGTACCTGTAAGACATTGGAACCTTTTACAAAGCTTACCCTTCTATGGACACTTTTTTGGTAGAAACTGAACTATAATGTAATGCTTTGGGGCCTATGAAAGATAGAGAGACGAATGATTGAGACTCATTACAAATGAATGGAACCGCTGGAAGCAGAGAACCAAAGAAATGACAAAAGAATGAAGGACAGACAGTTGCGATGTTGTGCTTACTTTGGTTAATACCGCCTCCTCATCAGACCACGCCTCCTGATACCACCGCGCTGCCTCCGTCGGACAGGTTGCCTCCGGGGTCCATCGAGTAACAGGTCATAATCTGGAGAGTAGAAGACCGAAATCAGCTGAAGGAACCATTCACAATGCCTCATCGATCATAGTGTCATCCATCCTCTGATACTAGAGATATATGCCTTTATGATAGTTAACACATCTAAAATTGGCATATTTGGGATACAAAACATAATATCGTCTTTCCCCTGAACAAAATCAAATATAAACTCATCACAATGATAATGGCCGTGATCGATGACAGATCCCGACCTCCCGACCTCTCAACCCCCTTCTCCTTCCCTCATTTCTTGATTCGCCACTGGTTATGATAAACGTTTACAATGCTTTTACATTCATTGTTATCAGGCCGAATAGACAACTGGAACCATGTCTTTAGTTGTTAATCATTTTCGCACTTCATTCTTGAGTTCAATTCATTGATATTGATTACTATGACCATCGCTTGAAAAAACGGCAATTAAAAAGAAGACAAACACATAAATATTCAACTTACATGGACTGGGTCCTGTATCGAATCTCCCTGCAACAAAATTAGATAAAAATACTTGTATATATATATATATATATATGATATACAGCAGCACTGATCAATCAATCTAATCAATATTTTCAAACGTTTCCTCGTAACAAGGTCGATTGAAATCAGATTGAATTTTTACCTTAATACATAATTTATTCATATTTATGTTCTTTTCCTTTTGCTTTTATGCTTTTGATGTTTACAAAAAAACGATATGTTGGTGGACATTGAAACGTTGATGTCTTTTACGCCTAATAGATGATTAGATGTTCATAACAAAATACATACACAAAGAACTTAATTCAGCACCCCCTTTTTTGTAAAATGAAGTTGGGTGCTATTGGGATATTTTGATCGATTTGCACTGTTGACCACTCCTGTTATAAACAGTACTTATGTATTCACTACATAATTGAATTTAAAACCCTTAATATGCAAATATAATGGAAATATTTAAAAAAATTGATGGCACGGAAATTTGGCCAAAAACAGCTATGGTCATTGTAGAAAAACTAAAAAAAAAGCATTTTGATCCCCAGTTAACATTCATACGCAAAAGACTCGGTTATCATGCATGGTAAGAGGCTAGCAGGACATTGAATTTTCGGTATTTTTGTGCTTTGAGTATTTGTGTAATTGTTTAATCAAGTTCTTTGTCTATAGTATTGATTTTTTTCTACATACGCCCGGCAAGTGCTGCATCTGCAAAGGAAAGTTTTCTAGAATAACTTATTTCACAAAATATCTACCACAAAAAAACAAAGCTACGGGTTTTTCGGAAAAAATGTCTTTGTTACATTCTCCTCCTCTTGAAGAATGAAGGTGTGGGTTAAACATGATCATGTATGAAGGTGTGGGTTAAACATGATCATGTATGAAGGTGTGGGTTAAACATGATCATGTATGAAGGTGTGGGTTAAACATGATCATGTATGAAGGTGTGGGTTAAACATGATCATGTATGAAGGTGTGGGTTAAACATGATCATGTATGAAGGTGTGGGTTAAACATGATCATGTATGAAGGTGTGGGTTAAACATGATCATGTATGAAGGTGTGGGTTAAACATGATCATGTATGAAGGTGTGGGTTAAACATGATCATGTATGAAGGTGTGGGTTAAACATGATCATGTATGAATGAAGGTGTGGGTTAAACATGATCATGTATGAAGGTGTGGGTTAAACATGATCATGTATGAAGGTGTGGGTTAAACATGATCATGTATGAATGAAGGTGTGGGTTAAACATGATCATGTATGAAGGTGTGGGTTAAACATGATCATGTATGAAGGTGTGGGTTAAACATGATCATGTATGAAGGTGTGGGTTAAACATGATCATGTATGAAGGTGTGGGTTTAACATGATCATGTATGAAGGTGTGGGTTAAACATGATCATGTATGAAGGTGTGGGTTAAACATGATCATGTATGAAAATATACTAAACAAACAAGATAGTTTCGTATCAAATATCTTAACATGACAAAATATTATCCCTTGGATTAATGTGAAAGCACATGTCTTCTATACTTACCTACCTCTCATAATTGTTATTTTCATATTCGTTATTTTCATAATTGTTACAGTAAACACTTAACAAATTCATTTTTTTAAATGACTTCTGCTCCTCAAGTAGTCATACAAGTTTAATTTCAGTAGCTTATCGCTATTACATGTCGAGTAGTCATACCTAATTGTCCCCGTCTTTAACAAATCAATGAAGTCACCAAAATTCGAAAACACTATTTCAATTTTTCATTGTAGAATCCTTAAAACATTTAGTGATTAACAGCTTTGAAATTAGTCATATGTATTTCTATGCACTAATCCAATTAAATTTAGCTGATTCGTTTTCACAAAGAGTAAAATTAAGTTTAAGAAAACGTTAATAACCTCTTCTGTCTACTTCATCATGCCAAATAAGCTGTTTGGCAAATAACGTTCCCGTAATATGTTAAAGAATGGATATTTCACAAATTGACATGGCTAATTATTTGTCAGTTCTGCTTAAGTTATTTGATCGACGTCAAAGCTAAGTTCGAAGATCACAACACAAGAAAATGAAAAACCCAGAGAAGAAGAAATAAGATTTTAAAAAACAAAGCAACCGCTGACGTAACTTGAAATTAATCGATTTTTACAAATAAAACCCAGAACCACAGTATTCTGCGTCCATTTAAACAATTTGTCTGCTGTCGTTTACAGTTTCCTTCACTTGTAGCAAAGAACTACTTCACCATAACTTGAAATTGACCAAAACTTTGTTTTTATAAGGGGAAATGGGTTGTAGGGGTTTTGGGGTACTATCACTTTACCGGCAATGCATGACACGCCTAGTCTAATCAAGTCGGAATTAGAAACAGGTGCGAGGGGGTTGGGGTGGGGAGCGGGTAGCAGAGAAACAGACAATGTGTTTGATATGAGAGCTTGGTGTTTTCACGAAAGACAAGATATGAAATGAAACTATGTTATACTCACGGAGGAGAGCAGACTCGGATATATCTGGTAAATCGGGAGTGTCAACTGGAATAACATACAGAATATTACATACACAAAGCGTATTTGAGTGGGTGTGAAAACAATCTTTCCATCTACAGCTTTTTTGACAAGAACAAAATATTATTCTGTACATAAACATGTATTCACTTACTCTACTGTAACACTAGACATGCGTTCTACGTTCTTACTTCGCTGCTATTGCCTTGTGTGCATTTCCAGGTCGTCAACAAAGCTATTGTAATATGAATAATATCGTACTTATATTGCGCATATATCTATGTCCTTTACAAGCTCAAAGCGCATACATGAAATAGAGGGGAGGAGAATTAGGGTACATATAGAAAAGCAATTTTGAAAAAGTTAGTTCCGACGTTCTTACTGCGTTTTGACAACAAATGCATCATTTCTTCGTTTTCATATCATTTATAGATTCACGCTTGAACTGCTCATTTGTCTTCAGACAAAAAGACAACTTCATTAAGGCTTATATGCAGCCATCATATTTATGAAATACTGTTGACTAACAAATGCTAATGGTAAAATGTCTAGGAGCAAGATCAAAAACGTGTTGCAGTCTTGTTGTTAACGCGCTAACAACGCCGTGAACTTCCTATCTGTCACACCAGAAGAACGTTCAAGCGGCGTTCCCAGTGGTTTCCTTTCTCTCCCCCACGGATCAGTTATATCACATTGATCTAGCCTCTGTTCTAATTTGCCAAATTCCATGGGTTCCGAAATATTGCCCTGGCGACAAAGTGTTGCAACAGAAGATCACATATCGCCCTTATTTGCAGCCATTGAAAACACGTCGTGGATACCTTTCTTTATGGAGCATCCTAAACGGCCGTATGGCGACATTGAAAATATCATGCCTGTATGTGTATGTCACAGTGTGAGAGAATATAGTTGAGAAAAACAAATGTTGAATGTTGTTCATAGAGATACTTCTGTTTTGTAACTGTGTAAAGTATGATATATATTATAAATTGTATTTTACTAATTAACATCAAAGACTAACGAGAAGGTACAAAGAAAGAGTTATCTCCCCTGGATGTTTTGCCGAAGCACACGGAAATAACCTAAGTTTTGCAAATTGCGAGCTTTGAACAGCGTTGCTGATTGCACAACATACTCCGCAAATTGGAACAGAGGTTAGATAAAAGTACATGACGTCTGTTGAGAGAATGAGTGGTTTCTGAAATTTAGAAAAGCGCGAGACAAACGAAGTTAGTGTCGATACGAAACACAAACACGCGCTAGGGTCTGAGCGACTTTGAGCCCTGAACCTCTGCGTTTGTTTCGAACATGTTAAGAATAAATGCAGAGATTCGGGGTCTTGACGAGAGCGACGCGGGAACGCACTGCAGTCGCCGTAGCAACGCTACTTTAACGCCTTGAATGTATTGAAAAAGACGTCGAAACGATATGGACATGTTCTGTGCCTGAATACGGGTGAACATTTACTTCCCAGACACGCTGGACAAGCGCTCTCCTGCTCTCCATTCGCTCTGGTCATGTTTGAAACAGAAGCAGAGGTTGGGGAGTCTAAGAGTGTTTGAAGTTTCACCTCCAGACCCGAGCAACGCATGTCTAACATGACAGGGGGTAAATGCATACTTGAAACGTTCTTCATAATTAACTAGGGGCAATGATAAAACGTGTTAAAAGATTTTTTTAAAAAGATGCTTTGATGATATCATCCCCATGATCGTCTGGAGATAACAGCTCGTTGAAATGAGATACGTGTATCTAATTTATAACATAAACGTAATCATTGTCTTTCAAAATAGTCCAAGCTTTGAAAATGAAGTTTTATTTCAAAGTAAATCTCTTTCTGTGGATTAACAAATTGAGGTGAAGTGGGCCATAATTGTAAAAAAAACTTTGAAATGTTAATGTGTTCAAAAACTACTAATCAAACGGGGAAAAAAGTTATTTCTTTCATCCGGAGTAAACAAGAAGCAACACAATTCACAACACTTACACTCGTAAAATTTAATATGATTAAAGTGTGATGATGTGTATGATTAAAAGCCAATTTTATGGATGGATATTTCCCAAACTCACCCTGTATCGGGATGCCGCCAGGCCCTGTGATGTAAGTTTCGTACTCGCTAGCTGTAACAAACATTAAAACATCCATAGCATATGTCCTGAATACTCAACATTCATAGCATAACCTCAATATTGATACACATGAAAATAGAAATAACATACTTTTACCAAACGTGACTGAGTTCGAGTCTCGGTAGGATTGATAATATTACAATTGTATCTCTGGGCCTTCATTCACAAAGCAACCTTTACTAAGGTTAACTCCCATTCTTTATCATTGCACTAAGGCTACCTTAAGGACTTACGACCACCTTAGGGTTTCGTGAAAGAGGGCCCGGGTCGGTTTTAATAAGACTATCTTCTTAAAACACAAGTTTTGGTTATACTTACGATCCGCCATGGTAAAAAAACCTCCTCGTACACCCTGTCGTCCTAAAACAAGTAGCAATACATGTCCATTAATAAACGAGATATGATTTATTAAGAAAGGTGCCGTTGAGAACAAACAACCTAGATAGAGGATCTGAACTGTTCACTTAAGTTATTTATCCTATGATTGAAACTTAGTTTTGAAAGATCCCACTTAACATTACGTGTTCTGCAACCTGTCGCTATCTACATTTTACAGCAATCAACCAACAATTTTAGGATACTTACTTGGCGGAAGCATTGACATAGAGAGGCATGGAAATAAAACCAACACGGTCACAATTGATGCCTTCATCTTCAATGTTGTTCTGAAAGTGATTTGGAAACTGTCAAGCCGATGACTAACTTCAAGTCCAATATAGGTTTGGTACATAGAAGGATCTTCTATTCCAAGCACATACATGCATCAAAACAACAACCTCAATGCAAGCTGAAGTTGAGTAAGTTATTTGAATAAAAGTTTTCTTTAAGGTTGTAAGGCCATCATTATTCACTTTAATCTTATTCATTATTCACTATTATTTTTATTATACTTTGAAAACATGTTCAATATTAAAGAGATAAAATAGACATGTTCACAAAATAGACATCAATATCTACTTTTAAAACCACGCGGAGTTAGACAATCGAAATATTGGGAAAGAAAAACTATTTCGTGAATCTTCTACTTTCATATCTAGAAGTTATTTAACACGGTGTTAAATTTATCAGTAGACCTTTCTGCCTAATGCGAGATAAAGTTCGAGACACAAAGATTGCAGGAATATTTATCCTTGCAATCAAGGTTATCATGCAAGTATACTTGGAGTGGGTAGATATGCTACAATATTAACATGCATGGTAAATGTATTTTTGAGATTCCTTGCGAACTACATGTATACAAGTAATTCCAATTAATGTTAATTCCTAATGCAGGATAGTCAGAATCCAAAGCAAGCTATCACTTCCTAATAATACACTGTCATTTTGTGAGGACAATTACAAGACAACAGTATGAGAGTTGAGTTTTTCTTTCAAAGCGCGCATTTATAAATGAACATATGAACGACTCGATCTGTACAATTGACACGAAGTCCACCTTAAATTTCGCAGTGAATTAATTCATCAAAACACCAAATATTCAAGACAGAGAGACATTAACGATGAGAAATTCGAACTAAGGTTGTCGCCCCTTAGTGTTTCAAGTCCATCTCTCTTAAGGGCGAGAGTGACTACATAATTAACGATAAGTGGGGTAATTAATACCAAAATTTGACGGATGGCAAAGCTAGAAGAACGCTTGTTGATTATTAAATACAATATTTACATTTGTTCGTTCAATCCATTTAAATACGCGATGGAAATGATTGCTCTTAAACTTTACGAAACCAACTTTGAAGTATACAAGACATAATTATGACTTTATATAAAAGTGTGGCGTCGTCGTAATGTTGATAAAAAGGTTGACCACTTTTATTGTTATCTTTTAAATATATTCCCCACTTTCCATAATTGCACAACATGTTTATCGTTCAATTGAAGGTGTTATATAGTGGAACATGTATATCACAATACGGTTTGATACAAGAACACAGCACAAGAATACGCTTACCTTGACGTCGGGGTGAGAGCGCGAACAAGAGGTAGAGTCAGCTATACCTTATGCCTTATTTATACTATCAATTCTGCCTTAAGGTAAGTTTGATAATGCTATTTTCACATAAAGGAATCATTATTTCACGATGTGCCAGGATGATTGGCGTGTTTTTAGTGTATACCAATGTCCCTAAATAACATAATAAATTATTTCGAATTCGTTAGTCATTTGATTGGCAGTGTTTTCTTTATCTAACGATACATCTTTTCTGACTGTTATGAGAGCTTTTAGGTTCAACCTTGATATGTCTAATAAAATTTGACTAACGAAACATCTTTTTGACTGCTATGACTTGGAATGTAACGTCTATTATGTGTGTCTTTAAGGTAAATTGAAACAATATCATCATCAGAGAGTGTCATTTACAGGACTCAAGAATCTTTAAACGTATCCTAGGGGCCTGCATAATACCGAAATTGGTGACAATGATATTATCGTACCTTATAAAAGCTCACAAATAATAAAACATCGAAACTGTCTCATTAAGAAAGATTGATTGCTAAGTTAGTCAATTTCACGTTGCCAACAATAAGCATTGGTAAAAGAGACTGTAATTCACACCTTGAAAGAATCCAATGGTAACGATGAATTTTTTTAATAGATAATTAAATTTTAAGGACATGACAGTCATGCAATTGTTCGTAAACATAATTATGATTGAATCGCAGGGATAGGTCCAGCATTAGATTTTTACTCAAATTTATATTTACTTCAATTATTTACAATTTTAAACGTTTTGTTGATACAGAAACCTAGTTATTTCAAGATCATGATTTGTTGGAATTGTTAGAAAACTATTTATTATTTCATAATTAACTTTATATTATTTCCTGCTTTATATTATTTCCTGTTATTCATGAACATTAAAAACAAACAATTGACAAGACATTCATTATGATTTTAAAATATTCGGAAATATTTTTCACATTATGGGGTGTAGAAATTATGTTGTGTCTTGAATGCATTTGATGTGTAGATGGAGCTGTCATTTTCTAAGCAGATGGCCGCACGGCTAAAAGCTACGTTTATACCATATCAAACCTTTGAACCTCGCCGTCGCCGTCTTAACTGGTTACAACATTCGTCTACATCAATGGTCTATTTACTGAGGTCACATTTCACATCATTTCACATCATTTCACATCATTTCACGTCATTTCACATAATTTCACGTCATCTCACGTCATCTCACGTCATTTCACATCATTTCACGTCATCCCACGTCATTTCACATCATTTCACGTCATCTCACGTCATCTCACGTCATTTCACATCGTTTCACATCATTTCCCCTCATCTCGCGTCATATCACGTCATCTCACATCATTTTACGTCATCTCGCCTCATCTCGCCTCACCTCGCCTCACCTCGCATTCTCTCACATCATCTCGCCTCTCATAAGCTCATGATGACTATATCTCACCACAACAATACATGATCTGAACTAAAACCTAAATGTATCTCGTCTTAACTATACCCCATCTATAATATACCTCGTCAGCTCATCTTGAAAATACATCATCACAACTAAAACTATCTGATATATACCTCATCTCATCGAAAACCATTCTTAAATATACCTCTTCTCAACTACACTATATCTAAACAATACTTCATATCAAACAAACCACATATAAAATAAACCTCAACTCAACCAAACCACATCTAAAATGTACCTAATCTCAACTAAACCATATCTAAAATAAACCTCGTCGCAACCAAACCAAATCTAAAATATACCTCATCTCAAATAAAATCCAATAGATATAAGACCTAACTTCAACTTTATCCATATAGAATGTAGCTCATCTAAACCAAAATCCATAATTATATAAGATATAACTCATCTCAACTAAAACCCATCTTGAATAGACCTCGTCTGCCTAAACCCATTTAAAAATAAACCGTATCTCAACTAAATCACATCTAAAATAAACCTCATCTAAAATAAACCTCACCTAAACCAAGCCACATCTACACTAAACCGCATCTCAACTAAAACCCAATCAGAAATATACCTAATCTCAACTATATACATCTAAAATATACCTAATCTCAACTATATACATCTAAAATATTCCTCATCTCAACTAAAACCCAATCTAAAATATACCTAATCTCAACTATATACATCTAAAATATACCTAATCTCAACTATTTACATCTAAAATATACCTAATCTCAACTATATACATCTAAAATACACATCTCAACTAAATCACATCTAAAATACACCTCATCTCAACTAAATCACAACTAAAATAAACGCAATCTCGACTAAAACCCGATCAAAAGTATGCCTCATTTCAACCTATGTCCATCTAAAGTATACCCTATCTCAACTTAACCAAATTTACATAAAGTTCATCTAAACTTAACCGGATATAAATTAAACCTTATTTCAGCTAACTCATTTCAAGTAAACCCCATCTAAAATATACCTCATCACAACTAAATTAATCTGAAATATACCTCATCTCAATCAAACCAATCTAAAATATATAATTCATCTCAACAAAGCATTTTAACTAAATCACATCTAAAATATACCTCACCTCGACCAATCTAAATAAATTTAGATCAACAGATTTTTTATTTTGTCATGAAACAGTATGACCAAATATAAAACCTGTTGATCTAAATTTATTTAGATTGCACCTCGACTAAAACCCCATCTACAACATACCTCATCTTTACCATTTCGCATCTAAACAAATAATCTCAACTAAACCACATCGCGAAATATACCTCATCGAAATGTATTAGTTTGCGCTCCTAATGTTGCCATTTCACCGAGTCGTTTCTTGATTCAATGAGTTTATCATGTGGCTATGTTCTAACCGTTAACAGCTTCCTACGAAAATGAAAATTGTTATCACAAAAATTAAAGAAATATTAAAGTTCTGTGAGAAATATATTCATGCTTTCTAAAAGAGTGAAACACTCAAAAGCGGCTTGGGATGTCACAGTTATTCAGTCTAAGTAAACCTAGCCTCAGTAATACTCACTATACTCCCATATTGAGTCTAGCTAGGTGTAGTAATGGCTCGAGACAGCCGACTTATCGAATTGACCAATCAGGGCTCGGCTTACCATGCCGCAATAGTCTGCTTTCGCACATATATCATTGGAGGGTCATAAGTCGCATCTTACTGTATCTCGCTAGACTCAGTATGGGAGTATAGCGAGTATTATTGAGGCTTGGTTTAGTTAGACATGCCGCTATTGAAAGAAAATGTTTCTCTCTTCAGCAAAACTACGTAGACTATCCGATAATGCTTTATTTAATTAAGCCATACTGTAGTGCAGCAGTTGGTGGTTTGAGTCCAGTACCCTTTTCCACCATCAAGGACTATCAAGTAAAATTTAAGTAGGCTCATAACAGATGTACGTGTTTTTCGAAAATTCTTCTTTAATGAATTACGGAAATCGTTTTGGTCTACAGAATATGACAATGCAAAATGAAGAGATATCAACAAGAGATTACTGGATCCACTGATCTTCGAGTCTAAGATAGGCGTTTCTACCACCATTAGGCCGGGAGGTGATATAATGCATTTCCTCGTTTCAGTATTAATATTTCATAGCTAAATGATTCATGAAGAAGAAACATTATCTATCTATCACACTTAAGGACGTCATTTCGTATGTGTAAATAACTTTGGACATTTAGTACTGACAATATACCTTTTAAGTACCATTTCTTATCAGTCAGCATCGATCAAGTCGAACTGAAGTGACACTTACAGTCGTCAAGAAAGGAAAATAAGTCTTTACTCATATCTTACTAAAATAACAAAGCATAAAAGACAAAGACTCAGATACCTGGGCTCAAATTTAATAATGCTAAATGTAAGCGAACAATTGGTTTTAAGCCATGGTGAAAGTGAAACATAAAAGGGGTTAATCTTACACATGTAAATCCCCCTAAATAGGAACTTGAAATTGACATCAATAATAAAGCTGAGTAATTGGTGCTGAGTAAGCATTCATAAAGTAGATGAAAATAATCCCTGCCAGAGCTAAAAGCTACTTCCAATAATACTACTGGGTGGGCGGGTGGGAAAACTACTTCGCTACGGCGCTAGATGCCATGCTTGAAATGATGCGCTATACCAACATGCAATGCGAGAAGACAAGAGAGATAACTACCAATGCTTGTCGAGGAATGCTAGCCGCTAAGTGGCGTAATGTATTTAGAAAAGATTAACATAAAACTTAATTCACAATATGAATTATACCTTTACTCATATCTTACTAAAATAACAAAGCATAAAAGACAAAGACTCAGATACCTGGGCTCAAATTTAATAATGCTAAATGTAAGCGAACAATTGGTTTTAAGCCATGGTGAAAGTGAAACATAAAAGGGGTTAATCTTACAAATGTAAATCCCCAACCCAAGTATCATGAGTGTAAGAGAAATTGGAATTAAACAGTTATATAGTAATAATAGTTTTAAAATAAGGGGGTGGTAATAAATCAGTAATTTATCATTGAACATGTCTGATCAATAATGATAACGCACAAAATAGTGACTTGAAATTTAACATGATTTAACAAGAGTCTTTGATGCCCACGACCATCTGGCGGACTGATGCCACTTTGTCGTGCATATCAGAGTCTATATATCTCAGAAAGGCATCACTTTTCCAACATCCTATTCTTTGGATTGTCCCATCTGATAGCCCCATCTTGTGGGCCCAGGTCCCCCCTCCACGCCTGAAGGAGTGACCACCGAACCTGTGAGCACTGTATCCACACTGAGCAAGTATCTTGCAGAAATGGTGGAATACAACTATAAAGATAAACTAAAGACTCTAAAGATATCTATGAAACAGTGGTTAGCAAGAAATCTTACTCCCTTAGGTAGAAATACTGTACTAAAAAGCCTACTTGTACCACAACTAAACCACTTATTTGCAGCTTTACCGAACCCGAACGACCAAATGATAAAAGAAATAGAACAGCTTTGCTATAAGTTTATATGGAAAAATAAACCCGACAAAGTAAGCCGAGCCACTATTACTAAGAACTATGAACAAGGGGGTATAAGAGTCCCAGATATACCAAGCCTTATTCGATCACAAAAGATATCATGGATTAAGAGAATAGCCAACTCCGAATCAAAAATAAAGAAATTATCACAAACAAATATGCAGTGCGACATCGACAGCTTTATACAGACAAGCGAACAAAACATTCTAAGAACAGTCATAACACCACAAACAAATCCTTTTTGGAAAGACACTTTAAAGTCATGGGGTAAATTTATAACCAAAAAGGCAGAAAATGCTAAAAATGCTTCAGATGTTTTATCACAACCTTTATGGCTGAATAACAATATCAAAATAGATGGACAACCAATCAATTACAAGCATTACTCAAGTAAAGGAATAACTTACATCAATGATATGTTTGATAATAATGGTAATTTTCTAGATGTTGAAGAAATGAAAAAACTATTCAAATGCAAAACTCATTTTCTAGAATATCAAGGAATAATCGAATCTATCAAATTTTATTGTAAGTCTATAAATGTACATATTGAAAAGAAACTTCAACTACCAATTTTACCATATCTATTACAAAACATAGTTGGAGAACCAAAGGGTTGTAGAGAAATCTATGATATACTCATAGCCGATAACAATCCAAAACCGTTGAAATATCGAAAAAAATGGCAAAAAGAATTAAACGAAACCACTGATGATAAAACATGGGGAACTATAGAAAAAAATACATTTAAGTCTTATAACAGTGTAAAACACTCTTGGTTCCAATATAGTATAATACATAGGTTTCTGCCAACAAATGACCTACTGTCAAAAATGAAATATAAAGAATCTAATGCCTGTACTTTTTGCCAATCCGAGAAAGAATCGATTTTGCATTTATTTTATGAATGTAAACTCGTCAAACCTATTTGGGAAAAAATAGAAAAATGGATTTTTGATAAAACAGGAACCGATGTCAAATTCTCGAAGAAAAACATCATTTTAGGTTATTGTGAGAGGAGAAATTATGTCATTAATTTGATAATTACTGTCTGTAAATACACTATATATAAAATGAAGCTACAGGAAAAGATTCCAAACTTTAAATATGTAAAAGAAGATATAAAGACAGCATATTACATTGACCGCTTTAACTCCTATTCAAAGTGCAATTATGAATGCTTTCTCAAATTCTGGTCAGTTTGTCATAACCTTTCTTGATACCTTTTTACACACTTGTGTACTCAAATGTATCTATCCGATCACACATTTGCTTGTTTATCAAACCTTTTTGTTAATGCAATGTTGTTATGTACTGAATTGACTTTGTGATTTGTATTGTATGGAGTTTCAAAAATAAAAAATTTTAAAAAAAAGTATCTTGCGGAGGCGCTGCAGGAACCCTCTATACGTTAAGGGAGTGTGGTCATTATCCATGAACAAAGGCTGAGACTTGGAGGCAGAGCGGGAGGCCTCCAGGTAGGTAGCGAGGGCAGTGGCTGGACACAATGAGTGACCACCGACCTCTGGTATAAACACATGTAGTTTTGTACCACTTGTGATCTGAACTGCACTGTCTTGGTGTAGCGGAGGTTGATGAGAAAACCCTCATCGATACGACTTGCATCAAGTCGTCGCACAAACTGATCATTTTTGTTGTCGTTGGTTATTAAGAAGTTATTAGGACGCAACATACCAAAAAAACCTATCAGACATGCGGCCCAGAATGACAGGTCGCTCCTCAAAGAGAAATCAAGGTGCCCCTTGATTGCAAACAAAATATCTGGTGTAATTGGTTGCACACAGTTTTGCCCATCACCTAACACACGTTTCACTCCGGTAAGAATCTGTTTGATATGCCAGTTTCCGTGCACAGGACTGTCATACCCTTCCGCATCATGCAGGTGGCTCACAATGCACAGGTAACTAACCACAGACTGGTAGGAGAGTTGACGGAACTTCACCAGGTATGCAATGTAGAGCTCTAACATATCAGCTTTCATAGGCACTGGGGTGATGCTCAATGCTGCGCAGAACTTTAGATAGGTCTTCAGGTGAACTGTATAGGTTCTCCTTGTAGATGCGGACCAAGCGGAGGACTTGAGACTCAAAGCTGCTGCCTCCAGGTAACGTTGGAGTTGATCCCCACCTGAAGCGTATAAATGCATAGGACATATGATGCAACAGTTCTTGAGATGAAAACGGTTCAAGTGATAGACTTGACATATGTTCATACAAATCAACAAAACGATTAGGTTCATGAAGCCTCGAACACACATCAGCGATTACATTCTGTTTACCTGGAATGTACACAGCACTTAATTTAAAGTTATGAATCACAGACTCCCAGAATAAAGCCCTTAATAACGACATCATTGTTCTGTCTTTACTTGTACCCTTATGAATAATGCTTTTGGCAGTACAGTTATCAGTGTAGACTACTACCCGCTTGTTTCTCCAAGTGCGGCCCCATCTGAGTGCCGCGAAAATGATAGCAACTGTTTCCTTATTATTTATATGCATTTCCTGTAGTTCGGGTGTATCGCACTTCCAATTAAGGTAGTAGTAGTCCCCCATAAAAAGTGCCGCCACACCCCTCACTTGAAGCGTCTGTGTGTTCACATGTGACAGGTCTGCTGTCAAGTATTCTCGCGGTACCATTAAAATGGGTCAGCAGTTTTATCCAACACCGAATATCTTCTTGAAACTCTTCACTTAACAGCGCTTTGTGATGACTGGATTCTATAGAGTTTTTCAAAGATAAAATTCTCCTCATAAATGTTCGCCCCCCATGAATCGCGTGAGAGGCCCAATTGAGTTTACCTGCCAGTGAATCAAGCTGTTGCCTACTAGCACGCTTTCTTTTTGAAACATCTTGCAACAGTATATGGAATTCTTTCAGTTTCTTTTGAGGCAATTCAAGTGTAAAATTAACAGTGTCAATCACAATGCCTAGGAATTGTAGACTGGTTGCGGGTCCTTCATCTTTAGACCAGCTTATGGAAAACCCAAGACGTCTGAGTAGTTGAATAAGACAGCTAATTCCTCTTTGACACCTTTCTTTATCACTGTCAATCACCAAAAAGTCATCAAGATATACTATGACAAGGATACCATAAGTTTGTCTCATAATATCACATACCGCTTCACTAAGACATTGGAAAATCTTTGGACTCCGTGCAGCCCCAAAAGGAAGCTTAGTGTCAACTAAATATGTTCCCTGTTCACATCCACTGAATTCCCAATATAAACCTGTAGTCTTGTAATCATCAGGGTGGATACTAACGCTACGGTAAGCATTCCTTAAGTCAACTTTACCTAAGAAATCACCAGGTTTAATTAGTTTGCACGCAGTTCGTAAATCCTGATAGGAGACTGAAGTATCGACTGCATATGCATTCATTCCCGTCCCCAGCGGCCTACTTCCGTCATGAATGAGACGAATTTTATTTTTGTCTTTTGGTATGGCCCCTAACGAGCTAACAATATCCGGCTTTGATGATACCACTAAATAATTTCCAGCCTCAACTTCCTCTGTCAATTGTAATTCTACTTGTCTCTTCCATGTTCTAGATGATTTCATATTTGTAACAAAAACAGGTTGAACGGGTCTTTCATTATCACAAATTCTAAAACCATTTAGAACACCATTTAAAATAAAATTTCGCTGGGGGTGGTTAGAAGGCAGCATGCTGTCCCATTCTATGTAGTTTAGGCCTGATGTGGTGGGGCAGGGGGCCTGGGGTGGTCCAGTCTCTGCTCCCTCCATGGCTCGTTTTTGCGTTGAGGTGACTGACCTCTGGGTGACCTTGGTAACAGATGCTGCATCGGTGAGAAAGCTTGCATTGTAGTCGTGTGCAGTTGCCCCTGTTGTAGTTTCTGCAAATCTCTAGACCGCTGGGTGTGAACGGGCCTTTTCGCCTCTGGTTATCAGCACTACTAGAATTTGTTTTTGTCATGACATTGTGTACTGCTTTAGAGACAAGTCGAAAATCACGCAGTTCCTGTAGATATGTACCCCATTGAAACTGCTCAGCTGATTGTCTTTCACGGTACTCATGATCGTAAGCTAACACACTTGACCAGGTATATCTCGATGCTAGCCGGAAGGTGTCCGCAGTGTATTTTACGTACGCATCAATCACCATCAATCTGCCTTGTTTTAGCAATTCTTGCATAATGCGAGCGTTCGCATAGCCCCATTGTTGGATTGTCACGTCGGCTAGCTTAGTTCTTTTCTTTCCCAAATTAATTTTGGCATCTCCAATCCCAACCGCAATTTCTACACTATCAGAGCCAAAATCTTCCCAAATATAGTCCACAATGTGCAAAGTTTTTAATTTCGACTGCTCACATGTCTCACCTGAACATGAAGTGTCAAGACGACCGCGCTCCATTCGACTTAATTTTGCCTGCTCATCTTCAATTTGCTTCTGCAATTCCAACCTTGTATGTTCTAACTTCAACAGTTGTAATTTCTTACTCATATCTTCACAGTCTTTTTCCGCACGCTGGATTTCGCGGTCAACTTGACGCCCAACTTGACATCCGTTCAATGTCAACGATGTTTTCGGCATGCTGGTGTCCCGTAGGTTGGTCCCGCTCACCTCCAAACTGTCAATTAGGGACTTTTCTACGTCGAGGAGGGACGCTAGCTTCGACCCTGCTCCCTTCCGTTTAGGTCTAACGTCCATTCTTTAATTTCTTCACGTAGTTTAAAAACTACTTCGCTACGGCGCTAGATGCCATGCTTGAAATGATGCGCTATACCAACATGCAATGCGAGAAGACAAGGGAGATAACTACCAGTGCTTGTCGAGGAATGCTTGCCGCTAAGTGGCGTAATGTATTTAGAAAAGATTAACATAAAACTTAATTCACAATATGAATTATACCTCAATGAACATTCCAATATCTGTGACTATGCAAATTATAAAAAAGCGTGCTTTTAATACACCCCTGAAGGTTCGAATAGTGTGTTTATAATTGATTAAATGTAGCACTCTGCATATATATTTTAATCGTATTCATTTTAATTTCACGTTTTACTACATATATAGTTGTCGATATATGTGTCTCTGTATCTGTATTTGAAAACTTAT
The DNA here is from genome assembly GCA_916613615.1 of Steromphala cineraria. NCBI lineage: Eukaryota > Metazoa > Mollusca > Gastropoda > Trochida > Trochidae > Steromphala > Steromphala cineraria. The sequence goes on from OU744728.1 coordinate 30,010,191, forward strand.
ATTTCCCTTTGGTACATTTTTGCAAAACCTCTTCGTGTTGCCCTTCAGCTTTCTCGCAGCCCCTTCACTCAAGTTGGGAGGGTGGGTGTGATCATGATTACCCTCGACCACTTGGCCGTCCTCAGTTAGAGATGCCTCGCATTGAGCACGAGCATTGAGCATGTAACAGCTCCAATAGCAAAGGCACGCAGAGACGCTATTGATAAGTATGTTCCGAGAGATCGGTCAATGCAGTTCGGTTGTAGAGGAGTGTCATGTCCTGCTAATATGCTTTAAAATGATATCCGAGGCGAAATAATGAGAGAAGACTTCTCAAGATGCCAGATGTAGAAAGTGCTGAATCTTCTCAAACCAAATCATTAAGCTGCTAAAACTTTCACTAACCACACTTGTTTCTTGTTTTGATGTATTCATATAAATCTTATATTTTATGATATCCTTTTGTTATTTTATTCATTAATGTATAATATTATCTTACACCCTACACGTTCTTTTTATTCATATTCATACATACATACATGTATATACATATATTTAATTTTGGATGATGTAGTTTATGTATTCTATACATATCTCGTGACAGCCTCACATATGTCTGGCTAATTGAATTTTGTAATAACATTTTTATTTTTGCATATATTCCTTGTATTTCTGTCTTTTAATGCAATGAGGTGAGACTTCAGACATCAGCTACTGTTCAGCAAGGTTAGGGTTAAGGTATCGCATAATGATTTACAATTAACTATTCATTCGCTACAGTAATCCTGTGGATTATCAAATATGAATGGTTGACCACATGTTGAAAATATAAAACTGTGGTTTCGGGTGTTTAACAAAAATTCTTCTCACAAGATATATTGCTTACTGTTTAATTCATAATCAATCTTTAAATTTAATTCCCGAATCGCTTCTAGTTAACCACCTACACTAACAACTTTACTCACCATTTAAGGCCTAGAAAAAAGTTATTTGTTTCTGGTTTCCGCCCACGTCAGTTTCAAACCCCCGCATCAAGCCATTTTTCAAGATGTTGGCAAGGGGGGAAATTGAAACGTAGTCCCCAGACCCCAAAGCACAATGAACTTGAACTTTTATAATTTAACTCGTTTCTGGGTGCACATAACACATACTTGGTAATAATAATAATAATAATAGTGCATATTTATATTGTGCACAAATCCACGCTCGAAGGGGGGGTGGGGGGGATATTATTGTTATATTTGAGACATGAATTTCAAAATGAGGTTTTGCACACAGTTATACAGTCAGTCAAACTTTATTAACTGCCGTGGGTTGTGCACCACGTTTCACAAAAGTTTAACACAGGCCTTATCCACCTTGTCAATTGCACGGTTACATTTGGAACGCATGCACGCCAAACTACATTTATAAATTTAAGTGAAAAGAGCGTTGCATTTAAACTGTCACACGCATTGCGGAGAGTGACGAAAGCCATAGCAGGTTTCCAAATGTATTGAAAATATTCATATTTTGGGCAGGTTAACCTGTAAAAAGGCAATTGAAAATATATTTTTGCAATGCATTCATTAGCCTAGTTGGGAGAAACTTAGTTATTTCAATATCTGTAAGACTTACATACATAAGTGATGTAATAAATAACTTTACGCAAGAAATAAACCATTTTGCTTCGATTCCCGTAAATACTTTAGGCTCGGGGCACACTACATCTGATGTAGTCCTGGAGCTGAGGGGGGTCCTGTGTGCAAAAATATATCCCCGAAGTTTGACTCTTAATTCCTGTAGGACACTCTTAGGAGATCGAAGAAAATTTGGGTAGACATTCCAAATGTGGGGCAGAAAGCTGTAATTTAAGATGGCGTCCAAGATCGCCGCTGCATCCTTATAAATCACATAACTCAATCTGTATATGTCCTAGAGTGTTGAATTTGGTGTCTTTACCAAGTTGTTTGGGGTCAAGGAATCCAATAAGATCATTTGCAGTGTACTAAAATTAGAAGTTAATAGTGAATTCCAAGATGGCCGCAAAAATAGCCTTACGGTCAGCATATCAAGGTTCCTAATTGACCTAGGAGAGAACTTTTGTGTCTTTTCTGGGGTTTTAGGGATCAGTGATTAGTCAGACCATCCATTTAATGAACAATGGTTTAATTTAATACACAGTATCTATTTTATAAGTATTTCTATATGTAGACGTGCATAGAATAAAATTTTCTTTTAAGGGTGTCCTACAGAAATTAAGAGCCAAATTCGGGGACATATATTTGCACACAGGACCCCCCCCCCCCCCCCCCCCCCCCCCCCCCCCCCCCCCTCAGCCCCAGGACTAATGGTGGTGCGTCATGCAATGCGTTACAGAAGACACATAGTGTTTTTCATGGTTCTTGTATTTTTCATTCATCTTATTTATATTGCTGAGTAAACTTGTTTACTCCATTTACAAATCACAGGTATAATCGCGACATTGAAAAAAAAGTGTTGTGTGTTTGGCACTGAGAACATTAGTGTACGTAATAATTACTAGCCATAGTTAATGGCATGTATCGGTTAATGGCAGGGACACTTTGTCCGAGAGGCATGTACGAGGCTGTACTGTCTCTTTATCCAATCAGGCACTGTTATCCGATGCATGCCATTAACTGTGCTAGTAACTGATTTACATCTCACTTGATCCGAGTACAATCAACCACAAAATTAAATAAAATTTCAATTAGAAGATAAATAGTTGCGTTTGTAAAATTTCCCGGATTCATTGTTATTCAACACCCGCAAATTTAGTTTAAAACCGACGGCGTTAACATGTAACATGACCGTTAGTTATAAGCATTTTAAGAGCGAACTCTATTTTTGCGTAGGGAACTCTGAGTTGAAAGGATCTAACGACTGATCCATTATCGTTATAGGTGTTCGCAGCTATAAAGAAGAAGGAATTCCAAGTGTTATAGACATTAAAATAGTGTTCTTATATTGCAAACCAGTTGCACTCATAAAGATAAGATCTTATAGTTTTCACTGTGACATTTATGAGAGAGAAAACGGTTATATAATTCATAAACTGACAGGAACAAACCCGACTGAACAAATATCTTAAACTAGCCTAGACCATTGTGACGGTGACGTGATCATTATGACGTCATAACCGTTGGCCTTTGTGACGTCGTGCCATGGGAACGGCATTCGAAAGAAACCGGCCGCATGGCACAAGGCGGCAAATTAGGAGAAACTTAGCCAATTAAGAAAGTTTAGTTACATAATACTTAAGCAAATATCAAAGGATTTTTGGCATCTACGGGATTGCGCAAGTTAGAAATTGACAACAACAACAGTAAAATGTGAATCGGGCACGATTATTGGGAGAATCAGAACATTTTAATGTTGAGGCGGACCAAATAATGTATCCTTTCGCAGTGATTCGCCTCAGCCAATTTGCGGGTGTTCATTGCCATTTAACACTGAGAAATTCTTCAAATCAACCAATCAGAAACGAGTATTTACCGAAGTCATGTTACAATTTTCAATAACCTTCCAATGGTCCCTTCACTGATTTATGAATGAAGTGTGTAGTATACTATAAAGGGTGTATGAGCACGTGCTTCTTGCGTGTCAAAGTGCGAGGAACGTGTTTCTTGCGTGTCAAAGCGCAAGGCACGAAATAAATGTTTTTTGCTTGCAAACTTAGTGCATAACATGAATATGAGCCTGCTTCAAGACAAAATTTCACAGGTTGTACATGTCCATTTCGTGTTTGATTTTGAAGGTCTAAGACGCGTTATTAGAGTCCTCATAGACAGTTGAAACAGTGGTTTCTACCTATGAAACTTTTCCATGGATTTCCAAAAGAAAGCCAGTTTAGTCAAAGTTTTATAGCTTATCTATGAAATGAATTAATTACGTATCATTATTAAATTATTTCTAAACTTATTTTTCTAACATAGCAAAAGTTGTGGTGCAACATAAACAACATAAAATAAATATTGCCTTGTTTTATTATCTCCATTTCAAACTAATGTTTACATTGTTATTAGGTGATTTTAATATTTTGGTTCAAGTAAAATGTGTTAGTATTATTATTTTCCAACTTGTTTAATTTGATTATTGAGACTTTCAGTTCACTTCTATGTCTATGTTGTTGATTAATTGTTTGAAACCTTTTGTAGGAAAGGTTTGCAAAAGTGTCCTTGCATCAGATGTCAGAACTCGTTGGCCTAAGAGTTCCCGATATCGATAACAGGACACTTTTATGAATGGTTTCCATGGGCTACGAGATCTAAGTGGGATGTAAATATATGTTTGAATTGCATTAATGTGTGTCTATATATATATTAGGATAACTAACGAGTGAAGTTTGAAGAACAATCAATTATAACGGCTGATAAATTTAAGAAAGTTGGGAACATAGAAAACAGTCTATGCAAAACGTTGTTTTCAAACGATTATTTAAAAAAAATCATTACTAGCTTTAAAGGGCCAGTAGCACGTTTTTTGAAAATTTTATATTTTTCATTTTTCGTTGATAATTGTGCGTTCATGCTTAATGTATTTCTTTGATATTGACGAAACTCTCATTACACAAACTAGTCATCCATAGTCAGAGAACAAATTATAACGATTCACATAGTCCATTGGCAGTCATTTTTGTGTGAACATCTTTTATTCATTTTGTGAAAGAAAAAGTAATCGTATGGCTGAATTTTACATTTTATATTTGACTAATTACTGCTTTATGTAGTTTACACACATTGTCTTTCAATTGGAACCATTTATTTTCGTTCTAATGACGTCACCTTATTTTCTTCTCAAGAACGTGCTAAGTACTTCCCCTTTAATACGTTAGATTTACCTTAATAAAAAGACAAATGCATTTAACGAGGAAATCGGTGCATGCGAATTGTTGATGTGCATGAAAACTGGAATAATATTTTTGTATCATTTTTGTTCAAAATTGTTTCCAAATTTTTGGGATGAATCATAGTGTGTTGGTATTGGTTGGTGATGGAATGAAAGCATCATATCTTTTTAATATTGTGGTTGATTGGATGTTTGCAGATGATCGCCACACTGAGATAATTTAAACGACTTCAAAATTAAAAATACTATTAAAAACTACTTTACTTCTTTCATAATTATAATTATAATTCATAAACATATCATTAAGACGTTGCAATATGTTTTACCAAAAATAAATAATGGTTTTAACAAAGGCTTTGAACAAATTCATTATTGACAATTGCATTCTATCGTATAAATTTTATTTTGTTTTTGCGTTTATAAAACGGCAATGTTACGATTGTTTCAAAATAACTAGATAATTTAAAAAGCATATTTTGAATAATTTACGACTTGCATTCATCTCTATAAACTCTCAGCCATTCCCTTCAATCATGTGATAATGTGTTTTTGATAAATTACCTGTCAACGTGTTTGATTCCACGTTTCTATAAGACTGAGTAAACGTCAAATGATATGACAATGAAGAGATGAAAGAGAACACAAGAATAGGTATCATCAAAGGTTTAATCAGCGGTGCGGAACGCGTCACTTGCAGTGTAAAGCGATTCATCTAGCATGGTGGATGAGGGTGAGAGATATGAAGATGATATTCTTCCAGAGGCTACATGGAGGCTGTCGCTTCGTCAGTCCCTGCAAAATACAATATGATTCTTACAACATACATGCGATACCATCTCATATATTTGCGATACTTAACTCCATTCAATCTAATATTTGTTATCAAACGAGTTAATGGTGTGTAGTGCAACACCAGCGAAAGCGATTTGGTACAAAGTCGTGTTTAATCGTTGGTTTAATTCATATAGAATACTACACGACGTCTCATGAGATACGAATTATACGAAACGAGTGTCTTTCAGACAGTCTGAGCTAGCAAATTTTGTATACTTCGTATCGAGTGTGGTATTATATTTATTACACATTCTTTTTTATAGATCTGATAAGGAGTAAACTTGTGAAAGGCATGTGGGACATTTACAATGTATTAGCAGAATAATCATGTTTATAATGCAAAATCACAAACCGCCAGCAATACAGATTGTTGAAGAAAATAATGCTTTGTCTTTAGTCTTCTCATATGTTATCATAATATGTATCATGATAAGATATTCTAAGATGATGACTTGTATCGTAGGCCTAAATAGTGTGTCCTATAATCATAAGTACTGTTAGAGTGGTGTTTTATGATATATGGTGAAATGTAATGCTTCACTTTGGAGAAACTGTACCTGTTTTTAATTGTTTCATATTGCTGTTCAAGTAAAAGTGTCCACCATTTCTAACGTAAAGATATTTAACTGAAACTATAGAAATACTACAGTGAAATGCACCTTAACAACCTCAGCGCATATTTTCCTTTTCAAATATCCCACATTGTAAAATGAAATCATCGAACAGAAAAACATGTTTCCTGCATAAATGTGCCAGATGTGTTGAAATTTTCCAAATAAATTCCACAACACTTTATCATTACATGTATATGAATTTGTACATAAATTCATAAATGACATTTTTAAAAATCAGTTTTGATCATCCAGGGACAACGTTCATAAAGATACTACTTTACTCAATGATAGCAATGAAAATTACTCAGGGGCGTCAGGGAAATAGATCAATGTCTGCCTAATTGTCCCTGAATTCCACATTTAGAAAGCAAAGGCTATATTCAACGTGAGCGTATTCTCCCTTTACTCACGGGAGTTCAGAATCTAAAAGCTATCTACAATCATTAATAATTTTATAAAGTATTTTCAATATAAAAGCTGACTGCACGTAAACAATACTTATGAAACAACTGTTGAGTTATTTTCGTATATCTCACCTCATGTGGAAGTAGTTTAAATAAGCATTCCCCCATTAGGAACACCGATAATAACTTCATTGGGAGCAAGCACATTGATGTTGTCTGCGTCGATAATGCCACCGAAAGGCATAAAGAACTCATGTTGCGGCAAGATCTTCGTATGCATGGCTGCTGTCCCCAAAGCTTTGCCACCCGCTCCACTATGTCCAGAACTGGTCAGCTTTATGGGAGAGTCTGGTTTTCCCATATTTGTTGCGGAACCAATCGCTTGACCTTGTAAAGAACTGACTTGATTTTGATTTTGGACTGAATTCATGGTCATTTGTGAATAGGTATTGCTACCTTGATCATAATATGCAGTAGAATCTGCGGCGGTTCCTTGTGCGCTCATTTGGCCGGAAGCATGACTACCATGGTCGGCATATGCAGTAGAACCCGCGCCGGTTCCTTGTGCGGTCTGTTGGCCGGAAGCATGACTACCTTGATCGGCATATGCAGTAGAACCTGCGCCCGTTCCTTGTGCGGTCTGTTGGCCGGAAGCATGACTACCATGGTCGGCATATGCAGTTGAACCTGAGCCTTGTGCGGTCTGTTGGCCGGAAGCATGACTACCTTGATCAGCATATGCAGTAGAACCCGCGCCTTGTGCGGTTATCTGGTTGGCGAGACTGGTTGGTGATGTAGACTGCATGTCCAGTCGTGAATCTGGCGCGATTTTGGAGACAACTGACTGAGATCCCATGGCAAAGTTGTCTTTGGCAAAAGCCTTATCAACATTAGAATGAAGGAGATTGGAGCCTGAAAAGGCTGTATGAGCATCAACTGTAGGACTAGAGGGTTGTGAAGCACTTGCTGTCTGGTCGAGCTGCGTGGACGGACCCGTGGGCATTGGGCTGCTGAGCGCTTCAAGAACCTGTGCCTGAGTGCCAAGGTCTGGTGAAGAAAATTAACTTATGTTATAACTACCTCTCATGTTTGGATACATTTATTAAGTATAAATACCAGATTTGTTTGAAAGAGAAATGTACTTTAAAGAGCTCTCGTTTCTCCAAAAGGGTCAAGTAACTTTACGAAAATATATCTATAAAATTGAATACTCTAATCTATAGTTACTTTTTAATTATAATTGTCTCTTTATGAGTATTTATATATTGCTATCCATGTAAATTCTCAACGAATAGTTTATTAGTAAAGTGTATGTTGCGACTTGTGTTTTAGACGTGCACCATCTTCTTTATTTTTATCTGCCAAAGGCTCTCTGTTTTAATCAACAATGATTTACCTACCGAGACTATGAAATCCAGCTTGGTCCAAAAGATGTTGTAAGTTCCCCCCTTTGTAATTCACAAATGTCATTAGTTCATTGAGGTTTCCTGCAAAGGAATTTTTCATCACATGGTAAAGCATGGTATCATTTTCATACCAACTCAACTGTCAATCGCATGCATTCCAAATTAGTTAATGCAAACATGGTCATCTTTCTAAAGTGAAAATTATAAACATAACATGACGAGCAAAAGTCACGTTTCCATAGATCGTACGAGATAGGTCTATCCATTGGTGACAACTACGACAGAAGCACTGATATTCGTCTGCAGAATCACTAGAACGTTTATGAGACATGCCTTTTAATAATTCGTTATTTTGGAATTTCTTGTATATGGGAATGAACAGTCATGACGAGTTCACAAATCAAGTCAGAGAAGCTCATTTGTTTCCATATCTTTATTGATCAGATTTTAACATTCTGTAATGTTTAAATTAAAATGCTTAACATTCGTACCTAAATCAAATCTTAAAATCGGCACCTCCATTATAGTTGAACAAACAAAGCATTAAAACTCTGATTAAAGAAATTGGGGGGAACCTCTTTACAAAACTAGTGCCTTGTGAAGGACAACCAAAACTTTTCTCTGACAAAGGTCATTTTTGGAAAAATTTAAAAAATGCGGTGAGAACTATTTATTGTCATTTTAACATTGGGAATAATAAAATCTTCGTATCTTCGGGACAGAAGGTGAAAACTAACAGATAGTTTAAGAAACATAGTATACAACTATCTTTAAGGTTGATGCTAGAAAGCAAAACACGCTCAGTGTTTAACAAGCTATAGAATAACTTTATAACAAACCTGTTGTTAGAGTTCCCTTTTGACTGACATCTATTGAACCCGAAATACCATTTCCTAACAACCCCAAATTACGCATTTGTTTTTCTAAGAGGATTCTAAAATACTGCAAAGTATCGAGACTTGTTGCTTTGAGGGAAGGGATACTATTAAACAGCGCCTCCATGTTTCCAAGAAGCTCTGTTGTTTCCCGGCTCTGCGAGTGTGTGACGGCTTTTTGAGTCAACTGCAGTGAATAAGCTCTATCCAGGATAGTTTGTAAGTAGAGATCGATTAAGACTAATTCTTTATCAACTTGCATCTTTGTGTTACTCGCGGCAGACGGACTACTTGGCGTCCCTTTGTTTGAAATGTAAACCTGCATATCATAAACAGTTTTACTTAGTGATTTAAGTATTCCTTCAACGGTGTTTTCATATGCAAGACCATGTGCTGTTTGCGTTGACGACGTGGTTGTTCCAGTGGAAGATCCATGGGAAGACGATTGAGTGTCAACTCGTCCTTCTCCAATTGCAGTTGGTGTAAGTTTGTTACTGAGGTAGGAGTGTAGCTTTGATTCACTAACAGATACATCTATACAGTGCTGAGTGTTACATTTAGTCGATGTGGAAGTAAGGTGGAATGTTCTTGCGTTCTTTGTTGTTGGCTGAGCTTGTATTTGTTTGTCATGTGAGCCCACTGCTGAATCCTGTTTACTAACAGTATGTTGGTCAGTCAAAATAGTTGTATCAGGTAGTGCATGATCGTTTCGTGTACCTATCGTCGTGCTTAGCGATTGATAGCTTGATTCAACGCCCTTTTTAGCATACTGGTCAACACCAGTAGCATATTGGTCATTAGCTGTGGAAGCTCCAGTAGGATATTGGTCATTAGCTTCTTTTGTCGCACCAGTAGCATATTGGTCATAAGCAGCTTTGGAAGCGCCAGTAGCATATTGGTCATTAGCTTTGATCGCACCAGTAGCATATTGGTCATAAGCAGCTTTGGAAGCGCCAGTAGCATATTGGTCATTAGAAGCTTTGGTCGCACCAGTAGCATATTGGTCATTAGCATTGGTAGCACCAGTAGCATATTGGTCATTAGCAGCTTTGGTCGCACCAGTAGAATATTGGTCATTAGCTTTGGTCGCACCAGTAGCATATTGGTCATTAGCTTTGGTCGCACCAGTAGCATATTGGTCAGTAGCTTTGGTAGCACCAGTAGCATATTGGTCATAAGCTTTGGAAGCGCCAGTAGCATATTGGTCATTAGCTTTGGTCGCAGCAGTAGCATATTGGTCATTAGCTTTGGTCGCACCAGTAGCATATTGGTCATATGCAGCTTTGGAAGCTCCAGTAGCATATTGGTCATAAGCTTTGGAAGCGCCAGTAGCATATTGGTCATTAGCTGTGGTAGCACCAGTAGCATATTGGTCATTAGCTTTGGTAGCACCAGTAGCATATTGGTCATTAGATTTGGAAGCACCAGTAGCATATTGGTCAATAGCAACTTTGGTAGCACCAGTTGCATATTGGTCATTAGCTTTGGTAGCACCAGTAGCATATTGGTCATAAGCAGCTTTGGTAGCACCAGTAGCATATTGGTCATTAGCTTTGGTCGCACCAGTAGCATATTGGTCATTAGCAGCTTTGGTCGCACCAGTAGCATATTGGTCATTAGCAGCTTTGGTCGCACCAGTAGCATATTGATCATTAGCTTTGGTAGCACCAGTAGCATATTGGTCATAAGCAGCTTTGGAAGCGCCAGCAGCATATTGGTCATTTGCGATGGTAGCACCAGTAGCATATTGGTCATTAGCTGTGGAAGCTCCAGTAGCATATTGGTCATTAACATTGGTAGCACCAGTAGTATATTGGTCATTAGCATTCGTAGCACCAGTAGCATATTGGTCATTAGCTTTGGTCGCACCAGTAGCATATTGGTCATCAGCAGATTTGGAAGCGCCAGCAGCATATTGGTCATTAGCTTTGGTCGCACCAGTAGCATATTGGTCAGTAGCTTTGGTCGCACCAGTAGCATATTGGTCATTAACATTGGTAGCACCAGTAGCATATTGGTCATTAGCATTGGTAGCACCAGTAGCATATTGGTCATTAGCTTTGGTAGCACCAGTAGCATATTGGTCATTAGCTTTGGTCGCACCAGTAGAATATTGGCCATTAGCTGTGGAAGCACCAGCAGCATATTGGTCATAAGCAGCTTTGGTCGCACCAGTAGCATATTGGTCATTAGTTTTGGTCGCACCAGTAGCATAATTGTCATAAGCAGCTTTGGAAGCGCCAGTAGTATATTGAACATTAGCTTTGGTAGCACTAGTAGCATATTGGTCATTAGCCTTGGTAGCACCAGTAGCATATTGGTCATTTGAGTTGGTAGCAACAGTAGCATATTGGTCATTAGCTTTGGTAGCACCAGAAGCATATTGGTCATTAGCTTTGGTCGCACCAGTAGCATATTGGTCATAAGCCTTGGTAGCACCAGTAGCATATTGGTCATAAGCTTTGGTAGCACCAGTAGAATATTGGTCATTAGCTTTGGTCGCACCAGTAGCATATTGGTCATAAGCCTTGGTAGCACCAGTAGCATATTGGTCATTAGCCTTGGTAGCACCAGTAGCATATTGGTCATTAGCTTTGGTAGCACCAGTAGAATATTGGTCATTAGCTTTGGTAGCACCAGTAGCATATTGGTCATTAGCTTTGGTAGCAACAGTAGCATATTGGTCATTAGCTTTGGTCGCACCAGTAGCATATTGGTCATTAGCTTTGGTCGCACCAGTAGCATATTGGTCATAAGCAGCTTTGGAAGCGCCAGTAGTATATTGGTCATAAGCAGCTTTGGAAGCGCCAGTAGTATATTGATCATTAGCTTTGGTAGCACCAGTAGTATATTGGTCATTAGCTGTGGAAGCTCCAGTAGCATATTGGTCATTAACATTGGTAGCACCAGTTGCATATTGGTCATTAGCATTGGTAGCACCAGTTGCATATTGGTCATTAGCATTGGTCGCACCAGTAGCATATTGGTCATTGGCTTTGGTCGCACCAGTAGCATATTGGTCATTAACTTTGGTCGCACCAGTAGCATATTGGTCATTAGCTTTGGTCGCACCAGTAGCATATTGGTCATTAGCTTTGGTCGCACCAGTAGCATATTGGTCATTAACTTTGGAAGCGCCAGTAGCATATTGGTCATGAGCAGCATTGGTAGCGCCAGTAGCATATTGGTCATTAGCTTTGGCCGCACCAGTAGCATATTGGTCATAAGCAGCTTTGGAAGGGCCAGTAGCATATTGATCAGTAGCAGCTTTGGAAGCGCCAGTAGCATATTGGTCATGAGCTTTGGTCGCACCAGAAGCATATTGGTCATTAGCAGCTTTGAAAGCGCCAGTAGCATATTGGTCATAAGCTTTGGTCGCACCAGTAGCATATTGGTCATTAGCTTTGGTAGCACCAGTAGCATATTGGTCATTAGCAGCATTGGTAGCACCAGTAGCATATTGGTCATAAGCAGCATTGGTAGCGCCAGTAGCATATTGGTCATTAGCTTTGGCCGCACCAGTAGCATATTGGTCATAAGCAGCTTTGGAAGCGCCAGTAGCATATTGGTCAGTAGCAGCTTTGGAAGCGCCAGTAGCATATTGGTCATTAGCTCTGGTCGCACCAGTAGCATATTGGTCATAAGCAGCTTTGGAAGCGCCAGTAGTATATTGGTCATAAGCAGCTTTGGAAGCGCCAGTAGTATATTGATCATTAGCTTTGGTAGCACCAGTAGTATATTGGTCATTAGCTGTGGAAGCTCCAGTAGCATATTGGTCATTAACATTGGTAGCACCAGTTGCATATTGGTCATTAGCATTGGTAGCACCAGTTGCATATTGGTCATTAGCTCTGGTCGCACCAGTAGCATATTGGTCATTAGCAGCTTTGGAAGCGCCAGTAGCATATTGGTCATAAGCTTTGGTCGCACCAGTAGCATATTGGTCATTAGCAGCATTGGTAGCACCAGTAGCATATTGGTCATTTGCTTTGGTCGCACCAGTAGCATTTTGGTCATAAGCAGCTTTGGAAGCGCCTGTAGCATATTGGTCATTAGCTTTGATCGCTGCAGTAGCATATTGGTCATAAGCAGCTTTGGTCGTAGCAGTAGCATATTGATCATTAGCTTTGGTTGCACCAGCAGCATATTGGTCATAAGCAGCTTTTGAAGCGCCTGTAGCATATTGGTCATTAGCTTTGGTCGCACCAGTAGCATATTTGTCATGAGCTATTGTCGCAGCAGTAGCATATTGGTCATAAGCAGCTTTGGAAGCGCCAGTAGCATATTGATCATTAGCTTTGGTCGCACCAGTAGCATATTGGTCAATAGCTTTGGTCGCACCAGTAGCATATTGGTCATTCGCTTTGGTCGCTGCAGTAGCATATTTGTCATAAGCAGCTTTGGAAGCGCCAGTAGCATATTGATCATTAGCTTTGGTAGCACCAGCAGCATATTGGTCATAAGCAGCTTTGGAAGCGCCTGTAGCATATTGGTCATTAGCTTTGGTCGCAGCAGTAGCATATTGGTCATAAGCAGCTTTGGAAGCGCCTGTAGCATATTGGTCATTAGCTTTGGTCGCAGCAGTAGCATATTGATCATAAGCAGCTTTGGAAGCGCCAGTTGCATATTGATCATTAGCTTTGGTAGCACCAGTAGCATATTGATCATTAGCTTTGGTAGCACCAGTAGCATATTGGTCATAAGCTTTGGTAGCACCAGCAGCATATTGGTCAGTAGCAGCTTTGGTAGCACCAGTAGCATATTGGTCATTAGCTTTGGTAGCACCAGTAGCATATTGGTCATTTGCTTTGGTAGCACCAGTAGCATATTGGTCATAAGCAGCTTTGGTAGCACCAGTAGCATATTGGTCATTTGCTTTGGTAGCACCAGTAGCATATTGGTCATTAGCTTTGGTAGCACCAGTAGCATATTGGTCATTAGCTTTGGTAGCACCAGTAGCATATTGGTCATTAGCAGCTTTGGAAGCTCCAGTAGCATATTGGTCAGTAGCAGCTTTGGTAGCACCAGTAGCATATTGGTCAGTAGCAGCTTTGGTAGCACCAGTAGCATATTGGTCATTAGCTTTGGTAGCACCAGCAGCATATTGGTCATTAGCTTTGGTAGCACCAGTAGCATATTGGTCATTAGCTTTGGTAGCACCAGTAGCATATTGGTCATAAGCAGCTTTGGAAGCGCCAGTAGCATATTGGTCATTAGCTTTGGTCGCACCAGTAGCATATTGGTCAGTAGCAGCTTTGGTCGCACCAGTAGCATATTGGTCATTAGCTTTGGTAGCACCAGTAGCATATTGGTCATTAGCTTTGGTCGCCCCAGCAGCATATTGGTCATTAGCTTTGGTCGCCCCAGCAGCATATTGGTCATTAGCTTTGGTCGCACCAGTAGCATATTGGTCATTAGCTTTGGTCGCACCAGTAGCATATTGGTCAGTAGCTTTGGTAGCACCAGTAGCATATTGGTCATTAGCTTTGGTCGCACCAGTAGCATATTGGTCATTGGCTTTGGTAGCACCAGTAGCATATTGGTCATTAGCAGCATTGGTAGCACCAGTAGCATATTGGTCATTAGCTTTGGTCGCCCCAGCAGCATATTGGTCATAAGCAGCTTTGGAAGCGCCAGTAGCATATTGGTCATTAGCTTTGGTCGCACCAGTAGCATATTGGTCAGTAGCAGCTTTGGTCGCACCAGTAGCATATTGGTCATTAGCTTTGGTAGCACCAGTAGCATATTGGTCATTAGCTTTGGTCGCCCCAGCAGCATATTGGTCATTAGCTTTGGTCGCCCCAGCAGCATATTGGTCATTAGCTTTGGTCGCACCAGTAGCATATTGGTCATTAGCTTTGGTCGCACCAGTAGAATATTGGTCAGTAGCTTTGGTAGCACCAGTAGCATATTGGTCATTAGCTTTGGTCGCACCAGTAGCATATTGGTCATTGGCTTTGGTAGCACCAGTAGCATAATGGTCATTAGCAGCATTGGTAGCACCAGTAGCATATTGGTCATTAGCTTTGGTCGCCCCAGCAGCATATTGGTCATAACGAGCTTTGGAAGCACCAGTAGCATATTGGTCATTAGCTTTGGTAGCACCAGTAGCATATTGGTCAGTAGCAGCTTTGGTAGCACCAGTAGCATATTGATCATAAGCTTTGGTCGCACCAGCAGCATACTGGTCATTAGCTTTGGTAGCACCAGTAGCATATTGGTCATAACGAGCTTTGGAAGCACCAGCAGCATATTGGTCATTAGCTTTGGTAGCACCAGTAGCATATTGATCATTAGCCTTGGTAGCACCAGTAGCATATTGGTCAGTAGCAGCTTTGGTAGCACCAGTAGCATATTGATCATAAGCTTTGGTCGCACCAGTAGCATACTGGTCATTAGCTTTGGTAGCACCAGTAGCATATTGGTCATAAGCAGCTTTGGAAGCGCCAGAAGCATATTGGTCATTAGTTTTGGTAGCACCAGTAGCATATTGATCATTAGCCTTGGTAGCACCAGTAGCATATTGGTCATTAGCTTTGGTAGCACCAGTAGCAAATTGGTCATTAGCTTTGGTCGCACCAGTAGCATATTGGCCGTTACCAGCATTGGTACCAACAAAAGAGTACAGTTCATTTCCAGTTCTGGAAGAACTTACAGGATATTGGTAAACTGAACCTGTGTTTGTACCAGATGTGGCACTATTGAAAGAATCAGTTGGTAATTGGTTAACATTGGTATCTGTTGCCGAAGAGACGGTTAGGTAATCACCAGAAGCTGCTGCATTTTTGTTAACCATGGAACCAGCGTATTTAGCAGTGACTCCAATTGGCTCAACTGAGCCATATTTTGACTGAACAGAACCTGCAATGTTCTGACTTGTTTTGGTTAAAGTAGCCGGAATATGATCTGTGTAACCTTTTTGTGGAAAACCTGGAGACCCTTGATCATATGTTGAATCAACATTGGAATAATCAGTGACTAGTTGGTCAACTTTTGATGGTGTGCCGGTAGAAGATTTATCAGTAGCATATCTGCTAATGGTACCGCCAGACTTATTATGGTCATTTGCGACAGTTGTAGCACTCGTAGCAATTTGGTTGATGTCTGCAATAAAGGACATTTCACTTGCTGCAATATTTTTACTAATTGAACCTGATTTTGAATTGCTATCAATCGTTAAAACATTCCCCCCTGCAGTAGACAGATCGCTATTAGTAGTGCTTGCGATGTCAGTTTTCTGTGCTGTGGATTTTATTAATGGCTTTTCATGAAGAATCATGTTATGCTTAGAAAGTGTTTCTGAATGAGAGGTTTTACCCCTGAAAGTTCCTCCTCCTGGTGGACTAGTGTTATCAGCAATAATCGTTGGAATATTGTTGTCAACAGTAATGGATCCTGACTGTGTAGACCTTGATGTTCCTGTCGGTTCAAAAACCTTTATACTGTCTAGTGTTGGTTGCAAGGGATGTACGTTTTGTGTTGATTGTGAAACATATCCTTTATTGGCATGGATACTGTTTGATTGTAAATGATTGTCCGGAGAAGCTATTGACAAGTTCTCATTCGGCAAAAATTCTGACCTACCGTATGGATCTACTTGTTGAGCATACGGTTCAGCATTTTGGTTTGGTGAAGAGTATGTATCAGCAGGTCCTGAGGTCATTGTATCCTTCATAGTTCCTACATGTTCTTGTGTGCCCAAACCTGGCTTAGCAGAAATGACAGTGTTCTGGTTTGTTATTGTAGCACCGGTATTTGTCTGATCTGTGTATCGTGGCTGTGAACCACCTGTGGATCGTTGATCATATGTAGCTGTAGATTCCACATAAGAATTTTGTCCATTGAATCCTCCTGCCTGATCGACTGGTATATTGTCATATGGATATTGATCAACTGGGGTACCAGTGCCAGGAGCAGGCATATCAGTTCCATGCTGGTTAACTTGGGAATTTGAATAGCCCGGTGTCATTGTATCGAGGATAGCTGGTGGTGGATATTGGGCAGAATCAAGCAAAAATTCAAAGTGTTCTGAAGCAGCCTGTGGGCCGTATTGATTATAACCAAATGGATCCAGGTTGTTTGGCATACCAGGAATGTTTGTCAATAAACCTTGTTCATTTGAGACAGCATTAAGGCTATCGATATAGCCATTTTGGGACACTGGTCCATATGGATCAGCAACTGGTGATCCTGTGCTGCTCCCCTTGCTGGCAGCTCCTGTGGAATATGCAGCTGTATCAGTACCCTTTGCAAGTTTATTACCACTTGATGCAGATGTTCCTGTTGTTTCTGGAATGGAAGATGGCAAGTTTGCATTCATGTCAAAAGCTACATTATTCTGATGAGTTGGAGCAACATGTTTAGATGAGTATGTGCCACTTGGGGATGCACCGCTATATGTTTGATCAGCAGCTCCAAGACCTGACGGCCCTTGTTTATATTCCAGCCCAGTTTGTGATCCTTGACCCAAATCAGCAGCACCACTTTGATAACCAGAGGCCCCTGAACTTGTATAATCAGCAACGTTGTTAGATGAGTATGCGCTGTCCAATGAGGTACCGCTATATGTTTGATCCGTTGCTCCCAGACCTGATGATGCCTGTTGATTTCCCAACCCTGTTTGTGGCGCTTGACCAACATCAGCAGCACCACTTTGATAGCCAGGGGCCGCTGAACCTGAATAGTCAGCCACAGAATTGGATGAGTATGCACTGTCCAATGAGGTACCGCTATATGTTTGATCCGATGCTCCTGATCCGGACGGTCCTTGTTTACTTCTCATCCCAATTTGGGATTCTTGACCAACATTGCCTGCAGCATTTTGATACCTAGAAGCACCTGAACTAGAATAATCAGCAACGTTGTTAGATGAGTATTTGCTGCTGTATGATGCACCGCTATATATTTGATCCGATGCTCCTGATCCGGACGGTCCTTGTTTACTTCTCATCCCAATTTGGGATTCTTGACCAACATTGCCTGCAGCATTTTGATACCCAGAAGCACCGGAACTAGAATAATCAGCAACAGGCCCAGATGAGTATGTACTGCTTGATGATGCACCGCTATATGTTTGATCCGATGTTCCCGATCCCGACGGTCCTTGTTTACTTCTCATCCCAATTTTGGATTCTTGACCAACATTGCCTGCGGCATTTTGATACCCAGAAGCACCTGAACTAGAATAATCAGCAACAGGCCCAGATGAGTATGTACTGCTTGATGATGCACCGCTATATGTTTGATCCGATGTTCCCGATCCCGACGGTCCTTGTTTACTTCTCATCCCAATTTGGGATTCTTGACCAACATTGCCTGCAGCATTTTGATACCCAGAAGCACCTGAACTAGAATAATCAGCAACGTTGTTAGATGAGTATTTGTTGCTGTATGATGCACCGCTATATGTTTGATCCGATGTTCCCGATCCCGACGGTCCTTGTTTACTTCTCATCCCAATTTTGGATTCTTGACCAACATTGCCTGCAGCATTTTGATATCTAGAAGCACCTGAACTAGAATAATCAGCAACAGGCCCAGATGAGTATGTACTGCTTGATGATGCACCGCTATATGTTTGATCCGATGTTCCCGATCCCGACGGTCCTTGTTTACTTCTCATCCCAATTTGGGATTCTTGACCAATATTGCCTGCAGCATTTTGATACCCAGAAGCACCTGAACTAGAATAATCAGCAACGTTGTTAGATGAGTATTTGTTGCTGTATGATGCACCGCTATATGTTTGATCCGATGTTCCCGATCCCGACGGTCCTTGTTTACTTCTCATTCCAATTTTGGATTCTTGACCAACATTGCCTGCAGCATTTTGATATCTAGAAGCACCTGAACTAGAATAATCAGCAACAGGCCCAGATGAGTATTTGCTGCTCGATGATGCACCGCTATATGTTTGATCCGATGCTCCTGATCCGGACGGTCCTTGTTTACTTCTCATCCCAATTTTGGATTCTTGACCAACATTGCCTGCAGCATTTTGATATCTAGAAGCACCTGAACTAGAATAATCAGCAACAGGCCCAGATGAGTATTTGCTGCTCGATGATGCACCGCTATATGTTTGATCCGATGCTCCTGATCCGGACGGTCCTTGTACATTTCCAACCCGAGTGTGTGATACTTGACCAACATTGCCTGCAGCATTTCGATACCTAGAAGCACCTGAACTTGAATAATCAGCAACGTTATTAGATGAATATATTTTGCTCGATGAGGAACCGCCTTGTACTTGGTTTTGGTTTGCTTCAGTATAACTAGAACCTGCGAAATCTCTTCTTCCACCTGTTCCATGGTGCTTGTAGGCAGATTGACCAGAAGCTGAAGATGCATACCCTTTATTTACAGAATTTTGTTTCGTGTCTGCATACGAGGGTTTCAGATAAGTGCCTTGTGTCGTTCTTTTTCCTGATTTCTTTGAGGCATCAAAAACACCTTCCATAAAACTATCTGATGGATTTTCCAGAGTCATCATCCCACGTGGTAGACCATCCACAAGAGGTATGCTACCTACATCACCTCCTGCCATACCCTCTATAAAGCCAGGTTGTCCAACTTGAGTTCCGAGAGAAGGATCCTGAACTCTCTGAGTTAAAGCGAGGTCACTAGTTGAAGCTATTGACAGCGGTGTTGGTTCATTTATGGCTTTGAAAAGAGCAGAGTTGGTATTTGCTCCAACTTCCGGTGAGATGGACAGATCGGAAAGATGTGTTGATCTCACATTTGGGAGTGTTCCAACTCCAGTATTCCGTGCCGCCATTCCTGATGTCGCTCCTGCAAATGAATAATTCAGAAATTCGAGTGAAATACATAAACCTTTATAAGCATTGCAGCTGGGTTTACACAATTTCATTGATCATATTCAGAATTAAAATTAAGATTTATTATTGGTCCTTATACTTGAAAAAGTATCATCCAAGAGAAAGGCCTGAAAGGAATTTTTTTTTATTAATGTTGTTTTTACGAAAACGTATGTTTATCTATTTTATCAGATGTTTGTGGTTTTTTTTTGTCTTTATCATGAAAATATTGACTATGAAAATTTCAATAGTCACAAGTTGTGTTGAGAGAAACCATATGTCATGATACTTAAGAAATGTTACCTCGAGGAATATTCCTTAAGATATTTCCTTCCACTCTTCGTCCTCGTAAACGCCTCAAGAGTCTTCGAATTCCCACAGAACCTAGTCCTCTGAGGATCCCCTGCGTGTTTCTCCTCCCCTGACGTAATTGACGAGTTGCTCCTCTTGCTGTGGGAAAAGGTAGGACAGGCGGACGAAACCTGCCTTGAAGGGGGCCGTTCATAAGGGGATTGAATAGCATGGGCCTTATAAGAGGTCCTCGAAAGGGTCCAATCATTGGTCCTCGAAAGGGTCCAAACATGGGTCCTCGAAAAGGACCAGGAAAGGGGCCTCTAAATGGGAATGGACCTCGTAACATAGGGTGCATCATTGGAACTGAAATGAAAAAAAATCAAGATTGAATTCCTTAAATTAGATATCAATAATAAGAATTCAGAATCCAACAGTTTGTTTAGATATAAGCATAACTGTTTTATATTACTTACTTTTTTAAAGAGGCACTTTAGAAGTTTGAAACAAGAAGATGAAAAGAAGTTTTAGTGTAAGAAATTATCTGTACTGACACGTCGCTACTGCCTACAACAAAGAAGTTGCCATCCATTTTGTTTTCATGACTTCAAGGGTAGTTTCAGAGAAAATTTGTAACAAGGATGATAAACTACATTCTCTCCCCACAGAGGCAACTCAGTCATACCTGAATTAGCCTCTGTTCTATTACGGCTAATACACGGGACAGAAAGGTAGAAATCTGATTGGAGGCAATCGAAGTTAGTTGTGCAATCAGCGACGCCGTTTCAAAAGTGGTCATTCGCAAAACCTCGTCCATCTCCGTGTGGTTTCGTTAAAGCTTTCGTTGAAATTTCACATCCAGGGGAGGTAATTCTTCCCATTACAAACCATCGCTTTTTGCCTTCTTATTAGTTACTTTTTGGTTGATTAGTACAATAAAATCTATCATAAAACAAATAATAATTTACACAATTATAAAACAGTTTCTATCTAATGAAAAACCCTATCCATATCAGATTTTCAAATAGTTTCCCTCTCACACTGTTAATGAAAAATAAACATAAAGACATAATATTTTTCTTTGTCACTATACGACCGTTAAGAACTCCCTAAGTCATGGATATCCAAAAGGTGTTTTCATTGGCTGCAAATAAAGGAGATATTTTAAGTTACAGCTTTTTGACGCTGGGGCAATCTGCCGGAACCCCAGGATCTAGGCGTAATAGAACAGAGGCTAATTCAGGTATGACTGTGTTGCCTCTGTGGGGAGAGAATGGATAAACTATTAACTAACATAATTTAGAAAGTGTTAAAGTATTTTTACTTTTTCAATTGTATGTTTAGCAAATATTTGCACACAAAAATAAAATTAGAAAGATAGTCAGTGAGACTAGAGAAATTAGACGTAAGGTCATTACTCTATCTTTAGATAGCAAGGGGTACATTATGTACAGTGACTTTCAATGTACTTTACTTTTAAATACATTACTAAACATATTAGTCACTCAGAAGTGTTTTGGCGGATGTTTCAATGTTTAATCACACGTGAGATACAATGCTTGACAATCATACCCGTTTATGAAATCGCAAGAACAACATATTTCTTTACAACGCGCTTTGGACTGTAAGCATTATGAAACTATCGTAAATATTCATCAACACTTTCATTTTTGATATCACATAGGATATTCAATTTGACCATTAACCAAAATGTACGTATTCTGTTATCGATTAGAGATTATAGCTCGTTAACATATTATATAACTTGCATCAGAAACGTCATAGTATATTTTGACAATGTCGACAGTGTCAACAAAACATTTGACTTTCGAGCCAGTTCCATATTTGAAATAAACGCCAAAAGATTGTTCTTCCTTTTCTAAAACCAAACCATAAATTCGGAAGCTAAATCCTCCTTTTAACAACCTTATGTAGCCAGAAGCCGCTGTCATATTCCGATTGTGGCCATAAAAATGTTTGAATTTTGCCTACTCGCTCTTGACGCAAGTCTTTTTATTCTGGTATTGACAGAACCGTCCAACAGAACAGTACAGAAAATCCAAACACAGAAAAAAACAATGACTTGACGATTTGTGTGTTCCGCTTTACCGACTACGAGATGACAGTATACTTCAAAATTAAAAAAGGTACTTTGACGTTGAGTAAAAATATTATAAAAATCAGATGGGTTTTTTGGTGGGGTGTCTGAATACTGCTGAATAAAGTTTCAATGGAACAAAATATTTGGATAGGCCTACGTACATGTATTATTTGATAAAGACCCTGATGTGATTATAACCCTGGTTTATTTCTTAAGTTTCTATTCCATATGTATATGGTACTCACATGGTAGGAAGGGTTTGCGGATGAAATGGCCAGATGCTGTATGCACTGCAAGGAGCAGCACTAGTACCTCACGAAACACCATCGCTGGATTCTAGTAAACAACAAGGCATTTATAGAGAATACGACAATATTCAGCATATGAGACGATGTGTTCAATTATGTGAAAATTCATATTCTAACACAATCATAAGCTGCATTCATCAACATAGAGCAAAAGTGTCACGGTTTTTAAAAAAACTTGAGGTTTTTTTTTCATTTAATAATGTTGTCACTTGACACTAATAGATAATAAATATACAGTCGTCCAATAAAACAACTTAAAAGTGTTAAGTAGGAACGTTTAACAAAGACAAAGAAAATGAATATCGATAAAATCCAACGTAAACAATCATTAAATCAACACTGCTATCATTATTTCAAGTATCCTATTCTCCTCAGATCCAGATGAAGAATAATCCAATTGGAATAGAGATTCAAACAATGCTTTATACAAGTTGTGCACAGTGCTCTCCTGCGAGATCTTCATGCGACACGAAGTGATCAGAATGACAAAGCAAGGCGCTTTAATACAGATTGGTGTTCTGGATGGTTATGAGCGCATATAGGTCAAGGTACCCTAGGGCCATTGTCAGTAGGGTAGCAATCGGTATGCATCAAAGTATAATTAACAAACACACGAGAAGGGATAAATCTTATGTCTTATAACGTCTTCTGAATACAGACTAGTGATACATCTTAGAAACTGATCCTGCTGGAGGTATGATAGAGCATTAGTCATTAGAAGGTCTTAAATCAAACAAGATTTCTTTGAAACAAAAACATACAGTTACAAAATTAATCATTGTTTTAAAAAAGAACTATACAGTAGCTACACTCGTGGAAAATATTGACATTTAATCTTGATTTATTTAGGATTTTTTGACAAACCAAGAACATATGGCCTCAGTATGTCTTTAGTTGCTGTGTAGTAACATAGGATGCACTTTAAACCCAAGATATCGAGCAATGAATGATCTAAACAAATTGATTAAGATAAGTCAATTTTAATGGAAATAAACACACTAATTCTAGTTAATGTCAGCATCATTATTGATTCGAAGATATAAGCGCGTAATAAACTTGTAATTTTAAGGTGGTTTTAAGTGATGAGGCACATGATAACTTCGGTATTTTCCTCGGTTCATTATGTCATCATTCTCAATCATAAACTGTGACATTGAGGATTGTCTGTTTCTACATGCTGGATTAAAGTCATTTCCCTGGACAAAGCGATGTATCACATTGACTTATTGATAGCTCCAGATAAATGATGATGATAAAGCGAGATTATAACATTTCAAAGGCACGCGAAAAAAGAGCGCAACTTGATTTAATGTTTATTTATGCCAAGACCGAAGACACTTCATTCATTTGTGATGAAAGAACCTAATAAAAACCCTATTTATTAATTATTGATAATATGAGTTAAGGACATTTCTTTCTTATTGCATTTATTTAGAATTCTAACATGACACGAAAACTAGTTTGAAAATACTGCGTTCTGATTGGTTACTCATAAACATTTTGGAGTAATTATTTCGCCGATAATCACCTCTAAATATTTACGACCGCTTCACATTCCTCCGCGCACGCGTATACAATCTGCACTCAGCGACTTTCTGTTTACAATAGACATGTTGGCGACGACACTTTAAATTTCAATATCAGAAACTTGTCGACATTTTGAAACACCTACACATTTTAATCGAATAACCAGGTTTTTGGTTTCTGTTTGAAGTGTTTCTTCCTGCTTCGCGATGTAAATTAATCACAGTCCACAGATCTATAAACAAAATAGAGCCATGGGCTCTGTAGCTCATCAGACTTTTGATGGAAATAGGTTTTTAAGGTTTTGACCCCTGTGACCCCAATTGGGGTCAAGGGGTAACCAAATGTAAAATTTATAACCTTTATTGGCCAAAGAGTCTACACACAACTTTTCAGCTCCCTAGACCTTTTGGAACTGGAGAAAAAGATGAAAATAGATTTTTAAGGTTTTGACTCTTGTGACCCCATTTGGGGTCATGGGGTCATGAAATCTACAATTTAGAATACCCATTGGCCAAGGAGTCTACACACATCTTTTCAGATCTTTAGGCCTTTTGGAACTGGAGAAGAAGATGAAAATAGGTTTTTAAACTTTTGACCCCTGTGACCCTATTTGGGGTCACGAAATGTACCATTTAGAATCCCCATTGGCCAAGGAGTCTACACACAACTTTTCAGCTCTCTAGGCCTTTTGGAACTGGAGAAGAAGATGACAATAGGTTTTTATGGTTTTGACCCCTGTGACCCCATTTGGGGTCATGGGGTCACGAAATCTACAATTTAGAATCCCCATTGGCCAAGGAGTCTGCACATCAAATTTCAGCTCTCTAGAGTCATTGGTTCTGGAGAAGAAGTTGAAAATGTGAAAAGTTTATGGATGGACGGATGGACGGACGCCGGACGCCTTGCCATGCCATAAGCCCATCGGGTCTTTCAGACCTGATGAGCTAAAAATCAACGACCGCACACCTCTCATACAGCAATTCGTCAAATGAACGGAAGAGACTTTATTCTTTAATTTCGCAGAATGCTGTCACTGCCCCTACCTCTAATTTACAAGTGACCACTTCTCCTGTCACAGTTTCCCCAACCATGACACAAAATACAACTTTCTTGACAGCTTCCACTATGTTTGAAACCGTTCACCGACACGCAATGAACAACTTTTCAGAGTAACGTCCCTTGATTTGGTCAGTCCTTGTCGCTCTTGTAGGGGTGATGGGTCGACCCATGTATTTAGGTAAAAATCGAAACTTTGACGACATTGAAATGTGTTTTCTATTGATAATATGCTCAATAGATTACAGATGAGTCTATTTAAACACGTTTTTTCTGTATGTAATGACATTTTAATTGTTATGTGTTCTTTATGAAAGTAGACTGTACCGTTGTTTTGCAAGTGAGTGGAACCGGTCTGCACCGGTTTGACCTAATCACATTGCTTTTGCGCAAGTCAAAATAGTTCCACCTTTTTTTACTAATTAGTCATGTTAGAATGGTGATAAATCCATTCTGTTTTTTATTTTGGGGTTGTATGTCGTGCATTCTTTACCCCTAAATAAACATTTCAAACCTCGCAAGCTCGACATACAACCCCAAAATAAAAAACAGAATGGATTTATCCCCTAATTAAAGGTCAACATTTTGTTTACATGGCCTTGTCGATTTTGGTTTCCACTTAACAATAAAACAATAAAAGGTTTGGGTTTTTAATAAAATATACTAAACGACCTCCAATAAGTTTACATATGTATAATACTATTTTTATTAAACGAGCTTAGGATAAAGTATAAAACGAGCAAAAATGAGTTGGATACGAATTCATTCTCGAGTGCTGTTGAATAAGTATTAAATCGTAAGACGTTTAGTATTCTGTTTATTTTTGCTAAAAGAAACGCAGTAATAATTGCCGAATTTCATACATAAATGTACACGGCAGCTCTTTTATTTGACGTGAAAACTACGTTTTACTGTGACGTGAAAACTACGCTTAATAGTGACGTCAAACTACGTTTTACTGTGACGTGAAAACTACGCTTAATAGTGACGTCAAACTACGGTTTACTGTGACGTGAAAACTACGCTTTACTATGACGTCATATCTGCAGCTGAGTGACTCTAGATAATTTGTCGTGTAATCATCATACTTCATTATCTTAAAAAGCTAGCATTAGTAAGGGTAATAATAACAACGAACTTACATTAATTCTAATTTCAATGGTTGCTATTGACACTTCGCGGCACTTGCAGTTACATCCGTCGAAATTACTTTTACTTACATAATGCAATGATGATATCAACGTTTTCGTTGTTTTGCAAAAAAATCTATAAATCATGCTTTATAGATTAAGGCTTATATAGATCTCTCCTTCGACTATTTCTTGGTCTTTGCCTTCAAGTTAGATATTAGCGTATTTATGCTACCAGGCGACATTTAGATGATATGACCTAGGTATGTAGTTAAAAGAATTAGTCTAACGCCGAGATTGTAGTTCATTTATTTTGTCAGAGCAAGTCTAGATCTGCGGTGAACTCCTTTCTTATTATAAATGAAATATTGATTTTATAGAATTATTGTTCAGAAAATGAATATAAGTCTATTAGCAGCATGTAATACTTACATTTCTTAATCTGCGCCCTTGTCTCCCAGTTTCCTCTGTAAAATCAAAATATACTTTTATTGTGCATGATTTACATCAAATTGGTTCGTGTTCTATACATTCATGTCAAATAAATACAGGTTGACGGTTGACAACTCAATCAAGTGCACAGTCTTGATACTAAAACGTGAAGATACAAGTGTAGACAACAGCACATAAAGTTTCTCCTACATCTTCCAATATACTCTTCAGGGAAATCATACATTGTCTTTGGCGTCACATTCATGATGACGTCACAATACAGCACATGTAGAAGGAGAAGGAGAAGGATTTTTCTGATAATCCACCGGAGAATCCCTAGCTGACGTTTATCACTATATCTGAGTGACAGTAGGCGTCATTAGTGATATCCATCCATTAAACGTTGTGCGTCAAGACGACATTGAATACTGGAAATCATAGTAAAGAACTGCATTCTATATAAACCTTAGAATACTTGATACGATGTAATTTTCTGACATATATGATAAAACAATTCCAACTATCACGTGTTAGTGAATACCTCTGTGTAAAAGGAATTTGTTTGTATTTATTACAGCACATTACAATGGGACATTTTATTTCTGATGATCATATAATGCGGTTCCTCTCTAATTTATAGTTACGCTGGCATTCACACCTCATATGTCATCAGTTTTTGCATTATTACGGCTGCATTGAGAATGATGGTAATATAAACTATCGTGAATTATGTCAAGAAAGTTGTGAACTCATTATTCTAAAGTGGTCGTTCAGAAAATGATCAGGTGTCTGTTAAGGTGTTGATGTAATGGTCATGGTAGTCATAGCAGGTGTCATGAAAATATTTAACATCTGAAGATGGTTGTGCTAATGAGCATTTGGTGTCTCACTGTACGAATATCATGATGTTTTAAGGGAGTTACCATCATTGCATGTATATTGAAGAGTAAAACATCCTGACCTATAGATTGCTGTGCTGACTTTAATGGGATATGTCAGATTTTATTGCTTTACAGTAAAAGTTTCAATGACAACAAGGTGAGGATATACAGTCATGTTTAAAGCCGAACAGTTACACTACTGCAACTTTCGGTGTGTTTTTGTTTTCGTTTGTCTACAAAGTGGCGACGAAGTCAATACAAAATTCAACATAACGTTTGGCGAATTTGCGCGCGCCACTCTAGCCACATTGTCCGGTTTTCGATCAAAATCTCGACTTTGAATGGTCGTATTTTCGCTCTAATGTACTGTTTCACCTTTAACTTGTTATTTTCAGTAACAGTTAGTGGTTCTCGATGTAATCACATCGATTTCAAAATTTGACATATGTGATCCTATCAACGTACTCTGTGTCTCTTTAATGTTATAAACTGTTATGAAACGGAACGAGTTTAGTATTTTATTTATAAAGAAACTCGCTGACATGGCCATCGCGACCGTCCCGCTAGCATTGTGACGTCATACTTAACAATTGTGACGTCATCATGACGAAACTAGTGCAAATTTGAGTATAACCATCGCTCTCGCTCGGGTAATAAAAAATTTCACACTCGTTTAAAAGTCATATGACACATTTCCTCGGGTAATAATGTCTATTTATTGCATTGAAATACCGACGGTCTTATCTTGAATGCAATTATGACAATGTTTGGTGACCAATGACTATCAATGGGGCAGGATGAGTTCTGATTGCACCTGTTCAAGCTCCTAGAGTTCACGAGAACATACAACCATGTCGACCTTAGAAGTGTGATGTCATTGATGTCACGACGAGATATCGTTAACGTTTGTCTTACGTTAGAGATATCTGCCCTCATGCAGTGAAGAGGCAACGGAGGGTTTGTTTTTCAGAGATCCCAACAAACTCTCTATATATCCGAACAATGACGAAGTGGCTTGTTTACATTTTGTAACTTTTCAGGTCCGCTGCTTGCTTGTTTTTAAGTGATTTTTCCACTAATAGCGTGATCAACGTTCATTATTGAGTTATAAAACCTTCTCGTAACGTGACACCAGCACAATGGTCATGCTGTTATGACAATTCCGCAGTTTTTGCAAAAATGCAGTACTATAGCTCAGTTCAAAGTTTGAACACGAAGGTCTGGTTTCGCCTATGTCAAAAAACATTATACCATTTCGATATTTCAGTTTAAAATGGTAAATATTTTGTTACAGTTTAGTTACGTTTTATATTACATCCTGTAATTGGGAAGTACAATCAGTAGGTATTTTCCTCAGTAACTACTAAGCACTTTCAACCGAAAGGGGATTACACGAGCTCTAGTTTACCCATGTTAAACATGTGTGGTCATAAACGTTGGAGACAATATATGCGTGTTCGTTTCGGGTTTTGATTGATAGGAACATGACAATGTTTCCTTTTCGTATTACCTATCGAAATATATAGATGCACGACCACGTACTTTAACACAGACTCTTTTATAATTCAATGTTTATCATTACCATCAAAAGTTTAGCCAGGTCATTTGAAAAAACATAGTATTCTTGACGGTTCGAATTAAGCAAACGCCTAATCTTCGAAAATGTTTCAGGTACTGTTGACAAATGAACTTACTTAACTGTAACATCGAAAACTATTACAGTGTTGAATAAACAAATGCATTTTGCTAATTTGAACCAAAACTTGGCACCAAGAGGCTGCTTTTCTCAGACACGTGAATGCGCATGTTTTAGGAGTAACTTGACATTGGACATCCGTGCAATTCACCCTTGTAACGTTAGCAGCTAGTTTCTTCTGGTTTGTGGAATGATTCCTTGAATGTAACAATTGGTAGAAGAGTAAATGGCTGTAATTACGCTTATTAATCACACTTAACGTAAGGCCATGGTAAATGTATGTTTCTAAGATTTTAAATATGTGGTGATGATATGTTCCCTTCATATGGTAGTGGAAAGTGTCTTTTTTCTTAATCCATGTATTTTCAAAAACAATAAGAAAATAATAGATGTATCAACTGCAAAAGATCTTACTAGTCCACCGATTTTTTTTTAGTCGTAGAATCAAATATCAAAAATAGTCAAAATTGTAAACGGCCATTTAAGTGTGAAGGCCTTTTTATCCTTTGCGTTAAGGAAATCGATTTGTGGAGCTCAATGGGAATAAAACAACCTAGCTTGTGAAACCTAATTGACCATCGTAATGATAGCATCCAGACAGGTAAGGGGGCTCACTTGACACGAACTTGGTACTGGCTGTCAGCTGTAAGCGTTTCGTAACCAAACGATTTCTTCCCTACCGAGCATTTACGACCCTTTTGGGGCCCTGCTAATAAAACTCTGAAAGTTAAAAATTCGGGTTGCAGACCCCCTTTAACTTATCGTTTGAAATAGATTGCTTTGCCATTGGTTAAGTTTCTTTTTCTTTTTGTATCTATAGCTTTATTTTCCTGAGATATCATTCAATTGTCCCCTTAATGAAAGAAGTAAAAATTAGAAGCGTATAAGCTTACCTGAATGAGGTAGAGAGGTGGTTCTGTCGAGGACCAATCACCAACTGAGGCACCTGACACCTAGAGGTGTCTATATTCGTACCTCATAAACACATCAATGTCCATATCTGTACCAATCGCTTCAGGCTAAGCTTTCATTGTTCTCTTAAGTGGAAAATATACTGTTAACACATGAAATTACTCCTAGAAATTATTTAATGTTTTTTGTAGTGTCATCTTTAATAAGATTGATCTTAACCAGAACATATAGAACAGGTTAAAACAAGACATTAACGTCTTGCAACTTCATCAATTGAAAAATGAGTTTGCTCATTGGGAGTGTAGGAAGATTATCAATTGATAAGGTTTTAATGAATGCAACATAAAGGCATTGTGACTTAAGTGAATACAATTTAAGGTATTAACGGTATGCCTTGAGTGATCTTATCAGAAACAAACAAAAAAGTATGATTTTGTTTCTTTGAAGATTGTTTAGATGATTGAATAATGTTTAAAATATTTTTCAGTTGGGTCTGCAGTTTATATTTACTATCCTATTTAAAATGCAAATGCAAAAGTTTAGTGCATGACTTGGAATGCATGAAGGTTGGGTTGATGTAAATGTGTCATAGACATTATTTATACATAGGCTCTATGTCATGGATACAAACAAGTGTCCACCATATCAAGCCGTATACAGGTATCATATACAAGTCATATATATATCCATACCTTTGTTAGCTTTTAGACATATCAATGGTTAAGCTAAAGCTTTGTAAGCGAATAACCCTTTTAACATAAGTGGGATGTTACATCGACCATAAGCACTCGGGGCACTCCACCCCAAACACAGGTCAGGTCTTTGATAGAAAATGAACCTAAGTTTTGAAATTTATAATTCAAATTTGCATTACATACACATATCTCATATTCTTTGCATAGAATAAGAAATACTTAACATGTCCGTTTTGTTTAATCATTGATTATTTTAAGTGTGGAACTGTCACCAATACATCAGCCTGGTGTATCTCGTAATTGGAACTTCCGGTCTTATGAATTAGCGCGTTCAAACATATCGCCACTCTCCATGTTTAATGTTGATACATTACAAAACTATTCCCATTATACTAAATGGGAACTTTAATTTGTCAATATGTGTTCTGAAGGCGTTAATACTTTGACAAATGTGTGGAAGATGACAAAGTATGTGAGACCAATAAATGTCATCTAGTACACACATTTTGACGCGTTCTACCACACTCACTTCTTTCGTAATGTGACATACCGATTTGTAAAAAAATGCTCGGGTGACATTCTAGAAGTTGGCAGCATAAGGAAGTTTGGATATGTAAAAAATGATTATTTTCATTATATCTTGGGGTTTTAATTTTATAACATTTTCAATCATTTTGGAACAGTTCTTATTAATATTGTTATACTTAAAAAATGAAGTGGATGATGAAAGATAAATTGTATCTTTGTAAAAAAAATCATTGAATCCAACTTTTGGCAAATTGTTTATATTACAGAATATAGCTGAAAGATATTCAAGTAAAGGACTGAATTTATATGCCGTATTATTGATCAGATGCGTGAACAATGACATTATCAAAGGACAAAATGAATAATCTGTATCGTATATATGAGAATGTGAAGATATGTGTAGGAATAAACAAATTTTTCAGAAATATTGGAATTTCAACTTACTGATCACTGTAACACATCGTATCCGACTCTTCACGTTATAACATATCAACTGTTTAGATTCAAATTCATTCACATGTGTCATGAGTAACAATTTTGAGAATAACTGTCCGAAATTAAGGAACGTTGGGTAAAAATTCCTGTTCTATCTGGCTCATAACCTCTAAACTAATATTGTCGTTCAAACTTCACTCATGTGCCAGAATTGTTTCACTTCTATCGAAACTGTGGAATGAGCAGATTTGAGGACGTTTTATTTCGCGTTTTACTGTTGACTATTTAACTTCGTGGACGTAATTCCGCAAGTTGATTTGATGAGTTATGACACAAAACAGGTCATTATCAATATGATCAATGATTGATGTTTCAAGAGTTTTAGGTACTCATTCTACTACAGAGTGAACGTTCTTGAAGAGATACCGAGATCGAAATGATATTTAAAACAGGCGTTATTCTGGATGACTTGCACGGGAAAGTAGTCAATTTTTTAGGTTATATTTAATCGCCGTTAATCTTTGGAGGACATAACCCACACTTTTGATCAGTCTGTGCCACTAACTGTTTCCAAGAAAACTTTTCAAAGACATATATATTCACATTCACTTGGATATGTTCAACGAACAGTTTGCAAGAAACTCGGAGGTCAATAGGAAAAACGTGTGGCATGGCGTAGAGGCGAAATTCGTTGGGCTGTTGATAGGGACTGGAAAAAGGTAATTTTTATGGATGAAATTACTATCGTTATGAAAGAGTGTGTGAAAGTGAAAGTATGGTGAAAGCGATCAGAAAGATGGAGGTGCGAGTATCTCGGATATTCTACTCAGGGGATAGGACGGTCTATGAAGTTGATGATGTGAGGTTGCATCACATATCACGGTGTGGGGTGTCTGGTGTTCAGCGATGGTAATATGAACAGTGCCAAGTATATTTGATACCCTTGACAACTGTCTCTGGCCGGTTGTTGCCAAGCACTTAATCAATAAAGCTCTTAATTTATCTTACGTCGAAGTGTAATTTCGTTAAATGCCTCTGATTTCATACTGTTTTGACGTATTTGGAAATCTCGAATGATGTTACTTGCCTAGAAACATATGAATTATGTTGAACAAATGAACACTTGAGTAAACAGAGCACCGTATCACCAAATTATTCACCCTCTGATTTATCCACTGTAGCCAATCAGAAACATGAATTTTACACGTTTATGGTAGAATAATGGATAGCTTTTATATAATATAGCGCTACATCCCCATGTTGTAGACTAAGGGCACTTTTTGCTCCATTATCCTGGTCTAAGCGCCTTGAGCAACCACGAGTGGATGGATACGCGCGCAATATAAATATTCATATACTAATGATAATAACCAAGCTGACATATTTGTCGCTAGAAGGTCACCACAAACACAACTCTTTACAGGTACCCCTTTTCTACTGGGTAAACAGAAGCCAATACGAATAAAGTCACTTGTCCGAGTTGAGTGCCCAAGTTGACATCACAAGTCTCTCAACTCGTGTCCTAGTGTGGGGCAGGGAAACGACCATTAAACTTCCAGTTTATGCATCTGTGAGCGAGTAACCCTCTCTTCCAACACTGCCATTTCTTTAAGATCACAACCTTTAAAAAGAAAACATAACATTGAACACCGCCGATAATAACATGCAGTGGTTCTATTCAATGAACATGTATTAAATGTTTAAATAGTTTAAAATGTACTTATTTAGACGTATACATCTTAATTTTTTACAAATGTTGATTTATCTATGCTCATATAGTAAATTTAGTAAATAAAAGCCTTGTAATCATTCTGATTAAAGAACGAAAAACGATAGATTATTTGAATTTTGCGCTTCATTAATCTGAAGTGAGCACTGATCAAAACTTTTGAGTTTCTAGACGTTTGTTAAAACGATTTTCTTTTAATAATAATAATAATAATTTCTTTTAAGTTATTACATGTGTTACTTTGAAACCAGAATGAATAATATACGTGTCCTCAATTCCAAAATCGTCATATGGTAACGATAATTTAAGCATTAAACGATGTCACTGATGATCTTGTCCATTAATTGGAAAAAGTCTTCCCTTGATCCTGATGTCCTAAAAAGTTACAAACCCATATCAAACTTATGTTTCCTCTCAAAAGTATTGGAGAAAGTTGTTAAGGTTCAACTCCTAGAACACGTGGAGAGGAATTCCCTTGCTGATAAGCACCAATCCGGGTACAAATCTAAACATAGCACGGAAACGGCCTTAATCTGTGTACTGGACCAGATCAAGCATATGGTTGATACTGGTTCGGTGGCAATGATGGTTTGCCTGGACCTCTCCGCCGCATTCGATACGGTCGACCACAAAGGACTATTGGACCGTATACACCACGAGTTTGGACTGAACATAACAGCATTGTCGTGGTTTGCTTCCTATCTCTCTGACAGAGTCCAGGCAGTCAAGATTGGTAATGTGCGGTCAGATAATATGTCTCTAACCTGTGGAGTACCACAGGGGTCGGTTCTAGGACCAATACTGTTCACAATGTACACAAGACAACTCGGTCATATTATCTCCCAACAGCAGGTTGCCCATCACTTTTATGCTGATGACTCTCAGCTCATAGATAGCTTCAACAAAAACGAAATACATGTTGTTTCCAAGGTAAAAGCTGCATTTCAACAGTTCAACAGTGGATGGCGGCAAACATGCTTATGTTAAATGATGACAAAACAGAAACATTTATCTTAGGTCCATCAACAAGACTTAACAAATGTGATACCAAAGAACTGTGTATTGGTAATTCTCAAGTTAAATTCTCTTCTTCCTTGAAAAACTTAGGTGTACACATTGACTCTAATCTTTCAATGGAATCTCACTTAGCAAACCTATGTAAAATCTGTTACATGCATCTCAGAAACATCGGATCAATTCGTCATCTGTTGACACAAGATGCTGCAGCATGCCTCATGAGAACTCTAGTCCTGTCGCGATTGGATTACTGTAACAGTTTATTATTTGGCACTTCTAAAGAATTACTCTACAAATTACAAAAGATCCAGAATTTGGCTGCACGTATCATAACAAGAAGTAAACCATCCTGTAATATATCTCCCATTCTAAGTCTTTGCACTGGCTTCATATCCCTGAGCGTATTCAATTCAAGATTCTGACTCTCACTTATCAAGCGATTCATGAAACTCGTCACAGTGTACACTACCCCCCAGAACTCTCCGCTCTCATGACCAGTTTCTTCTGTCTACCCCAACTTATAAGCTAAAAAAATTTGGTGCAGATGTCCTTTCAATATGCTGCTGCTACTCTATGGAACTCTCTGCCCCTTGACTTGAAACTTGTACCAACTCTTCCAATCTTTAAAAACAGACTCAAGACATACCCTTTCCAGCGTTACACTTAATTAATTTGCAGATTGCAATTGTTGTATATATGTATATATCTTAATTGTCAGCGCTTTGAGCATTGCCGATGTGTGGTGGAAGTCAGCGCTTTATAAATATCCTTATTATTATTATTATTATTAAAATGTGAATGGAGTCTCACATGTCATTTTGAAACGTCTTATCAGTGACCAGCCTTGAGAGCCTAACAATCGCAGATAAAAATGTATCATTGCAAGGTATTCCCGACCTTCTTATAACACGAAAGAAGCCATAGGCAAAGTTTGGTGACCAATGACTATCAATTGGGCAGATGTTTATGTCTGATTACACCTGTCAAAACTACTTGAGTACACGGGAACATAACACCTTGCCGACCTTGAAAGTACTATCTTGAGAGGCCACGTGTGAGATGGTCTAACGTTACAGATATCGGCGCTCATGCAATGAATAGACAACTGTTTTTTTATGTCAGGTATCCTCACCTCCTCTTTGTATAGCCTGACGGGTTACTAATAGAAATTAGGGAACAATGGCGATTCTTCCTACTTACAAGGGCGGGTTTGATATTTTTATCACGTTTTATCTTTAGATTTGCTTGCTTTCTCACTTTAGCAGATAAGAAGTTATACGGTTTTTAACTCAAAGTCCGAGATGCATCGGAAATTACACGGATAGTTTGTCAGTGAAGTCGTCCTCAGCCATTTGGCCTCAGACGAACTGGCCTTGTATTTCCCGATAAACCTAATAAACATTGGTAGTCGTGGTCACATATATAGGTAAAAGTGTGAAGTTTCCAGAGGTCCGATGAAACGTAGACACAACTTACATTTCAAAATTATCGTTTTCAACTTTGCATTTGCACCATTGCAAATCGGAAGGTCGCTCATGCAATTGTGCAGTGTCGTCGGGTGCAGCATGATATAACGAAGGTGCATGTGATTGTGCTGTGTACTTTCATGTACGTTACTATATTTAGTTTATCCCTCACGCTTGTGTAACAGATCAATCTTGTTCCTCTTAATGCTAATATGTCATGGCATATACGTGTTTGTCATAAAGCAAAAAGGACCAAAGGTAAAGAAAACGAAATATAAATCAATGGGTTTGAGAGATGTTTCCGGGACAATAAAAGATTCATGGCGGTCCCTGATGTAAAATTGCCCACGAGGGACATACAGGGATAAGTTAATCATGAGTACCACACATTCCGCTGACAGGTCGATCCTAACAAGCCCAATGCTAACTTAAAAGGCTTTCAACTGATACCATCTACATGTAGTATGTCTTAAACATGCCATTTTTATATCTTAAATCTGGACGTTCTAGTTTTAAGACAGTCAAATTGCCTCAACGCCAACTCCCGCAGCTATAGTTAGGATTCCTGTCAACCTGGTACCTTATTGGCTAAATTGAGTGGAATGCGTGTTTCGCACTAGCAAATGGGGAACTTAACACAGCAGAAAATGTGTAATCATCCGTGGTAACATTTTAGATTTAGTAAACAGGGACATTGTCAGCGGAAGAGCATGATACCTTCAGTTACCAACTGATGACGCAATGGGCTGTTTACTTAGATCTAATTGGAAATAGGTATCAAATTGACTTGACGACAACAGAATCATCATCAAAACGATGGTTATGATAATATTTACAGCGATATCTGAGTACATAGCTTTAATACGATGCCCAACAGGCAAAAATGATTTTGACAAATATATATGGTAATGAAAAAAAAATGTTATATTGTCCGAATCCAATCCTCTTCCTACGCATAAATAAAACACTTGGCTTATTACCTTACTGTCATCCCTGACATTTATGTGTAAGATATTTTCAATTACCCCGCAAAGCAAACTTACCTCGCTAACTTCGCCTCTCTCAGGTTCGTATTCGATATCAAATTTGAAATTCAAATTATCAAAACAAGAAATTACCTATTTCTTTTTTTAATAAATACATGAGACCAATTTATCTTTATCTATTGTTTTGCGTTCTGTTTTGTGTCAATTCTATCATTTTTTATCAATTTGAATCCTTGCATTCTTTCCTGGCAAGTATACGTCTAAAACGATTGCTCGCTATGTCAACTTTGGTCACCAAGTTTCTAAACGGTTGACTGGCGTCGAGAGGTTCAAAAGTCAGTGCAAACATCTTTACTAATCAACCCCCTAAAAGCATAACAAATAAAGAAGCCTCCATAAAAGATCCCAATGTTCATGGTAAGCTGAACATCTCTTTCGGGACACTATCACAGGGACTTGTATTGCTAATAATAACTGTTCCTAGTAAGAATACTTGAATACGATAATCGCCTATTACTAATAAAGTATAACTTGTATTGCTAATAATAACTGTTCCTAGTAAGAATACTTGAATACGATAATCGCCTATTACTAATAAAGTATTATTAGTAATAGGCGATTATCGTATTCAAGTATTCTTACTAGGAACAGTTATTATTAGCGCTAATAATAACTGTTCCTAGTAAGAATACTTGAATACGATAATCGCCTATTACTAATAAAGTATTATTAGTAATAGGCGATTATCGTATTCAAGTATTCTTACTAGGAACAGTTATTATTAGCAATACAAGTCCCTGTGGACACTATTTGGTAGACTTATCTCCCTTTTATCAATCTAATATACATGTTTCTAACTCAATCCATTGTTCATATTTTTTTACAATCATGATTTTATTATGGTTAAACATGGAAGTAATGTAAAAACACTTTAGCAAACATGTAGCGTGCTCAAATTTTAATAGGGAATACGGGGAAATAAGTTTTCACTTGAGTTTTGACAAACAAAAAATTAGTTATCTTCTTTGATTGGCATTTTAAGTTAGAATAAAAATAATAAAGAGGAGTATATGGATGCCAACTTCTTTGTTCATGCTATGCGACAAGAACCTGTGTCAAAAGGTCGCATACTATGAAAAAAGATGTTGTCATCCATATTTGTCTCTTCATTATTGTCCATGCAACTTTTAAAATGCCTCTCAGAGAAGATATTCTCAGTTCAATTTGCAGTCAAGCAAGGGGAAGCATCTCTTGTCCTTTAGGTAGATGGGCCCGCCCTCTTGGTCACGTGAAGGTGAAAGAACACGAGTTCGAATTCGCCAAAGGCACGTTGAATGTTTATTTATTTAAAATATCATTGTATTTGATACAAATATTAAATAAGTATAAGTTTTAGTCATGTTAAGATTACCAAAACGTTGCCTAAAAGCAACAAAAAGGATGAGTGATGGTATGTCCATTCCCCATCAATGTCTGCATACATGTCATCGTCATGAATCACCAGTAGATATTACATAACAGATTCCTATTTTGAGAAGAAAATCGACCAAACTTAAGGGAGCCGTTTGCCTGAAGTTGATATTTGACAATGAGAACCAGTTATCGGCCCTGTTTTGAGAATTTTTCTAAATACCAACGATATTCCCGAATGTCGCTGAAGGAGCGATCTTTCAAGCATGATGCAGTTTATTCACATATCGCATGCCGCAAGCTCCACAAACATGTCAAAATTAAAGTCAAGGTCCTGCACAGAATACCTCACACACAAGATCATCATCTATACCCCACGTGCAATCAACGTCACATTAGGTTTAGACACTTCAGCCACTGGTCATAGCATTCCAGAAGGAGTGGGAAGAATATCTTTAAGGATACTTGATTCCCTTTCCACTCATTGCCAGAAAGAGTGCCATATTGCTTTAATGGTCGCAATACAATAAAATGACTTTGACGCCGACGCTTTTGACTACTAACACAAAAGATATAAACCAAAACTGACTTGTCGCGATCTCTTTGTCTATCCTTTTTTTCAATTTCAAGTTCTGACCATTGGGATTATGTTATATTTTATTATTTTAACATAAAAGAAAAACATTCTTATAACATGACGTTTGTTTCTTTGTTTCCTTAATAGTATATTAAGGTCGCCATGGCTCGCCAAAAAACTACGTTTATTCCTAATGCAGGATATTTGTCATCCCATAAAACACTCGCATGATAACCTCTATATATCAGTCCCGTGCTTGCCTTTATACACCGAACTTAGATATAGGTCATGAGATACTCTGGGGTTTATATGAAACAACAAGGTTGCCTCTATAGTAACCGCAAAATACACGTAACCATCTTTTTCTCTTGTACTCGTACCTCACCCTGAACAGTTCAACGACCCAGGGTATCGGACAAACATTCAGGTCAACTATTAGACTATAGCGTCAATAACGACGACATGCCAATTTTGCAAAAAGGGTTTTTCACGTTTTGCACGTGCTTGTTGAACATTCATGAGGTCACGTGATCACCGCGCAAAATCACAAACGCATAGTGAGTCAAAATGAAAGCAGTCAAGTTGTACATGCAGAAAAATAATAATGACAATAAATAACCAGCATTTTATATTTAAGACTTGAGAATAGAAACATGATATATTTTTCCACAGTTTCCAATTAAAATTAATTTTATCATGTTACTGTTTCATTTGCTAAAGACTATATAACTACTCATTAGAAGTTAAGAACTAAACCTTTATTTGTGCATGACATATCCATAAAAGAAGAACCATTGCTGCCCCACAGAAGTATGTGTCACAAGAAATTGGTTGCTTCGAAAAACTGTGACAATGCTTAAGTAATGATATCGATAGTATATCGATCGTGAATTCGTAAAGCCTCTGAACTCCCTCCGGTCGATTCGAAATTTTTATTTGTTTACTTGAAAATTAACCATTAAAAAAGTCCAAATAGGCCTACTTTTCTGTTCAAGTACTGCCTGTCTACCGTAATGTTTTTCAGAGGCAGATTTGCAGATTTATTATTGA
This sequence comes from Steromphala cineraria, assembly GCA_916613615.1. NCBI lineage: Eukaryota > Metazoa > Mollusca > Gastropoda > Trochida > Trochidae > Steromphala > Steromphala cineraria. The sequence continues at coordinate 30,050,195 of OU744728.1, forward strand.
CATCTTAAGCAGAAATAGATTAAAGACGAGAGCATGTCACAGAAGACCCTTTGCTAGGGCTGAAATACCTTATCAGAGTTCTGGTGGATTCATCATATTTCACATTTTCGGGTTTTGTTAGGTTTTTTTACATACTTATAAAAGTTGTTGAAAAAAAATGATTGGTATGCAAAGTATATGTACGCAATATATGGGTAAATGTGTACTTAATAATGATAAAGGTGATTGCTACACAAAACAGATTTGCGTAATATACTTGGATTTGCGATTAATGTTGATAAATGTGGTTGCAACACAAAGCACGAGTCAAGTCAAGTCAGATTAGTTTATTGTACTTTAGGCCTCCGGCCAGTAAACAAATGGTACAAAGGTGCAAAGATATATGCAAACATTATACAAATATCATTTACAATTCTGATAATAGATTGTCTCTTAAGATAACAGCATGTCAGTGCTAGATTGCGTATTACTGTTTCGTTTCTGGAAGACATAATCGAAATAAATTTAAAGGCAGTAGAAGGGTACTTAGAAAGGTAATGATTTGAAATATAGTGTTTTCTAAGATCAGCATAATGAGGGCAAACGAAAGCCAAATGGGTTTCATCTTCGACAGCAGATTTACATAAAGGACATATTCGTAAGTTTCCACTTATAAAAAGTCTCCTGCCCTTAATCACAGCTAAGTCTAACTGGCCCAATCGGAAACATACAAAAGTTCGTCTGATATTTCTTGATGTCAATATAGAAAGGTACAACTTAGGTTGGATTAGACACTTGTGTGGTCTATACAGTTGATAGCGTGACTGTGCTATTGTCAAGATTTGAATGCCACTCTTGATGAAATATATTAACAGACTGTTCTCGATTTTTTTCAGAAACATGCTAGCATTTCAAATTGTTTGATTTAGCAACACAAATCCAAACCCATGAGAAAATAAAAGATTTCTTATGTGGGTTGTCCATGTTATCTTACTCATGTTATCTAAATGAACAAGCATATTATATGCTAATTTTCGTAGTCTTTGTTCATGCATTCCCAGTATTTTCGACCAATATTTTTAGCATATTATCTGCGATTTTATATATATCGGGTATCTACCACATTCTCCATATACCATGTTATTTGGTGTTACTTTTGCTACATTTAAAACCTGTGTGCATGCGAGAAGATGTAGTTTTTCAATACATTCATAACGTTGGAACCCCAAATTTCAGATCCATATAGCATAATAGGTTGGATTTGTGAATCAAATAATTTGAAAAATAATTTTGGGTATAAAATGCCAAAGTTCTGACATGATGTTTATAAGGGCCTTTATTGCACGAGACTTCAGATCTACAACACTCTTCTTAAAGTTCATAGTAAAGGGAAACATGAGCCCGAGATAGGTATACTGATTAACAATAGATAATTGATTGTTGTTCAAAAACCATTTTTCATTCGAGGCGACAGGGCCACCCCTTCTAAAGATAACTATATGTGGGTTTTTTTTCAAAATTGACAGACGTAGACAGTGCGCGTGCGTAGTATACTAGTCTTGCGATTTGCGATTAACGATGGTTACAGTAATTGCTACACAAAGCAGATGCGCGTAATATACTTGGATTTGTGACTAATGTTGAGTGAAGTTATTGCTACACAAAGCGGATAAACGTAAGATACTTAGATTTGTGCATAAGGTTGATAAAGTGATTGCTTCACAAAGCAGATGTACGTTATTATACTTTGATTTGCGATTAATGTTGATTACAAGTTGCAAGAATCTGTGTCGAAACGTCGCATACATTGAACACAGAAGTTGTCATCCATATACTCCTCAGCATTATTGTCATTCCAACTTCTAAAATGCCTCTCAAAGAAGTTATTACACGCCGGTTACACCTGTCTGTTCAAACCGGCGTATTGTGCACACGCCTTGTGCGCACACATGATACCATTGAAGTGCTTCACCCGTTTAGTCACTTCCTGCGGTGTTCGCCTGATAGTACGCCGGGTTACCAATCAAGCAGAGACCTAGGTACGATCATGGCAGCTTTGCATCTTTAAACATGGAGATGTTTCCAAACAGATGTTAAGGAGTTTTTCGTAGATTTTCATTGGTTCTGACACATTCATCAGAGTACAGTGAAGTTATTCGTATATCCCAAATCTCGTAGAAAAGCTTATGTAGCTCTCTATTCAAATCTGAAAATTAGCATTAGTAGGCAACATGTAAACAATACGGGAAACATATTTCAGACAGCTACAAGTTTTTTAATATTCGTTGTTATATCACCAATTTCACAGAAAACATGTAACGATACTTTGACTCAACGACCAATATACATAACTTATTCAATGGATAGGAGATTACCTTCCTGCACGTCTTCAGTATGTGAACGTGAACAGAAGTGGGTCTCAACTGAATGTAATCAATACAGGAGCGCCGCAAGGTTGTGCTTTATCACCAGTTTGATTTATCTTGTATACCAATGAATGCAAAAGCACAGAGACTAACTGCATTAATGTAAAGTTTGCTGATGATGCAGCCATTGTTGGTCAGATGTGTCAGATGAGTCAGAGCGACAGTATAGAGATAACGTCAATCACTTTACACCGTGGTGTACAGATAATTAAGGATTCAGCCTTTCAGGCTGAATCCTTATTGTTATTGGCGTGTTTTATTATTTTATTCCACCGATTTTGTCCCACCGATTCAGCAAAAACAGCTGAAGCTATTACAGCGAAACGTTGCATGTTTATAGCCCTTACTGAGACTTAGATCATGACGTTTCGTTTTTTCAAATCGGAGGTCGCATTAAAGGTACAGTTGGATTCCAAATTCGAAAAATTAACATGGGTTTTTTTTTTAAATGCAGCTAGAGACTTGAAATTTTACATAGAGATGGACAATGACATTCTAAGCAAAAAAGGCAATAAGGACGAAGTCGTAGGTCACGTGTTTTGGCCGCCATATTGGATGTTTCAACTTTTCAGAATTTCCGGACCCCATGCACCTTTGAGAAACAACTCCTCTGAAGATACTTGCAACAGAGAGCTGAAACTTTGGTATGTTGTAGCTGAGGCATTGGGAATTAAATGATTGTTCATTCGAAGACTCTAACTTAAATAGTTTTTGTGCTATACGTGTTCAAAGTCGGGTGACTTAGTACAATGTGCAATTTTCAAAGGGCCATAACTAATAAAATTGGACTCAGAATTACGCAATGTTAGGAATGTTAGACAGTGTTGTAAACATTAGGAATCTATCAACAGTCATTTGCGATTACAAAATAGAAACAAAGATGACCGAACGTAAGGCTGAAAAAAATTAACATGGGCAATTTGTTACAAATGCACCTAGAGACTTGAAATTTTACATAGAGGTGGACAATGACAATCTTAGCAAAAAAGTCAATCATGACAAAGTTGTAGGTCACGTGGTTTCGGCGCCATTTTGATTTTTTGTGCTTTTTAGAATTTCCGGACCCTTTGGATTTAGCGAATCTTCTCCTTTTAAATGCTCCTAAAGCTAGATGCATAAGGAGAAATGAATGTAATTTTCAGGACTCATTCCTGACATGTTTATCTATGTGCTGAACACACTGCTAATGCGGCTGAATCCTTTTGTTGTCGCTTGCGACTATATTTATTATTATAAGTTTTGAATGTTAAAAAGACGAAGGAATTTATTATTGATTTCCGTACTAATTCTTCATCAGTTCCACCTCTGTTCATTGATGACCAAGCAATCGAGACCGTAACCGAGAACAAATACCTTGGCGCTATCACGTGGAACGACAACACAGATGCTCTGTGCAGCAAGTGTCAACAGCACCTTCATCTAATGCGTAAATTGCGTAACAGTCGGGTTCTTTTGATGTTTCTGATCACAATCTGTTATGTTGTTATTTTACACTACATTTATTCAGAGTATACTTACATTTTCTTTTCAGTGCTGGTTCGAGTCTCTTTCAGTAGAAAACAAAGCAAAACTTAACAGATTGTTAATTCAGCTTTTAAAATAGCTGGGGTCAGCTTCGAAAATCTTTAACTACTTTATAAGCGGCAAGTACTTTTAACGTCTGAAAAAATCATAAGTGACCCAACACATTTTTAAATCATGAGTATCAGATTATACCTTCAGACCGCCGCTAAACGATGCCAATAACAAGGACTAAAAGAGCTCGAACGTTTTTTATACCTCAAAGCATTTCACTTTTGAATAATTTTTGAATGTCCAGTTATCTTCTTAGTCTCATCATCTTTAAACAACATGTCTTATCACTTCTCAATTCTTAGTCATTTTGCTATTTCTTACTTTAAATTTCATGTCAAAGCTTTGTGATCAAAACCGAATTTCTTTTAATGTAATAAAGTATTGTCTATTATCTACTGTCCATCTATCTATTCTATATTTTTTTTATCTGGGACATAAATAAACATGAAATAAGCTTTGAAATACACCAGATATAGACACCAAATTAAATGTTGACGTACACAAACTGTTTGGTCACACGTTGGCAACCCATGAGTCGTTTAATGGTATATGAACACGTGTATGTATGGTTGATGCTTGTGCCATTTCACGTGCATTTCACTTACGATACGATTTAGATTAAATTAAGGTAATAGAAGATATCTTATAAAATATATTAGAATATCTGTCAATTCTTGACAAATGCCATGTTTATCTCATCTCGTGAGGTAGAAAGTTTATATTTTCACGAGTGGCGCAGCATTTAACATTGAACTTTTCTACCTCACGAGATGAGATAAACATGGCATTTGTCAAGCATTGACAGATATTGTATTTATTATATGATAAATCCTTCTAATTAAATCAGAAAAGGCCAATTTCATGTTTAGCGGCCGCTTGGAAGAGCCCGTCACCGCGGTAACAGTGTGACGTCATATAAGAATTCATGACGTCACTCGAGTGATGATAAAGTTTATCACCACACAGTAGAGTGACGATAAAGGTTATCGCCACTGTAGCCAGATAGGGGGTTTATTTCACTGATAGAACAGAGTATCTCACCCTCAATCATATGTATTTCGTTCTCTTCGGGTATTTTCCTTACTTGTTATCAACATGATGCACATAAGTAAATACGTTTGTATAAAAATATATCATCAATGATTATTTCTTGGTCAGCACAAATGACTTATTGAGATTCGTTAGAATTTAACTTGCATTGTCTCGTCACGTCATGAATATAGTAAATTCTATTGGTCGAGATTGTGTGACCCTTGATTCCCTTTACCATTGCGCCACTAATGGATACAATACTGCCCAAGCGGAGCTAAGCAAAAACTCACTCGCTCACTTGAGCATAGAATTGCTTTCGTATAACGACCAACAGAGATAAATATTATGATGAGCGTTCATTGTATTATTTCAAAGGCGTGTTCATTTATTTAGTATTCTCTTCTGCATACAGAACTATGTTTTCTGTCCCTTAAGACACGGTTTGAAAATCCTGCAAATTATGACATGGTCAATTTTTGTTTAAAAAAATATCAAAGTTAACTTTCACAACAGACAACTGGCTAAGTGTATTGATAACCATGTATATTTTTACCCTCTGACATCAAACCAACCTTTATAACATGACACTAAAATATAATTTTAATAAAATTATATTGAAAAGATTTGATTTTCATAAGGTATTTATGTTTCATTTTTGCATTCATATTGCCACCTCTACATACATGTATAACAATGATATCTGATGGACAGTCATCTTCTAAACGTCTCTATAGGTTTTTAACGTATAGACCTACACAGCATCAGTAGGTAGCCGTGATAGATGAAGGCTTCAACACAGAGACGCTATGCCGTTTATCGCAACTTGTTGCCCAGTCACTTTAAATGTCGTGCTTGTGGTCACGATATTTACTACTTATACACCGGACATAAAGAAGAGAAGGATGGACTGACATCTGGAATGTACAACCATGTATCAAGGTGATGAGAATAAGCTGGCGAGGAGAAGAATACAAGATATCTGTCACGTGTGGAGGATGATGCGAGTGCGTTTACGTCATCGTATCGTGATGACCAGATCAAATGATAACGTATTATTTCAAATGTGTTAAAAGAAAATGAGAAACACAGGTTGCACGATTGCAAGAGGTAAAGTATTATTTGAAATGTTAAAAGAAGATGAGAAAGACAGAATGCACGAAAGCAAAAGATAACGTTTTATTTCAAATATGTTAGAAGAAGATGAGAAACACAGGTTGCACACTAGCAAATGATAAAGTTTTATTTCAAGTATGTTAGAAGAAGATGAGAAACACAGGTTGCACACTAGCAAATGATAAAGTTTTATTTCAAATATGTTAGAAGAAGATGAGAAACACAGGTTGCACAATAGCAAATGATAAAGTTTTATTTCAAGTATGTTAGAAGAAGATGAGAAACACAGGTTGCACAATAGCAAATAATAAAGTTTTATTTCAAGTATGTTAGAAGAAGATGAGAAACACAGGTTGCACAATAGCAAATGATAAAGTTTTATTTCAAGTATGTTAGAAGAAGATGAGAAACACAGGTTGCACACTAGCAAATGATAACGTATTATTTCAAATATATTAAAAGAAGATGAGAAACACAGGTTGCACGATAGCAAATGACAACGTATTATTTTAAATATATCAAAAGAAGATGAGAAACACAGGTTGAACGATAGCAAATGATAACGTATTATTTTAAATATATTAAAAGAAGATTAGAAACACAGGTTGCACGATAGCAAAAGATAAGGTATTAGTTTAAATATATTAAAAGAAGTTGAGAAACACAGGTTGCAAAATAGCAAATGATAACGTATTATTTCGAATATGTTAAAAGAAGATAAAAAGCACATTTTGCACGATTGCAAAAGATAACGTCATATTTGAAATGTTAAAAGAAGATGATAAACACAGGCTGCACGATAGAAGCGTATTATTTCAAATATGTCAAAAAAATTTACTGTTTTGCTGTTGACTAATTTACAATATCCTTCAAACAGTTCATGTATTATTTGACATGACCCCTTAAGTGAATTTTGTTTTTTAGATGAAACCTAAAATATATATAGATAAACACTGTAAACCTAAAGAAAGTTTGAAACTGAAATTGAAACGAATGCTAAAAACGTAAACTCAAATGAAGACATAAAAAGACAAACAAATCCGACGCATTGACTGTATCATTAACGTTAGATGAATATCAAACTATTCTTTCATTAAACAGAAAGTACTGAATCAAAGAAATAACGTGGCCTTCTACAATTTGTTTATCCTTTACATCTTTTCGCTTTGTGTTTTGTATTATATCCTGAAAAACACAAATATTACCCCTGCTAACTTTAAATTTATTGGTTCTGCCAACCTCAAATAAAAATTCTACAATGACTTTATTATCATAAGAGGTAATTTATCTCAAGTTTCTGTCTTTTTTCGTTGTAATTCAACTTTCATTACAATTGCAAATCTTACAACTGGTGACAACTTCCTTTTGTTTATGCTTACTAGAAAATTACAACTGCCATTTTGGTGACTAACTTGAGATTTAGATTTCAAAGTTGTCTTAGCACTGAAAAATTCGCAATAAAACGAACTTGCAAGTTAAACAAGTTGAAACCTTGACGAGGCCATATGAGTGTTGTTACAAACCTTTACACAAATTACACCCTATTAACGTTTATATGTCAGCGTTACATTTATCGCTCAAGTGAAATCATATCTTTGATTCATATCACTTAATTGTTATCATAGAACATACATTGGTAAAACAAAAATCAACGAACTGATGCTAATGTCCACAAACAATTAATTAGTTTGAAGTTTAATCATAGATGTTCGAATCGCTGATATGACCTTATACACAATCTACAAATATATAACATGAATTATGAATTCACTTATGAATCGCTTTTTATATATTGTGACTAAAATAATTATGTATCAAATTTGAAAGAACTTGTTGAAGAAAAAAGATTTAAGAAAGTCTCAACATGTTATTAATGAGAAAACACACGAGAACACTTTGATTGCTAAAACCTGATCGAAAACCGGATACAGTGACCGTTTAATCTGCGGCTCAATTAAAACTAACTGTTAACAAATTTAAATGCATTACCTTCGTGATTTGCAAATTATGAAATATTTACAGTGAAAAATCTTATATTTTCATTTTTAAAGGTTTGTATTAGTCATTCGAACCTTTGATGGCAGAACGTATCATTTTCAATGAACGTTTTGACCTTTATTGACTGAACAGGAAAAATACTACATATAACCACCCCTTTTGTACGATTGAAACATTCTATCAAATTCACCGCAAAAGTATGTACATAAGATCAAAACATAAAAAAAATGTTGAATGTATGTAGTAACGTACTTTTTTAATTTCCGCATTGAAGAAATAATTCTAAATTTAGAAAACAATAATTATAGCTTTCTCATGACATTGTCCTAACACAACTGAAGGGGAGACATTCACGTTAATTACATGTATCATAAGATGAAGTAACAGTATACTGTTATACAACTTAAATCGGTTTACATCTCATATAAGTCCAGTTAGACATACCACATCGCTACATCGTATGTATGTTAAATATGCCTTGTCTTAACCGACTATAGTAGCCAGCATCTCTACATATCATATCAAGGGAGGACGGAATCTGTCACCTGTCTCATAATCATACACATGTATGTCGGAATTCGCCTAAAGCCATGCGGATTTTGTTTTGAAGGCGCAGTTTTAATGTTGTTTATCTCGATTCTATTTATTGGTGAAATATGTACACTCGTGACTTTTTGCGTAAGAAGACAGGTATAGCCAGTTGGAGAGAAAGTTCTATAAAAGGGTCGGGTTTGAATCTGGAAGAACCAGTCGTGTCTCCACTTCATCCTTGTGCAGTTCTTTCGCTCATCAAGTCGGTATGTATTTATGTTTTATGATGTGATGTACATTTAGACATATTGAAACTCGGGAGTGGAACATTACTTAACTAATTCAAAAGATTTGTTCATCGTTTCAAACGGTGAAAGTAAAAGCTTGGATGCGTTTTCTGAAATTCAACAAAGATATCTTAAAATCTTTATTGATGTCTGTTTTTGACAACAATAACCTGTTTTACTACTATGGTATATTCCAAGTATGAAATTATATTTTGAATGATACGCAAAACGGTCCACCCGAATGCATGTCAACAAACTTTCAGAGATCAACAAACATTCAAATAGGAATTTCGAATTTAATAAAGGCTACGTTACATTTGTTTTCTTAATATTTCATATTTGGTTAAATTTCGAAACCACTCTCTTCTCTGGTCTGAAATGCCTTCATTTTTAATTGGTTTAAGAAAAAAAATCTTTCATAAATTTCTGAATAGCAAAATTGCATAATATACAGTTTACTCGACATTGAACCATGTCTCTAAGAAACAGGAAACAAAAAGCCCAAACGCAGGGGGAGGGGGCAGAGTGACAGGGATCTTTTATTTTATCTTGAGAAAAACTTTTACAGAGAAAAACTGTTAAAAAAAGTTATGCTCGATTGCAACCCATGTTTTCAATACAGATTACAATCGATTATGGCCTTACGATCGATTGTAAATGTTTTGCGGAACAGTCTATGTTGTTGAAACTGGTGAAATATATAGAGGATACTAAACGACCTTCCATTTAATACTACAGTAAAACACGGATATAGCGAACACGGATATAGCGAACACTCGGATATAGCGAACAAATTTTCAAGTCCCGTCCCTATATAAGATCATTAAAATTATTGTATTTTTATTAAACGAGTTAATGATTTTGTATAAAACGAGCGAAAGCGAGTTTGATACCAATTCATTCACGAGTTTAATAAAAATAGTATTAAATGGAAGGAAGTGTAGTATTCTGTTTATTACTTGCCCTAAAAATCACGCAAACTTGCTGAAAATGTGCTGAAACTAACAGTTCCGCGACTCGGCACCAATTGTGAAGAAGCGCTTACATTGTGACGTCACAACAGCTCACTTCTGTGACGTCATACTTGCATTGTGATATTACACTAGTTTAATATTGCTGTATACATATTACACTGCGGTATCTTACACGGGCGTGTAATAATGTATTGTAAATTAATATCTTTCCTCATGCTTGGATGGTTTATCATAACGTAATATATTATAAAGCTGATTTTCATCTTCTCGATTGTAAGTTAACGGGTAAAAGTAACAACTGCTGCACAATGTGTGAGCTGAAACGAATAATGATTTATATAAAAGCTGCTGTTATGTAAAGTATTGGCCAAGGTTGTCGATGTAAAGACGTCCCTTCTTACAAAAGGGGACTAATATATACCGGTATGTGTGATTTACATTTCAGTAAACTATGAAGGTGCTCGTTGCAGTGTTTCTTCTTGTTCTTAGCTACGCGGGAGTTCACAGCAGATCGTTGAGTGAGTAGCAAGACACGACGTAGTCATGATCAACTCTATCACGTCCATCTCAAATACCTAAAGGCCAATTGCCTCGTTTCAATGACAGATTTGTGTTCAATGTATATGGCTGTGTTTAACAAATGTCATTATCCAGTGTGCTTCAAACTAATCAACGAACTTGCCACCTTGGTCGCTAAATGCTGAATACGAGCTATGTATATACATGCTATTTGTCGTGATTAATATCAGGGTATTAAAGATGCTCTATGGTGTGCTGTAGCTTGCTGCGATTACTGTTACTTATTTCTGTGTGTTCTGAATGTAATCTGAACTTGTTAAACTTTTCATTAAAATAATTTGAAAGATTAGATTGCTTAAAAGAACTTTAAGAAGTAAGCATGATAATGTTCTTGAAAAGATTGCACAACTATATTAGGTTTTCATTACCTTTCAGGAACTAAACGCTGGGCCACTCCGGTCTCGCACTATGGTACGTTTGCCACTACGTTCTGATAAGACAATAAACAAAGACCTTTACGGTGAAATTGTAATATGTGAGTAAATTATTAAAAGGAACTGTGAAAAATCTATCTTTTGTTATGATACGATATTTTTTACCTACAGGTCAATTTCCAGGATCGCCATTGCTTTATGCTGATGGAATGGGAGGTAAGGAATATTGCTTTAGTACTTCCTTCAGCAGAGTTCCCTACTTGCATATTTATTGGTTATCACTTGCATTTTTACCATAACCATATCTATAAGCGATAATTCTGACGATAATGTGGACTAAAAAGCACTGTTTTATTATAGACTTATAATCCTTTATAGAAAGGATTTGTACTCCTCATTGAATTGTTCCATTTTCAGACATGCTGGCAGACTGGTTTGCTTTAACTGGCCGTCTACCCAGCTGGATGTACGGCAACAATCAACCGATGGCAAACCAATGGCAAGGTCAAGGTCAAGGTCAGACATACCCAGCATCAACTCAGGGTCAAGGTCAAACTAATCCTGCATCCACTCAGGGTCAAGGTCAAACAAACCCTACATCCACTCAGGGTCAGCAAATCCCCGGACAGCAACCATTCGGTAACCAGCAACAAATGGGCGTCAACCCTTTCCTGCAGCAATTCATCAGGCAGTCAATTGGTCTCATCCCTGGACAGACAATCAACGATCCACGAATTGGAGGCCGGGCAGTCGTCACTGCGGCTGATGGAAGAGATGGGACAGCCTTTGGACCTTATGGACCCGTCACTATCGACGGCAGCGACGTCTCGTCCAGTATGGAATTTCCTTTAGGACTAGTTAGTGGGATGCCTGGCAATAATATGTACAATCCCTATGGACGTTTCCCACCTATGTATTAATGGACTACTCAGGCAGTTGGACAGTAATAACAAACAGCAAACATCCAGAAAGTAATAACTTTGACTTTCGACTTTTGTTGGAAAATGAGACGGACAGATCTACATATATGTACTCGTATTTATGTTTTTTTTTAGAATTTTAGCATTCTGCTGGTCAGATATTTGTATTTGTATGAACAATAGTTTAGATTTTCCATTGTTATTTTTGAAGATTTCTAATAAACTTTGAACACTATAAGTGTGTTTGTTTTATATCCGGAACATTCTTCCGTATCTAATGTACGTCAGTTAGCAAATCATGAAAATCAAGTTGCTATGCAAAGTTCATGGGGCTGTGAAATACTGTTCTCATTTTTGTTTTATCTAGGTACATTTACAAACAGAAAAGTGGTCGCCTTATAATGGTTCCTATACTTTGCATGCTTAAAAAGTTCCTCATGTCAGCGGAAATGGCGATCACTTCCCTGTAACGTTTCTCATTTGAATCGTAAATCGTGTATTTAGAAGAAAGGAATAATATCTTCACGTCTAAAATTCATCCACAACATTTATTTTCTCTGCTCTGATAGGACGATCGTAGGGAAGCCAAAAGCATTGTAAGTTACTGTACTGTTTATCATTGCTGAAAAAGGAACATTAATATAATAAGCTGCGAGTTACATCACATATACACTAACATGTAACTTTAAAACAGGTTTAAAATGAATAGATTCCCGAAAATCAGATTTGACATATCGTCATACAAATATTTTTTCAGAGTTCTAACTAAAGTACAATGTAATCAGTGGAAAGGACAAAAATATGAAATGAAAAATTGAGAACAATTGAGGGATCTTCCGAAATGTCAACAATAGCATGATAGACAAATCAATACTTAAAAAGGGATACGTGTTATAGTTAATTCAGTATTGGTTTGCTTTAGCACAGAAATGTAACTTCTCTGCAACAATGAGTGAAAACAAAGATTGGTTGAGTTTCCTATCAGGACAATCATTGCTCGTGAATTAACTCGTAAGGATAGACTGGTAATTCTTACATGTAACTTGCGCGAAGGACTGTCAACAAATAATTGGAAATTATCAAGAATTAGATTTTAAAATATATGACAAATGCAATATTTTGAAAAATGGTCATTGGATATTTACAAAGGGTAAAATCATTATGACCTTGATCGTTTTCAGAATCCAAATATTCATAGCTTGCATTAGAAAATTTGGAACTTCGAATGAAGTAAGGGAAATCAAAGTACACAAATAGCGATGACATTAGGGTTATAGGTTCGTTTTTAGCTACGGCAAACTTTAGAAGGTGGTTTACTTAAATATTAACATTAGGTTCCTTGTCGGGTTTTTTCTCGACCGAACTGTATAGATGAAAACGCATTTTAATATTATGGAAGGCAAAGACACTTTTGCGACTTAATGATGTATATACAAGTCACGTTAAAGTTTTGACCCGAGAAAGAAATTCATTTGATGCAGTTAGGTGAAATACCATCTAAATTCAAACATTGTGATAATTGTTTTGATAGCTCCAGTCGCTTAGTGGTCCATGGTTGAATGTTTACCACAATGCATGTTGAAGTTTGAGCTTTTATATATCTTAACTTAGTTTAAACATATTTTATTCATCAGAAAAGGATTGGGTACAAGTTATACAACTTAAAAAACCCTCTTCCTAATATGTACATTAAATATTATTTGCATTCGTTTAACAAGATGGACAGAAGAGAACAGATAAAATACAAAACTGATACAATAATTAAAGGACCCTTTTTGTTTGACTTATGTAGGTGTGAACAATTTTGAATATACACCGATTTATATGGATATTCAGATCAGCATTGCCACACAAGAGTAAGTCACAAGTAATGTTCAAATTGGTAACACTGCGTAAGTTTGCCATCATGACAGTTCTTTCTAAATTATATAATTTACAATTAAACAAGTAATGGTTAGAATTCTCACAATTATTTCCACATGAACAGCTTGGCTTGTCCAAAATACCGACACGAAATAGATCATAATTTAGGGGACTACACATATTACGTAGTTTTGTGAGAATAATGTTGGTGTTTCTCGGTCCATAATCATAATATTTTGGAGCAGTATAACGATTGTTGATAGATTTAAAAGATTTGAGATTGGATTTAAAAGAATTGATGGATGTGCTTTTCCTAACATCCAAAGGAATTTCGTTCCATAGTCTTGTTGTTGATGGAAAATATGAATTTTGTGAAACTTTTAATCTAGCGAAAGGGATCGAAACATCGCGTGAATTACGAAGATTATAGTTACTTTTTGATGCAACATAATTTGGTAAAATCAGGTAAGCTGGTGTCATATCATTTTGTATTTTGTAAAATAAACAAAGTTTGCGTTTTCTCCTGCGTTCAGCCAATGTTTCCCACCAGTTTCATAATACTCAATAAGTCTCAACATGTTATTAATGAGAAAACACACGAGAACACTTTGATTGCTAAAACCTGATCGAAAACCGGATACAGTGACCGTTTAATCTGCGGCTCAATTAAAACTAACTGTTAACAAATTTAAATGCATTACCTTCGTGATTTGCAAATTATGAAATATTTACAGTGAAAAATCTTATATTTTCATTTTTAAAGGTTTGTATTAGTCATTCGAACCTTTGATGGCAGAACGTATCATTTTCAATGAACGTTTTGACCTTTATTGACTGAACAGGAAAAATACTACATATAACCACCCCTTTTGTACGATTGAAACATTCTATCAAATTCACCGCAAAAGTATGTACATAAGATCAAAACATAAAAAAAACGTTGAATGTATGTAGTAACGTACTTTTTTAATTTCCGCATTGAAGAAATAATTCTAAATTTAGAAAACAATAATTATAGCTTTCTCATGACATTGTCCTTACACAACTGAAGGGGAGACATTCACGTTAATTACATGTATCATAAGATGAAGTAACAGTATACTGTTATACAACTTAAATCGGTTTACATCTCATATAAGTCCAGTTAGACATACCACATCGCTACATCGTATGTATGTTAAATATGCCTTGTCTTAACCGACTATAGTAGCCAGCATCTCTACATATCATATCAAGGGAGGACGGAATCTGTCACCTGTCTCATAATCATACACATGTATGTCGGAATTCGCCTAAAGCCATGCGGATTTTGTTTTGAAGGCGCAGTTTTAATGTTGTTTATCTCGATTCTATTTATTGGTGAAATATGTACACTCGTGACTTTTTGCGTAAGAAGACAGGTATAGCCAGTTGGAGAGAAAGTTCTATAAAAGGGTCGGGTTTGAATCTGGAAGAACCAGTCGTGTCTCCACTTCATCCTTGTGCAGTTCTTTCGCTCATCAAGTCGGTATGTATTTATGTTTTATGATGTGATGTACATTTAGACATATTGAAACTCGGGAGTGGAACATTACTTAACTAATTCAAAAGATTTGTTTATCGTTTCAAACGGTGAAAGTAAAAGCTTGGATGCGTTTTCTGAAATTCAACAAAGATATCTTAAAATCTTTATTGATGTCTGTTTTTGACAACAATAACCTGTTTTACTACTATGGTATATTCCAAGTATGAAATTATATTTTGAATGATACGCAAAACGGTCCACCCGAATGCATGTCAACAAACTTTCAGAGATCAACAAACATTCAAATAGGAATTTCGAATTTAATAAAGGCTACGTTACATTTGTTTTCTTAATATTTCATATTTGGTTAAATTTCGAAACCACTCTCTTCTCTGGTCTGAAATGCCTTCATTTTTAATTGGTTTAAGAAAAAAAATCTTTCATAAATTTCTGAATAGCAAAATTGCATAATATACAATTTACTCGACATTGAACCATGTCTCTAAGAAACAGGAAACAAAAAGCCCAAACGCAGGGGGAGGGGGCAGAGTGACAGGGATCTTTTATTTTATCTTGAGAAAAACTTTTACAGAGAAAAACTGTTAAAAAAAGTTATGCTCGATTGCAACCCATGTTTTCAATACAGATTACAATCGATTATGGCCTTACGATCGATTGTAAATGTTTTGCGGAACAGTCTATGTTGTTGAAACTGGTGAAATATATAGAGGATACTAAACGACCTTCCATTTAATACTACAGTAAAACACGGATATAGCGAACACGGATATAGCGAACACTCGGATATAGCGAACAAATTTTCAAGTCCCGCCCCTATATAAGATCATTAAAATTATTGTATTTTTATTAAACGAGTTAAGGATTTTGTATAAAACGAGCGAAAGCGAGTTTGATACCAATTCATTCACGAGTTTAATAAAAATAGTATTAAATGGAAGGAAGTGTAGTATTCTGTTTATTACTTGCCCTAAAAATCACGCAAACTTGCCGAAAATGTGCTGAAACTAACAGTTCCGCGACTCGGCACCAATTGTGAAGAAGCGCTTACATTGTGACGTCACAACAGCTCACTTCTGTGACGTCATACTTGCATTGTGATATTACACTAGTTTAATATTGCTGTATAAATATTACACTGCGGTATCTTACACGGGCGTGTAATAATGTATTGTAAATTAATATCTTTCCTAATGCTTGGATGGTTTATCATAACGTAATATATTATAAAGCTGATTTTCATCTTCTCGATTGTAAGTTAACGGGTAAAAGTAACAACTGCTGCACAATGTGTGAGCTGAAACGAATAATGATTTATATAAAAGCTGCTGTTATGTAAAGTATTGGCCAAGGTTGTCGATGTAAAGACGTCCCTTCTTACAAAAGGGGACTAATATATACCGGTATGTGTGATTTACATTTCAGTAAACTATGAAGGTGCTCGTTGCAGTGTTTCTTCTTGTTCTTAGCTACGCGGGAGTTCACAGCAGATCGTTGAGTGAGTAGCAAGACACGACGTAGTCATGATCAACTCTATCACGTCCATCTCAAATACCTAAAGGCCAATTGCCTCGTTTCAATGACAGATTTGTGTTCAATGTATATGGCTGTGTTTAACAAATGTCATTATCCAGTGTGCTTCAAACTAATCAACGAACTTGCCACCTTGGTCGCTAAATGCTGAATAAGAGCTATGTATATACATGCTATTTGTCGTGATTAATATCAGGGTATTAAAGATGCTCTATGGTGTGCTGTAGCTTGCTGCGATTACTGTTACTTATTTCTGTGTGTTCTGAATGTAATCTGAACTTGTTAAACTTTTCATTAAAATAATTTGAAAGATTAGATTGCTTAAAAGAACTTTAAGAAGTAAGCATGATAATGTTCTTGAAAAAATTGCACAACTATATTAGGTTTTCATTACCTTTCAGGAACTAAACGCTGGGCCACTCCGGTCTCGCACTATGGTACGTTTGCCACTACGTTCTGATAAGACAATAAACAAAGACCTTTACGGTGAAATTGTAATATGTGAGTAAATTATTAAAAGGAACTGTGAAAAATCTATCTTTTGTTATGATACGATATTTTTTACCTACAGGTCAATTTCCAGGATCGCCATTGCTTTATGCTGATGGAATGGGAGGTAAGGAATATTGCTTTAGTACTTCCTTCAGCAGAGTTCCGTACTTGCATATTTATTGGTTATCACTTGCATTTTTACCATAACCATATCTATAAGCGATAATTCTGACGATAATGTGGACTAAAAAGCACTGTTTTATTATAGACTTATAATCCTTTATAGAAAGGATTTGTTCTCCTCATTGAATTGTTCCATTTTCAGACATGCTGGCAGACTGGTTTGCTTTAACTGGCCGTCTACCCAGCTGGATGTACGGCAACAATCAACCGATGGCAAACCAATGGCAAGGTCAAGGTCAAGGTCAGACATACCCAGCATCAACTCAGGGTCAAGGTCAAACTAATCCTGCATCCACTCAGGGTCAAGGTCAAACAAACCCTACATCCACTCAGGGTCAGCAAATCCCCGGACAGCAACCATTCGGTAACCAGCAACAAATGGGCGTCAACCCTTTCCTGCAGCAATTCATCAGGCAGTCAATTGGTCTCATCCCTGGACAGACAATCAACGATCCACGAATTGGAGGCCGGGCAGTCGTCACTGCGGCTGATGGAAGAGATGGGACAGCCTTTGGACCTTATGGACCCGTCACTATCGACGGCAGCGACGTCTCGTCCAGTATGGAATTTCCTTTAGGACTAGTTAGTGGGATGCCTGGCAATAATATGTACAATCCCTATGGACGTTTCCCACCTATGTATTAATGGACTACTCAGGCAGTTGGACAGTAATAACAAACAGCAAACATCCAGAAAGTAATAACTTTGACTTTCGACTTTTGTTGGAAAATGAGACGGACAGATCTACATATATGTACTCGTATTTATGGTTTTTTTTAGAATTTTAGCATTCTGCTGGTCAGATATTTGTATTTGTATGAACAATAGTTTAGATTTTCCATTGTTATTTTTGAAGATTTCTAATAAACTTTGAACACTATAAGTGTGTTTGTTTTATATCCGGAACATTCTTCCGTATCTAATGTACGTCAGTTAGCAAATCATGAAAATCAAGTTGCTATGCAAAGTTCATGGGGCTGTGAAATACTGTTCTCATTTTCGTTTTATCTAGGTACATTTACAAACAGAAAAGTGGTCGCCTTATAATGGTTCCTATACTTTGCATGCTTAAAAAGTTCCTCATGTCAGCGGAAATGGCGATCACTTCCCTGTAACGTTTCTCATTTGAATCGTAAATCGTGTATTTAGAAGAAAGGAATAATATCTTCACGTCTAAAATTCATCCACAACATTTATTTTCTCTGCTCTGATAGGACGATCGTAGGGAAGCCAAAAGCATTGTAAGTTACTGTACTGTTTATCATTGCTGAAAAAGGAACATTAATATAATAAGCTGCGAGTTACATCACATATACACTAACATGTAACTTTAAAACAGGTTTAAAATGAATAGATTCCCGAAAATCAGATTTGACATATCGTCATACAAATATTTTTTCAGAGTTCTAACTAAAGTACAATGTAATCAGTGGAAAGGACAAAAATATGAAATGAAAAATTGAGAACAATTGAGGGATCTTCCGAAATGTCAACAATAGCATGATAGACAAATCAATACTTAAAAAGGGATACGTGTTATAGTTAATTCAGTATTGGTTTGCTTTAGCACAGAAATGTAACTTCTCTGCAACAATGAGTGAAAACAAAGATTGGTTGAGTTTCCTATCAGGACAATCATTGCTCGTGAATTAACTCGTAAGGATAGACTGGTAATTCTTACATGTAACTTGCGCGAAGGACTGTCAACAAATAATTGGAAATTATCAAGAATTAGATTTTAAAATATATGACAAATGCAATATTTTGAAAAATGGTCATTGGATATTTACAAAGGGTAAAATCATTATGACCTTGATCGTTTTCAGAATCCAAATATTCATAGCTTGCATTAGAAAATTTGGAACTTCGAATGAAGTAAGGGAAATCAAAGTACACAAATAGCGATGACATTAGGGTTATAGGTTCGTTTTTAGCTACGGCAAACTTTAGAAGGTGGTTTACTTAAATATTAACATTAGGTTCCTTGTCGGGTTTTTTCTCGACCGAACTGTATAGATGAAAACGCATTTTAATATTATGGAAGGCAAAGACACTTTTGCGACTTAATGATGTATATACAAGTCACGTTAAAGTTTTGACCCGAGAAAGAAATTCATTTGATGCAGTTAGGTGAAATACCATCTAAATTCAAACATTGTGATAATTGTTTTGATAGCTCCAGTCGCTTAGTGGTCCATGGTTGAATGTTTACCACAATGCATGTTGAAGTTTGAGCTTTTATATATCTTAACTTAGTTTAAACATATTTTATTCATCAGAAAAGGATTGGGTACAAGTTATACAACTTAAAAAACCCTCTTCCTAATATGTACATTAAATATTATTTGCATTCGTTTAACAAGATGGACAGAAGAGAACAGATAAAATACAAAACTGATACAATAATTAAAGGACCCTTTTTGTTTGACTTATGTAGGTGTGAACAATTTTGAATATACACCGATTTATATGGATATTCAGATCAGCATTGCCACACAAGAGTAAGTCACAAGTAATGTTCAAATTGGTAACACTGCGTAAGTTTGCCATCATGACAGTTCTTTCTAAATTATATAATTTACAATTAAACAAGTAATGGTTAGAATTCTCACAATTATTTCCACATGAACAGCTTGGCTTGTCCAAAATACCGACACGAAATAGATCATAATTTAGGGGACTACACATATTACGTAGTTTTGTGAGAATAATGTTGGTGTTTCTCGGTCCATAATCATAATATTTTGGAGCAGTATAACGATTGTTGATAGATTTAAAAGATTTGAGATTGGATTTAAAAGAATTGATGGATGTGCTTTTCCTAACATCCAAAGGAATTTCGTTCCATAGTCTTGTTGTTGATGGAAAATATGAATTTTGTGAAACTTTTAATCTAGCGAAAGGGATCGAAACATCGCGTGAATTACGAAGATTATAGTTACTTTTTGATGCAACATAATTTGGTAAAATCAGGTAAGCTGGTGTCATATCATTTTGTATTTTGTAAAATAAACAAAGTTTGCGTTTTCTCCTGCGTTCAGCCAATGTTTCCCACCAGTTTCATAATACTCAATAAGTCTCAACATGTTATTAATGAGAAAACACACGAGAACACTTTGATTGCTAAAACCTGATCGAAAACCGGATACAGTGACCGTTTAATCTGCGGCTCAATTAAAACTAACTGTTAACAAATTTAAATGCATTACCTTCGTGATTTGCAAATTATGAAATATTTACAGTGAAAAATCTTATATTTTCATTTTTAAAGGTTTGTATTAGTCATTCGAACCTTTGATGGCAGAACGTATCATTTTCAATGAACGTTTTGACCTTTATTGACTGAACAGGAAAAATACTACATATAACCACCCCTTTTGTACGATTGAAACATTCTATCAAATTCACCGCAAAAGTATGTACATAAGATCAAAACATAAAAAAAATGTTGAATGTATGTAGTAACGTACTTTTTTAATTTCCGCATTGAAGAAATAATTCTAAATTTAGAAAACAATAATTATAGCTTTCTCATGACATTGTCCTTACACAACTGAAGGGGAGACATTCACGTTAATTACATGTATCATAAGATGAAGTAACAGTATACTGTTATACAACTTAAATCGGTTTACATCTCATATAAGTCCAGTTAGACATACCACATCGCTACATCGTATGTATGTTAAATATGCCTTGTCTTAACCGACTATAGTAGCCAGCATCTCTACATATCATATCAAGGGAGGACGGAATCTGTCACCTGTCTCATAATCATACACATGTATGTCGGAATTCGCCTAAAGCCATGCGGATTTTGTTTTGAAGGCGCAGTTTTAATGTTGTTTATCTCGATTCTATTTATTGGTGAAATATGTACACTCGTGACTTTTTGCGTAAGAAGACAGGTATAGCCAGTTGGAGAGAAAGTTCTATAAAAGGGTCGGGTTTGAATCTGGAAGAACCAGTCGTGTCTCCACTTCATCCTTGTGCAGTTCTTTCGCTCATCAAGTCGGTATGTATTTATGTTTTATGATGTGATGTACATTTAGACATATTGAAACTCGGGAGTGGAACATTACTTAACTAATTCAAAAGATTTGTTTATCGTTTCAAACGGTGAAAGTAAAAGCTTGGATGCGTTTTCTGAAATTCAACAAAGATATCTTAAAATCTTTATTGATGTCTGTTTTTGACAACAATAACCTGTTTTACTACTATGGTATATTCCAAGTATGAAATTATATTTTGAATGATACGCAAAACGGTCCACCCGAATGCATGTCAACAAACTTTCAGAGATCAACAAACATTCAAATAGGAATTTCGAATTTAATAAAGGCTACGTTACATTTGTTTTCTTAATATTTCATATTTGGTTAAATTTCGAAACCACTCTCTTCTCTGGTCTGAAATGCCTTCATTTTTAATTGGTTTAAGAAAAAAAATCTTTCATAAATTTCTGAATAGCAAAATTGCATAATATACAATTTACTCGACATTGAACCATGTCTCTAAGAAACAGGAAACAAAAAGCCCAAACGCAGGGGGAGGGGGCAGAGTGACAGGGATCTTTTATTTTATCTTGAGAAAAACTTTTACAGAGAAAAACTGTTAAAAAAAGTTATGCTCGATTGCAACCCATGTTTTCAATACAGATTACAATCGATTATGGCCTTACGATCGATTGTAAATGTTTTGCGGAACAGTCTATGTTGTTGAAACTGGTGAAATATATAGAGGATACTAAACGACCTTCCATTTAATACTACAGTAAAACACGGATATAGCGAACACGGATATAGCGAACACTCGGATATAGCGAACAAATTTTCCAGTCCCGTCCCTATATAAGATCATTAAAATTATTGTATTTTTATTAAACGAGTTAAGGATTTTGTATAAAACGAGCGAAAGCGAGTTTGATACCAATTCATTCACGAGTTTAATAAAAATAGTATTAAATGGAAGGAAGTGTAGTATTCTGTTTATTACTTGCCCTAAAAATCACGCAAACTTGCCGAAAATGTGCTGAAACTAACAGTTTCGCGACTCGGCACCAATTGTGAAGAAGCGCTTACATTGTGACGTCACAACAGCTCACTTCTGTGACGTCATACTTGCATTGTGATATTACACTAGTTTAATATTGCTATATAAATATTACACTGCGGTATCTTACACGGGCGTGTAATAATGTATTGTAAATTAATATCTTTCCTCATGCTTGGATGGTTTATCATAACGTAATATATTATAAAGCTGATTTTCATCTTCTCGATTGTAAGTTAACGGGTAAAAGTAACAACTGCTGCACAATGTGTGAGCTGAAACGAATAATGATTTATATAAAAGCTGCTGTTATGTAAAGTATTGGCCAAGGTTGTCGATGTAAAGACGTCCCTTCTTACAAAAGGGGACTAATATATACCGGTATGTGTGATTTACATTTCAGTAAACTATGAAGGTGCTCGTTGCAGTGTTTCTTCTTGTTCTTAGCTACGCGGGAGTTCACAGCAGATCGTTGAGTGAGTAGCAAGACACGACGTAGTCATGATCAACTCTATCACGTCCATCTCAAATACCTAAAGGCCAATTGCCTCGTTTCAATGACAGATTTGTGTTCAATGTATATGGCTGTGTTTAACAAATGTCATTATCCAGTGTGCTTCAAACTAATCAACGAACTTGCCACCTTGGTCGCTAAATGCTGAATAAGAGCTATGTATATACATGCTATTTGTCGTGATTAATATCAGGGTATTAAAGATGCTCTATGGTGTGCTGTAGCTTGCTGCGATTACTGTTACTTATTTCTGTGTGTTCTGAATGTAATCTGAACTTGTTAAACTTTTCATTAAAATAATTTGAAAGATTAGATTGCTTAAAAGAACTTTAAGAAGTAAGCATGATAATGTTCTTGAAAAAATTGCACAACTATATTAGGTTTTCATTACCTTTCAGGAACTAAACGCTGGGCCACTCCGGTCTCGCACTATGGTACGTTTGCCACTACGTTCTGATAAGACAATAAACAAAGACCTTTACGGTGAAATTGTAATATGTGAGTAAATTATTAAAAGGAACTGTGAAAAATCTATCTTTTGTTATGATACGATATTTTTTACCTACAGGTCAATTTCCAGGATCGCCATTGCTTTATGCTGATGGAATGGGAGGTAAGGAATATTGCTTTAGTACTTCCTTCAGCAGAGTTCCGTACTTGCATATTTATTGGTTATCACTTGCATTTTTACCATAACCATATCTATAAGCGATAATTCTGACGATAATGTGGACTAAAAAGCACTGTTTTATTATAGACTTATAATCCTTTATAGAAAGGATTTGTACTCCTCATTGAATTGTTCCATTTTCAGACATGCTGGCAGACTGGTTTGCTTTAACTGGCCGTCTACCCAGCTGGATGTACGGCAACAATCAACCGATGGCAAACCAATGGCAAGGTCAAGGTCAAGGTCAGACATACCCAGCATCAACTCAGGGTCAAGGTCAAACTAATCCTGCATCCACTCAGGGTCAAGGTCAAACAAACCCTACATCCACTCAGGGTCAGCAAATCCCCGGACAGCAACCATTCGGTAACCAGCAACAAATGGGCGTCAACCCTTTCCTGCAGCAATTCATCAGGCAGTCAATTGGTCTCATCCCTGGACAGACAATCAACGATCCACGAATTGGAGGCCGGGCAGTCGTCACTGCGGCTGATGGAAGAGATGGGACAGCCTTTGGACCTTATGGACCCGTCACTATCGACGGCAGCGACGTCTCGTCCAGTATGGAATTTCCTTTAGGACTAGTTAGTGGGATGCCTGGCAATAATATGTACAATCCCTATGGACGTTTCCCACCTATGTATTAATGGACTACTCAGGCAGTTGGACAGTAATAACAAACAGCAAACATCCAGAAAGTAATAACTTTGACTTTCGACTTTTGTTGGAAAATGAGACGGACAGATCTACATATATGTACTCGTATTTATGTTTTTTTTTAGAATTTTAGCATTCTGCTGGTCAGATATTTGTATTTGTATGAACAATAGTTTAGATTTTCCATTGTTATTTTTGAAGATTTCTAATAAACTTTGAACACTATAAGTGTGTTTGTTTTATATCCGGAACATTCTTCCGTATCTAATGTACGTCAGTTAGCAAATCATGAAAATCAAGTTGCTATGCAAAGTTCATGGGACTGTGAAATACTGTTCTCATTTTCGTTTTATCTAGGTACATTTACAAACAGAAAAGTGGTCGCCTTATAATGGTTCCTATACTTTGCATGCTTAAAAAGTTCCTCATGTCAGCGGAAATGGCGATCACTTCCCTGTAACGTTTCTCATTTGAATCGTAAATCGTGTATTTAGAAGAAAGGAATAATATCTTCACGTCTAAAATTCATCCACAACATTTATTTTCTCTGCTCTGATAGGACGATCGTAGGGAAGCCAAAAGCATTGTAAGTTACTGTACTGTTTATCATTGCTGAAAAAGGAACATTAATATAATAAGCTGCGAGTTACATCACATATACACTAACATGTAACTTTAAAACAGGTTTAAAATGAATAGATTCCCGAAAATCAGATTTGACATATCGTCATACAAATATTTTTTCAGAGTTCTAACTAAAGTACAATGTAGTCAGTGGAAAGGACAAAAATATGAAATGAAAAATTGAGAACAATTGAGGGATCTTCCGAAATGTCAACAATAGCATGATAGACAAATCAATACTTAAAAAGGGATACGTGTTATAGTTAATTCAGTATTGGTTTGCTTTAGCACAGAAATGTAACTTCTCTGCAACAATGAGTGAAAACAAAGATTGGTTGAGTTTCCTATCAGGACAATCATTGCTCGTGAATTAACTCGTAAGGATAGACTGGTAATTCTTACATGTAACTTGCGCGAAGGACTGTCAACAAATAATTGGAAATTATCAAGAATTAGATTTTAAAATATATGACAAATGCAATATTTTGAAAAATGGTCATTGGATATTTACAAAGGGTAAAATCATTATGACCTTGATCGTTTTCAGAATCCAAATATTCATAGCTTGCATTAGAAAATTTGGAACTTCGAATGAAGTAAGGGAAATCAAAGTACACAAATAGCGATGACATTAGGGTTATAGGTTCGTTTTTAGCTACGGCAAACTTTAGAAGGTGGTTTACTTAAATATTAACATTAGGTTCCTTGTCGGGTTTTTTCTCGACCGAACTGTATAGATGAAAACGCATTTTAATATTATGGAAGGCAAAGACACTTTTGCGACTTAATGATGTATATACAAGTCACGTTAAAGTTTTGACCCGAGAAAGAAATTCATTTGATGCAGTTAGGTGAAATACCATCTAAATTCAAACATTGTGATAATTGTTTTGATAGCTCCAGTCGCTTAGTGGTCCATGGTTGAATGTTTACCACAATGCATGTTGAAGTTTGAGCTTTTATATATCTTAACTTAGTTTAAACATATTTTATTCATCAGAAAAGGATTGGGTACAAGTTATACAACTTAAAAAACCCTCTTCCTAATATGTACATTAAATATTATTTGCATTCGTTTAACAAGATGGACAGAAGAGAACAGATAAAATACAAAACTGATACAATAATTAAAGGACCCTTTTTGTTTGACTTATGTAGGTGTGAACAATTTTGAATATACACCGATTTATATGGATATTCAGATCAGCATTGCCACACAAGAGTAAGTCACAAGTAATGTTCAAATTGGTAACACTGCGTAAGTTTGCCATCATGACAGTTCTTTCTAAATTATATAATTTACAATTAAACAAGTAATGGTTAGAATTCTCACAATTATTTCCACATGAACAGCTTGGCTTGTCCAAAATACCGACACGAAATAGATCATAATTTAGGGGACTACACATATTACGTAGTTTTGTGAGAATAATGTTGGTGTTTCTCGGTCCATAATCATAATATTTTGGAGCAGTATAACGATTGTTGATAGATTTAAAAGATTTGAGATTGGATTTAAAAGAATTGATGGATGTGCTTTTCCTAACATCCAAAGGAATTTCGTTCCATAGTCTTGTTGTTGATGGAAAATATGAATTTTGTGAAACTTTTAATCTAGCGAAAGGGATCGAAACATCGCGTGAATTACGAAGATTATAGTTACTTTTTGATGCAACATAATTTGGTAAAATCAGGTAAGCTGGTGTCATATCATTTTGTATTTTGTAAAATAAACAAAGTTTGCGTTTTCTCCTGCGTTCAGCCAATGTTTCCCACCAGTTTCATAATACAAATATTCATGATGAGTATATCTTTGTAAACCGGTTACAATTCTTGCTGCTTCGAATTGTAGTTGTTTTAATTTGTTCTATACCTCGCATGCATATTCAAAATGAGGTCTAATGAAAATGACATATAATCTATATCTTAACTGCATGACCGCGTCAGGCAAATTGTAGTTTATTCGATACTTTGTATAAAACTTAATATTTGTATTTTCAATTGTCTTCAGCTTGATACAATTATTGACCATTCACGCAGATAGCAATTGAACAATCAAAAGTGTCGATATATATGTTTGCATCATGGAGGGTATTAAGACCATTTACCAAACTTACTTACTTCTTATATCAATCATTTATGAGACATTAACAGAGAAAAATCAACATGGTCTTAAAACACCCTTTGCATGTATTTAATTGTACGTGTATTAAACTTGCCAAATAAAGATTAGTAACAATTGTACTTTATAGTTTAGTTGTCTACTGTCTATCATAATTTCAGGTATGTTACCTGTTAGCTTCAGGTATTCAATCATGTTGGGATTGATTATAACATTCAGTTGATGTCAAGGAGGTCTATCAATAACTAATGATCAAGACACAAGATAAATCACAGTTGGAAACCACGGTCCTTAAACTATTCACGATTTGCCTCTACTCAATTGTCGTGCTTTCAGGCTATCAGTCGATATCAGAGGACTTGGAAAGTATGGTAGGAGAAAAATTAATTTAATATTTTTTTGCAACTCTGCCTCCTGTCAAATTAATTTTTTAAATAGTTTATGTAAAAGGATATTAATCGTTATCAACGTAGTTCATGATTTAAAGAAAAGGTAATCAATGTTATCATTTCGAATTGAAGTGAAGTTTCTAGGTCGATTACATGTAACATTAGAATGAGATACCTCTGTTTTACCTTAATCTCTATAATTCAACATTTAGTTTATATGTGTAGGATCAAAACCAAGCCAGAGGTGTTGTTGATAATGTAAGCCCGCGGCAGAGGGAAATTGGAAAGGGCCGACAGGCCCGCCCCAATTTCCCGAGGCTGAGGGCTTACATTATCAAACAACACCGAGGGCGAGGTTTTGATCTAACTTATGAACCGAGATAAACCGTAGTAACAAAATTATTTCAATAATAAGTATAAAAATGGATTCATTGATTTTTACTGGTAGGGAATCACCATGAGCAAACGGAGAGCACATCCTCGCCCTGCACGTGCTTTGCGCTCGCTACCCAAGCCGTGAACGTGAAATGCATGCGCTATCTGCCTCGTGAAGTTCACATGATTGTCACTGTGGAAAATACATCATTGTTCTCGTGGGCCTTTATAGCCGAGTTGTCAAAGGCGCCAGTTTAGTAAGCGAGTGGTGCAGAGTTCGAAACCAGGCATGCGAACATTATATTTGTGATTTGTCAAAATTGTGATATTTTGTGATGGTATTTATTCGAAGAAGGACTTTGAAACAAAGTATTTCAAAACGTGTATAATCCCTATCAAAATAAATTTCCGATAAATTCTACAGTAAGCCCTGGGCTTTCCTAGAGAAAGCCCTGGGCATTCTTGGAGAATAAGCGGCAAAGAGGTTTATCCGGTAAAAGAAGAACCTAATAGAACAAAAGAGTGACGTCACTGGAGGTTTATAAATTTCTAAATGACATGATTGGATAAAATTAAATGTGGTCATTTAGCTGTATGCCTGTCAAACTTGAGTTCATGAACTACACCAATTATCTTTCTTCAATAGACTTAAATGACTTCAATGTTTTTTTTCTAGGAGTCCGCTGTGTATTTTGTGCTTCTCCTGCTCTCTAGTTCAATCTGTTCTGCGACGGTTATATTTGGTGAGCATCACTTCAACTTTGCATAGATTTAGTATTGTAAAAACTAAATGCCGATGGAGTTATCTAAGCACGAGTGAACTATGCGCCGTTTCGGCAATATTTCAAGCACTGGAGCACTTTTTCATCTGACTAATTTAAAATCCAAGATTCCATATTCTTAATTGTAATAACATCTAACTTAGGCAGAGTGCATAATCTAAACTTTCCAACAATTATGTATATGAATAAATATTGAAACTAAACATTAGACGAACTGATGATAGAATTTTATGACATGGGCGAACACCACCACATCTAATATTATATATTGAATATGTACTACGTATGTTAGTAGCCTGGCCTCTGCTCCTTCAGTTTGGGAAATATTTTGTATTGGTTTTTATTTATATCTACATTTTATAAAAGGATACAAAACGGGACATACACTTAAAATGGTAAATGGAAAATGGTAAAATTTAAGCTGGTAGAAAACAACAGACAGCATTTTTTATGTAACAGCAACTCTTGCACCTATACACAAAGAACTTAGTTAAGCACCCCCCTATGTTTTCAGAAAAAAACTTCTGCTAATAAACCATACAAAGTTCCAGAAAAACAATTAGGGTTTTTCGATAAAATGATCATTTAGCAATGTAGAAATGAAAACTTCACTCAATTTACGATTCACTGTCTCTTGATAACTTATTTCCCCCGACTTGGTATTTTTGAAAATCCAACTTTACTTATAACTGAAAATGAAAGTAAATATTTTGTGCTGCAGTATGGTAATGATAATTCTCTTGACTGAATTGATGATTTTAAGTAAGGACCTTTTAGGAAATGTTCGTCGTTAGAACAGTATGAGCCTTCAAAATCACAAAATTATCAAATATCAAATTTCAAAAAAGCTTCCCTAAGAAAATACTGGCGACTCTTTAAGATAATGGCTTATCTAAAGGGAGAAGAAGTGTTTGACCCACAAGTCCAACCCAAAGAATCTCAAATTTACTCACAGATTTGAAAGATTTCGAAATTTTCTCTATTATGGTTGAAAAAAGTACTGAAAATTCAATGTCCTGCTAGGCTTTTATCGTGCATGATAAAAAAGGTTTCTCTAATTGAATGTCAACTAGGGATCAAAAATGTTATTTTTGATTGAAAAAATCCAAGGTTTCATGGGTGGTTTCTCACCAAAGACAATAGTTATATTTTGCCAAATTTCAGTGGTCTCACATTTTTTCTCATATTTTCAGTTATTTTGTATAATAAGGATTTTTACGTCAATTAAATAGTAAATAAAACGGCAATTGTTACATCTAGAGTTGTCAATACATCAAACATATCACAATATTAAAAAAACTCCCAATTTCATTTTACAAAATGGGCGGTGCTTAATTAAGTTCTTTGTGTATATTTACTCTTGTACTCAGCCAATACAAATTTAAAACCAATCGTCAAGATACCTGGGCGGCTTTTTTCACATATTTACAAAATTGCAACATAGAGGCGTTGTCTATTTCATAAAGGTACACTGAACTGCATCAACTAAGTAACACCAATACCCAAATGTGTTCCAGACATTAAATTTTCGAGTTAGTTGAATGTGTTTGAATTTAAACAATTCGATAGTTCGGAAGGAAGTAAATTGCATTTATTGCAAATACTGATACACAGTAAATTGTTAGCATGTTACTACAATGTTTTCCTCTTTTCATCCAGGTTCTGGTGGTGAAATGAATATTTACGACCCTCCCGTTCTGGCCTCGGATTTCGTGGATAGATTCGCAGGAAGTTCCACTATACAAGGATTGCTTGTCAATAAGATTCTGGAAGACAGAAGGTCCCGAAATAAGATAAGAGCAATGCCTTACGGTCGTATAATTCATTCCACTTATAACGGCAAAAGTTATGCTACAGCGCCGACGATTTCAGAACACGAGTCCTTTCCGAATCAAAGATCATACCAGGAAACGACAATCACTAAATTTGGAAACTCAAATGCAATACGTTTGTCGAGCCCAATAAGAAAGAAGAGACCATATCAAGGGGAATCAATACAACACGACAGAGGCTCTGGGAACAAACCAACCACCAAACATGTGTCGCTGAGAGTTACATCTCAATCGTTGAGTAATGCTTTGACTAAGTTGGTAAATCAGCTGTTGGCGAAAAGTGAACACAATCCCTGGAATGTGGAGCGTCAACAGAGGGTGTCAGGTTCTGCAGGAAGACGACAGGGTGTTGATATGACTTCTCGCCGACTGAACCCAAGCCATGATACCATATCTCCATACCAACGACATTATCGACTTGACAATGATTTCAAGACAGTAAAGAAACCAACTCAAAGACATCAGCCACAGTATTCGTTCGTGATCAATGTCAGCGGTAACATCGATTCCTCTGGCCAGATAGACAACACACAACGACAAATGGTCAGCCATACACAACATCGAAAACGAACTCCTTCTGATTGGCAAGGGTATTCAAACTCGAATCAATATCAACCCAATTCACAATCAGCACCGATAAAAGCAATATCCATGGAGAAAAGGTTTGTCAATGACGTCCTTTTAACTCCAGCACTGAAAAGATAAGGAAGCGTCAACAATTAACAACAACAAACGGATAAAAAAAAAAACACATATAAGCTGGAGATATAAAAGCATTGAGTCATCACGACTACAAAACAATTCCCAAAAGATAATCTGATTAGCCTTGGATCTCCGGGCTCAGACTATTAGGAGGTCCTCGTGTGTAACGTTCTGAGTCAAGTATAGACTGGGCCCTGTCATCAGTTATAGGGAGCACCATCGTACTTATAACTCTCACCGATACCATCGATAATCACTGACACAAAGACCTAGTTATGACAATTAACAGTAATTTTCATATTATTTGTCGAATCGTCTATCTTAGTTGTGCATTCAGGATTCTAAGTACTGAATAGTAATGATTTTTTTCAGCAAAAGGACTTTATTCCAGGTTCATATTGTAAATGTTGCTTTATATTTTGTGAAATGATTTGAATGAAAACTGTTTCACAATATTATATAATTAGTTATTTTTATATATAACCATATTTTTTTTTCATTTGCGAAATAAGTGTCATAATCACGTTTGATATATAATCGAGCCATGACAAAATTCATCTCACATAAATTGATCATACTTGAATAAAATTATGTCAACAAGTCACTATATCAAAATCCATATGATAATAATTTTTCTTCAATTCAATGCTTTGTAAATGGATAATCATAAATCATTTTATCAACACAAAAACTATTGTGTTTTATTTCTTTGTGCTCTTAGCAGTTTTTGGTTTCGGATATGACATCTTTTCAAATCAAATATATTTTACCATGTTCATAAACAGGAAGCTATTCGGTCAATTCAGTAGTCTCAATTGTGATTTCAGGTGTGATTTTATTCGAGTTATTAAACGATGAGTGCTAAAACGATCGAGTTCTGATTTTCTTTACGCGGACCACCATGACAGAAACCATTTCCTCTACACAAATGATATACGCACAATGAACCCACTGTGATACACCAATACATGCATGTTTGACAAGCTTTTTAGGTTCTTCCTTAAAGATATCTCGTTCTGTTAAAAATACATGGAAACGAAATGAAGCTGCGTCCACTTAATATATCTAATTTTCTCTTAGATTCGAAGTGTTTCTCTACACCTATTCTCATGAATACCTATAAACAAAATGCAAAGACAAAGCGTCTCAGATAGACACACGTTATTCATGTAGTATTTAACTAAACAATATATAGGCCTACTTGATATCCACAGAACTGTGTAGGTACAGTCTGTTAACGATTGACTGTCTCTCTTGCAGTTGCATAGCAACAATCTCGAACACCACACCCCTTCCTCATATGTGTGTCAGTGACAAACATTAATTGATTAATTTGAATCGTATATTGATTGACTATTATTTCACACTAAACAATATAAAGTACTGCATCATTTATAAAATTAATCACTTTAAACGTATTATTAAGATGTAGCATAAAATTGTTGAGAAAATAATGATTAATAGATAATCATATTTCTTATCTAACAGTACAAGTTGAAATGGATTGTTTTGTTATTTACAAAATGAATCATAAAAAGGTACAGAAGGTACCACAAACCTTCACGTACGGTAAACCACTAAATATTACATTGAAAAGCTAAAGATGATTGTCAAAAAATGGTCAATATACTTTTATAGAATCAGACAACCTCAAGATTGAAAAAAACATTAAGGAACCTACATATGAATGTCCAAGCCTTACATACACGTGCGATTCGTGTACTCACATCATTGTTTAAACCGGGGACGTAGCTCCATTGGTAGGGTGTTCGCCACCCGGAAGACCGAGGTTCGATTCCAAACGACGTTAACAGACAGGAGCTGTGGCTGCGTTGCTAGACACTCAGCATAGGACATAACGACGCATTAAAGGCACCACCATCCGTCATTTTGAAATGTTAGCATTACGAGAAAACAAATGTGCTGCATTATGCTAATTAATTAGCAAAATTAAGAAATAACTACTTGATTGATAGGAGAGGAGCACAGCACAAATAATTCATAATAAAAGTTATCAGTTACGACAGCATTTTGTCGTGTTATTGCAATCCACGATCGTAGCTTCGATGACTGGCTTCATTTCACGATGTTTTTATTTTTGAGCGATTCACTCTATACTTTGCCAAATTGTTAAACCATTGAAATGCTAACCTAAAAAGAATATTTGAAATTAAGCGTGAAATTATTATGTAAAAATCTTATATCATTATAAAAAGGAAAGTCCTTCAGAATTTCGTTTTCACAAAAAGTACCCCGCTCGAATGGTCCCTTTAACTAACGATGCAATGTGGCTGCCCGGAACAAGCGCTTGTCTCTCGCTGGTTAAAATGAAATCAGAAAGGAACGAGTGATAGTTTGATCTGATTGCAAAGAGATGTGGACTGTCGATTTTTGAGACTTTAAACGATCGTGAAAAGCAAACGATCAGTTAAAACATGTCCATAATATTAGCAAAACTAAAACAGCAACATTATCAAAATGTAAAGGAAGTTCGTACGTGGACATAAAATGTAATAGACAACAGTGTTCAACTAATTTGATTAACAGAAGAATAAATGCAAAATGATCTGGATAAAAAAAAACGTATTTATTGTGACAATACTTACTGATCCTTCACATTCTACGTGTAGAAGAGTATACGTTTTATTCGAACCGTGTATTTGTTTATATATGTCTACATTAGTTTGTATTCCCCTTAGCATTGCCCTCGAAAGACTTGATAAACATACAGAACCACTCGCTATACACCTCGACCATTTATCATTTAGATTTCTAATAGGCCGTGTTAACTTCGGTCAAGGTAGACTGGGGGAGTCACGTATAGTAGACGTCTTCCCTTAATGGAACGTGAAAAAGTTTTATATTGCAAACAGAACCATAAAACAGAAAGTTCAAGGAAGGTCATGAGTGATAAAAACCAACCGAAGCTACTTGCATATTTGCTGATAGAATTATGCAGAAAAACGAAAATAGGGGAACGGACTTTTGTCGAAATCAGTGTTAATTGCATCTACAATTTAAATGGCGTACAATCATGGATGTTAACACAATTGAATTATCTTAGAGACTACAACAAGTTTTATTCTAACTACTTTGAACATCGTAGAATAATTATTGTGTAACTATGACAAAGATAGAACTTTCCAAGCTGTTAATTTTGACATTTCAAAGCACATAAATGCTCATTATAAATGACGTGATGGTTCTGAATTTTATAATACTCACTTTTTCTCACAAAATCCTCTACGTCACCTTCTATGATTGGATGATAAGCATACATCGCCATTTTCAAGTAACTGTCAAGGAACGAGGATGTAGGGATTATACACTTCTTTCTGTCTGTCCATCTGTCTGTACAATATTCTGTATTCAGATTCAGACTCTCAGACTCTATATTTCGTAGATGATGGCCTGTGAGGCCTATAGTACATTTGCATAAATACAGACTGATTATTGGTTTGTTACGAGAGCGCGAGATGTTCACATCGCATATTAAGCATTTTTTTAAAATAAATATATAGTGTTCATTTGTTTATGATAGAAGGATTTTGACTGGACATCTGTATTCAAAGTTCTTTGTATTTCACTTCATAAAAGTTTATTATTTATTTTTATTAAGAAAATTATTGGCTGTTCATACCTGTCCATACCTGTGTCGTAAAGATATGTTGCTTCTGTTCAGAACAGCATTATTTTATCTCCGCTGATTATTGCAGCTGCATTCTACAATACAAACTTTATCTCAGATACTTGGAAGATACTTTATTAGCCATTGAACAATTCCTCTCTCATCTCCTAATCTAAAAAATATGAAAACCAAAGGAATTCAATGAAATCTACAAATATCCATATATTTGTAAAGGAAGGCAAACTCACAAGTTGTCTTTCCATGAGTACTGTTTTTAAATCGTTTCGAACATTATTAATCACAACTTTTAAAAATTAGTATCTGAAATAACGTTTGATTGATTCTCAGGCGGTAGCCGTGGTAGGTGACATTTTAGGTTTACAGTTTGTCAGTAATACTGATATATTAAATATAAGCATTAAAGTGATTTGTCAACAAGATTCAGTGGTCATCTCTATCAATGAACACCATTCATCAGTCTATCCGATCTGAGTCAAACTGCTAGGTTGTTCTTTAAGGTAACAATGTTAGGTATACCACATAATATCAAATTTGTTTCCCTTGCTTCATGACTCAATATGAACATACAATTTGAACAGGCTTATTCACGGGCAGCATTTCAGTACACACAACAAAAGGAAAATATGAAACATGAATAAACTCAGAGGGACATAGACTGAAATAGACAATTTGTGAAAGAAAAACAATAAAATATCAACATCATTTGTATCACACACATTCACACAACATAAAGAACAAAGTTGATTGGTAATGTTTTTCCCACACAAATCGCTAACTTATATACATACCATTTTTTTATTTTCTGATGTTCAAAAACTTGCAAATATTCCTACAATATGAGCAAGATGTACTGAATTGAATTCTGTTCAGCACAAAAGGACAGTGAATCTGATTAATGTTTAAGGACAAATCTACTAAAATGTTGTTATTTTGCGAAGAAACAAATCCCGACGCAATAGAAAGGTGAAGAAAGTTCGGATTTCTATAAAACATAAATTTGTTTAATTCATTGACGTATCTTAAGCCTTCACGGTGTATATATTTTGTACTCACAAATAAATCATACATGTTATGATCAATGTTTACAAAGCATAATTCAACAATAAATCTGTATGTTATCCTGACTTGACCCTCCATGGAATGTCCCGTTGTTTTCAAACAAGTCGGTTTATCTTTAGAGTACGTGTCCTCGGGTTGACACCGTATCTTTCTCTATATAACACCCGGTCTCCTGCTACCGCAACAAGTCACAAGAGGACATCACTCAGTCTGAAGAAACTACCTTTTGGACATTTTCTTATCTTGATTTAAAAGGTGAATATCTATTCTCGTATCTTCTGTTATCTCGTTTCTTTTCTTCAGCGGTATGTGTTGCGATGTAGAACTTTGGTTGATTTTACATATAATCATATTATTTGAAGACTTTTGATTTGTTAACTTTAAGGTTAGATTTAAGGTATAAATGTAAATGGTAAAATCGCACAAATCGATGTTATATCATTGTCATAAATGCTTTTTTACAATAGACAGTTCAATTCATCCGTATGAATGGCATCATGTCATTTCAGATGATCTCCATG
This sequence comes from Steromphala cineraria, assembly GCA_916613615.1. NCBI lineage: Eukaryota > Metazoa > Mollusca > Gastropoda > Trochida > Trochidae > Steromphala > Steromphala cineraria. Next base: position 30,086,524 of record OU744728.1, read on the forward strand.
AAATGCATGCTCGTTCTTTTGGTTTGTGTCACTCAAGTCCAAGGTTCTTTCTTACGTAAGTATAACCATCTTATTTTGATTCATTTCCTTTTTCTTAAAGAAGAAGAGATACTTTCTCGCAATTGAATTTAAGGGTTGACTCCCCTTGCCAGTCTATGTCATTGATAAAAATGGGAAAATTTATCGAATTTTCTGTTACTATCATGAACTGTTTGTTAATCGTGTGAGGATCTTATAACATTGCACACACACACACACACACACACACACCTATCATAATATATATTACTTGGTTTATTCACACACACACACCTATCATAATATATATTACTTGGTATATTCACACACACACACCTATCATAATAAACTAGTGTCCAAAAGAAACGATACCATACAAATCCCAAAATAACTCAATCCACTGCAGATTGATAAGACTAAAACATAGTTATATCATTTCTACAGTAGTCAACTTACTTCCATGCAAAATTTTGAAACATTATCTTTTCATGTTTGCAAGAAACATGCATTTTAAAAAATCATCGATCTTGAATCTCCTCAACTAGGCGAGATAGCAGGGAGAAATTGGACACTTTCGCTTATTTTAAAACGTTCTAGTGCAATGACGCGTCAACAAATTTATGTCAAATAAAGTGCATTGTATCAACAAGATTGTATTCTTACCTAAATTCAATACTTTATCAATTTTATAGTGAACTGACAACAGTTTTGTGCATAAAACAACTTGAAATTTCGAGTTATGCACCCCATGTGCGTTTGAAGAGACACAAAATCAAAAGTATCTTTTCCTGAAGAATGAAAATGTGCATACTTCTTTAAAAGACATATGCCTGTTAGGCACACTTGAATTCGAATCTGTCAGGTAATAGAATTTTGTTTCGGAGGACGTTGAAAACTTGGTATCGTATCTTTTGGACACTAGTTTATATATTACTTGGTATATTCACACACACACACCTATCATAATATATATTACTTGGTATATTCACACCCACACACACACACACACACACACACACCCACACACACACACACACACACACACACACACACACACACACACACCTATCATAATATATATTACTTGGTATATTCACAATATTGTTACCAACCCAAAGATATGTATCTAAATAATACATACTTTCTTTTTTATTAGGATGAGTTTACATTATACCCTGATTTCTTTTCAGGAAGAAGACGTCAAGCTGGCTCAGTATCAACAACAGGATCAACAGCACAACAACAACAACAACAACAATCCCCGGCTACTTCCACAGGAGGAAACACAGGTAACTTTTCTTCTTTGCAATTACTGTACTGTTAAATACTGATTTGTTGAATGAAACAATGATAAGAATAATGATAATAAATAATAATAATAATAATTAAAAGAAGAAATAGGATCTTGTGAACTTCTATTATTAAGCCACTAGTGAAATTAGACTGTAACCTAACACTGGTAATTCAATACTTGATTTCTCACCAATCGTAGTTTTAATCTGCATAACTTAGGCTACCAATTTTAAACAAAAACTCAATTTCAAAGGAAAAAGAACATCAAAATTCACATGGCTCTAAAGAACATGAATAACATTTTAAAAAAGAAATGAAAGTAACGAGTGTATCTTATCTACAAACAGGTGCCGTTGATTCTGAGAGACAAGGGCGACTTGTTAACCTACTGATACAAGCTCAGCAGAACATCAACACTGCCAACCAGATCCAGAACAAGGACCCGATCCAGAACCAAATTCAGAACCAGATCCCTGCCCCTCAGATGCAGCCAATATACCAGGAACAGCTCATGTACCTCCTGAAGCTTATGCTACAAACAAGATTAACGAACATGTTCTCCATGACACCACGCAACGTTAACCTTATGGGCGGAAGACGTGGTGGAAGGACCAATATTGATGGAAGGGACAGAACAGTGTTTACACCATATGGAAAAGTTACTTATGATGGAAGTGATGTTAGTTTTGATATGGAGTATTAATCCTGTCACCTTCTAGAATCTTTAATGTACTATTATTATGTGAGTAAATTGACAGTGTGTTCGAATTATGATATTCGTTATGCATTGGCTATTCAAATCTCTAATGGTTCTTCTGTAACCTTTCTCTCTTATTCAGCGCTACTGACATAAGAGCTTTTGTCGGCCAAAAACATGCTTCTACATGAATGTTAGATTATCGTAAATATCGTGATAAATATACGAAATAATTCTTAATTTTTTCCAGTTTGTAACTAGAGAAACGTTCTCGTTTGTTTACCACGTTCAAATGTTCGATTTGCGGTTCCGTATGCCTAGTCCAATGTCTCAATGTAGCATTACGCATAATATTTACTTTTCAACTTTTCCCGTAATCCAGAATATGAAAACAATTAGATGAATAAAAATAGATAACCAATGTGTGTCTTCTTTAATTCACTTCACTAACTTTTATCGTTTTAACTGTGTCCTACACTTCACAAGTATACTTACAGAGCAACTGAAGTTCGAATCCCCCTTGTGGTCGGAACAGCTAAACTAAAGGACAAATGTTATCATATATGTACATGATTGTATAATACACTTTCAAATGTGTCATATAGCAACAAACTACATGTAACTTTTAGTTAGCTTGTTTATTCTCACTTTGTTCAACTTTGTTCACCAAAAACAGAGAGAATACTAAACGACGTTCAGTTTAATACCATATTTATGAAACGAGTGGATGGTATTCGTATTTAACGAGCGAAAGCGAGTTAAATACCAATACTATCCACGAGTTTCATAAATATGGTATTAAACTGAACGGAGTTTAGTATTTTATTTATTACACTCTGTAAATTAATGATATAAAAATGAAAACTATGTTAACTCTCAATTCTCGTAGTTGTGCGTAGGAATACAAATCTTACGCATAGCGTTATATTAGACTTTGAACAATGAACAAATAGGTCATAAGTAAGTCCGTTACTAACAGCTTTAATTTGGAATAATACAAATGGAAAACTCTCATTCAATTGTCTTTGTGTTATAGTTCATTCAAACGCAAATTCTCGAGATAACAAAACCATCTGTCGCTGAATTGTGCGAATGAACGTTAGATCTAGATTGTGTGAATGAACGTCAAGTGATTGTGACGTCATCGGAATGTGCGTTTTCAAGCGCGATTCAGTAAGATTGAGCGCTAGTGTCAGTGGGAGGAACACTGTCCTTGTTTGCGATCCATGGTGCGGATAGATTGGGGAATACCCTCTTCAAATCAAAATTTCATCTAAATTCTAAAAACAAAAAGGACCGCTGCTTTGAATGGCGAGCTCGTCGTTGAGTTGCCAAACGCTGCTAGGAGCTTAGGGCTGCAAGGGAGATAACTCTAAAACATTTTAGCGTTCGACGAATATTTGAACTTGTTGCCGATAAAGATAACATTGCTAATGCTTACGGTATCACAAAAAATGGGTTGCCTTATCGACATTCTGATGTACTGTCGCTGACATTTCAAGAATCGACCGTAAAAGGAATGGATGGCCTTGCCAGATCTACAGTGTACCATCGAATGCCGATTTGACCCTGATTCCGAGGTTGTGTTTACATTTGAAGATGAATGTTGTGGAGGTATCTCTGATTCTTTGCATTGTTTCTCGGACATTTTAATCATTAACAAATAAACACGTTGTTAAAAATAATTTTACATTTATCTCGTTTATATTTCGTTCGGACTGAGAACAATATTCTTAAGTCGCAATTTTGATTGACATCATCAACCGATATCTTGGCAGGAAAGTAGTTCCGGATGAGATCGCTTTCAAGTGCAATGTTTCACAACAGTGTTGAATAACATGTCATTGTTTCACAACTGCAGTATCTTCAAATAGAGTGTAATACATTCAGTATGGTACTGTACGAATTATTTGAGAGGGTTTTAAAGGGGCAGTAGCACGGTTTTGATAATTTTTTCACTGATAATTGTAAATTCACGCCAAATACATAAAAAATCTCATTACACAAACCAATCCTCCACAGTCAGAGGGCAAAGTATGAAGATTTACATAAAACCCATTGGCGACCATTTTATGTGAACACTTTTAATTCATTTTGTGTAAGAAAATGGAATCACATGGTTAAACTTACGTTATATATTTGAATTATTACTGCTCCATTTGGTTCAAATACATTGTCTTTCAATTGAAACCATTAATTTTCATTTCCCTGACATCACCTTATATTCCCCCTAAAAACGTGCTACTGCCCCTTTAAAGATATCTAAGGAAATTAACGTTCTCAAATACTTATTTCGAAATTTAGAAGTAATATCAATCATTGGCAGTTTTGAAAATATATGAGACTGCTTCTTGAATGAATTTTTTAACTAAGCAATTGTTATCAATATGAACATGTTAAAGCTTTGTCAGTTTGACACAAGTAACAAAAGTCGACTTTTCAAAACTAAGAATAATAACTTGTTTGAATTACATTCTGCTATCAATTCTCTGATAGTATAATAATAGAAACTAATCATCAGTTTCTTGCTCGATTTGACCTTTTCTGGATTTCAGGTATATTTTACATATCACAAGGTTACAGTCGACCGAAGCAATGCAAAATAGCTGAGACAATCAATCAGAAATGACATGTGCTATGTTATTTATGTGAAAAGCAAAAACTTCGTAAGGAGACATGCAAGTAGTTTGACACTTGAATCATGTCAAAAAATGATCCGACATAATAACCTTTTTCAAGAGCATAAACATACATTTTATATCATATGCTGGGACAAGACCATTATGAATCAATAAATATTATTTAATATTTGACCCTTTAAAGCCTGAGATTCTTACGTTATATGTTATGGGTGACTACATTTAAGGACAAACCGAGGAATGTATTACGAGATGAACACAAGATAAACAAACATTACTTATTAACCGTCCTTTTTTATTGTCGTTACCCATACAGAACCGTTGCTTAATGAGTAAAAATCACATGAGGTGTATATAGTAAACGAAATAAGATAGATAAATATCATACATTAAAGGGGCAGTAGCACGTTTTTTGACAATTTTATATTTTAATTTTTTCACTGAAAATTGTAAATAAATGCTAAATGTATTAATTTGACAGTGACGAAAATCTCATTACACAAACCAATCATCCATAGTCGGAGGACAAAGCATGAAGATTCACATAAAATCCACTAGCGGCCATTTTGTGTGAACACCTTAAATTCATTTTGTGTAAGAAAAGGGAATTGCATGGCTAAACTCTATGTAATATATTTGAATTATTACTGCTCCATTTAGTTTCAACACATTGTCTTTCAATTAGAACCATTAATTTTGATTTTCCTGACATCACCTTATATTCCCCTTAAAAACGTGCTACTGCCCCTTTAAACGAAACGTTTATCTGGGCGTACTGAGATTACCGCTCATTTACATACTATAGATTGCTTCTAAACATACATTTCAACTTTTTAAAATAATTTCGAGACCTGAAACTAACGCGTTTTTCTCCCCTGTAAATTCTTCTGGGGGATTTGACGATAACCGTCAGAAACTATTTTTTTTTCTTTGAAAACCATTGTAATTGAATTTTTAGAATAAAATTTTCAAATATATTCAAAATAATAAAACAATCGTTAAAAAGGTATTATTTCTCTTCCTGTGAGTTATATATCTGAAACTTTTCAATGCAACACCAAACTGGCAGTGGTGTTTTGAGGTGGTAAATATCAAGCAGAATTAATGCCCTTGGCTTTGTTAAACCATTTCATATACATTTAAGGCATTCCTTTCCAAAAATAAGTTGAAGAAGTAGTTAAGTGTAGTTGGAACGTTTAAACGCTAAAATAAATTTATGGTATCTGTCATGGGCAAAGTCCTCAGTAGCACAGAAATATTTTTTATTAAGAAGTTGTCTTGATCTTCAAAGGTAGGTCTACAGATTTTTTGTAAGTTTCTTGTAAACATAGTCCATCAAAGTTACTTATATCACGAATTACCTGGCACAAGGAACTTATACAAACCAATCTATCTTGGAAAGGAAACGGTATCAAAATTGTTATCTTCATGCTTTAAACATCGAGTTTTTAAAGAAATACAAAGTTATTAAAAGTAAATAAGACATTTGAAATATTGTGTTTGTCAATGATAATTGTTGCAAACAAGTTTTGACTGTAATTTTATGTTAACAGCCATAATATACACCAAGAACGACGCATTCTGTCATTTTAGGACTTAGTGTTGACACCATTATAGGGAGAAACCATGAAACCGGGTATGTTGAAACAATAAAAAAATAAAATCCCTATGATCAAATACGAGGTTGAATGGTTTCTTAATATTATCAAATAATAAGATCCATACAAACACGCTACTGTGCCTTATATTAGGGAGGAGGACAAAAGCCACCCGGACAAAAGCCACCTGGACAAATGCCACCTAGGACAAAAGTCACCCACTTATTCATTGAAACATACTAATGAAATGAGTATAATAATGCTATATTATGATACTATGCGATAATATTTAGTCATATGATTGATCCACTAACAATATTCTCAAGAATAAATGTTAAGTTGAATTTTTTTTTTACCGATACCGAAGAAGCAGTGGACTTGGGTCTGATTGGTTAATCTTAAGTTAATTTTGATGTAGTAAATATAGAATAAGTTAATATTTTGTCAAAATATTTTTGTTAAATGCTTTCAACATATTTTTATTTCAAATAATGAAACAAAGATTGACGAACAAGCTATGATGGCTTTTTTGAACGCCGCTCTTATACATGATACATGAAACTGGACACAAACACAGGAAAATGTGAAAACTCAAAAAGTTAAGAAAAAATGTGTAATTTTTAACAAGTAGGTTCGAAATAAGATTTTTTAAATGTTGCTGGGTATTAAAGCATTGAAGTTTGCTGCAGCCTCAAAGTCAAAATGGCTAATAGATAATTGCAAAATGTTAAGAATCTATAACTCTTGTTTTTAAACTGGCGTAATGTTTAAAGAATGTTGCTGTTTTAAAATGCTGTGTTAGAAATACAAATTGATTCTTATTTTTTTATATTTCCGACAAATAAACAGATAGTGAATCACGTCTTCATAAGAATGACCACATGATCACCCATGGTTTTCGGAAATATGTTAAAGATATTTAGATACCTTTGAATTAGATATTGGCGTAATCTCCTAGCGTCTGATAATATCATTTTACGGAGTTGTTATGAGTGTTTGTATGATGAGGTAGAATCACTTTCTATTCGAAATTGGGCTTATTGTGTTTGAATGTACATTGTTAAATATTGGTTTCAGTGAAACATGGTTGAAGCAAGAAATACACAATGATTTTTCACATGTCATTAAACACAGAATGAGTAGCCAAGCTATCCAGTTAATTTCAAGCCAATCATCTCACTCATCAAAATTTGATTTTTATGTCAACTTTATTTACCAATGTTCACTAAAATACTACTTTTGTAAATCCATCCCTTGCCATTATAGAAAATATTCATCTAAATTCAGACTCAGTTTAACTGTTTTCATTTGACGACATTGTTTTGAACTGAGTAATTGAGGTGGCCTGGATGATTTCATTTAGTAGGGAATTCCACAGCATAATGGTACTGGGTAAGAAAGATTGAGCATATGTCTGTGTTCTACAATTAATCAAAACTACCTGTTATGATTTTAAGAAAAAAATTGTAAAAAGTAAAATGGGCACTAATTTACATTTGATAGTGCAATCTTATTTAACAAATCAGTCTTAAAGATTACATAAAGATGGCAGAAAGCGAAGCACAGGAATTGTCTATATTTAAAACAAATGACGTATAAATCATGAGAACTACAGTATCTGTGTTGTTTGTTAAAAACTTTTTAAAAATTGGATGGGGTTTGTCCGGGTGGCTTTTGTCTGGGTGGCTTTTGTCCTAGGTGGCATTTGTCCTATGTAGCTTTTGTCCGGGTGGTTTTTGTCCGGGTGACTTTTATCTGGGTGGCTTTTGTTCTAGATCACTTATTATAGAACCCGTCGGGAACCACGGTATATCGAGGGCATTGATATCGCGTACCGATGAGGCGAGGACGAGTTTTAAAGGAGTATGTCTCCCTCACTAGCCTTATAATGAGATATGAATAAGTTTGAGGCTTAATAGAGTTTATTAAGCTTTCCCCTTTAGTCGGCTTTATATCGCTGCAGAAAAGCGTTCATATAAAAAGTGGCGAATTGCGGATTCAAGTCCCGCTACAGTATTTGAGAAAATGTTTAATTTGAATAGTTTTCAAATGTAAAAGTTGTGTTAGGGTTTGTAATCATTGTTATCCCTCTCTCAGGGCTTAAATTGGTCAAAGTTAACCTCCCTAGAGGGACATACAAGGTTATTAGTCCCTCAAAACAGGGGATACGACTTTGAAGACCCTTTCAAACACCACAATATGTGGCTGGAAGGCTGATAATATATTTTCAGATGGATGGTACCTTCATGTGTTTCGCTGTTTTAATGGCGTGCTGTTCTGTTGGGCTGTGTAACCTTATGTGTGAGTAACTGCCACTGGTAACTGCTATATTTTGTCGATGATTACTAGCTTTCTTATGTTGTTCCAATTCTGTATATCTCCCAAACGCTTTGTCTTATTCTTTGGTTAAATATTCATATCAGAAACAATTCGATTTCTAACTTCTTTAGTTTAGAAAACGGTTCAAAATATATGTTTCTTTCGTATACGGATTAGAAATTATTATTTGAAATGAAATACTGAAATGAATTTATTTAGTTTACGACAAAATTCATGAATACCATAAAAGTGTTGATTGTTGCAAAACTTTAACCGTATGCATTCAATAATTCTGAAAGGACACGTTTTTGATATTTTCTTAAACGAAATTCATGTATCACCAGTATTCATATTTTGAATAATGATCCCTTTCTTTCTCGCAATACATTTGAGCGATAAAGAAGGTATACCATCCTCGAGACAAAAATCTTCAATTTGTTGATGAAATTCGAACCTCTGCTATCATTGTTGCATGAATATTTATGAAGTCCTCATTTTCCAATATTCACATCGTTATCGACAGATCCGAGTGATCCAGCTAGACAACAGCGACTAGTGTACCTTCTACAGCAAGCCCAGAGAAACATCAACACTGGGCCCCAGCCTCGACACCCCTTCAGTGACCGAACCCAGCAGAGCTACAACACTCGACACCGTCTCCTCACCCAGTACATACGTCGTCTCGTGGACCTCTACCTCAGGTACCAGCTCTCCCGGAAGCAAAGGGGAGGTAACCAGGTTAGGTTTGACGGGAGAGACCGGACCGTGCGCACTGCATTTGGAAGCATTTCTTATGACGGAGGCGATATCAGTTACGATTTTTACTGATTGCGTCAATAGTGTCCGAAAATATGTATGCACTATATAAACTTTAAACCTTGGACTGAAGCTTACAAATCTGTGTATTCATGCACAATTTTGCGTTCTCACTTGCTCTGTAATGGATACATGCGTCATGAAAGAAACCTACCACATACCATAATAGTTAGAAATTACATGAACACTTACTTATCAATTATAGTATAATAAAAATAATAGTATTCAGAGCTCAATGAATAATCATATTTAACATACTTGTATGTGTCGTGCAATTGAGTCATAACGCCTGTCAATCTTATTATATCGATTATGTTCGATATTTTACTATCAAATCGAGAAATTCTACATTAAAAAAAATTAATTGTGTTTCTTTTAGTACATGAACCATCATTCTCTATGATGACTTAGTAAATAAAATTTATGGTGTTTTTAATAACAAAATTATGATTGGTTTGCAATTTTCAATTCAAGAAAGTGTTTACAAGTTATTGATATTGTGCAAATCTATAAATAAATATTTTCATTATACTATTGGAGTTTATTATTTTTTCGATTTAAGATAATGTTGTTTTATACCCCTTAAAGGGACAGTAGCACGTTTTTAGGGGGAATATAAGGTGATGTCAGGAAAATGAAAATAAATGGTTCCAATCTTTAGACAATGTATAAAAACTAAATGGAGCAGTAATAAATCAAGTATACAATGTAAAGTTAAGCCATGCGATTCCTTTTCTTACACAAAATGAATTAAAGGTGTTCACACAAAAATGGCTGCCAATGGATTTTATGTGAATCCTCATACTTTGTCCTCTGACTACGGATGAGTGGTTTGTGTTATGAGATTTATGATACTATTAAAGTAACACATTTAGCATTAACTTGTAGTTATCAGTGAAAAATTGAAAATATAAAATTGTCAAAAAACGTGCTACTGCCCCTTTAAAAGATACTGCAATTGAGTATGCCATAGCTACTAGTACTTTGGCCATTTATATCATAACTTTTCCAAGCGGCATTTTTAAATCTATGTTGGCATCGACTTGGATTAGGATTAATTTTATACATTTAACCCCATCTTATTTCCCCAGCACCCACATATCCGTGGTTCAGTTCCCGGTCCCTTCACACTAAAAGAGGGTTGTTGCCTCCTTCCCTGACACTCAGCATTACAAGGACAGAATAACGCTTTAACTAGCAAAGGAACACAACGAATATCCAAATTTACATGTTCTGAGGACGATAAATGTTATCATTCTTATAAATGGCATTGGAAAGTTACAAAGAATAAACTAAAATAACAATCATACTTTTACTTTTACATTTTTAAGAAAGATCTAACTATTTTTAATCAGAAATTGAAGTAATTGAAGGGTCCGAATGACGGGGTATCTAAAACATCAATAAAATGCCACCTTTTCCTTAAAAATGATTGAAAGGAAGATATACTGACAGCTAACATAATTTACTATAAATCAACCATTTCCTTGAAGCCTTGAGTTTGGTTGCAGAACGTACAATCACAATTAAATCGAGTGATTTTCGAGCTTGGTTGCAATCCCTATAGGCAACTGCAACCAAATTATTTTCTAGCAGATATCCATCATTTTTCGTGTCTTGACAAACACTAATTTGGTTGCAGAGATTTTAGTTGCTTGTTAAATAGCAAAGAGGCCAATTTGGTTGCAGGAGTTTTATAATTTACCTTATTTGACGTGAAAACAAAAGCAAATCAACAGTTCCATTTTGACAGATTCCCTCTCGCACTGTCAGTGACGTACATGTAATGCCATGCGGTATGTAACGTGTCCTACAATTGGTTGATTCAATCTCAAACATTTCCAACAATTTTTCAAATTTCCTATTTTTTTTATTGATATTTGATTTTGTTCTGTTTTTGGGTAGAAACTATTTGTTAAGCTTACTTATTGATGTTTATTTTCTCTCAAAATCATTTTGAAATTAAAGGGATTCCTGACAGCCAATGAGAATCTTTTTGAGATATGACAACAATTCGAATTCGCTACGGGAGCACGTTGAAACACAGAAATGAAATTTAGGGATCAATTTGGTCAAACAATGTCAAAAGTACCTACCATGACATGCTTTATGATAGAAACTGTTAAAATAATCAAGGTCAGTGAAATATTTCTATCCATAATGTCAGAAACGATTTCAAAACCTGATGTGACATGATCGAAAACCGGACTCATTAGCGATCGGTAAGTGGCTGATGAGACACTGAAATGTAAATAAAAAACCAGGTAAGTATTCAACATTTGTCAAATCATCATATATTCCATCATCCTGGGTTACCCAGGGGTTTGTATATGTTCCGATACTCTCTACTATACCAATAGTGGAGAGTATCGGAATCTATATTTAGCCCTGGGTGACCGAGGATGATATTCCATCTGCAACCAAACTTCGTCAAGCCCAGGCTCTTCTATTTAATAAAAACGTGTATTTTCTTGGAAAAATAATTTGGTTGCAGTTGCATTTTGCGATTTCATGGTGATTAATCTTTCTGCAACCAAATTCAATGGTGTCATTCCATATATCATGGTAAAGATAATTATCTCAGCTTTCAGAAAACTCCAAATTGAGTCTTTTCAAGAGCTAGGTTGCATTTAACAGTCCTTTTAGACACCCCGTCGTACGGACCCTTCAATTACTCTTAGGCCGAAATCATATCTTATCCGTTTGTTCATTTTATTTACTATAATATTATTTCCATTTTTAACAAAATATTGTATATGTTTTTCTTATACGTTTTCGTTTTACTAAAAACATCATGATTTCCTTATACAATTTATTTTATAACTTTATACAGTACATACTTTCAATTTTTAAATAATGTATCATTTAACTTACCGTATGTCCTCGAATAGACGCCGGGTCTCGAATAGAGGCCGGGGGTATGGCTGTTTTAAGTAAATACACGCCGGGTCTCGAATAGAAGCCGGGTCTCCAATAATCGCCGGGTGATGAGTTGATTAATTAATGCTCTCGTAGTTGAATTGAAATAATGTATTCCCCCTTTACACCATCTATAATATTTGTTTCCTACTAAAAAAATAAATAGACGCCGGCCTCGAATAGATGCCGGGTCTCGAATATACACGCCGGGGTTAAAGAGGGTCTGAAAAAATACACGCCGGGTGCGTCTACTCGAGTAAATACGGTACATTGTTTGTTTATATTCCATATATACCCTCTCATGGCTGGTACACCAGAACATCATTCCAGTGTTGTCAAGACCCATGTTGCCCTAACTGTTTCGACCTAAAAGTGTTTGTTTAGTGAGACTAAAAGGCAACAGGGAACAATCTTGGTTACTTAAATATAAATATATAGATTTAAAGTACTTACATATGTGTTATTTAACAGCTATAGATATTCAGTACGGAATATATTCAGTTGTTCTTGGCTTGACTATCAACTATCTGAACTCTATAAAAGTTTCTATTCTTAACACAGTAATTCAGGAGAACTGACAAATTCGCTTATCTAGGTACAGTGTATGCTTCATGTTTTACAAACAAATCGTACGTAAACATGTAAAGAGATTTTTATACATCGGTCACGATTTTTCTTTCTACAGTCGCTCCAACTTTATGTAAGGTTAGGTTAGGAATCAATACTTACCCTGTACGTAGCACAAAATCAGAATAAGTTGACACAAACCGCTTCAAATGGTTCGAACAAGTAAGTAAGTTGTATTACTCTTCACAGTAGTGCCGGTTGTATCTAACTTCAAGATGTGAGTCATTTTTAAGGTTCTAATGTATTGAAAATAGTTATATCCAACACCTTGCATTAAATTATGAGGAAAAGGCCGATGGAAGCAAGATGGAACATGTTGTTCTTTGAACTAAACCTAAAATATCTTATCTCATTTTATGATTGCACTTTTATTTCTTTTTTTCACAATAACATACTTACATTAAATGTTTACAATCACACAATGGATGTATGCACCATTAGGACATGTAATAAAAGCTCCCTACTCCTTCTTTATGTTGTTTGTTCCTATCAAACTGGAACAGAATACAGAAATTCACATCAGTCTTTAAAATGTTGTGAAGACATCTCGAATTTATATAATATTTTCAGAGTCTAAAAAAGTTCAATTACTTCTTTATCCTTTGAATGTATTCCAAGCAATCGTCAAATGCAACCATTAGATAACATTTCATCCAAACGCCGAGCTGCTATTACTATTTCCAGTACAGTTTTATCAACAGTAAGAAATCAGTTTTATTACAATAATAACTTACACACCTCACTAGGCCAAGGTTGTAATTAAATCTGGCAAAACAACTCCCCTACAGGTAATTTCAAGGACAGTCACCTAACCTCCGCTGATCCTTTCTGCTCAACTGACAAGTTATGAGGGCGTTCCGCACTATACTACACTTCTCTCCTCTTGTTTAGTTAAGAAACATATCAAGCAGGTAGGGAGCTGTCAGGGACAATTAGCAACACCAAAACTCTTGACTTCGTGAATGACCTTTGCACTATCAGTGATCCTATATAAAAGCTAAACTTGCTCTGTGCTCTGTTGTGTTTCTACAAGGTGCCAACAGCTAGACATAAACGTAAGTAAACATGTTTTACTTGCTCGGAATATGTAATAACATGGGATTAGTAACGTCGAGTAAACAAACTTCAAAACTTTTGATTTAAGTGTGCTCAGAACTGTCATATTTGTGATGAACAATGCAGTCTGTTATTTATTTCGACATTTTGACAAGGTTGTCTCTTTTAAACGTGAAAAAGGATTTATATTTGTCACTTCAAAAAAAGCATTCCTTAACATTCACGTTTGAGTCTTAAAATAAACACTTTAAACAAAACTTTAAGTCGAATGAAAGCGTTTCTCGAACAAAATAATTAAAAAGCATTATTCGCCATGATAGGAACGTCATAAAGAAAATTGTCAATGATTAAACAAAAGATTGCTTATATCAACGTAAGTTGTTAAACCTGTAGAAACATCATTTATAGTGGAGGGCTGTACCATTCGATACGTCTCGCTCTGCAAAGATAATCGTGAAAAGCAAATTGATACAAAAGTCCGTACCATGAAACAAAAGGATTATCATAAAATATACTTTTGTATACAATTCATATTGTAACAATATATTAAGTTTGAATAGATAAGACGTTTAATAAACTGAATTGAATTTGTGTTTAAAATATGCTCTGACTATTGTGAAACTAGTTTGCATCGTCATTTCTTTCAGGAGAAGATGAAGTCAATTTTCTTGGCTCTTTGTCTCGTTGGCTATGTGAGCTGTATGCAAAGTAAGTGGTTCCAAATGAGTGGCTGATCTAATTAATTGATTAAAAAACCTTTTGCTAGTCATTTTTGACGTAAAATCTATGCTTCACTGGTAAAACAAAACACAGGTTTCCTACTGATAAACAAAATATCCAAATCTTTGTGTCCTCCAAAGCCTGAGGGCGGGATTGTGCAGTTTGGATTTGAATCAAGATATTCGGGTCGAATCCCGCCAGGGGCTCGGCAACTTTGTCCGCAGTAGAGACCTATTCTACAGGAAGTAAGGTGTGGATGCAATGCTACATTTCAGTGCTAAATTGAAGCGCAGTGCAGGTTTCATCGTACTCCATAGCCACAGCAGTGTTCTTGAAGCATTTGAAAACACTCTATATTACATAAAATATAAAAAACCTGACACCCCCATATGGCCTGGATAGTTTTTAAAAAATCCACTGTTAATACAATAGAGTGACGTCATCACCAAGGATTAATTAGCATATGTGATGTAGGAGCCATCCTTTATTTAATATCAACCCTAATAAGAATCTATAAATAATTATTTCATATATTGACTGTGATCATTCAAAATCATCAAACAATTACTAATTTATTTTTAGGGAGTATTTGGCCAAGCAACCTCCAGGAAACCTCTATTCCGCTTGACAAGTACATTGATTCTATGAAAACGCCCGATAGAGGTGCAGGGCCTCATGCAAACCCAGCTCCAGTCGCCACAAGCAGCAGTCCTCAGTTCCCTGTCAGAGTGAGAAGTTTCCCTCAGTTCCCCATAAGACAGGATCCAGGAGCACCGCAGCATCTAACCAGGATTCTTCCACCCTGGCTCTTCAGAAATGTGCCCATCAGATCAAGAGTTCCAGTTGGTGATCTCCTGGATCAGATGCCCTATTTCAAAGGAGATGCTCCGGGGCTTCAGTTTCCTTTCTCTGGAAGATCTATGGACAAACTTGCACTTCTCTCCGAGTACACTCAAGAGTTGAAGAGACATAACCTCGACAAATCATTTTTTCACTGAGTCATTACCTCACTGTACTTGGATGTAACCGATGTTTTATTCAAGAATGCTCTTGTATTTGCAATGCCCGTAATGAACGGTATGAGTGATAGTGAGAATTATCAGCGAAGAGATTAAGAGAAGCGTTTTGGAACACAATTTTTGTATTGTTTTTATACATGTACTTTTTTGTTATTTGCTAGAATAAAACGTGTAATTGTTAACGGTTTAACGGACTTAATTAATATCCGTTCAATTAGTTTGAAAGTACTATTGTATAATCAATGGACGTTTATTTTCCTTTCAACTTTAGATGCTTTGGATTTTGTAACAGTAACGTTACGACGAATTATGGCAATATTCTCCAAAGTCTTTGGTGTTGTGATTTTGGAGCAGGGAGCAATGAAATTATAATAATAAAACTTCAAAGATAAAGAAGTACCAAAATGAAGAAATAAGTAACGCGTCGGCTGCTCGTTGCGTAAAAGGGATTGACATTTCAAAACGTACATAATCGAGACATAAAACAGATGCAAGATGAATTACAATGTGACTCTCGCCTCATTATTTTTCAGTAATGAAGCGTTGTATTTTACATGAAATTTTTCACTTGAATTTTCAAAGATTTCTTATATTTTAAGTTATATTTTTGAATAAGCATTACGTCGAGTGTAATTTAAGTCAGTTGATATCCTCGTTACTCTCCATTCCTAACAAAGATGAGTCCCGGCCCTGTGGCCCTCGGCTCAATTACTTTTAGGAATGAAGAATTACTCGGACATTAACCTTTACATAAAACAGATCTACAGCTCCGTATCTTAACTTTATTCACTTACCTGCGTTTTTAGTGCAAATACCATGTAAATTGGAATGTCTTTGGGGTGTCCTAGCATTGCAAAAACGAAACGGATAATGTTGAAATTTGAGAACAGAAGTTAACATTCAGTTTGCGTTAACATATTTGTATATCATACCTTCAAGATAACCGTCACTAATTTGGCAGGGCATTGAAATGACCAGGGGTCAAAATTTCGAATACACTATTTTGTATTTTTCTCTACAAAATCCTTCATTAGTGATCAATAGCTTTAGACCTAAGTTATATTTCTTCATTTGCATTGATGCAATGTAATTATACTGATTTCTTTCTTACAAAGTTTATATGGAATATCTAAATCGAAAATTAGGAAAACCCGAATTTCACAAATATGACCCAATCTGTTTATTTAATCATGCCAAATATCTACATTCAGTACCAGTGACAAGACCATCCCGAAATATGGTTTGGGAATGATTATTTTACTAATAAGTAATTGGTTGTCGTTTGTAGGTACTCCTTGTGTTATTTTATGTATGTCAAAATGAAACCCAATTTACATGATATTTGCACTAAGAAACACAAGCAAGTGAACACACTTTAGATATGCAGCTGTATACCTGATAGGTTAAACAGATACATGATTGACAGGTAAAACAGGTACATGATTGACATATAGGACAAATACATGATTGCCAGGTAAGACATAACATGATTGACAGATAGGACAGATACATGCTTGATAAGGTAAGACAGATACATGATTGACAGGTAAGGCAGTCACATGAAGGTGAGACAGATACATGATTGAAAAATAAGTCAGACACATAATTGGCAGATAGGACAGATACATGATTGAAAAATAAGTCAGACACATAATTGGCAGATAGGACAGATACATAATTGGCAGATAGGACAGATACATAATTGGCAGATAGGACAGATACATAATTGGCAAATAGGAAAGATACATAATTGGCAGATAGGACAGATATATAATTGGCAGATAGGACATATATATAATTGGCAGATAGGACAGATACATAATTGGCAGATAGGACAGATACATAATTGGCAGATAGGACAAATATATTATTGCCAGATAGGACAGATACATGATTGACAGATAAGACGGATATATAATTGGCAGATAGGACAAATGGAAATTGGCAGATTGGATAGATGAATGATTGACAGATAGGACAGATACATGATTGTTAGGTAAGACAGATACGTGATTGTTAGGTAAGACAGATACGTGATTGACAGATACATGATTGAAAAATAAGGCAGATACATGATTGAAAAAAAGACAGACACATTATTGGCAGATAGGACAGATACATAATTGGCAGATAGGACAGATTCATAATTGGCAGATAGGACAGATACATAATTGGCAGATAGGACAGATACATTATTGGCAGATAGGACAGATTCATAATTGGCAGATAGGATAGATGAATGATTGACAGATAGGACAGATACATGATTGACAGATAAGACGAATATATAATTGGCAGATAGGACAAATGGAAATTGGCAGATTGGATAGATGAATGATTGACAGATAGGACAGATACATGATTGTTAGGTAAGACAGATACGTGATTGTTAGGTAAGACAGATACGTGATTGACAGATACATGATTGAAAAATAAGGCAGATACATGATTGAAAAAAAGACAGACACATTATTGGCAGATAGGACAGATACATAATTGGCAGATAGGACAGATTCATAATTGGCAGATAGGACAGATACATAATTGGCAGATAGGACAGATACATAATTGGCAGATAGGACAGATTCATAATTGGCAGATAGGATAGATGAATGATTGACAGATAGGACAGATACATGATTGACAGATAAGACGGATCCATATATAATTGGCAGATAGGACAGATACATGATAGGCAGATTGGATAGATGAATGATTGACAGATAATCCGGACACATTATTGATAGGTAAGACAGATGCGTGATTGACAGATACATGAATGGCAGATAGGACAGATATATAATTGGCAGATAAGACAGATACATGAATTAAAGATAAAACAAATACATTGTTGAAAGCAAAAACAACGATATTATTTATAGATAAAACAGCGATAGGGTTTATAGCTAAATCAATTACATGATCATTGATCCATATAATAGATGCAGGATTGACAGATGTATTGATAGATATATATCATACGTTTGTGATGTATGTATCAGTTTGCGTTCACTCTATTAGGCATCTGATCTACGAAATGTTATACCCACCTCTTCATGTGGTTTAACCTTTACAATATGAAACCTTAAGAATATCAGTATTTTATCAGACGTGGTGTCAAATGGGAGATATATTTTGTAAAATATTAAAGCGGCATCTTCCAGGTACGTAAATAGCATAAATTAGCCGAATTTCGAGTCATCATTAGGTGTTTATAGAAGCTCAGTGAATGATCGGAACCTCGTGAACATTCTAAAATAAAGCTGACAAAGACTATCCATCAAATAACTGTACTGTAGCGCATCTGTCAGCTATTCAAATCTATCATTAATTACATATATACCACCATCAAAGAAATATAAAGTTATTTCAACTTTAATTATCTTAAAAGGAATCATCAAAAATTTCAAAATCTAACATAAATATATAGGTTTATATGTGTATGTATTAATGTTGAAACAATTCAATTAATTTGGCATTTTCAATAGGGAAACTTATTTTATAAGATACAATAAACCAAGCGTGGTACCAAGAACTAAAATTTCGATTTGGAAAATTAACGATTATTATGTTTCTGCTAACGTTTCTGGGAGAGGTGTTTAAACAAAGAAGCTTTTCATAAAAAATCTTTGCGAATTCCTGTTACGTTCACACCACTTGTAGATGTAACGTTATATCCATCATATAGCGATCTAAAAAAAATTCTTCTCACTTCTAATCTTTTTACCTTAGCGTTACCTCTTAAAAAGCAAATCCAATGATAAACAGGCTTTTAAATAGAATGGATTTGACTCCGACAACTAACTGAGTTTCTCTTTAAACCACTAATGCTCATTTAAGAGGAAGTAGTAGACCTCACCCTGTCACATTCACCCCCTCCACGAAGTGACTCGTCCTCGAGTCAAGCATTCGAGAGATATGCCCATGAAGGATGAATGATTTATGAAGGACTTAAAGGTGATGTGACATAGTCCCGGCCGACGTTGGGCTCACAAATTGGAGTTTCTTGCTCTCAAATGGGCCGTCACAAAAAAGTTTCATGTACGGTAACCTTTTCACTATTTGGACAGACAACAACCCCCTGACATATGTTCTAACCTCCGCAAAATTGGATGCCTGTGGCCATCGCTGGCTCGCTTCCCTCGCTGCTTATGATTTCTCAATTGAATATATTCCAGGCGCGAGGAATAGGGATGCCGATGCACTGTCCAGGTAACCGCGTGAGATAATAGACATCAAGTCAGTTTCTGCTATCTGTCATTCCCAACAGACCACACCTTTCATTGAGACCTTGTCATTGACCAATGACGTGTTGTGCCATATGACCTCAGTTGACGACTCTTCTTCCGATGTGGGGGCGGATCACAAAATGCTGACGTTTCAGCAGGCGGACCCTTCAATCTGCTCGATTGTAAGAACTCTTCGCAGCGGTGATCGTCCTTCAAAGGAACTTCTTAAGTCGTTCGATCGTGAGTCAGCCAACATTTTACGTCAGTGGGATTCACTTCGCCTCACTAACAACCTTCTGTTGAGACAACAGGGTAACAGTGGCGACCCCTACTTTCAAACCATCGTTCCTAAACCTCAACGTGAAACTATCATCTCATATCTTCATGACAGTATGGGACATCTTGGTTGGGATCGTACTGTAGCGCTTCTCCGTACCTGGTTCTATTGGCCTGGAATGATGGGTGATGTGGAGGACCATTTTCATAGTTGTCAGCGCTGCATCCTGAGAAAAGCTCCCAATTTTGACAGAAAGAGCGCCTCTTGTGAATGTAGAGACATCTCAACCTATGGAAATGATCTGGATGGACTTTCTGTCACTCGAGCCATCCACTGGTGGTTTCGAAAATGTCCTAGTGATTTCAGATCACTTCACTAAATATGCCGTTGCCATACCTACTCGGAATCAAACAGCAACGACAACTGCAAAGGCACTTTTTGAGAACTTTATTGTTCATTACGGTGCACCAGGCAAGTTGCATTCCGATCAGGGGCGTAATTTCGAGAGCGAAGTGATCAAACAGCTCTGCGGCATTATGGGCATCAAGAAGTCTCGTACAACTCCCTACCATCCTGTGGGGAACAGCTTGGTTGAACGGTTTAACCGCACTCTTCTTGGGATGCTCGGCACTTTGGAAGACCGTGAAAATGCAAAGGTGGAAGGACCACTTGTCCCATCTTACTCATGCCTACAATTGCACAGTTCACGAGTCAACCGGGGTTTTCCCGTTATTACCTCATGTTCGGTAGACATCCTAGGCTACCTGTCGACGTTGCGTTTGGCTTTTCTTTGGCCACCCCACCTCCATCTAGTTATACGCAATTTGTTGCGGATTGGAAGCGCAAACTGAATTCAGCGTATGAACTGGCATCATCAAACCTTGAAAAGGCCCGAGCGAAACAACGGAAGAACTACAATCTCAAAGCTCGTGGTGCAACAGTCGAGGTTGGTGATGTGGTGCTGGTACGAAACGTTGGCATTCGAGGTAAACAGAAGCTGGCCAATCGGTGGGAAGAAACTTTCTATGTCGTGGAGGCACAATCGAATTCAGACATTCCAGTTTTCAAGGTCCGTAAGGAAGGTGCTGCTGAATGTCGTGTTCTCCATCGCAACATGCTTCTTCCGATTGGTTCAGATGGTAAACCAATTCCCAAGCCACGTGGTCTGTCGCCGCAGATAAATGTGTCTGACACCTCCGTTGATTTGTCTCAGTCACTCCTGGAGTCTTCCTCGTCCGAACTGGATGTTGGAGTTTCACACCCTCCAGAGACTGAGCAGTCAACAACCCAGCAGTCAGACATCTCCCTGGATTTGGATATGGTTCAGCCAGACGACCAGATTCCAACTTCACCAACACCAGCTCCGAGGCAGGAAGATCCAACTCTTTCGAATTCGACCGAACCTGAACCTAGTTCCACTTTGGTGCGCCGTCCGCAGCGCTCTCGTTCCAAACCAAAGTGGATGACTGATGGTCAGTGGGAGGTCAAGGAGAATGTTGTTTGGGTTTGATTTGCTTGGTCCTTTGATGAGTTATTTGTATTTCTGCTTTGAGGTTTTTTACTATTTCTGATAATCCATTGAGTTTATGTTTGTCATTTTTTATTCTCTTTTCACCTAGACTAATCTGTCAGATTAGTTAATGGCGAGGACGCCATTTCCCAAAAGGGGGGTGAATGTGACAGGGCATTATTTACATTTTGCCCAAATACTCATATAAAGTCATCATTCATATCATTTCTTCATTTATTATATGTTAAATGTTCATATGTCTTCTGTTGTACTTGTTTTTTAAATATTATCATTATTGGTTTATAATTATTATTTAGATAACATTAAGCACCTTATAAAAGAGTTTGAAAGAGAATATATTATATGATAATATGTACTTTTTAAATATTATAATTATTGGTTTATAATTATTATTTAGATAACATTAAGCACCTTATAAAAGAGTTTGAAAGAGAATTGATTATATGATAATATTTACTTTTTAAATATTATCATTATTGGTTTATAATTATTATTTAGATAACATTAAGCACCTTATAAAAGAGTTTGAAAGAGAATTGAGGCAGATGGAAAAAGATTAGAAAATCACCATACCTGGAAATGAAATAATGTGTTTCCACCTCAGCAACAGAAATTGGAGTGAGATGAGAAACAGGTAGGCAAAGGAAGTGGTAACAGTGGAGTATAGTAGCCAATTAGAAGACAGGTAACACATCAAAGGAAGCCTTTGATGTGATCTATAAATAGAATAGGGGAAGCCCAAGAGGTGGGTAGCCTGTAAAGCTGATCTAAAAATAGAGTGGAAAGTGAAGGGAGTTGCTTGTTGGCAAGGCTCCTGAAGCAGAAGAGTACAGGTGAAAAATGTTAAGGGGTGGCGTTCAAAGGCAAACAAGTACAACAGAAGACATATGAACATTTAACATATAATGAATGAAGAAATGATATGAATGATGACTTTATATGAGTATTTGGGCAAAATGTAAATAATGCCCTGTCACAACTGCAAAGTTTAAAACAAAACAGCATGAAAAGGTTAAGCAGATGAGAACATAACCAGCAGAAAACGTTTCAGTTCTACCTGTTTGTGAGGGAATTTTAATGCTATTTTGGTCACGATGTTTACCTTAATAGAATGTTCACTTGTCCTGGAAAATCCTTTGCGTGACCTCCTTGTGATGTATGTACTTGTAAATCCAGTTGGTCAGTATTCAGGAGTTCAGCATTCCGTACGAAATATACACACGGTTGCCTTTGTTTGTAACATTTGATGAACAAGATCGTTTTATAACTTTTAATGTTGGAGCAAATATTATTTCATAATTCTCCTTGAATACCCTTTGTATAAAGTTGTTCATAATATAATTCATATGAAATAAGAAGCTTAAAGAGGCAGTTGCTCGTTTTAGAGGGAATATAAGATGATGTCAGGAAAATGAAAATAAATGGTTCCAATTGAAAGACAATGTGTTTAAACTAAATGGAGCAGTAATAATTCAAATTTATGACGTAAAGTTTAGCCATGCGATTGATTTTTCTTACACAATATAAATTAAAGGTGTTCACACAAAAATGGCCGCCAATTGATTTCATGTGAATCTTCGTACTTTGTCCTCCGACTAAGGATGATTGGCTTGTGTAATGAGATTTTTGACACTGTCAAAATAAAACATTAAGCATTAACTAACAATTATCAGTGTAAATTATAAAATACAAAATTATCAAAAAACGTGCTACTGCCCTTTTAAGAGTGGTGGTAAAATATTTAGAAATAACATTTAATTTATTCTACATGTTATAGATAAGCAATTGCCCATTTTGCTTAAAGCATTTGTGTGACTTTAAAATAATGATAAAATACTGAACTTTAAAAAGAAAATGTAAATCGATACAACTTTTTAATCTTCACAATTCTCCACAATCGCCAGCGTACAATAATCTAATATTACACATCATTCATTTCCAAAGGCTACGTATTTTTTTTCAACCAAGAGGAGAAAAAATGCAATACTTTAGAATTCTACTAAACATTTTTGGTTACATTCATTTTACAAAGGTGTATTAATTGTCAACCTCGCCTATTGAAACCAGGAACTGACTTAGTGTCCCGTGAGCTGAGACCACCCTGACCCACTTCATGTTGCAACAAGCTCAAATCTTATTATATTTCTCGATCTCCATTATATTCTCATTTCTGGTAATCGGCTTATATTGTAGTTGTTCTCATTCAACCAGGACAGATGTTGCTGGCTTGAAGTCGACAATCAGGTCATGTTAAGCGATTAAGAGTCTCGAAGTTGCAGTTTTGAAGGTTTTTTTAATTTTCATTTCATTTTCATACATATTCTACAGAAAACACTAGAGAAATGCGACCATAATGTTGTTTAAAGTCTCGGATGGACCCATCAGTTTTGTGATAATGATAACTAACAAGTGTTGACGTATGTCCTTTAAGCAGCAAGCTGAGTAAAGTCCTAAAATGTATCCAAACTCATAAAACAATGCAAGAAACGCAGAGACAATTTACCTTAGAGTGTATTACTTTAAGTAAAGGGCAAAACTATCCCATAACGTCAATAGTCATAAAATGAAAAAATTATGTAGACAAAAAGTTGGCGGCAAGCCAAAATTGGTTTTTTTATGTAAACATGTATACTATATAATTTGTACGTCGAAGTTATGAAATTCTATTGTTATCATTTGAAGCACTTCTTTCTGACAATGAATGGCCAAGGAAATGCAGTCTCTTTCACGAAATTCTTTCCCGCTCTTTCTGCAATGCAATGACCTAATGCGACGTTGACGTGCATGTAAATTAAGATTGTATCATATACATTTCTTTTGCATAAAAGTTTAGGCAAAGTTTTAATTTACCAACAGTAAACGATATAATCTCGCCATGTAGAATGAAATTGTAATTCACCACAAGATCCGATCTTCCTACAGAAAATGTTCTTGTTTTCAAGACACCATAAAAGGCAATTGCGTACTCGGTAGCCTCTCCAAACAGGGCCTATTATGGTTTTCACGGTCGAATATACAGGTCATGTACACTTCAGGCAAACGGCTCTAAAATTTGTGTCAATGTTTTCGTTTTCTGTAAAAGGGATCTGTTATGTAATCTCTATGGATTTGACAAGACGATGACGGAAGTGATTAACCTTGATGTAGAGATTTGGGCATTGGTGACACTTTTTCGGCGAAATGGGTCTGGGGGAAACGACTGAAATGACTTAATATGCTGCTCTGATGAATATTTAAATTTCAAATAACGGCAGTTGTTAAGTTGTTATGTTCAAGCAATAAAATGAATATTTACACTTAAATTTGCTCGTTTTATTCCTCTATGTATTGCTTATTAGGTACTGTACGAAATAATACTGAACTGTACTGTACTGTATAATGTATGAAAAACAGTCAGAAAAGCTATGGGTATTTGCGTATTGCGTATAAATGTGTTAACTGCCTTTTGTCAATTGTATGTTTGTTGTATTTTTTTTTTTTTTTTTTTTTGTGAATTGCACATTCCTGTCCCAGGACCATATATAAACAGCCATGCACAAGAAAGTTTAACGCGTTATAAAAACTACAAAGGAAACTTGTATGGTCCATGAAGAGGAGCATTACTGCATCGCACTATACATTACATTGCAATACATTGATGCCAAAGATAGGGATAAATTCTACTGTTGTTATTGTGTCTGTAACATGTGGACTTAATGTGTATATGAAAATGTATAAGCTTGATGTATATGTTGTTTAAGGAACCAAAGAGGTCATGTGAATTCCGAATGACTGAAAATGAAATCCTAGTGTATGTTGTCTTAGGAACCAAAGATGCCTTACTCTTTTTCTTTTTTTTCTCCAATTGATTACTAACAGATTCAATTTATCGTAATGGTAGGATTCGTGCCAGTCTAAACGAGAGTTATACTTTCTTTGTACTGTAGTTCAATAACAGCATATTCAAACTCGTCCTCAATCTGCAATGATCTCTACTCAATCTCAACTCTCTCTAAATATAATCTTAATGTACACATCGAAAAGTATATATCTGAAGGCGTATTTCCTTCAAAGCTTGAATGGCGAAAAATTGTAAATACAACTGCAATATACTCCGAGGAGGACGGATCAGATGTTCAGTCCACTTCTTCAACTGATACATTAAACCTACCTCAGGAAAGTCTCAAACAGAGCAAGAAATGTAAGCCGTTTTAGTTATTCATAAAGTCAGTTCATATATTATATGAATTTACCATGCATAATGTTTGATTGATTTTAATCCACTCTTGTGAGAATAAATATAGTTGAAAAATATCTCATTTACAATATATATAATTATGTTAAAGATTGACTGTCAAAGATTTTGATAAGAAATTCCTACCAATTCACACGTCCAAAATACTCGTACACAGTTTTAAACAATATATATAATTATGTTAAAGATTGACTGTCAAAGATTTTGATAAGAAATTCCTACCAATCCACACGTCCAAAATACTCGTACACAGTTTTAAACAATGTTCAGCCGCTGTTTATCAACCAATGACTATTACGAAAAATTCAGATG
The DNA here is from genome assembly GCA_916613615.1 of Steromphala cineraria. Taxonomy (NCBI): domain Eukaryota; kingdom Metazoa; phylum Mollusca; class Gastropoda; order Trochida; family Trochidae; genus Steromphala; species Steromphala cineraria. The sequence goes on from OU744728.1 coordinate 30,112,828, forward strand.
TAAAGCCATCCTAGTAATATTATATATGAGTTTTTCATATGTAGTTACGTTGTATTAATTCAAACATAATACTTCACAAATTTAATGAGTCATTTCAGTATGTGGGTAGGAACTTTTGATTTCTATGTCGGATCAAATACAGAGAGGATACCAATTTAATTTACCAAATACATGTGTACCAAGTTAATCGAGACATTTCAAACCATTCACGAATGGCAAAGCGACAGATGAAATAAACCTTATAATTGGTAAACTCAATTAAATTTATTATGTAATTGTTGCTAAAATTTCTTGAAATACTTTTAAAGTAGCTGTGATCACTGGCAAGTGACGATAACATTAATTGTTTCGTCACTTGTCACAGTAAACTGATAAGATATCGTCACTTTGGCTTATTCAAGATTTATCTAACTAATAAACCAATTATATTTCATTGATGATTTTACCATCAACAGCAGATAAAATCATGAACTAATTTATTACTTTTTTTTACGTTAAACATTAATTTCATGTTGATTCTGATCCTTTTTTAACATAACATGATAAAACCCTTTTCATTATAAAATTGTAAAGCGAACAAACGACGACTTTTTTTTCATAAGTTTCGTTCTTGCAGGCATCAACGGTGCACCAGCAATTTTGGAACAAGATCTTGGCGGAAATGGTCCCAACCACCCTCCGATATGGAATAGACCTGGAGCCTGAGCAGACCAAACACAGCAGGGATAGTCTTCCATACTGATTCATTTGGCCGATTTTCAACTTTAATAATAAATAATAATAATTAGGGTATTTATATAGCGCACATATCCACACCGAATGCATGCTCAAGGCGCTCCCTGAATTATTACCCTGGTCTAACCCAAGCTGCCGATTAAGCGCTTGATGGGTCCCCTCCAACACTACTTTCACCAGGTACCCATTTCCTGCTGGGTGAACAGAGGCACATTTTGAATAAACTCTCTTGCCTAAGGCGACACCACAAGTTATTCAACTCGTGTCTCAGTGTGGGGCAGGGAAATACCCTTCAAACTCTCAGTTCATTCAGCAAATCCTTCCAGCACGAGTAATCTTTACCGGTGATTGGCGATTTCTGCAGCTGTTGATTGGCGATTTCTGCAGCTGTTGCGTTGCAGGAGGTCATGGTTCACTCTTTGAAGCCAAGGTCACAACATGTCATAATTCATAATGCAAATTGATTGGTTTTTTTAACTTTTTTTAACATCCAATCGCGGTTGACTTGAAAACTTATAAAAATATATTACATTAAATGATTTTTTTTCTTCATTAATTTGCTTCATTACCTCTGACATAATTTTGTTGTGAAAACTTGAATAAGTGAATATGTAAGCAAGAACGTTTTTTCTTTCATCATATAAGGTGGGTATTTCAAGTGCAATAGAGCTATCTAATAAACTTGGTATCCAAATCCGAAAATTTGCGAATATGGTCAAACACTGAAAGTACTTTTGAAAGAAGTATTTTGGAACCGGTCTGCTTTTTTGAAGAAAGTTTAAAACAGTTACCTTGCTGGAAATATAAAAAATATTGATAGTGTTGAGTAACCAGTCGTTATCAATATGAGACGTTTGGCTTGATGGATATCAGGATATGTGCAGCAGCTACGCTGAAACATACATGCATAACTGATGCAAAGTCTATGTCCTTGGCAAACATTTTCGTAAGCGAAAAATCAATATTGTAAAATGTTGCCCACTGTTTACCCTTAACATGGATTTGCCTTTTGCCAATTTAAGATAATTTGATTTTGACATGAAGCGGGAATATGTGAGGCCTTCTCGCTTTTACACCTTTAATTTTTGTTAAATGTTTATTCTAATCATTTTTGCATAAACGGCCAAGTTAGGTTTTTCACTTGTAAGAAATCCACGTGAAATGTTTGACAATTGGAGATGTTTAAACCGGTCCATTGATTTTAACATTCGTACTTGATGTACCAGAATTACAAAATAGTATGTTTATGATGATCGTGTGAAAATGCCATGTGCAGCCTAGTTTCCGGAAAGTTTTTGTAAGGAAGTAACTCTTTCATTCTGTGGATCCTGTTAAGCTTACCAGTCGCACTCAGACAGAGCGGGTGGGAAAATATGAGCTTTATTGTGAATAATAAAATCTAAGAACAAACTTTCAGTCTTGTAAACCTCATCGGGTTCGCATGTAGTATATCTTACATAACCGGTTCATGCGCCTATGTACATGGGTCCAGTTTGCTCGTCTTTGGATCAGGAATCCTCGTTGTGTTTTTGTAAGCGTGTTTGAGGTGAAACATATGAAGAAAATGTCTGTTTACAGTCAAGACCCAAAGAGATTGAGCTAATTATTCTAATGGAATGGAGTTAACAGAGGATGAGATCATGGTAGGCGTACGCGTGTGAGGCATCAATCAATAACAAATTTCAAGAAAGAAAAAAAGATTTTGTTAGAAAATATTTATTCACAGCTTTTTTAAAAAAGCAATAGTAAAATGGATAAAAATGGATTATCACATGAAGAGCTATTGACATACATATAGAAAACCATAGAACTGGACAATTACCCGACCAGCAGGTGAATAGTCTGTTGACGAGGGGGCTGAGAAGTCATTCACACATCACGATGCTTACAAAACAACCATACAGTTGAACTCAGTAGGGCAAAACTGAAAACTATCAATGTCTAGAGGTCCAAACCGACTTTGAACTGTAGCATCAGAACCATCCGCGGAGGACACAATTCCGCCAGGGAAGTATCCCATTGGAGGAATAATTTGTCCTTTCGTGTATTTCCGATTCATAAGAAAGGCTCTTGCAACTCGTCTTCTGATAGCGGCCATGAGAACCATGTCTGGGCTGGTCCGTGCTTGAGGGTAGTTGGGCATGCTGGGACCAGCTGGGATACCGGGAATGTTCTGCATGGCCGGATATCCCGTGAGTTGACCAGTGCCAGCTGAAGGGACCGGGGAGTGTTGACCAGTTGCTTGGTTAGTTCCTTGTTGAGATTGAACCGGCGCTTTGGTTGTTGTTGGTGGTTGAGTTGTTGCTGTCGATTGAACCGGTTGTTTAGTTGTTGTTTTCGTTTGGACTGGTGGTTGAGTTGGTTGTGTCTGTTGGTTGTATACAGGGGGCTGTTGTGGTTGAGCAGGCTGCCTCGGCATTTGAAGACCATTGAAATTCATTGAATTCAGAAAGTTTGGAAATTGCCGATTGTGTTGGGAGAGATAACGTAACAGCTCCAGGAAACCCGGGTTTATGCCATTAAAATCTGTAAACATAACCAGGTAATGATCAATGTACACGAAAAGAAAACGAATGTACATACTTTTCAAATGTAAACAAAAACTTGTAAAACCGCTAAATGAATTAGAGATTTTCAAAGCTATGGTTTTAGTATTTTTGAAAAAGAGCATACATGCACGATTATCGAAATTTCGCATTTCGTCAACAAAGAAAGTGTTTATATCATTCTTTGGTTTAAGACATTTAAGTGATTCACGTATAAAAGTATTAGTATCCCGATGAAACACTTACTCATGGCACAAGTCAAGGAGACGCATGTGAAGGCAAGGGCAAGAGAAAACAGCTGCATCTTGAGTTCTGTAAGTAAAGCGGGCTACTACCTCTCTAGGAACAAACCAGTCGAATAATGTCCATGTGTTGTCCCACTCTTTTATACAGGCTTTTGGACGGAAATGAAAACATTAACTAAACTAAAAACGTCATTCCACTCACGAACTTTCTGTTCCCAACATTCGTCACCTAGACCTTGCAAGCCTGTAATTGCTGCTCCCGTCACCTGTCCACCGGTGACCAATTCATCACCCAGGCAGTACGTCACTGGTGTGTAGAGAACAGAGTATAAGTAATATCCCCTACCTGGCCGATGAGTGGCAGAGCCTATCGAGGATAACACAACTGAAAATGGCTCACGTCAAGTATGCTAGTTGGTTGTTTACGTAAACTGGGAGACTTGTTAATTAAAAAAGATGACGTAAAAACGTTTAAAAACTTTGCAAAAAGCTTATAGTAACATCAGTTTGTGACCATGATTAATGTTTGTAAAATTGTTTTGCAATCTTTGGGGAATGCAAAAAGCAATATGTTTTTGTACGTTCTTGACATGAAATTTAATTCATGCTAAAGGGTATTTCGTAAAATATTACTTCGAGTTTCAATTAGAGGAGTACGAAGTACAATTAGATAATGCATTTGAATTGTTTTCTCCTGAGAAGTTATATATACATTAAGTTACAATACATTATCTATCACCGGATGTCATTGTAGTCACCTAGCGTATAAAATTTTTTTAAAAGGAGCTTTATGATCATTCTAATTAATCAAAATTAATTAAGATTTTATAAAAAAAAGTGTTGTTCTATGCAATGTAGCGCTTTTACACACCATGACACATTATTGATCTAAATTGAAGAATAATTTCTTTATGTTCATCATATATTGTTAATTGATACTATTTATCATTTATAAAAGATACTAATAAAGATACAGTTATACCTTATCTTTACATTTCTCATATTTTTGCATTTTTATAATATATTTGATTGAGTGGACTTAATTGAGTATGTATTTTTTTCCATTTTGTTAAAAATATATTTCTGATCAATTTTAGATTTTATTACATATCATCCGTTGATTCTATGCCGAATTGGATAGACGACTGACGACATAGTTGACGTCATTGAAGAATATTGTCGTATTATGCTAATTTGACAGTTATAAATTAAATGGAAAACTCGTAAAGTTTGACCTCACAGGTACCCATCACTAATCCCAAAATAAAACGTCGGCCCACACGTAGATAGGACAGGTCAGATCAGTTGAAGAACGTATATGTAGCTAGTACACATCTGCGTCATATGTAGGTACACAGCCAGCTAGTAAATCAACTGTTTACACTGGTAGAGGTGACATGAGAAGTGATGAGACAGTTCAGCAGCGATGGTTAACCATGATGAACTCCTTGAATATATTAACAAGTGTGTTTGTGTAGTGTCGTTGGCGACACTATAGGACACTATAATTTCATTCACATTTGTATCACCAATGTTTTGGATGTACAATGTAGATTTTTTTGTTAATCATATATTTTTTTTAATTTAATTGAAATTATCTTTGAATTATTTGAAAAAGTATAGGATTCCCATCTTGAAAACACAACGAACCCCTGTCAAACTCTTCTCTCTGACAGGGTGGTCTCCTTTTCACCTTGCACTGCGAAGATGCTAGTGTTTAACGTATTTACTTTATCAAACTAAATTTGTATTTCCATGTTCATGATAACTATAATATAAAAATAAAAATATGAATATAATTGTATTCATGATATTATCGAAATTTTATTGACAATGGTCAAATTGATTAAAGAACAGTTATGATCAAGGACTATGTAAAACAAAATTACATTCTTTGACCTATTGAAAATTGATTCTACAATCCTAAAACTTTCTAAATCTTAAACTTTATATCCCCCATAAAAGAACTTTTTGCAATTTACTGTTTAATACACTGTATAAAGAGGTAGTTCCAACGCATTCACAAAACATAAACAACAAAGTCGAAAACCTTTCATTAAATGAATACTTTTGTAACGTCTCCCTTGAGAAAAACAAAATTAGGTACATGTGATGTTGATGATAACTTTTCAAATGTTTAATATCATAAATGTTATAGTAATTCGGAGAATTTATATTAAATGTACAAAATGTACAACAAGAATTGAAGGAGTTTTTTACTTGTATTACAATTGATCAACAATAGAAAGAATTAAGTGTTATAATACATGGTGTCCCCGTATAAGGTGTTAATGTCCTCGTAGAATATGGTTTCCTATTGTCTCAATGCGGAGATTAATATGATATACTATGTTTCTGGCATTTCTATTTTGTTGTACGGGAAACTATTCATATTAGAAATATAAAACAAATTTGGAAATGAGTAGCTTAAAGAAAGGATGGAGCAACAGCAATATTCGAAATGATACTATCAATACATGTGTACGTTAATCATGAATGGTGGTACTCTCTTTAACAAAACATGTATATATTCAAAGACTTTTTTGTGATCTCCGGCGATGATGTTTGATAAGCAAAACTGTTGAAGTTATTGTGGAATTTTAACTGATTCTAATTAATATGTAATACTATATATGCTCAGCCTCGGTTCTTAAATTCAGTTATTTTATTATACTTCATGTTATTATTAATCAGTGACAGCAATTTTCGTATCTGAGCTCAACCCTAAGTTCCCTTATAATCTATATACACTATTGACAGCAACTTATTTTCTATTAATCAGGGTAAGCAACACTGTATTTATGAAGCATAGAAATAAGAAGATAGAAAGATAGAGGAAGATAGAAACTGGATATTTGAATAATTATGATACATTTATTCAATCAGTGAACCTTATGAAAACGTACGTTGATCCATATCGTTAACGACATTGGCTTACGTTTGGGCATTTTTCAATGCTTCACATAGAGACCTACATCTTGTTTTAAAATATGTGCATTTACAATACAAACAAAAACGAAATGATAATAAGCTTCTGTCAGATGATTATGGCGCCATGTTTTTTCAACAAAAGTATGACCCATTTGAGGGGGGAAAATGGTACTAGAAAGTACACACACAATGTACCTAGGATATATCCTTTAACAAGTTTGTCTTGAAATCAAAGGGTACGAAATACTTAAGGTGGAGCAACCTTTCAAAATTTAGTTGTTTTTTTCTCGAAAAATTTACTTTTCAAGGGTAAACAAAAGAAACCTGAGCGAGGAATTTCATAATGTTAGCATTACCGCTCCCGGACAGTTATTTCCGGTCACAAAACGTGTTAAACTTGCAAATTTGAACATTCAAAACTTACCAATCAAAAACTATGTATATATTTAATAAGTATTGTTGAAAAAAATCAGAAAGACAAAATAATATAGAATATTGGGAAAATTTAAATAACTTCAACAAGTTCGTTCAGCAAATACGGATGTTTTGATAATTGCCGTTCTAATTTCGCTTTGGATACATTTTAGGAAGAGGGGTATCTTTTAACTGAAACCTTTAGTTTACCAAAATCCGTCAACGAAATCGAAAAAAGTCATTTTCACTCGTCTTAGGCTTGGTCATTGCATATGCACCGCATACAGGCATCCTTTAGAGAGAGGTGTATTTTAGTTGTGTACCCATTGTTTCACAAATAAAATATTATTTTTCTCTATGAATGTCAAAACGGTCAACATCAGGACCCCAAAGAAGTTGTTATGTCACAATCAAATATCTTCTCGGTTATATCAATAGTCGGAGAAAACTTGATGTTGGCGAGGTTCAAAGATCAATTTCAGATTATGTCAGAAACACAGGCAAATGTGATATTATCTAATTTTATATTCTTCCATATTTTTAATCCATATTTAACAACATATTTAAATGCAGTTCGCATAAGGGCCATTCGGGTCCAAACACCGCCCTTTAATCCTCCTCTAGTACTTACCTACCTAGTTTTACTCTAGAAGAAATAACAAAAAGGGGGTTTAGATAAATGTTTGGTTTAAAAACATTTTGTGACAAATTATTGAACATTTATGGTATAAAGTTATGGTGAAAGTAACAAAGACATCTAAAAAATTAGATTATTCACTGATTTTAAACGCATCCGAAACATAAAACGAGTATAACGTCTTAATCGTGTTATTTAGAAAGGATCTTGTCACATGGAAACGATTGTTTTACATGACACATAAGACATGATTTATGTCATTTGACAATTCAATTGCAAATTGTTCATTGTGCATGGTCACGCTCTCTTTTGAGTCACAAAATTCCAAGCACTGTAATGATTAACCTTTGCTTATACAACGTGCAGTCACTGTGACTATTGTCAACAAAGCTCTTGAACCATTACATTTGCGATATACACTCAGGGTTTAAAGAAACGATACCAACATTTCAAGAAAGTAAAACAACTAAATCACCTTCGTTGAAATTCGACTTTACATCATTGATAGCATCCGTGTAGTGAAGTTACTGTAGAAAGCAATCAATTTATCAGAGTATGATACCTAATAATATGTGTTCATGTCTAGTGAAATACACTTGGGGTCCGTAAAACGTTGGTCAAAGCAATTCTAAATGAAATTAAATAAATAATAAATGGAGATTTTTTAAACTCGAAGATGTTTTTCAATATACAATAGAGATATTGGATACTAATAGAAACCAATCTATAAGAGCATCCCTGTGGGACGGTACAAAACAAGTCAAAACGCCATTTTTCATCCTTTTTTCTTGCCTAGATAAGGATATTCAAAACGACATTTTCTGTGAAAAGTGTTCTTAAAAAACGTCAAAACTTAGTTCAGTTGGCTGCTTCAGACATGAAGTAACGCCGTTTCAGTCATAACAATTATCTTGAATTTATATGGTACTGTTTGATTTTGACCGTTCATGTGTGTTATCCAAATCAAGTGTTGGAACCCTTTGTCGTCGCCTGCAACTCTCTGCACCGTGGTGTCCCCGCTATTGTAAGCTGTTTAGCATAAGCGGGACGGTAACGATTTTGCAGTGATGACGCGCTGAAGAGTCCTAGCCTGGGGCGTTATTTGTTGATAATCGTGTAAATACAGTCTCGTACAGATGGGCAGACATGGGTCAAATCTATTTATAGAACAAGGAAGAGGGGTCAAGAATTATCATCGTGGGATTGACGTATGTGAATGAATTTACGTTGTCTTGATACAAATCAATTCTCACATTGGGTATATAAGGAGGATATGTGTATCATCTTCATTCAAACTTTGGAGGGAAAGTAAATTGCAACTGCAGGCCTAAATAGTTAAATAGTGAGTACATGTATAAATAAGATTCTATATTTGAACAAATCTTTTGTATTTATATATTTATTGAATTGTACTTTAAAAACAAGTATTTAAATGTGCCTTTATAAAGGCAAAATCATTTTTTTGTATAGAGAATTTTGATTTTCCCCTCGTAAACATGCCACAACATAGCCAAACATACTTTTGAACTGTCCGTTTTGAAGGTAAATCTTTTTTAGATATTTAGTATATAAGCAGTCTATCTTTGAGGTGCATACAAAAAAATTAAATCCAAATCAACAAAAATAAGGAATACCTAAATTAATAAATGATTAAAATGAATAAAGTGACATATTATATTTCATATCTAAAATCCTGCTTCTATTTTTTCACAGAATCAAAGATGAGGACTACATTTCTAACAGTTATTGTTTACCTCTCCTTCTCGGCGTCTGCGATGAGTAAGTATAAATAACCTTTTACTTATATAAAACATGCAGCAGGCAACAACAACCAATTTATAAATGAATTGCTTACAAGTTTATTATTTTTTCAGCTTTCTACAATCGATTTTTAAATGACGGCTGATATTTTTAACATTTGTATATGAATGATTTGATTTATTTTCAGATTTCAACATCGGAGGGCAAACTTTGAGTTTCTATGACATCTTGAGGTTACTTTCGCTGTATTCACAACAATCAAACCAGTTTAACAATCATATTCCAATATCTCAGGAAGCAATGTTTCCACAAAAAAGTTCATATCCCATACAGTCGCCAGCATTGAACCAAGAATCAACGACTACAGTCCAGCAACCGCAATGGCCTACATCCCGAGTTCCACCACATCATCAACAAGGTACCTCAACGCCACCAACAAGTCAACCCGGACCACAAGTTACCACCCAACCACCAAGTCAACCCGAGCCTCAAGGTTCAACCAAAGCAATAAGTCAACCAGAGCCACAAGGTTCAACCCAACCAACTAGTCAACCTGGACTACAAGGTTCAACCCAACCACCAAGTCAACCCGAGCCTCAAGGTGCAACCCTATCAACAAGTCAACCCGAGCCACAAGGTACTTCCCAACCACTAAGTCAACCCAAGCCACAAGGTACAACCCAACCACCAAGTCAACCCGGACCACAAGGTTCAACCCTACCAACAAGTCAACCCGAGCCACAAGGTTCAACCCAACCACCAAGTCAACCCGAGGCACAAGGTCCAACCAAAGCAACAAGTCAACCCGGACCACAAGGTACCTCAACCCAACCAACAAGTCAACCCGAGCCACAAGGTTCAACCCTACCAACAAGTCAACCCGAGCCACAAGGTTCAACCCTACCAACAAGTCAACCCGAGCCACAAGGTACAACCCAACCATTCAGTCAACCCGAGCCACAAGGTTCAACCCTATCAACTATTCAACCCGGACCACAAGGTTCAACCCTACCAACAAGTCAACCCGAGCCACAAGGTTCAACCCAACCACCAAGTCAACCCGAGGCACAAGGTCCAACCAAAGCAACAAGTCAACCCGGACCACAAGGTACCTCAACCCAACCAACAAGTCAACCCGAGCCACAAGGTTCAACCCTACCAACAAGTCAACCCGAGCCACAAGGTTCAACCCTACCAACTAGTCAACCAGAGCCACAAGGTACAACCCAACCATTCAGTCAACCCGAGCCACAAGGTTCAACCCTATCAACTATTCAACCCGAGCCACAAGGTTCAACCCTACCAACAAGTCAACCAGAGCCACAAGGTACAACCCAACCAACAAGTCAACCCGAGCCACAAGGTTCAACCCAACCACCAAGTCAACCCAAGCCACAAGGTTCAACCCTATCAACTATTCAACCCGAGCCACAAGGAACAACCCAACTAACAAGTCAACCCGAGCCACACGGTACTTCCCAAACAGTAAGTCAACCCGAGCCACAAAGTTCAACTCAACCACCAGTTCAGCCTGAGCGTCAAGGAACAACCCAACGAAATATCCTTGATATGCCAAATGTTCCCAACATGCCAATTTTGACAAATATTCCAAATTTGCCAACTGTACCTAACATGTCAAATATACCAAATACGCCAAATGTGCTTAATTTGCCAAATGTACCAAATGTGCCTAATATGCCCAATGTACCAAATATGCAAAATGTGCCTAATATGCCCAATGTACCAAATATGCAAAATGTGCCTAATATGCCAAATTTACTAACCATGCCAAATGTGCCTAGTATGCCCAATGTACCAAATATGCAAAATGTGCCTAATATGCCAAATTTACTAAACATGCCAAATGTGCCAAATATGCCCAATGTACCAAATATGCAAAATGTGCCAAATATGCCCAATGTACCAAATATGCAAAATGTGCCTAGTGTGCCCAATGTACAAAATATGCAAAATATGCAAAATATGCCATATGTGCCTTATATGCCAAGTGTACCAAATGTGCCTAATATGCCAATTGTTCCGTCCATGCCGAGCCAACCAAATATGCCTGTTTTGTCAAAAATGGCCACCAAGGCGAAAATGAATCAACAAATTGCCATGGCTAAACTTTTTGGGCGTAAATACGCCTTTGGCCAAGTGATCCCTAAGATGGGAGTCTTCCCTGGTGGGGTTGTCATAGATGCAGATGGCTCTGATGCCACAGTCCAAGGTCCAACTGGATTACTCGATATCGACGGTTACAAATTTTGTCCAACTGAATTCAATTGTATGGCTGTTTTATAGATATTCACCTGCTATCTTTAATCGTTCAACTGCTGTTACCGAATAGTGAAGCTTCGTGCTGGTCAAGGGGTGGCTTCACTAAAGTTTATACATTTAAAAGTTCATTTTTCTACAAATTATATGTTTTGACAGTATTATTTTTAATAAACGAATAAAAGAAAGAGTTGTTTTTTCTATATTTCTTTATTAAGCTAATCGATATTTATCTATTTGTTAGTTATTTGAAGGAGCCCTTTTCATAATGTCCAAAAACATATAAATTAGTAAATAACATACATATTAACGCGTTGTCCTCCTCACGAAAACATGCAAGTGCATTGTTTTCATCAAAAAAAGTTTATTGCATTGTCTCATTTTACAGGATTTCATTCAACACAAATGAACATATTTCTTCAAGTTCACAAGAGAGTTGCGGTAAAGGGTTAACTACTTGAATACCACTGATCAATAACTCGGCAAGTAAGAACTCATTATCTGTAAATCCACAAGTTGTTGGGTAAGAAATAGAGCAAACCTAACTATCATCTTTTTTTGCAATTATGTATATTTTTGCCGAGAACTAAGATAGTTATACCAGGAGGCAGAAAATATACAAGTATGTACAATACGTTGTATTCCTTTTGGAAATAAGACTAATTTTAACAGTTTGTAAAGACGTAATCCTCAAATGGTTGTGCTTGAAAGATAGCATGTGTATTCTTATCATATTTTTCAAAACATGACATATAATGAATGATAATGTTCACTTATCTTGTTTGCTTTCAATATACATTCAGCAGAAAGGATACAAACTTTAAGACAGCGCTGTATACTTGAAGTTGTTAACAGTTTCTCACAGTTCAATTCATCAGAGTACGCTCATTATATAATTATACTCTTACGCATTTCCCAATACACTTCAAAGATAGCTTTTACAAAATGTTTGATTTAAACATATTTTATTCATGATGAAAAGGATGAGGAACAAGTTCTCCAACTTAGAATACCTTCTCCTTAGAATGTACATGGATGAGTTACAATGTTTTGCAAGGATGACAGAGCATGAACATCAAGACAGATAAGAAATTGAAAATGAAAATACAAAAAAAGATAAAACTGATATATTACAAGAATCACTAATCTGTCTCACTAATGAATGATTGTACTAACTTAAATACATTTATATTTTGACAAGGTGATAGGTCGGCACTTCCTTCCAACAAAAGTTTAAGGTTAACTGGTACACCTGCGAATGTACATATGCGCTCTACTGATAACGTTAAGTTTAATCTTTGTTGAATGTACATAGGAGCATTTAAAAAAATAGTGATAAGAATTCTCAACAGGATATCCACATGGACAGCTGGGGTCATATTTATTCCAACTTTATATAAATCAAAGTTTAAGCAACTCACTGCATAACGCAACTTGGTATGGATAATATTAAGGTTTCTTTTACCAAATGAAAAGTATGTGGGCGCACGGGCATTGTTATATGTAATATGTGATATAAATCGTGAAATACTTTCTAGGTTTCGAATGGTGGTTGGTAGGTTATTCCAAGAACTGATCGTCGACGGAAAAAATGATTCTTTTGAATGTTTAAGTCTTGCGATAGGTATTGATATATTTTGAGAACTTCGTAGATTATAACTTGATTTTGAACCCACATTTATTGGTAGCAATTCGTTCAGATACTGGGGCGTTATAGAATTTTGGATTTTATACATCAAACACAATTTTCGCTTTCTCCTTTGTTCTTGTAATATTTCCCAACCAGTTTCATAGTAAAGAAATCTAATCGGTGTATATTTTGGTACACCAGTAACTATTCTTGCCGCTTGTAACTGAATCTGTTCAAGCTTATTTGACTGTTCAAGAGTACAACCGTCCCAAACTTCACTAGCGTATTCAAGATGTGGACGAATAAACATGATATAAATCTTATTGAGAGTGTCTCTACCCAACGAATATTACAAAATGTTTGTATCTAATTTAAAAATCAATCTAATATAATGATTTCATTGTACATTGCTAATTACAGTTATATTGAAATGGTTAGACCTTAGTTTTCTGCTTTCAAAAATATTCTTTCCCAAATTGAATTTTGAAAATACAATAAAACATGAAAATAGTTAATAGAAAATGAATACAACCCCTAGTTCTCACAACACATTCTGCAGCAGAACTCTGAAGTATTCACTTATGCTACAGCATTATCTAACAGCAATGCTTTAAATCCTGCAGCAACCTACTTTAAACGGCCAACCATTACAATGTTGGTTAGAATGTGAAATATTACTTTTAAATGAGACTATACACGCGTTGAAGTCTAACATCTTGAAAGTTTGCGAAGCATGTATGATGAACTGTGACCCTGATCACATTCTTATATATATAAAATGAGAGTTTCATATATCATCTACTTTTAGTTTTGTGCTCCCTTGCATAAGTATAAACGAACAACTCAGCACGATGATAAACTTCAATTACATTATTCATATATACTCCCTCAAAAAAGAAACGCACAGAGGTAAAATTAGGTACACTATTTCTTTATTTCAAATGACAATTACTGACTGCACACACATGGTACGTAGTCCAAACTTTGCATGGTGAGAGTCAACTGTTATCTGCAAGACGTGAATGTACTGTTATTTCACCACAACGTCAATGTTACACGTGACGCTGGCTGTAACGTCAATACCTATTGTGACCCCCGTTTGCTTGGAGCACTGCTTGACATCTCCTAGGCATGGACTGAATAAGTCTACGAATTGTCGCCTGTGGTATTCTCGCCCATTCATCCTGCAAAGCGTCACGTAGTTGTTGAAGTGTTTGGGGTCGTGGATGTCGCCGTCGGAGTCGTTTATCGAGAACATCCCACAAATGTTCGATCTGGTTTAAATCAGGAGATTTAGAGGGCCAAGGAAGCACTGTGATGTTCAGATTGGCGAAGAAGTCCATTGTGATGCGGGCTGTATGCGGTCTGGCATTATCTTGTTGAAAAATTTGTCTTTGTGGGTTGAGAACTGGAAGGAGGTGATGTTGCAGAATTTCATCTCTGTAGCGAATGGCTGTTAAATTACCCTGGACATGAACAAGATCAGTCTTACGTTGATAGGAAATCGCTGCCCACATCATTACACCACCTCCGCCGAATCTGTCTACTTGTGCGACACAGTTACGTGCAAAACGCTCATTTCGGCGTCGATAGACCCTATTTCTACCGTCATGACGTTGCAGCATGAAACAGGACTCGTCACTGTACCATATTCTCTGCCAGTGTCTCAAATCCCATCTTTGGACATTTCTGCACCAACGTACACGAGAACGGCGATGGTGACGTCGTAGTACGCATCCTACGTAAGGTCGTCTTGCACGTAATCCACTCGCTCTTAGTCGATTTCTTATAGTCTGTGCTGAGATGTTACGTAGTCCTGGAATATTCCATGCGGTTTCCGTTGCTGCCACTGTCCTATTGCGTAGATGGATCAACCGGATGTGACGATCCTGGGCTGCAGTTGTAACCCTTGACCTACCACTTCTTGGGCGGTCCCGGGTGGATCCAAGTTGTTGGTAGCGATTTCTAAAACGTGAAATCGTACTGTGGTGGACATGGAAGTGACGGGCAACAGATACAACCGACTCTCCAGCCTCTAGACGTCCAATTCCAATATTACGATCTTCAGCTCCCAGTCCAGGCATTTTGATTGACGCCGTGTTAACACAATATTGCGACTAGAAATATCGCAGTGCAATTTCTTTATATACCCAAGGGTAGAGCACAAGTTCACCAAGTTGCACCTGCATCACTCTTTCTCACTTTTTTCCACATAGAAATTTCATGCATTTCGGAAAATTACGTGTTTACGGTCCATATTGTAACAAAGTGATTTGTTTTGGCGATGGTGTACGAGTTAAAACCTGCATTCAACATGTTTGGCTATCAAAACTAGATATTTTTCAGTTTGACATGAACAAAATACCTATAACAACTTACAATTTATCCGTGCGTTTCTTTTTTGAGAGAGTGTATATCTTCAAAATGAGTGTTAAAAGAATAACAAACATGTAGGAGGAAATCATATCGTTGTTATTGTTTAACACTCGTTTTGAATATATGCTTCTGTACACCTGAAGACCCTCATTTCATATATACCCCTTATTTCAAGTATATGTATATATATATATATATGATGAAAAAAATACTTCAGACGACACTTGCTGTAGGTATCATTATAATGATGAATACTTCAGACGACACTTGCTGTAGGTATCATTATAATGATGAATACTTCAGACGACACTTGCTGTAGGTATCATTATAATGATGACTGATATGATACCTACAGCAAGTGTCGTCTGAAGTATTTTTTTCATCATATCTACATTTACTTCACGTGAGACTTCGTTATCTTTTTACCTATATATATATATATTTTTTTTTTAAAAAGAGAGTTGGTTTCTCACGTGAAGAAAGGTTGTATATGGGTAATTCTCACGTGAATAAAGGTTGTATATGGGTAATTCTTGACAAGACCCACATAATGGTCGAAATGAATTCATCGTATTAAAGAAAATTGATCCAGTCTGAACCATCTGATGTTTACTCTTTACCCATATATATATATATATATATATATATAAACAGTTCAAATGTGTCCAACTCTATCAATCCAAACCTCTCTCTCTGTTATTGGCCTGGCTAAACAATAAAGTACATTTTGGACTGCATAGGTATATCTAAATGGTAAAGTGCATCGGTTTTACCATCTACGTGTTGTGAAAACAACGATGAGTGATTGATCGATATACGCGATATGAACAACAGCCAAAGAATATGTTATATTTTATTGAAGATGTTATCTTATCGTGACATCTGCTATTTACTCATGTAATTATATAGACAAACTTACATAACAAACAAAACGAAAACGAGTTTTCTTCTCAAGATTCAATGATAAAGAAGATAATAAATAATATGTTAATTCAGATATATGGCACACCTATTACATTTAATATTCATTTTTTTCTTATCATCTTAAAGTAGATCTTGAATATTTAATCAGTACGTATGACGATATTTCAACACACTTAAAATAGTTCAGAATAGTTTAACTTTGACCTCTCTATGTTATACATTCATCACTTAGGTATTTGTCAAAATTTATTGATTTATTTTTTGACTCATATATGCATGTGCATAACATGAGATGTCAGTGTGATTGATATGAGGGATGCTAATTACAACGTTCTACTTCAATAATTACTAAGCTCAAAAACACGTAATTTACCTCTTATTTTATTAATATATTCTAAAGAATAATGGTATAGACGGAATAATTGATTTGGAATAAGCGTCCGTATCCCGTAACCAGTTCATAAACTTACGTTGCCAGGATAATCACTTGCTGCAGTTTCATTAGTTTCTTGAAGTCATTTTTTTAAACATGTTTTATGGACAGACAAATAAACATGACAATATTGCAAAATCTATACAGTTTTAATTTTAGATTTTACGTATAAAGTTGCCTTATCTTTTGAGATTTTGATAACAAGATGGACATGTTTTGTCATGTTATGTTATCTCATATCATACTTTGGACTGGAAATTAATGCTAGAAAGTTATGATGAAAGTTTCCATTGATATTCTTATCAATCAGTGTTTTCCCCAAAAAGCTATAAACTTCTCAAATTAAAAGTACATGGTATTCATTTTCAAAAAATACTTATTTTTAGATAAAGATAGAGGACAGAATCTTTCTTCATATGGTGTGGCTTGATGTCTTCCTGTGTTGACAGCTATTCTAAAGTTACTGCATCTGAAGCGTGATAAAATCCTCTTTAAGTGAGATGGTAGTGCCGAGTCAAGATAATATTCAACAGTCAGTAGGGATTTAAAATGTTTATATGAATAAGAATCAGATAGGTTACATTAACAATCCAGGTTTGTTGCAGGTTATCAAATAGTCTCTGTTTAAACATAGAAATGAAAATCTTTATCTCCAACATCCATGGAATGGTAATCCATGCAAAACTGAATCCAAATTTGAATAAAATGTGTTTATATGAGTGGCCCAAGAGGTGCGTCCAACATCATCAAGATCATGTAGCACTGGTGGGGTAGTCTCTCTGGGCCCATTTGTGTCAGCTGACACCAGCACTTGACAGCTCTTGTCATCTGAGTTCTGCCACATTCTCCAAAAACCATTGCATTACATGTATTCCTTGAAATTTTAAGGAAAGCTTTACATATTTTCACATGAACATTTTCAATCATTTTACTGTGTTTAATTCCCAAAGATGTCTGATCAATAGTATGATATAGGAGTAACAATAATGTCAAATACCTTGAATAAATATTTGCAGTGGATATCACCAAGTGTTCTCTTTTATCTGTTTATAGCCGTTATAGCTCTACCACTCTGCGAAGCTAGACAAACTAGAGTTTTGGTGTAAACATAACTCCTACATACATGTAGGAGGATAAAACATCAATATTTTCACCACTTTTCATAATTCTTAGAGGTCCACCATTTCCCAGTACCATTATTTTTGTTTTCTGTTTCTGAGCAAAGTAAATTTAGCTAAACAGCTGAAAAAGCAACAAAAGACATATCATCTGCAAACAATATGGCAAATACATTTTTAAAATCTTGTGAGATAAAGACTCCTTTGGAAAGAAGGCCTTTGATCTTTACAGTAACAACGCTAGAATCGTCGTTTAACAAATCTAGTTGAAACCATTGCAGAAGTGTTCCACGGGAGTGTGAGCCAACTATTAACCCGATAGCCTCTGATCGGGCTACGCCCTCGCGAGGTTATTTTCCATAACCCCTCGGTACCGGGTTATTATTTATTACTTACGCTTCAGGTTCAAAACAATACAGTCGTGTCTTTGGCGTTCTTATTGCCATGGAAGTGATATATTTGATATTTTATCACTAAAAAGGAGGTTTTACTTAAAATCATTATAAAAACGTGATAAACCAACTATTCAAAATTCTCTTTAAAGTGAAATCAGTAGCCCTAAGTCAGATATGAAAATTGGTATGAACAAAACAGTGTTCTTTTTAGTTGCAAACAAAATAACATGAATCATGAACTTTTTTCGGAACACATTAGTGAATAGATATTATGAGATATTTGAATGCTTGATTCAAATCAAGAAACAAATCTATAATTATGCTTCTTCCAGTTGCCTGAAATTAATAGAAAATTCATTGTCGAAATACTGAAGAGTTTTTTTAAATTACTTGTCACAGCGGTTAACGCAATTTTCAGGGTTTTCATACAGATGTCACTAGACTTAAGACGACCAAACTAAACAACCATCGGCACATATTATTTTAGTTAGTTTGTTTGAAACGCATATACTTAAAAAAAATTATCTAAATTTAAAGTTCACCTAACATATTGGCACATATTACTTTGAAGAGAAATAATGCTTTACTACAAAACTTAGCAACAATCCAGCCTCACCCCTTAATTCTGAGAAAATAAGTCATCCATAGGACCTGCACCAGAGAACGACAGTGATCGAATCAAGCATTCTTTTCGTTGAATAATTATTACTATATGCCTGCAAAGAATCTTTATCACAAAGTGTGTTTTTCTTTTACAATCAAAAGGGGTGTTTTTGTCATTTAAACTCAAAAACGTGAAATCTCCTTAACGTCAACGTCCACCCATGGTTTGAAGTACACAAGTGAAATATGTACATCACTAGCTGACGCGCCTACTATATATATAATAGACAGGTTGACGAGCTCTTTTTTATGTAAGTAATATCTTATCTATAAATGTTTGTATTCGTATTTTGACATATTAACGTGTCCTTTTTTCAAAAAAATGTGATGAAGACATTCAAGATCTTTTAATGAGTTTATTGTTTACACAGGATATGTGTAAATGAGATGGTAAAGGTCCATGATAGATAGTTCACCAAATGACGGGAGATGATGTATATACCCAATCAATCTACATGTACGCTTGAACTCAAAATACCTCGTAATGAGAAATAAAATAGTGCCATTAATGTTCTATGTAGCGACTTGGCGACTAGGCGGGTAATCGATAACTAGACTTGACAATCGCGAGCTGGTAAGTCATGATCCTGTTTACTGATATGAACTAAAAATACAATATAGTTAATGTATATACTATCGTTCTTTGTTTAAAAGTTCGTTTTCATTGTATTTTACGCCTACGTCTCTTCAAATCTTATTTCATGGTTATCAAAGTAAAAACAAAACAAAAAAACATGTTCAATGATTTTGCTTAATATGTTTTAATTTTTGAGGATATTCGGCATTCTTTTGATATTATCAAAACGCTGAGTAACTTGCGATCGGAAAGGCTTAAATACTAAAAGTAAAAATTTTATGACGTGAAGGTAATTATCAAGCGAATTTGGTGATTGGATAGACATAAAGTCAGAAATGAATACCATAAGAATGTTCTATATTACTTATTTGTTTGTATTGAAGACTTATGATTATTCACCAATGATATTATTCATGTCAGCAAGATTTATCCCAAATCATTGTTACTTACGAGGGGCGTTCGATAAGTGTTGCAAATTCAATATAAAACCAACTAGCGTAGTCAATTTTTTACTTTTATTTTTCAATATAGTTACCCTTCACCTCAATACACTTATTCCATTTGTCTTTAAGACTTTTGATGCCGCTTTTGTAGAAGTCTTCCGTTTGCCCCCCTAACCACGCCTCTGTGGCAGCCTTGACGCCTTCGTCATCCCGGAAGTGCCTTCCACGTAGGGCGGATTTCAGGTTTCTGAACAGGAAGTAGTCACTGGGGGCTAGGTCTGGGCTGTAGGGTGGGTGGTTAAGCTGTTCGAATCCACAATCACTTATAGCGGCCTGTGCAACTCTTGATTTGTGGACTGGAGCGTTGTCATGCAAAATCAGAACACCACGTGTCAACATTCCAAGGCGTTTCTGTCGAATTGTCTTTCGCAATTCTTGCATTAGGTTGGCATAATATTGACAATTCATTGTAGTTTTGGTTGGCAAGTAATCAATTAATAATATGCCTTTTGCATCCCAAAAGATTGTCGCCATAACCTTGCCAGCTGATGGTTGAGTGCGAAACTTCAGGGGGAGGCGGTGAACTCGGGTGCTTCCATTGCTTGGATTCCAGTTTAGTTTCCGGGTCCCAGTGGTGGATCCAGGTTTTGTCACCTGTCACCAGACGAGACAAAATCCTGGCTTCATCCGCATTAAACCGACCCAGGAGCTCCATGCAACTTTCGGTTCTTTTCTGGCGATTTGTGCTGTGAGGTTTCTGAGTACCCATCTTGCAGATACCTTGGACATACCAAGATGGTCATGAATTATTTTTTCAACACTTCCAACTGATATCTGGAATTCCAAAGACAGTTCAGAAACTTTAACACGGCGGTCAGCTAAAATTCGTCTTTCGATAGCGGCAATAACTTCCGGTCGGGTGAATTCAGATGGCCTGCCTGACCGTGGGTCATCGTCTAAGGACTCCCTGCCCCGCTTGAACTGAAGAGACCAGCGACAAACTATTGAAAAGTTAGGAGCATCCTTACCCATCACATTACACATACGATTATGTATTTCTGTAGCTTTGCATCCCTCTTTAGTAAGGAACTTGATCACAGCGCGTTGTTCATGTTTGAGACAATCCATGATTATTGAGACCCCTAGGTCAGCGCAGCTATTATATCTAAATAATTGTTATGTCTAGAAATTGTTTTGACATGTGTCAATGTTATGTTTTGACTATACTAACACCTGCTATAAGCTGACACTGTTTATGTAAACACCAATGCCCCGCTTGCAACACTTATTGAACGCCCCTCGTATTTATTATCCCCCGCCACCAGGTGGAAGGGGGATAAAGGTTTGGGCTCCGTCCATCCGTTCGTCTGTACATGTCCTTCCGAGTTAAAGGGAACAGATTTTCTCAAAAACTATTTAAGATAGGAAAAACCAAACATGATGTGTGTATTCAGGGAATCAATACCTTTATGGAGATTGAAAATCAGAACTGTGCAATTATTTTTCAACAGAGCTTTTGTCCTTGTTCCATGTTTTGGACTCTGTTGGATCAAGGGGGACAATTTATCTCAGAAACTATTCAAGATAGCATAACTACATTTGCTGTGTGTCTTCAGGGTATCAAAATCTTGATGGAGTTATAAAAATCTGAAACGTGCAATTATTTCTACGAAGTTATCGCTCCTGTTCCGTGGTTTTGACTCTGTTCGAAGGTGTCATCAAAGGGGACACTTTTTCTCAGAAACTATTTAAGATAGAATCACAAAATTTACTGTTTGTCTTCAGGGTACCAATACCTTGACGAGGTTCCAAAATCAGAACAGCGCAATTATATTTTACAGAGTTATTGCCCTGCTCCGTGTTTTGGGACTTGACATTTCTGCAATTACATATTACAGAGTCATGACCCATGTAGGAAAATGGTGGGAGCAATCAATACATTGGCAATCAAAACTAGAAGAATACGACACACTGTGGCTTAAATTAACCATATCAGTGTGATTTTCCTCATATTTTCTCTATATTATGGTTAAATGTTCATATCATTTAATCTCGATGCAAGGTTTGTGAGGTGAAGTGAAATGTCGTCCATACATCACATCGAAGATGATGAATGACTGTTCAACACGCCTTGAAGCTTATCATAAAGAATTCAAAATGACACCTGATAAATGAGTCACTGTCATAATTGTTCATGAAACACGGTTGATATCTCAATTTTTCAAAAACACAAATGTGATTATGATGCATCATTTCACAAATAAGTACCATAACGAGCTTGCTTGCTATAATACATAAAATTAATGACATTAAGTTAATAACAGAGCAAGACAAACGTTCAGAAATTGATTTGCCTTACCTGATGACCTTCACCTTGATCATCATTTTATTTACTTGACAATGTAATCTTATTGTGTGAAAGATATTTCGCAGATGGCTTCTTCAAAGGTTCAATGAATACTATGAAAACATATCACTATTTTGATTTCCTGAAAATATTGAATGTTACAGATAAGAGATGGCCCGCCTCCTTCTCTCCGTCGCCGTGTGTGTCAGTCTAGTAGCCCCAACAGCCCGTGAGTCGCACATTGATAAACCCTTTGTATTGCACAGGAGTGTCGAAGTCCATAAGCGAATGAAAACGTCTATAAGAATCCATACTATTACTGTACCAATGGCAACTTGGTCAAATTTTCATTCTATTAAGTTGCCTGAACATTATTACGTTCGATTTGATATCAGTTAATATGATAAAAAAATTTCATTGAATAACTATCAGCATTAATACAACACACTACATATTCAAATCCGTAAAACCGGAATATTTTCAATTGCAGCACGCCCTTCGCTGTTACATACAAGCTATGCATTTCGGCTACTTGGGTTAAAAGACCCAGTGCAAGCCTCAGCAAAAGTAACGTCATCTACGCCTGCAGTGACAACTGCATCAGGACCTACTACAAGAGGACCAGGAACTGTCAATAGAAGTTCCAGCGTCACAGAAGGTACACGTGCATCAGTTAATCCTGGAGTAGAACAAAATGCAGTTTTGAACAATCAAGGAAAGAGTGGCATGGTTGGATCCCGTTCTAAAGGTTTGCGCACGAGTGAACCTTCTTCTTCGAAAGAGTTGGACATGAATGGGCAAGCTAACCCTGCCGACCTTGGTATGATTGCTTCAACCAAACACGCAGAAGGCAAAACTAATCCCGCAAATTTGAAAACCTTAGGATCAACCAACCCTTCAGATATTGGAATCATTGGTTCAACAAATCCTGTAGATGTTGGAATCTTGGGTTCAACCAAACCTTCAGATGTTGGAATCATTGGGTCAACCAATTCCGCAGATGTTGGAATCATTGGTCCAACCAGTCCTGCAGATGTTGGAATCATTGGTTCAAACAATCCTACAGAAAACAACTTGGTTGGGTCAGGACCTGACATCACTGCATTTATGGACAGTAGCAACAGAGCAAATGATTTGGCACCCTATAGTAAGTCGTCACAAATCTATGAAGGAATGATAACAGAGGCTTCTCTTGGTTCAATCGCCAAACAGGGTTTGAAACCAGGAGGTAAAACTGGTCCTAATAGATCTACATACCCTGATATTCCCTCTGGACAATATGCAGAATTTGGAACTGGAACAGGGTACGGTGCACAATCTCAAGGACATATGGAATTGATTCTTCCTGAAAACTTCCAAGTCGGTCCCGGGGGAATGATAACAGAGGCTTCTCCTGGGTCAAGCTCAAAACAAAGTTTAAACCCAGGAGGTAAAACTGGAACATACCCTGATATTCCCTCTGGACAATATGCAGAAATTGGGGCTGGAACAGGGTACGGTACACAATCTCAAGGGCATATGGAAATGATTCTTCCTGAAAACTTCCAGGTTGGTCCCGGGGGAATGATAACAGAGGCTTCTCTTGGTTCAACCTCCAAACAGGGTTTGAAACCAGGAGGTAAAACTGGTCCTAATAGATCTACTAAAACTGGAACATACCCTGATATTCCCTCTGGACAATATGCAGAATTTGGGGTTGGAACAGGGTACGGTGGACAATCTCAAGGACATATGGAAATGATTCTTCCTGAAAACTTCCAGGTGGGTCCCGGGGGAATGATAACAGAGGCTTCTCTTGGTTCAAGCGCCAAACAGGGTTTGAAACCAGGAGGTAAAACTGGTCCTAATGGATCTGGTAAAACTGGAACATACCCTGATATTCCCTCTGGACAATATGCAGAAATTGGGGCTGGAACAGGGTACGGTGGACAAACTCAAGGGCAAATGGAAATGATTCTTCCTGAAAACGTCCAGGCTGGTCCTGGGGGAATGATAACAGAGGCTTCTCTTGGTTCAAGCGCCAAACAGGGTTTGAAACCAGGAGGTAAAACTGGTCCTTATAGATCTGGTAAACCTGGAAAATACCCTGATATTCCCTCTGGACAATATACAGAATTTGGGGCTGGAAAAGGGTACGGTGCACAATCTCAAGGGCATATGGAAATGATTCTTCCTGAAAACTTCCAGGTGGGTCCCGGGGGAATGATAACAGAGGCTTCTCTTGGTTCAAGCGCCAAACAGGGTTTGAAACCAGGAGGTAAAACTGGTCCTAATGGATCTGGTAAAACTGGAACATACCCTGATATTCCCTCTGGACAATATGCAGAAATTGGGGCTGGAACAGGGTACGGTGGACAAACTCAAGGACATATGGAAATGATTCTTCCTGAAAACGTCCAGGCTGGTCCTGGGGGAATGGTAACAGAGGCTTCTCTTGGTTCAAGCGCCAAACAGGGTTTGAAACCAGGAGGTAAAGCTGGTCCTAATAGATCTACTAAAACTGGAACATACCCTGATATTCCCTCTGGACAATATGCAGAATTTGGGACTGGAAAAGGGTACGGTGCACAATCTCAAGGGCATATGGAAATGATTCTTCCTGAAAACGTTCAAGTTGGTCCTGGGGGAAAGATGACAGAGGCTTCTCTTAGGTCAAGCTCAAAACAGGGTTTGAAACCAGGAGGTAAAACTGGTCCTTATGGATCTGGTAAAACTGGAACATACCCTGATATTCCCTCTGGACAATATGCAGACATTGGGGCTGGAAAAGGGTACGGTGCACAATCTCAAGGACATATGGAAATGATTCTTCCTGAAAACTTCCAGGTTGGTCCCGGGGGAATGATAACAGAGGCTTCTCTTGGTTCAAGTGCCAAACAAGGTTTGAAACCAGGAGGTAAAACTGGTCCTAATAGATCTACTAAAACTGGAACATACCCTGATATTCCCTCTGGACAATATGCAGAATTTGGAACTGGAACAGGGTACGGTGCCCAATCTCAAGGGCAAATGGAAATGATTCTTCCTGAAAACGTTCAAGTTGGTCCTGGGGGAATGATGACAGAGGCTTCTCTTAGGTCAAGCTCAAAACAGGGTTTGAAAGGAGGTAAAACTGGTCCTAATGGATCTGGAAAAACTGGAACATACCCTGATATTCCCTCTGGACAATATGCAGAAATTGGGGCCGGAAAAGGGTACGGTGCACAATCTCAAGGGCATATGGAAATGATTCTTCCTGAAAACTTCCAGGTTGGTCCCGGGGGAATGATAACAGAGGCGTCCCTTGGTTTAAGCGCCAAACAGGGTTTGAAACCAGGAGGTAAAACTGGTCCTAATAGATCTACTAAAACTGGAACATACCCTGATATTCCCTCTGGACAATATGCAGAATTTGGGGCTGGAACAGGGTACGGTGGACAATCTCAAGGACATATGGAAATGATTCTTCCTGAAAACTTCCAGGTTGGTCCCGGGGGAATGATAACAGAGGCTTCTCTTGGTTCAAGCGCCAAACAGGGTTTGAAACCAGGAGGTAAAACTGGTCCTAATAGATCTACTAAAACTGGAACATACCCTGATATTCCCTCTGGACAATATGCAGAATTTGGGGCTGGAACAGGGTACGGTGCCCAATCTCAAGGACATATGGAAATGATTCTTCCTGAAAACTTCCAGGTTGGTCCCGGGGGAATGATAACAGAGGCTTCTCTTGGTTCAACCTCCAAACAGGGTTTGAAACCAGGAGGTAAAACTGGTCCTAATAGATCTACTAAAACTGGAACATACCCTGATATTCCCTCTGGACAATATGCAGAATTTGGGGTTGGAACAGGGTACGGTGGACAATCTCAAGGACATATGGAAATGATTCTTCCTGAAAACTTCCAGGTTGGTCCCGGGGGAATGATAACAGAGGCTTCTCTTGGTTCAAGCGCCAAACAGGGTTTGAAACCAGGAGGTAAAACTGGTCCTAATAGATCTACTAAAACTGGAACATACCCTGATATTCCCTCTGGACAATATGCAGATTTTGGGGCTGGAACAGGGTACGGTGGACAATCTCAAGGACATATGGAAATGATTCTTCCTGAAAACTTCCAGGTTGGTCCCGGGGGAATGATAACAGAGGCTTCTCTTGGTTCAAGCGCCAAACAGGGTTTGAAACCAGGAGGTAAAACTGGTCCTAATAGATCTACTAAAACAGGAACATACCCTGATATTCCCTCTGGACAATATGCAGAAATTGGGGCTGGGACAGGGTACGGTGCCCAATCTCAAGGGCAAATGGAAATGATTATTCCTGAAAACGTCCAGGCTGGTCATGGGGGAATGATAACAGAGGCTTCTCTTGGTTCAAGCGCCAAACAGGGTTTGAAACCAGGAGGTAAAAGTGGTCCTTATAGATCTGGTAAACCTGGAAAATACCCTGATATTCCCTCTGGACAATATGCAGAAATTGGGGCTGGAACAGGGTACGGTGCTCAATCTCAAGGGCATATGGAAATGATTCTTCCTGAAAACTTCCAGGTGGGTCCCGGGGGAATGATAACAGAGGCTTCTCTTGGTTCAACCTCCAAACAAGGATTGAAAACAGGTGGTAAAAGTAATCCTAATAGATATACTAAAATTGGAACATACCCTGATATTCCCTCTGGACAATATGCAGAATTTGGGACTGGAAAAGGGTACGGTGCCCAATCTCAAGGGCATATGGAAATGATCCTTCCTGAAAACGTTCAAGTTGGTCCTGGGGGAATGATGACAGAGGCTTCTCTTAGGTCAAGCTCAAAACAGGGTTTGAAACCAGGAGGTAAAACTGGTCCTAATGGATCTGGTAAAACTGGAACATACCCTGATATTCCCTCTGGACAATATGCAGACATTGGGGCTGGAACAGGGTACGGTGCACAATCTCAAGGACATATGGAAATGATTCTTCCTGAAAACTTCCAAGTTGGTCCCGGGGGAATGATAACAGAGGCTTCTCTTGGTTCAAGCGCCAAACAGGGTTTGACACCAGGAGGTAAAACTGGTCCTTATAGATCTGGTAAACCTGGAACATATCCTGATATTCCTTCGGGACAATATGCAGAAATTGGGGCTGGAACAGGGTACGGTGCACAATCTCAAGGGCATATGGAAATGATTCTTCCTGAAAACTTCCAGGTTGGTCGCGGGGGAATGATAACAGAGGCTTCGCTTGGGTCAAGCGCCAAACAAGGTTTGAAACCAGGAGGTAAAACTGGTCCTACTGGATCCACTAAAGCAGGCAAATTTTCCCATATTATATCTGGAAAATATTCAAATCTTGAAACGGGATATTCTTCAACAAAGTCGGGATCCAAACACGGACCAGGAAATGGTATGATGTATGTAGGATCTTCCGGTTCTAATGAGGGAGTCGGAACACAAGCTGGACAGTATCAAGATGCAGGTCAAGGTATGATGTTCATTGGAGGTGCGAATGGTAGACAAAGTAGTGGAACAAGATCCGGCTCCCAACAAGGAATAGGAAATGGTATGTTCGTTGGAACATCAAGCGGTGTCACGACACCAGGACAGTTCAGACCGGGGATGGTACTCCAACCAAGCCAGGCTCTACCTCAGGGGGGAGTTGTTACCTTTGTGGAGGGAGGAGATGTCACAATCAGGTCACAGGGCCAGGAACAAACGTATGAGATCGCTGACCTCATGCCTAATCATCAATAAATATTTTGTTGTGTGTCTTACGAATACCATTTCGATCATGGTATTAGAGTTATAAAGGATGAATTTTACCGTTTATGTGCAAATAAATCATATCCCTTTCTTAAACCATTTATTATTTTTATAAGCACGACAAAACGTTCATACGTATGAAAAATTCACCATCCAATCAATATATACACGATTCTTACTTAAGTCTTCCAAATTCCAAGTTTATTCTATCAAATGTCATTAGTCAAGTTGATATTTCTAAGAGGGAAAAGTGAAATGTACCTTTGAAACGACATGTAAAAAAACAACTTTAAGTATTACATTAGTTATATTATTTCAACTGGAATATGTAATAACTATTACATAAATGTTGAATTTTTTAAAACATAATCCTAATTTGATTAGAAAAAAGAAGATAAAAAGAACTTGTTACGGTGAAAATATAAGATATCGTCACTGTAGCCTGATAGACTGTTTATTTCAATTATAAAACTAAGTGTCTCATTGCTGAGACGAAAATAAAATAAAAGTTCTTACATGATATCTTACATGGAGCCTTACAGAAGGGAAAATGGAGGATTTTTGACTTCTCAGGACGTGAATTCTCATTAAGTGAAATTTATACCTTACTATCAAGTTCCATCTGAACATGTTATTTACACAAGTGAGAACTGTATATAATTGTGAACATCACATGAGTTTATGTAACGTGTTATTTAGTTGTATTGTAAAACATCTCCAAAGGTCCTTCATCAGGGTTGTGTTGTATCTACCCTAACACCACGGTGCGCACTGTTATGTCTCCCCAAAAGCGTAGCTTGTTAGCTACAGGAGCTGACGAAGAGAACGAATACGTTGTCATTTCCACACCATCAAACAGGATCTGAAAGCCAATGATTTCGGAGGTCAGGTTATTAACGTATGCTGATTTCGATAAGCAGGTGACAATAGTACCTATTAATTACATTTTTGAGTCACACAAATTAATAATTATTGAAAATTATCTTATCGTTTATTGCAAATCAACGGATTCGTACTTGTCACTTAGTAAATACGGAAATGCTTAATTGTAACATATAGTTGTCCAACCAAATAATGTCAGAATAAAATGCTTCTAATATTTCTGAAAACATAATTATCGACAGTTAGCATTATGTTATCATATATAACTTGGACGGGTGGAATCCGTTAACCGTTGAGTATACTGAAGTATTGTTGTTCTTCTAAACCTACCATGATCTTGCAAATGGACGAAATAATAGGGTACGTTTTATGATGTCATTGTTTTGGTTGACATTATGTATGAATTATAAAAACTATTCATTTTTATACACACACCAACATGTCAGTACATTTTTTATCTGGTTGCAGTAAATCTTAGTACAATATTGTCATTAACTAAAGAAACTGATTTCGATCTTCAGTGAAGACATACCTGATAGCCAGAAGGTTGCACATCTATTGTCATTGTAAATTCCGTCCCCACGGTGAATGGAAAGTTGGCGCCGCCGTTCCCTTCTGAGCCCCACACCCCACCCACGAAGCTGTTCCAGATGAGCTTGTTGACGTCACCCAGGTGGTTGAAGCGTCCTGTCAGGTAGATGTCGATTTCGTCTCCCGACATTAGTGAGATCTCCCACCTGGATCACAGGAATCAAACACTTCCTATCATCCCACAATCTGCCATCTTACTTTCATAGGTTCATTTCTTATGAACTCACAACAAAATCGTTCATACTTGAGTGAACGTTCACCGGAACTACTTTAATTCTTCATCCCACATCAACCCAAATGTTAGTCCATAAAAAAAAAAAAAATTCCCAAAATTTGAATTTACTCAAAACAATATTTGTATGTGAAAAAAATTCTATCCATTTGCTAAAATTGCAAAAAAACTGAACGAACGCAGCGAGAAGCATTGCTTGGTTTCTACATTACAAGCTAGCTGGCTTCACACGAGTTTGAATTAAGCCTTGACATCGTTTATTTCCCAGTGCAAAGACACAAACTGACATTCTACTCTTAAATAGCTGATTACCTGATTGAACACCTTCAAGAAAAGCAAAAATACTAAATACTACTCTGGACATGGTATATTTAGAAATGAGTAAGAGAAAATATCAATGCACACACAGAGAGGCGTGCTGTACACGTTCATGTGTAACATGGACCGGCTGCTTTAGCTATACATACAGGTAATATGATAAAGCCCATAAGAGATATTGACGTCCATACAGATAAACACACACGTCCAATCAGATATATCCCACTAAAGAACAGTTAAACCTCAGTGCTGGATATTATACAATTATAGACTGGTGATGAGGTCAATACCTGTTTTAATAGACCCGAGGAAAACAATATCGACCGAGGACAAAGTCCGAGGTCGATATTGTTTTCCTCGGGTCTATAAAAACAGGTATTGGCCGAATTCACCAGTTTATAATTGATTTATTATGTCACGGTTAAAAAACGAAAAGGAAATAGAAATCAACAGCTATGAGCGGCATTTCGGCTTGATTGTTGTCAGGGACGGGCCAATGACGTCATGATAACAATAGCATGACGTCATGAAGCAACGGTTTGACGTCATCGGCTATATTTTTAGTAACTCAAGTCAATATCACTTTTGGTCAGACTCGGGGTCGCGGCGATCAAGTCAATATCACTTTCTGTCGACTGTCACGTGACCGGCTCTCGGCCAATCGGATTGCCGGAAAATTACGCTCGCATAATAAAACATTATATCCAGCACTGACTCTAATGTACATTTTTGAGCACAAATGCAGTGACAATGATTAAGTTAAGTTTCAACATTTTATTCGACTCGATTTATGTAATATGTCACTGATGAAGTAGGTCCTACATGTTAGGACGTAAACGTGCGCATTTTCAACAACTTCTCCTGAGTATTCGACAAGTTTCATGAATCACAGCTTTATCAAGATCAGATGATGAAATGTTGATACTTGGGGAAAGCCTGACAAGCATGATTCAGTTTACAATGTTACAAGGACAAGTTTAAAGTCCCATCTTGTGTCTAGTAGTATCTAACGGTTCCTACTATACTTACACACTATTTGAGGGAGGGGTTGCTGTTGTAACGATGGTGTCACCAACCTCTATAGGTCGTGGGAGGTCAACGAAATACTGTAAAATAAAAACAAGGCGTATAATTACATAAGAAAACTGTTTCTTAAGCACCAGAAATACCCAAACAAATTGCGATTGATCAACGCGTATCTATCAACTTCAATCACACGTTGACTGATTTCATCCAATAGATATATCATACAATACACGTTTTGCGGGACATAATTTATTCATTTTCTTTTTATATTACTAAAGGAAAAGTAAGCAACATTTCAGAGACAAACTCATTTATATAAACTGAAATTCATGTTATACAGATTTAAGTTAGTTAGTGTTAACATGGAAAGTGAACACCGAAAGCGTACACAATTATTGTACAAACTACACATAGTACTAGTCTGTTCTCAAATTGAACACTTAATTTCACTTCAATCATAAAATGGAGAAATATTAAAGCAGCCCACAATAGTTTACCAGCGAAGGTTGCCTGATGAAAAAGAAGACAAAGTGTTATTACCATAATTACTAGAACCACTATTTAGCAGTTAACGGTAGAAAATATAATTCTCAAAACGTTTTGCATACTTTTGATATTAGCATTTATAACATCATGATATTTGTATGTAAGAAAACAAGATTCACTATCCTGAGAAAGTGAATGCAAATAGTTGAAATGTGAGTATTTCCATTCTTTGGAGCCAACTTGACAAACTTTAGTATCTGACTTCTTGTTGAAAGTCAGGAGTTGCATCACCATGAACCTTTGTCAAATTGTGTAGTATCCTTGACAAACCAAATCTTAAAGGCAGCTCACCGCGGGACCCGTGAGAAGAACATTGGAGCCCGTGAGACAGGAGACGGTCAGTGTAGACCCGCAGCCTGCAGGTAGTGGTACGGCAATAGCCAGGGAGCCTGCAGGACACTGGAACTCGTCAATACGGGACAGCGCCAAGTCTGATACACTGCCTGCAGGATGAAGGATTTATAAGCGTGTACCGTATACATACATGTATATAGCTATAACACTGGTCAAAAAAGTATAAAAGTCTCTGCTTAAGATGAACATAGCTCCAAAAAAATATCGAATCGATTTACTTCTTAACAGCGTCTCCCAAATTTTGAAAACCTTTCAAAATGTGCAATAAACATTTGATAGCACATGATTTGACATTTGATTTGTTATTCAGGACTCTCCTTTGAGAAATCTATAATAAATAATGTCAAAACATTTGAAGGGAATATATATTCATGGCATCTGAATTAAGTTGGATGGGGACTGAGAATTTGGTTATAAGCACATCATGTGTTATTGTGTGGAATTACACGGTATGTGTGTCCCTGAGTTACAACATAGCTTTGAGTAACAACTTTTCGTTTTGATACATATTCAGTAGCACTAAAATAGGTTGAGAGGTGTGCCATGCATTATGTGTCATGAATTACATAGTTGATATCACCCATAGGGTTGCATCAGCTTCGCTTACATTACAAATCGTGTTTTATCAATCCCATCACAATGAACTAGTGTTATGAGAATGGCAAAAACGGGGGTTGCTTAAGTTTTTTTCAATGAATATAATCATATCCTTAAAACAGCATACATGTATATGCAGGAATCTTAGAGTTTCAAAAGAAGTTTACGCAAAAAGTTATGTCATCAAGGCAGTTATCGGAAAGAAACATGTGCGACAATGGAGAAACTTTTACCGACGGATACTAACTTACAAGAACAGTTGGTAAAGTACAAACAGGTCTGAGAGCAATGGTATCCTTTTGCTTTAGGCCACCGCCAACGGTTCTAGTAAATGACGTAATGCCGCAAAATTGAAAGCGGTAATGTCTACTTGTCAAAGGGACAGACCATTGTCTGTGTATACATGAATATACAACGATGTCACTTAAGTAAGAGTGAAACCTATAATTTTGTCGTAGTCAATCCGACCAAAGCATGTTTATATTAACGTATTAGTTTAGCAACTCTTTGTTGTTTTATCATTGAATATTAACTGTGTATTCACATGTTGGAATCTGAAAAATCTTTCTACAAAACTGGACAGTAAACCATTCCTTCATATCTTCTCATCTTTTGTCTTGATGTCAAAAGAAAAAAGCAAGATAGCGTTGTGTTCGACCGAGGTTATAGATATTTATATTAAAGATTATGGAGAATAGTACACAAACACTCACTTAAGTATATTTGCTTGATAAGGAAGTAAAATTATTTGTAAACATATTCTTGCATGAACTCTCACGTAAAACTTTTTCAGTGATTATTCACAACTCACAGGAACGAATGTTATATTTATTAAAAAAATGATAATACTTTATAAAAGGAATTTGGTTTACAACAGCGAGACTCAGCATGACTAAGACAAAAAGGCATTGAACTCATATAATACGAGTGACAGAAAACACTATCCACGGAAATTGTAAACATTTAAAGGCACATAAACAATTGACTGTTTAAAAGGGGGTTTAACGTTCATTCAAAGTGTTAATACTGACAGGTTTAAAAGATGTACGAAACCTTTTGTTTTAAATCTTTGAACTAACAATCTGCGGTCAGAAGGTAAAAATTTAAAACAAGAATGCAAGTCATGAGACGGGTCAGATAAACGTTTCTTCGCAGACATTAAAACACGATTCTCATAGAGATAACAAAGTTGATTAAAATCAAGGCCAACAATTTTTAAGAATTTAGTTACAATTTTGTGCAATTTGTTTCTATTTTGAAGGGAAAGGGAACCGAACCAAAATGGAACAGAGAATAACAAAATAGATAGTTAACAACAGTTTTGATATACACACATTATGGTATTGTCATTATTAAATGATCTAAGACATATTTTAAGTGTCGTCAGGAACTGAACAAAATGATTTCATTTTACTAGCCACAAGTTATAAGATACTTAATAAATGGCGAAAGAAATAGATTGCTTAAGTTTGTTCTATCCGTCTTACCTTCAGAATAATGGTTTAGGGGCGACATTTGAAGCTGAGACAGTTCAATGTCAAATTACAGTCAGAAAATCTGTTATGATCTTACTTTGATTGATTTCCTTATAGTGATTCGAAGTTGCGAAAAAGGGTCTGTCCATTAAAAGGATCAAATACAAAATGATGAATACGAAATATTTACCTTTTGACAATTGAAACAGCAGAACCAATGCTACAGTGGTGAATATTCTATGTGTCATTCCAGCATCCATCTCTGCCCATCAGTGTACCGACCTGAATAAATCTGAGAGTGGAATTCACATCGACGAAAAGCAATGATCAATAGTGTTATTGTAGGCACCCCGACCAAAGAAATGTGGATTACAAGTTCAATATATATCTGTCCATCAACTGATACACTTATTACTGGGTAGGTTCCATTTGAAATTTGGATTGTCTGGACGTCACGGTGGAATCATAAGAATATTGATTTCGTGCTGAAGGGTGTTTTCTTTTACTGCATTTATTGATAAGTATTTACCTACTAATCTTCCTTTATAAAACACATTGGCCTGGAAAGAACCACATTGATTTCCGAATGTCCGAGATTCATTAGGTCGATATTAAGTCGTGTTTCAATAGGTCATTATTGAAGGTAACACTCACAGTGGGCTCAAAGGGTATACGTCGATGGAACTAAGATGGAGTAGATCTAGAGTAGATGGTTAAGGTTCTGTTCTATTTGTCTCTCTACTTCATGTTAGGAAATCTGCATTATGATTAATGTACATCTTCATAAACCATTGATTTGGTTCGGGATTTTCATTTGAATTGGTTCTTTATAGTCAATTCATCAATAAACATACACCAATGTGGTTTATATACAAATGGTCATCGATACCTATTTTAGGAGACCATCGGGATCACCGAATCTCTAAATTACAATCCTCATCAGCTAAATAGTCTGAACACAATGTTTCAGCTTTTAATGCCCTTTTCCTCTAGACAGAACATGCCATATGTTTCACGATGTCCCCTTGTGGCCCTTATCACAGGTACAGGATCACCAAACCAATAATTCTAGCCCCCACAAGCTGATGCTTTTTGTTCTGTTGACTTTTTGCTCATTGGGGAGAAATGAGAAAATGAAAATAAGTTGTTAGGGCGTGGCCGCTATAGTCCATATTAGGAAACACGGAGTCACAATATCTATCAATTAAAATCCACTATCAGACAAGGGCTATACACAATGATCAGCTTTCTAGGCCTCTTGATTCTTAAGTATAAGTCGAAAAGTTTGGGGACGGACGGATTGACAGACGCTATGCCACGGCATGCTATAGATCCATCGGGCCGGATGGATTTATTGTTCACAAAGGGGCAAGTTCACTACAGATAAATATTCGTTTTGTATTTGAGGACGGTTTTTATTTCTTTATGTAGGCCTATAATTAAGTAAATTTTATGTTCCCATGAACAGCTCATGGCCAAGAAAAGCTTTTGCATAACGATCAGATGACGTTACATAATTTATAACTCGCCCGAATAAGATACCGAAGTTAAATATTTTACGGCAATATTAAATTAGTGTAATACCACAGTGCAGCTATGACGTCACTGTAGTGTGCTGTTATGACGTCACAATGTAAATGCGCCGTCTCTGTCGGCAAGTTTGCTTGAATTATATGGCAAGTAATAAACATAATACTAAACTTCCTTCCATTTAATACGATTTTTATTCAAGTCGTGAATGATTTCGTATCAAACTCGCTTTCGCTCGTTTTATACAAAATCATTAACTTGTTCAATAAAAATCGTTTTAAATTCCGTATCATCTATGTAAGACGAGTAACAGATGTTTGATCAGCTGTTAACATTGTCGTTAATATTCGGCAGGACAATTAACACTCATATCATTTAATTGGGATCAAACTCTTGTAGCATGGTAGAGATTCAAACAGTGCGTTGGGTGGATACTGAGGACTCAGTTATATCAAGGCAAAGGGCTCAATCCATAAACATCTAATTCTTTGTCAGCAGTTTGACTGCAAAATTATGGGTTTGCCCAAATGGTATTATGAAATGTGATGAGATAAGTTCAAATAGTTTGTATGTCCCTTTTTCGGGTAACAAAGTACAGTATTTGTGATCGCGTCAGAGTGCTGCACACATCATAAATCA
The DNA here is from genome assembly GCA_916613615.1 of Steromphala cineraria. NCBI lineage: Eukaryota > Metazoa > Mollusca > Gastropoda > Trochida > Trochidae > Steromphala > Steromphala cineraria. The sequence goes on from OU744728.1 coordinate 30,149,188, forward strand.
GGCGATAACAACGGATATTCGTTTCGTGTGATTTGCCCAAACTATTGATTTGCTGCAAAGAAATCTTGTTTCAATTGTAAAAAATAACAGCCAATAAATTCAATTTTTACAAAATATGCACCTAAATAGTAGTGAAGCTATCGAACAAAAGACATGAAAGCAAGGACTGCGTGACTGCACGCAATTGTATCACATTATCGATACAGATAGGATTACCCCGTGCTCATCAGGCCATTATTCATTTCCAAAAAGCGGAAATATTTTTAACAAATAGGCTTACGCAAAAATTTGCATAGAGTGATATATATTTTAGATGATAATTCTCATAAGAATTGCATGTAGGTGTGTTATCTCGGCATTGTCATAATATTACATGGTATTGATTGTATCATGTCATGGGAATGTCTAAAAGCAAACTGTTCAATAATGAGTACTTGAAGTGACATTGAGTTTGTGACAGTAGCGGACGTATATTATTCTGGCTTCATAACAATTGTATAGCCATTTCTTCGATTATCATTGAAACCACCTATACAGCTGAGTACCTTAAGTTTGTCCATTTACCTGCGTATTGTAGTGCAAATATCATGTCATTTATGATGTCTTTGATCCTAGCATTGCGAAAACAAAACAGATTATGTTGAAATTTCAATGCATAAAGATTAATTTTGCATTAACATATATGTATGCCATAACTTACAGTTATCCGTCACAACCTTGGCATGTCACTAAAGTGACCAGATGTCCAAAATTTTCAGAAAACACTATTTTATATTTTTCTCTACAAAATCCTTCATAAGTGAGCATCAGATGTACGCCTGACTTATATTTGTTCCTTTGCATAAAGTAAATGTCATTGTGCTGATTTTGTTCTCAGAAAGTCTACATTGACTATTTAAATTAAACTTCGGAATTTAAAAATATGACCCCATCCGTTTATCTATTCACCAATGACCAGACGATCCTAAAATAAAGTTCGAGAATGGTTATTTTACACATGGACACTTGTTGATGTTTTATCGGTATTGCTGGAGGTGTTTGATTGACGTCCTAAACCACAAGATATTTGCACTAAGATACATTAGCATGTGAATTAGTTTAAGGTACGCAGCTGTATATCATAAGGTTGAAACTTAAGGGATGATTATGTGCGAGTAGCGAGATGATTTTAATGCAACAAAAGACATATTATTTTGGTTCTTATTCAAGCCAAATACCAAAATTATCCAAACGATTATGTGTCACTTTGAAATTGGATGTTTCTCAAAATTATCACATTAGTTCTTCTTTGGTTGTTGAGGTAATCATTTCAGATTATAGTAAATACAATCAAAGGAAACATCCCCATGTTCTGTGAAACTGACAATACATTCCACTATTTCACTAGATTAGTGCATGTAGACTTGATATGTGATATAGAAGAATAAAACTATTTCATTGAGTATAAAAGACAGAATAGAAATTCGATTTAGAACTTCCTCAGACCAGCATGAGCCTATTTGACACCAGTTGACTCAAAAATGCAACGCAAAAAGGTTAAACGTTAGTTATACTAGCAGTATGATTAAACTATCAATGTCAACACAAATACAGGCGATATTCAAAAACTTTACGTCTAAGACTAAACATATTTCTAATTAAGGCGGCCAATTAGTAATTAAGTTAGTGTCAGCGCTTAGCTTTACCAGTCCATTGCTTTTATAAATACTTTCAATTTTTATTTTTATTTTTCACGCGAAATAAGTAGCTTATTCGTTGAAAGCGTTGAGTTGACTGAGGGTTCGTTTTCTACTTTCATTATGTTTCATCTTCAAGTATCAATGTCATTGATCGTTAACAATATTTGCATGTCTGTTAATCGGATACAAAAGAATACGTATCAACTGTATGTTGTATATATGTACTTGAAATTAGCCGTCTTCATGAGTACAGTAGCATACATTTAAAATGAGAGTTAAAAGAATAGCAACGATGATTTCCTCGTCCTATATATATAAACAATCTGTCTGTCTGTCTGTATATAAAGTGTGTGTGAGTTTACGCATTACTGCTATAACTATTCTGTTAACGTTTCACCTTAAATATGAGTGTTACGTTAACATGTGCCTAACCGTATGCACAACAATAACGTCAATTCTTACAAACATATGTTTTCAAAACAATATCCAAAGTAAAGGAGTTTTTACGGATGTACTTGATGCTCTTTCAACTATCTTCAATAAGAAAAGACAATTGAACACAAAATATTTGTTATATACATTTAATCCAATGTAAGTCACACAATTCAGAGACAGCCTGTATCTGACGTCTAGTACGGCACATTCTAATCTTTCTCCCGCCGACAAGGATGTCAGATGAGTCTTCAAAATGCACTGCCATTCGGGAAACCTCGTATTAAGGAATCCATTTGAGTCAAGTATATATCAAGTTCAATCATCAACATGGCACATATCAGTAAATTCATCATGTTGCTTTCAGGCAGAACATTCCACATAGTTCATAATGAATCAAGCATAAATCAGTCACTTTGTCACAAAATATTTACATAACAGGACCGAATGGATCACTCATTAAACCAAACTGGCTTCCTTCAGGACCAAAACCAAATTCACCAACAGTTGGATCTGGCCCAAACTGATTGTCAATGGAGCCAGGGAGGCCAAACTGATTGTCCATAGGCCCGGAGGGGCCAAACTGATTATCCATTGGTCCAGGTTGCCCAAACTGATTGTTCATTGGTCGTGGTTGCCCAAACTGATTGCCCATAGGCCCGGAGGGGCCAAAATGATTATCCATTGGTTCCGGTTGCCCAAACTGATTGTCCATTAGTCCTGGTTGCCCAAACTGATTGTCTATTGGTCCTGGTTGCCCAAACTGATTGTCCATTGGTCCTGGCTGCCCAAACTGATTGTCCATTGGTCCTGGTTGCCCAAACTGATTGTCCATTGGTCCTGGCTGCCCAAACTGATTGTCCATTGGTCCTGGTTGCCCAAACTGATTGTCCATTGGTCCTGGTTGCCCAAACTGATTGTCCATTGGTCCCGGTTGCCCAAACTGATTGTCCATTGGTCCTGGTTGCCCAAACTGATTGTCCATAGGCCCGGAGGGGCTAAACTGTTTATCAATTGGTCCTGGTTGCCCAAACTGATTGTCCATAGGCCCGGAGTTGCCAAACTGATTATCGATTGGTCCTGGTTGCCCAAACTGATTGTCTATCGGTCCTGGTTGTCCAAAATGATTGTCCATTGGTCCCGGTTGCCCAAACTGATTTTCCATTGGTCCTGGCTGCCCTTGTGTCTCCATTGGTCCTGGTTGCCCAAACTGATTGTCCATTGGTCCTGGCTGCCCAAACTGATTGTCCATTGGTCCTGGTTGCCCAAACTGATTGTCCATTGGTCCTGGTTGCCCAAACTGATGGTCCATTGGTCCTGGCTGCCCAAACTGATTGTCCATTGGTCTCGGTTGCCCAAACTGATTGTTCATAGTCATCGGCTGTCCAGACTGGTTGTCTGGTTGTGCAAACTGACTGTTGGTATTCTGTTGTGCAAAGTGATTAATATTGTGCTCTTGTGCAAACTGATCGTTAGTTGGCTCTGGTGCAAACTGATTGTTGGTCGGTTTTGGTGCAGACTGACTGTTAGTAGGCTCTGGGGCAAACTGATTAATTTGGGGTTCTGATGCAAAGTGACTTTTTTTTAGTTCAGGTGCAAATTGACTGTTTGTTGGCTCTGGTGAAAACTGATTAATTTTAGGTTCTTGTGCAAACTCATTGTTAGTGGGCTCTGGTGATTTTTTATTGTTAGTGGCTTCGGGTGCCCAGTAGTTGTTAGTAGGGGCCAAAAAGAACTGGTTTTGAGTTTGATCTGAAAACTGATTCTTTGCAGGTTCGGGTGCAAACTGATGGTTAATTGGGTCTGATGCAAACTGATTATTAGTAGGTCCTTGCCCGAAGTTGTTATATTGGGCTTGTGCAAACTGATTGTCTACAGGTGGTGATGCAAATAGATTGTTCGTGGATTGTGGTGCGAATTTGTCATTTGTTTGGCCTGATGCTAACTGATTATTATTATTATTATTTAGATCTAATGCAATATTCTTGTTATCTTGACTCCTCTGGAACTGGTTTGGGCTTGACGCAGCTGTCAACGGGTTAGTGTTAGATGTTAGACGATTGTCAGTAGGTGTAATGGTGAGATTTTGTGCACCTTGGTTATTGGACCGATCCCGTGACATCTGTTGGTTAGCAGACTCCGGTACGTATTGGTCATATGTAGGATTCGACGCTAAAGGTGTGTTTGTTGGTTCTGGGGAAAACTGAAAGTTTGATGGGTTTGAGGCAAACTGAATTCGTCTATCCAAGTTATTACCGCTCGTCACATCACTACCAAGAGATCCTTGTCTGTGGCTCGAAAAGGAACGTTGAGATGGTGTGTTAATATCAGCAGGGTATTGACCGTTTGTATTAACAGTGTCAGAATATCGAACATTATCAGTTGCTGACGTCATCATGTCGTTTGAATTTGTAGGGTATTGACTGTTAACAAAATCAGAATTCATCATAAACTGATTTTGGCCTTGCTCTTGAAAGCCTTGATTGATTTGTTGATTAGGTTGCGGATTCATATCGGTCTGAGTGTCCATACGAGTATTTGTTTGCATCCTTTGCCCTTGGTTTCCTGATGTCATCTGCATAAATTGGTCATTCGTATTCATTGCAGTATTCGGTAAGGATCCAAAAGAGTTGCTCATTTGAGCTCTGTTTGATGATGCTGATTTTGCGAGCTGTTCGTTATTACCCGGTGCTTTGCTCTTTATCTCAGGTCGCTGATTTACATGTGAGTAAACATCATGTCTGTTTTGTTGAGGGCCTTCTTGGTCTAAAGGGGGAATGACGTTACTGTTTCTTGAACTCAGATGGTTGATTTGGCTACCGGGAACTGTTCTTGGATTTCGATTCTGATTCCTGCTCCGGACAGTTTCCTGGTTAGGGGACGGTGTGTCCATGCTTGGATATTGATAGAATGAATCCAGTATCACTCCTGAGTTAGATGCTGGAAAATCGTTCAATTGAGTCTGTACTTCCCTTTGTCTGTTGGATGGAACGTATGTATCAACGAAGCTGTCGATGGGCCCAGTTGCAGCATTTGTGTCAGGATACTTATTGTTGGCATTGCCAAGCATGCGAATATTTGCCTGGGAATTACTTGTCAGAGTTTTTTCTTGATTGTTTGCTGTTGTTATCAGCTGAGTTTCGAGGTTATTTTGTACATTTGAAGCTCCCAATAGACGCCCGGATGATGAAGATGGAGGCTTATAGTTGATGGTTTTGAGTGGACTTGATGCTCTGCTGTTCATCTGTCTGTTCGTGGAATCTTGAAATGATCTCATATCGCTTCCTTTGCTGGCTGGTGCAAACTGCCGGTTAAACCGATTACGCAAAGTGGATCCAATTGATGTTTGTGGCTGCTGTGGCTGCTGTGGCTGCTGCATTTGGGTTTGTGTTGGCAGGGTTCTTGGCACGAGGCGTTGAAGGGAAGGAATATCTCTGCTTGGCAATTCTGCAAGTCTTATCTCAGGTGCAGATGAGGATGCTTGACTGTTCGTAACTTCGATTCCGATAATCGGGGCCCCAAGCTTCTCACGCATCTCTTTGTTAATGACACGTTTAAGCTCGTTATCCTGCGCACCAATATCCTTTAACAATGGAAGCTCCTGCTTGGCTTGCTGGTTCTGCATCATGCCCGACATAAATGACTGGTCCTGGCTTCTCCGAGATTGTGCCGGGTTCCATCTCGAAGTTGCAGGTGAGGGGATTTGAGTTGGCTTGGTACTGGAAGTCACCATCTTTTGAGTTGGTCGAACAACTGTTGTTGCAGGTTGTTGTTGGGCAGTCTGTTGGTTGATAGCAGGTATCCTGACTGCTCCCCTGTTTGTGGCGGCTGTCTGTCGTATTGGGATCTGGCTACCCAACTCCCTGTTGCTCGCTCCTCCCCATCTGTTCCCACGCACTCTGCTATTTCTGGTGTTAGTCCCAAATTGGCCATTTCTTTGCATCCTGTTGAACCGATTCCCAAAAGGTCCCATACGTCCTAAAATATATATAAACAAGTATTTTGTAATGGTTCTAGAACGCGTCAAAGATACAGAAAAGAGTGACACATATTTTCGTTGTATATGTTCAATTAAATGTCTGCGAATGAATTATCATTTGGATATAAAAGTTCTGAAGCGGATCGAATTAAATCTTTCAATGACATATATTATTTCGATGAAAACAATTGTTGCCTTATATAATAATAATCAACTTATCCTCATTTGGTAAAAGTTGAGAATCTTACCCATTCTTCCCAGGGGGTTGAAAGGCATGTTAGATCCAAATCCAAATGGCATGGGGCCAGCTTGTCTCTTATGTCCTGCAATGTATAAAATCATCGTTACTATCCCCTGCTACAACACCAACTTAAGTTTCTATAAATGCATTATATTCATCTTCCACTGTGAATACATTATTAAGGTTCTCAGTTTCGCTGAAAAAATTCGCTGAGAAGGAAGAAAATTGGATTAAGACGAATTGATTTGAATTATCAATTTCTGTTATATACTTACGTCGATGACTATGTTGTATAGACGGCCGTCTAGTATTCCTTGTCGTTGTACGTTGACGTCTCTGATTGGTCGAGTATATGTGAGGTATAAACACTGTAAAATCAAAAACAATTATTAAAGGGTCTTAGTTTAGATATTGATTTTGATGATTAATTCTCTTTATTTCACTTAGTGAAAAAAACCACTGATGCATGCACTCTTAAGATGGTTATCAAACATTACACGAAAATATAATCGATTAATTTGAATGGAGCAAATCGCATTTTTTAAGTTTTGTAGTTACATTTGTTGATGTTTAAGTGTGAAATTGATACGTTGGAACATCCAAAGGAAACAACTGTAAAGCATTTTTGATTCACAACGTTGATCAGTACTTACTGTCTGAGTCATAAGGAGAGTCATAAGAATCATAAAACATGTGATTTCGCTGGAATGAGGGTGGGTGATGTCCATGATAATCTGTAATATGAGTGAAAACTTTCATTAACCCTTTGGTAACGTTCTTTAGAATAGAAAATATTTTACCATGATAAATTCTAAATGTGGATCATATTGACAGTTAGTAATAAGTTCACACTCTGAAGTTACACTTTTCCCGAACGTTTATTGGTTGAGTTACAGAGGTTCATTTCTCATGAAGCCACAATTAAATCGTTCATACTCGTGTGAATCTTTTCAAGTCGTGTTAAACGTTCAACGGAACTACAAATTTTAAATCTCCGTCCCGTATCAAATCAAATGTTAAGAAGACCTAATATTCACGATGTATTCACAGGAGATTAAAGAATGGTGAATGAACACTTATGATGATCAACATGTTACTTCAGGAACTGTTTTGACGAAGATACATCAGCAAATGACGGTCTGTATTGAACGACGTTATTCGTAAAACACGTAACTCTAAACTCTGTTCCTTTTGCAAAGTGGTATTATTATAGTGTTCGCTTCATATATCTTAGTGCAACGTGTCCACTAAGTATACAGCTTACATGTATGTGTCACTTTGAATGAATTTACAGTGTGTTTAAATTCTTGTCGCGCCGGTAGGTTGTTAAAATGTGTAAACATGAACATAACATAATTCATTCCATATATAGTTCGAAACGTTCAATGTTCGTTTGTGTATTTGCACGTGAAAATGAACGATATCACAGCTACATTCAAACTCTCATGGGTTTCAGATGTAACTCTGACATCGTTCATTTTCCAGTGCAAACACACAAACTGACATTTAATTCATGATTAAACGAAGGGAATAATCAAAATTCCAAATAGTATTTAAATTTGCCAAACTAGAAAAATTGTGTGTTGAAATTTTAAGATTTTCTTATTTTAGTGATTTAATGGTTTATTGCATAGAGTTAGAGTCGTTTGAAATGTATTGGCAAAGTAGAAAATAAATTACAAATTACTTACAGTCTGGGTAATCGGGGGTGTCCAAATACATCAACTGAGATCGACCTCCACGCCGCATAACCATCATATCTGCAATTGTGATTACAGTTTGATAAGCAAAACGTGTTTGACATTTGCAACTACACACACTTATCCTACAGTGTTTAAAAAAACGTTCTGTCGATATCATGCAAACGATCAAATGTCATTATTCTTTTGTTTAAAACTTTTAAAACATAAACTTTTGATTTTAAATAAGCTTTGCAATTGAAACAGAAACAGAACAGAAATCATTTCATAACTATTCTTCATCAACAAGTAGATTAGCTAGTTACGATGCTCACCTGGGGTGTCATAATCCAAATGGCGATGAAAATAGGCTGGAATAAATAAAAGACTTGTTAGTTGTTATGCTTAAGTTTCAGAAGTGATAACTGATAAGTACCTTGATAAAGGTATTCAATACATTTTTCAAATCGTAAGTGTTAAGTGCATTTGGGCACCAGATATGTATATAACATGTACAAAATTGTACTAAAAAGGATAATGGTTTGAATGTAAAACTGTGTTTGTGATAAGCTTTATATCATTTACAATAGTATACATTATGTCTGAGCATATACATAAAGGATTTACAAAAAATGACAATGAAGGTATATTATGCAAATGATTTCATATATACGTCTTAGTGTCTAAGTGTTTCTTACCTTCAGACGAAATGCATCCAAGAAGAAAAGCACAGCAAAGCAATACTGCCTTCATATTAATGTCGGATCTGTGTAGATCTTATTCCATAAAATGTTATCTGATTCTGAAATCCAAGAATATTTATTACAAAATCATAGTTTACAATGTCTCAATGTATCACTTTCTAGAAATCTATAATTTTTCAAAGAGTTAAATCTTTAAGCAGACATTCATTTTCTTAGACCTTGCCAGCACAACTACTACTACTACTACTACTACTACTACCTCTACTACTACTACTAGTACTATTACTGCTACTACTACTGCTACTACTACTACTGCTTCTGCTGCTGCTACTACTACTACTACTACTACTACTACCTATACTACTACTGCTACTACTGCTGCTTCTACTACTACTACTACTACCACTACTACTACAACCACTACTACTACAACAACTACTACTACTACCTCTACTACTACTACTACTACTGCTGCTGCTGCTTCTACTACTACTACCTCTACAACTACTGCTACTACTACTTCTACTACCACTACTGCTGCATACGTTTCTCTGTAAGTATGTAAGTCGCCAAAAGAGATTATTTTATTCTTTTTTATTTCATTTACAACATTAACACATTTGTGAAACCTAACGTGGTTTTAATGTATGCTCCCACACTGACAAAAATTTCGAGTTTTGAAATATAAGTAAGTGAACACGTTAGACAGGTCTCCAGCCACCGATCATTAATGCATGAAAGGAAATCTGTTACGATTTCAAGCGACTGTTTCCTTAAAGGGGCAGTAGCACGTTTTTAGGGGGAATATAAGATGATGTCAGGAAAATGAAAATAAATGGTTCCAATTGAACGAGAATGTATTTAAACTAAATGGAGCAATGATAATTCAAATATATAACGTAAAGTTTAGCCATCCGATTTCTTTTTCTTACAAAATATGAATTAAAGGTGTTCACACAAAATGGCCGCCAATGGATTTTACGTGAATCTTCATACTTTGTCCTGTGACTATGAATGATTGGTTTGTGTAATGAGATTTTTGACACCGTCAAAATAATACATTTAGCATAAACTTACAATTATCAGTGAAAAATTAAATATATATTATTGTCAAAAAACGTGCTACTGCCCCTTTAAGTCAAAATATAGTTTAATGTAAAATTGCCTGAAAGATTGTATCAATAAAACGTTGAATTAATGGACTGTTTCTTATATTATCACCGTTGCTATTATCATTTCTTCAGAATACCTCCGTTGAATGTTAAACTTGTCTTCACAAAGAAGTAGAACAAGTACGTTTACCCAGTGATCAAAATCAAATCATTCTATTTTGGATTTTAGCATAAACATACAATACGAATTACATTCATCCTATGTTATTACTCTGAATGTTGTTAGTTTCGTTCATTAGCTCTCAAAGACAAAATTCATATATTTACAAAAACTGAATAAACATAGTCCACTTGTGTTCTTTCTAAACCTTCAGAACTTCATATTTCGCAATCAAACAATCCCAACATAAAAGCATGTGGCAATTTATAGACATTTCCCTATCATCAATATTTATGAAAAAACAACATGTTATGTTGACATGGCAAATCAAACAAGGTATTTACTTAACAACCTGCCGTATATCAAAACTGTTCTTGAGTAGCTTGGTACGTACTGAAGAAGTTTAGAGAAACAGTGTCCGTTTTGTAACTTTATCTTGTAAAATATGCATAACGTTCGTAAAGAAAGGCCTCTAAATACTCAATGTACATAGGTCAACTGCAGTTGAACGACTTACCTGGGCCGCTGACTGATTACAGGTGATGTGACAATGATGATGATACCAACTGGGGTTCATATGCTCTTTTATTGACTTAATGGTCAAGTGATTGACGTTTGTTAATTGCATAATTACAGCACGTAATAAATGGTGTCTCATTAATCCATTGTCAGCGTATCGTTTGAAAGGGATAGATCGTATGACGTCAGAATGCCACGTTATAATCTGCATTGTCTTTTTCTGCAGTGACGTGGATCAACATTGATTATTGTTGTACTTGCACCTTAATGATTGTCAGTTTTATAGCTCTTGGCATGTGCCTCCGTGTGTCAGATTACTCGTCAGACAAATTAAGATACTCAAATATGTATGAAAGGGACATTGTTTAAAACATACTATGACCATGATTTCTATTTTATTATTATCTTCAAATAATTTGTAATCTTTGTGCATTTATTCTTAATTTGAATTGCAATGTATTCTACACGGATGAGTGTTTCCATCATATTGTTATGTGATTTCTAACCTTTATAAACAACCGCAGCTGTAACACCGGGTTCATGTAACAATACAAAATTACTTAGTAAAGATGATATGGACGATAATTTCAATTAGACACAGCTACACTTGCTATAAAATATCTCACTCAAGAAGAATTTGCATTAATACACTAACGGTTATGGCCTATAAACCATTCTAAAGGGAAACAGGGAACTCGGTTACTTTGAAAATCACAAAAAAATACTTGATTCAGGTCACGAATTCATCAATACAACTCTCATATAATTATAATATTATACATTTGCTGGCTATGTCGATCGGTCTACAAATGATGTGATAGACACACTAACTCGTAACTCTGCATGCTTACTAGAGAATAGTTAATGAGCTTTTTTAAATGTTTGCACATGTTTCTCTTTTATTTAATAATCGACATCGTTGATTTCACTTTTGCATGGTAATATGTATGAACCGTTGTATAGATGCGATGTTAAAGAGGCAGTAGCTCACGTTTAAGAGGGAAAATAAGGTGGTGTCAGGAAAATGAAAATAAATGGTTCCAGCTGAAAAACAATGTATATAAACTTACTGAAGCAGTAACGAATCAAATATATAATGAAAAGTTTTACCGCGCGACTCCCTTTTCTTACACACAATGAATTAAAGGTGTTCACATAAAAATGGTCGCCAATGGATTTAATGTGAATCTTTATAATTCGTTCTCTGAGTATGGGTGATTGGTTTGTGTATCGATTTTTGACACTATCAAAATAATTCATTTGGCATAAACGTACAATTATCAGTGAAAATTTGAAAATATAAAGTTTTCAAAACACGTACTACCGCCCCTTTAACATAAGCGTATCACCGATCCTAATATACATGTTTTACCATGAAGACAAGTATGTTTAAATCAATATCGAATGTCAGGATGGCTGGGTGGATGTACAACCTATGTTTTACCGGTATTCTAGTTTAAGCTGAAACTAAACCTTGACAAAAGGACAAGAGTGAAAATGAGAAATTTATATCTCTAATTTATCACACACTCTTTCTTTTATTATATACTTTCTTCCTTATTCATTTTTAATCAAGGAGCTTAACTATGAAAATCGAGCGTAATGCAATTCATGACCCGTACACATGAATCATCAAACTTTTAACGTTCTACGTACATCGTTCCGTTAGTCGTAGACTCACTATATTTTTTGGTCACATAATAATATGAATGTCAATATGTTTATGAAGGCGTTTCATTGAATAGGTAAAATGATTTGAGGATATTTTGAGTACATTCAGTACATTGCAAGTTGCGATACAGTATGCGATTATCACATCAATCTTTGTCTATAGCTTGAACGGATAAAACAACATTTTATTTATTGAAACACTTTTCTTTTGTCCGTTATTGTATTGTGTAGCCCGGGGCGTGGTTTACGGCAACAGAGGCCGACGTGACATACATACATATATAATATATATCAGCCGCTCTACCTGGAAGGTACGGTGTTTATTGAGAGACAAGTCGACGCTTGTCACATTAGCGCCTTGCAGGTGTAAACACTTCAGAATGGAGACATTGATTGACATGCCTTGTGTTCAAAAGACGAGACACGAGTTGACTTATTGTTGCGCTTGAATTGACTGTTTCAGGGCAAATGAGGACATATGTATTCATTTCTGCCCTCCTTTGCTGCAAAATAATATAATGAAATAATAATAACTATGCTTTGGAATCAACCGGCGATATATAACAATATAGTAAGGTTTCAATCAATAAAAATCTTAGAATATATATCCATGTGTTTGTGCGTGTGTGTGTTTATAATAATGGAAATATTGATTGTTGAAAACGGTTCAAGTAAACCAAAGATATTCTTTATAAAGATCTAAAGAGCCCCTGAACAAACGTTTATATACAGTGAGGTAATTGCGGTTATATTTACTATAGCGGCTGTCGAGTTTGGTCTTCACAATTCATTATGTTATTATGTTTAAATTGTATGTATAATGTATTTCTTTATGATAATTATGCTTCCAAATTACTACGGTATTTTATCACGAAAGACATTATCTGATTATCTGATGTTCGACTGTGCCTTCAACTGAATGAGATTGCTAGAATATCCATCAAGCTTCTCCTGTAGACGGAAAGACATCATCATTTATTTTGAATATAGTTGAATATATGAATGATATCAACTCGTTATAAAAAGTAACATCACTTGTGACTTACTTACTTACTTAAATTGGAGATTTTACAAGCGCTTTCAACGGGGCTGATTTCCCACTTGGATTTGTGACTATCATTTTGCTGATTATTTATCATATATATCACAATCTATGTGCTGAAACCCTAGGTCTTTTATAAGAGTTTTTACAGTTAGCGATGAGTGATTTTTACTGATGAGTTTAACTGAGTTGACCTCATGGTGTATACTGTATACTTGAATATGTATATGATATATTCAAAACAAATATAGACAAATGCAAATTCATTTTCAGATATGAATTTGTACCTTTATTCAAATACGTTCCCAAATGTACATAAGATCGATATCAGCATACATGGACAGCACCCACGTTTGACACCGACTTTGACACTAAAGCAATCATATTGATATTTCCGAAGTTATGTATAGTAATCTTCATTCAGGTTGATATAAAAAAGCGCAATCGTGGTTTGTATCAGCAATAGGATAGTAAACATTTTCGATATTTTTAATTTTATCATCTTCCATACAGACCAACTGTGAAATTCTTTCCAGTGCATCAAATCGTCAACGATTATAAATACAGTTTTTCCTATCTATCTATAATGTTTAAAAATCGACTCTTTGTTTACAGGCAATCGAAATACGGGATATCAGAGTAAAACTTGGTGTCCCTATGAACAGCAAGGATATCTGGCTAAAACTTGGAGTCCCTATGAACAGCAAGGATATCAGAGTAAAACTTGGTGTCCCTATGAACAGCAAGGATATCTGGCTAAAACTTGGAGTCCCTATGAGCAGCAAGGATATCAGAGTAAAACTTGGTGTCCCTATGAACAGCAAGGATATCTGGCTAAAACTTGGAGTCCCTATGAACAGCAAGGATATCTGGGTAAAACTTGGTGTCCCTATGAACAGCAAGGATATCTGGCTAAAACTTTGAGTCCCTATGAACAGCAAGGATATCAGAGTAAAACTTGGTGTCCCTATGAACAGCAAGGATATCTGGCTAAAACTTGGTGTCCCTATGAACAGCAAGGATATCTGGCTAAAACTTGGAGTCCCTATGAACAGCAAGGATATCTGGGTAAAACTTTGAGTCCCTATGAACAGCAAGGATATATGGGTAAAACTTGGTGTCCCTATGAACAGCAAGGATATCTGGCTAAAACTTGGAGTCCCTATGAGCAGCAAGGATATCAGAGTAAAACTTGGTGTCCCTATGAACAGCAAGAATATCTGGCTAAAACTTGGAGTCCCTATGAACAGCAAGGATATCAGAGTAAAACTTGGTGTCCCTATGAACAGCAAGGATATCTGGCTAAATCTTGGAGTCCCTATGAACAGCAAGGATATCAGAGTAAAACTTGGTGTCCCTATGAACAGCAAGGTTATCTGGCTAAAACTTGGAGTCCCTATGAGCAGCAAGGATATCAGAGTAAAACTTGGTGTCCCTATGAACAGCAAGGATATCTGGCTAAAACTTGGAGTCCCTATGAACAGCAAGGATATCTGGCTAAAACTTGGAGTCCCTATGAGCAGCAAGGATATCAGAGTAAAACTTGGTGTCCCTATGAACAGCAAGGATATCTGGCTAAAACTTGGAGTCCCTATGAACAGCAAGGATATCTGGGTAAAGCTTGGAGTCCCTATGAGCAGCAAGGATATCTGGGTAAAGCTTGGAGTCCCTATGAACAGCAAGGATATCAGAAGAGGAATATGCCGAAAACTCGTGTTATATAAGTACCTATATTATCTGTTTCGTCCATTTCACCGAGAAGATACATTTGGCGAAAGGTACTTTCAAGATTGTTTGAGGCGAAACCGAAAACAATGTTTAGATAACGCATGTGTTCTTTGTTCTGAGAGGTAAGATAAAGAACGAGGCGCAGCCGAGGTCATGACGTATCTTGCCGAATTTGCATGATGACTTAGCCGATTTTAAAAGTTTATAACAACCTCAGCACGTTCATTTTACGAGCAATTACACACAAAATAAACTCAATAAAGTAAAGAATATCCGAGTTGTGTAATAATAAAAAGAAGCATTTAAAGGGGCAGTTGCACGTTTTTATGGGGAATATAAGGCGATGTCAGGAAAAGAAAAATAAATGGTTTCAATTGAAAGACAATGTATTCAAACTAAATGAAGCAGTAATAACTCAACTATATAACGTAAAGTTTGGCCATGCGATTCCCTTTTCTTACAAAAAATGAATTAACGGTGTTCACAATGGCCGCCAACGGGTTTTATGTTAATCTTCATACTTTATCTTGTGACTATGGATGATTGGCTTGTGTAATGAAATTTTTGACACTGTCATAATAATACATTGAGCAATAACTTACAATTAGCAGTGTAAAATTTAGAATATAAAATTATCAAGAAACGTGCTACTGCCTAAACGTGCTAAGTTGATGCAAATGTTTCTATAATTGTCCTAGAATGTGGTGTCGAGTTACAGATAAAGTAGGCTACTACAAACAAGCACGAGTTCTATGGACTGGTCAACTGCTTTATTGCAGGGAATGCGACGTTTCGGTGTAGATACTATCACCGTTGTCAAGCATATGATGCTGGACAAGTTTGTAGGAGATTATAAATAAAACATGGAGAAAAATAGAAAAGGGTGATGAACATGGTGGTTGGATTGTTATTTATCTCGACAACTTCTAAATGCCAGAAGAAGTCATTAAGATACTACGTTTGACTGTACCAGCAAATAATTCCTCCTTCGTTTAGTTGCGTCATCAAGAATATCATCTGTGATATAGGACTGTGATGTAGATGATATATATTGTCAATTTCATTTTAACCAAATGTTAAGCATAACCACAATAAATCTTCGATTAACCTAAAACATTTTCTGTTACACCTTTTCCACAGAATATATTTATTACTTAGAAAATCGCTCATGCTTTAAATTTTCGCTCATGTTCATTTTATGATGCTTTTCGTTTTTTATCGTTGTTGAATTTCAAGTTTCAAGTCAAAATATATCAAATGAGTTAAGATATGTTAACATCTACATGCATCTTGGAGTTTTTTTCAAACAATTGTTTATATCAATTCATGCATCATAAAGATCAACTTATCATAACTTATTCTATAATGTAACGCTGTGGATCACGACATTGCCACATGGTGTTATTCTTCTTCTCTCGTGATAACTTCATGTCTTTTGGATATTTAGTTTTCGTTTGATTATCTTTGAAAACCTTTTTTTTAATCCATGTCAAATAACCGTTCACGTAATGATAGTCAGCAGTAAACGCATATTCAAGAAAGAACAAAACAGTAGGATCACAAACTATTGCCAAATCATCAACACACGTGAATAATAAAGTCACTTGTTTGATGTGTATAACAAAGATTTTTCTACAACGATTCTTAATATTTAAAGTGCCATTCCTAACTATTAATCATGTTGTAAGGACAATTTTTAAAAATACTTATTACTGTCGTTCAATTCATTTGGAGAAGAATTCTGTGTAGGGTTATCTTATAAGCATACATTCAGGGACAAAAGAAACGATACCAACTTTTCAAAAGAATACAAAACAAAATTCTGTTGTGAATGAAATGAGATTTGGAACCCTTGTGGTAGGCACATCAGTTGTTAAGAAGTACTCACAATTTCAAACATCAAAGTGTGATACTTATAATAGTATGACTAGTACTGTTCAATTACACTAGGGGTCCTAAAACAGCTTTTTCTATGTTACTTTTGCTAATAATCTTTGGACTTGGAATTTAAAAAAATTATGAAATTTATAAATTTGATGAATTAAAGGTATAATAAAATATAAAATCTTTGATAGACATAAATTTGTTTTATGCATTTTGTCTGTAAATTGGTTTAAAATCAAACGAAAGGGTCAATTTCATTATCCTATCTCGTCTAGTTAAGGAGATTGTTAAACCGCGTTTATGGAAAGGTGTGTTTTTCAAAATGGTAAACCTATATAGCTTTGTAATTGAAAACGCAGTAAAGTTGGCTCTTGAAGACATGAAATAACCCTTTTTCCGCCGTAACTGTCACTCGTAGCTTAACCTATCATGCATGTTATATGCTATAGTTTCTTTTGCCCCTGAGAGTATACATACTGCTATTAACATGATAACATAAAAGGAACATTCTTTTCGTGTCTTTGATTTCTTTATTTCTGGTATATCAATTATATAACCACAATAAATCTATTTTAACATTTCACCATGCCACTATCAAGTTATTTAACCATATTCCTCTTTCATCTTTCTTTCGTCATTTCTGTACTTATTCTCCCATTGAATACGCCGTGGATTCGATCAAATAGGAATAGCGTCTACGTTGACGATAGATCCAAGATTGGAACCCGGGTTACCTCCTGTATTGAATGCAATGTTTCCCTGGGTATCATACATGGTGTTAGAGACATCGTTAGCGTAGACGTTGACACCGCTAGTCAAGATGTTACCGTTGTTCTGATAGTCGAAAGCTCCCCCAATTGTGTCAGAATACATGCCGTTGTTAGCTGGAACATCCACAAAAACTTCATTAGGGTTTACAGTCCCGGGGAAATTGTCAAAGCCTCCAGTCCCGGTGTAGGTATCAAGCCCTCCAGTTCCGGCGTAGTTGTCAAGGTTTCCGGTTCCGGTAACAGTGTTCATGTTTCCTGTTCCGGCAACACTGTTAATGTTTCCAGTTCCCGCCATATCATAAGCATCGTAGACGTTTCCTCCAAGATTGTTGGAACCAAGCACTTGATAGTCAACGTTGGCGCCAAGATCTAACCCTCCGACCATATTGTCCTGGTAAACATAGGAGTTGGGGTCGTTGAAGTCTTGGAGACCGGCTTGATTGTCAATGGTAGAACCAATGTAAGAGTCAGGTCCGGTTGAAAGCGATCCGTAATTGTCTACAATCTGAGTCATGGGCTCGTTGTATCCCATGGGTGTAACTGCTGGGGCAACTGGGGCTGGGGCTACTGGGGCTTGTTTTTGAGCAGGTGCGGCTGTCTCGACGGGTGCGGCCGCTTTAGCCTTGATCTTCCTTTGTCTGACTGTGCGTCTGGCAGATGGGACTCCGAAGCGACGTCCAAATAGTGCACCGTGGTATAAGGCATTAGCACGATGAGCTTGAAGGGCCATGGCGACTGCTGGGTGAGGGAACATGGGGGAGAAGAATGGGACTGAAAGGGAAACAAACGGTGAATGAAAGGTAAACCATAGGCGTTTTTTCGATAAATATCTCATAATACCATTTACCGTTATTAAGTATAAATTTCTAAATTCTCATAAAACTCCTTTCAAATATGAGCTGGGATTTGGGGTGGGGGATTTCTTTTAAGATTATTTTACATTCTCTAATTCTTTTAATTATTGTTTCTTTTTCATTTCGATCAGACATATTAATCATCGATCAGAAAAAGAACTTCATTTTCATGGATCAAGATATATAAAGTAGGACTACGCATTTTACTGAAAAAACATTCGAGCTTAACTAGAAAAGGTACTTACATCTTCGCATACCAAAAAGAGCATGGCGCTTCTTTCCTGAAAATGAAATTATTCAAACTCATTAGATTAAATGTTCAATACAGAATGTAGTAAATTATCTTTGTTAGAACATGTATTTGTAATAGTTATATTATTAATAATTTCAATTAATGGTACCAGTATGTCATTACACTGTGCAGTACTTACTTCCATGTGTGTACGCTCCGTGTCTGCCTCCTAGACCATGATACATGTGAGAGTCGTACACTGAAACACGCATAGCTGTGGTTGAACAACAGGAACGATACGGTTGTAATAGCTAGCTTTATAGTTCAAAATGATAGAAATAACTACATAAGGCTTTATTTTCCTTCTCTTAATGGTGATTTCGGTATAGAGTCGATAAAAAGATAAAAGTTTAACACATACATTGTACCTTATGAAAGTTTTCTAAAAGATTTCTGAAATGAAGTGCTAGTACAAAGAAGAGTACATAAAATATGTATGAAGAAGCAAGGGATGAGAAAACCTACATTGATCCCTGTCTGCAACCATGTAGCGCTTGTTTTTACCAGTACCAACCGGCAGGAGAACTGAAATATCAAATGGATACTTTAATAACCTAAAGGCGTCAACATAAATGTTTCTGTGTCCAAACCTAATTTTATGAATATATAACGTATATAGTTAAGAAAGCAAAAACGTAAGTAACGCTGATATAT
Organism: Steromphala cineraria; assembly: GCA_916613615.1. Taxonomy (NCBI): domain Eukaryota; kingdom Metazoa; phylum Mollusca; class Gastropoda; order Trochida; family Trochidae; genus Steromphala; species Steromphala cineraria. Next base: position 30,168,588 of record OU744728.1, read on the forward strand.
AACCTTCGTTGTTTGTGAGAGATGATGTACATACCTTTGTCTGCTGGGTCGGGACGGTCGTAAATTTTGACGAGTTGTCTTTTCCCATTTGATCCACGGACAAAGGCTAAATCTTAAATGAAGAATGATTTGTATTGTAAAGTCAAAGCAAAGATTCAATGTTTTCATTTTTCTGCCAATTACTGAACATCATTTACAATGTATCTTTTGGAGATATAGTTCTTAGAAGTTGATGATTGAATGAATTCACCAAAGTATTTGACAAATGTACTTACTGTAGTCCGGCCGGTCCCTCAGTTGGACAAGTTTGGATCTTCCTCCAGAACCCCGTACAACAGCATAGTCTGCAACGTTAGAGGACAACATTGGGTATTGTACAACGTTACTGCTGGCCTTGAACTGTCGTTGGCAATCTTATTGTTAACATTTTGAAGTGATTCAAAAATGTTGTTGGTTTGTTTTCAAAGGTTTTCGTGAAGTTTTGATTTTACAATATACCGTCAGGTATATATGAAAAACGAACGTTTTACTTATGAATTAATTTTGTTGAGGAAATGTTGATTTTCAATTACCAAATTAGGCGACGTATTGTACGACGTTAGTGCAGGTCATTCATCGGAAATCTTATTATAAACATGTTGAAGTGTTTCATAGTTTTTAAAGGTTTTCGTTAGGCTGTGCTTTTGCACTATACCGTACGTACCTTTGTCTGCTGGGTCAGGTCGATCGTAGATTTTGACAAGCTTTCTTTGACCATTGGATCCTTGGGTATAGGCTATATCTGGATTACATGAAAAAGTTCAATGGAGTTTAACACTGGAATAAATGAATGTGTTGTTCAATGCAGTATAACAATTTGTATTAAAGTAACGACTTCCTTATAAGTTTTTCTTCCTTACAATAAAATGATGGGATAAATGATTAAACAGAAGAAAAATACAGATTGAAATTATATTTGACAAATGTACTTACTGTAGTCAGGCCTGTCCCTCAGTTTGACAAATCTCGATCTTCCCCCAGAACCCCGTACAACAGCATAATCTGCAGCGTTAAGATAGTTGATAGACGTAAGTTAGATTTTTTTTAAATTTGGTTTCATTAATATCAAATCTATTCTTTTTGACATGATTCTCTAATGTCTGTTAAAACTTCAAAATCAGTAAAATTCAATTCACACAAGCTTTTAAACTCTGTTGATTTGATCTTTCAAACATTCAACATTTCGTAATTATGCTGTTTTACATGCTTGAGCCAACTTAACCTACCTCTTCTAGATGTTCTATGTACATTGTTCATATATGTCCAAGCTTGCTTCTCCTTTTTTAACATTCTATATACCGTCTGACAATAAACCATTCAATAAGAATGAACAATAACCATGTAAATAGATAAGATTAATCACTGATGTTCGGGGTTAACTTTGCACTGCATTTTACAAAGACGTGACAGTTTCTTTTACCTGGTGAGTCGTAGCTACTGTAGTGGTCGTGCATGTAGCCAGGGTAGGCTGGAAGTGAGAACAACATGTCAGATTAATCGCTTACCTTGATGCAAATAACACATACTGGAAAATGGGGTCTTGTTTTCGATCAATAAAGCTATCGGATAAACTTGGTATCCAAATCTGACAAACATTCAAGTATGGTCAAAACCAGAACTATTTTCTCAAAACTCCATGCATCACATGTGAATACTAAACATCTTATCAATCATTATAACGTCATAGCAAGTTTACAGAACTTTTTACGACTAAATATGGACTAAATATGAATTCGTAAACACAATCCAGCAGTTTAAATATTTCATGCATTCATTTTTTAAATACGAATTAAACACACTCGGTTAATGATCTCTATGTATAAAATTTGTGTTCTAATCATATCAATTCTAAATAGAGTTTAACATCTGTTTGCAATATATACTTCAACTAATAAAATGAAAACAAAGGTATTCATTCTAGAACAAAAATTACTTAAAATCATAAGTATCCTTAAACAAAGGGAAAATATATTCATGATATGTGTTTAGTATGATATAAACTCACCAAAAAGGGAAGATGCTCCCGTTAGAATAAGCACACAAACGTGAAGTGTAACTTTAGTCATCGCTGTTGTTGATTCCGTTACCTGTAAAACCGGGATTAAAACATCATCAGAATAATAAGTTGAACGATACACGAAGAGAAACACAAGAGAAAGCTAGGTCAGAATATGTACATGTTGATAAGGTACGCTGCCCTGATGATCAGAGACTGTTTAAATAATGATCTTATCCCTAATAAGAACATAATCGCTCAAATCGATATTCGGGTACGATCATGTTTACTTAGTGGAATTTTTACCTGAAAATCCACCATATTCATATTCATGATATTGAAACAAGATAAAGTTCTCCTTCAATGGCAATAATCAACAGAAGCAGGAGACAGGGGTGATCACAGTGTTTACTTTATAGAAATAGATGTCATAAACATAAAACAAGACTCCCTATGACCTGACGGAAGAATGTGAGGACTTACCAAGGTGACTGTTCAAGGAACAAGTGACGACAGGTTATCAGTGATCACCTTTATACTCTCAATATGACGTGTTGCATGGTTTACAGCATGCATGTATCACTCTTATGTAAGAAACAAACAGCCTGAGTGTGAATTATTATGCTCCTTACTCTATCACTTGTTAGGTCACATCAATTGCATCATTGCTTCTGTACTGGCAGGTTAGATAGGAATAATAACTTAATGACATGAATATTATAAGATATACACTCATAAATAAATTGAATTATGGGCCAAATAATTCATGAACCATTCACTCATCGTCAGTCAGTCAGTCAGAAAACTGCTTCTATTAGAAACAACGAAAGTCAGCTATACGGCTTTGGCCGATTGAATTAATGTAACGTATATTGAGGAATGGTGATAAAGCTTTTAAAGTCATTTTGTGTCAGAACTTCCAAAGATATAAACAAAATTTACTTCTCCATTGTATATCTAGATATGATAAACTGTTTACACATTCAAAGTTTCATTTACGTAGACATTCGGGATATATTATGACATGATGCGCTATCCAAAAACACGAAGATCATTTTGCTTTGAATGTACGACAAACTTCCTGCAAATGGTAAGATCATTTCTCATATTTTCTTATTTTGAGAAAGTTTTATAATGTCTACTGCTCCATCCAGAGCCAATACGTACAGTAAGCTAAACTTTGAAGGCAAATAACAAGAGAGACACAGAGATAATGATCAGTGGTTAAAACTGAAAACATTGATCTCTATCTCATCCTCAAAACATCAAACAAGACTCTAATATGGTACCTGGCCAAAAGTGAGTCATCACAGACTCACATGTTAATAAACTTTGAATTAATGATTTGTATTTGTTGAGATAAAATCATCTATGTTCTTTATTTCACAACGCTACGAACTGATATTGACTAAGCGTACAGCATAACTTTAAAACTACCTCTTTACTTCTGTTCGAATGACAACTGATTCAACGGCACATAAACATTTTTGTAACTGGCCCATAGACCGCCTTGACGGAAACTGATACCTTTCCCTTATAAACGGCACTAATTATACATATAGCTGTATTTTAGCGTATATGGTGTGTAAGGCCCGATGGGCTTATGGCATGGCATGGTGTCCGGCGTCCTTCCATCCTTCCATCCTAACGTCTGTCCGTCCGTCTGTTAACGTTGTACATTTTCCACTTCTTCTCAAGAAACATAAGGCCTAGAAAGATTAAACTTTGTGAAAAGATTCCTCGACTAGTGAGGATTATTATGTATAGCTTTGGGCCCTCATAAAGGCCACAGGGGTCACACTCTTAAAACCTATTTTCATCTTCTTCTCCAGAACCAAAAGACCTAAGCTGAAACTTTTTGTGGGGACTCCTTGACTAGTGAGGATTATAATTTATAGCTTTGGTGGACCTATGGCGCCAAATAAGGGCCACAGGGGCCACACCCTTAATACCTATTTTCATCTTCTTCTCAAAAGTAGAAGGCCTAATAATCTGCCACTTTGTGTACAGATTCCTTGACTAGTGAGGATTAAAATTTGTAGCTTCTGTGGCCCTGAGGCCTCATCCTTAAAACCCATATTCGTCTTCTTCCCCATAAGCAGAAGGCCTAGAAATATGACATTTAGTGTAAAGACACCTTAACCACTGAGGATTATAATTCATAGCTTTCGTGGCCCCGTGGCCCCTAATAAGTCACTTTTGTGTATCTAAATATGGAATTATGTGGAGCTTTTTTCTTGGATTATCAAGGATGCTTGCAAGCGCTACGCCTTTGAAAGTGCAACCTCATGATGGATAAGTCTTATGATTAATTATTTTCTCGTTTCCGAATATTCTACTATTTCGTACATGTTTGCATTTTCCTTTTTTATTCATCACAATGGTGGCAGTAGTACATTCTTATAAAAACACAAATATGATAATTAGGTACAGGTCAATAAATTTTTGTTATCAATAATCCAATTTTCAAGTTCCATCAAGAAGATTGACTTTCAAAAATTCACAAAACACATACTGTCAATTCATCTTTTTAAACGAATTATCAAAAACGCGACCTGTCTGCAGTTTCAACCTTCACTTAACTCTTCGACGAACTTTTCGCTGAATTTCAAAGTATGCATTAAGTCAAACACATCATATAACACGTCTTATGTGCTGCGTTCTATACACAATTCTGAAGTTTAAAATATTTCCCTGCTGTCATGTCGGATAGCGATGGAAATTTTCCAAACAACAATTAAATAACAAAAATGTCACTATGTCCATTTACTCATTTTAAAACTGCTAATATCGAATATGGGATTAATGTAAGAATGACGTCACGCATCGATTTTGTTCTGTGACGTCATGCATTGCAACGTCATAAAGCCCCATAATTATCCCTGAATAATGGAAAACCGTTCGGGATTCAAGCCATTTCAATACTTTTCTTGTTTATCTATCTATCTATATATACTTATATCACTTGCATGTGTACATAGAATTGCCAGAAAGAAAACAATAAGTGTGTAACAATGCGTTTATAACACACAACAAAGCAAAATAACGGACCCCTCGTTAGATCTGGCTTCTTAATGACGCCCTCCGGCGGTCAGATTTTGTCCAAAAATTCGATTATGTATTTATCTGTCCAATAGAAAAATAATGAATTAACATAAACATTGTAATTCAATAAAACCTTCATAAGTTACAAGAGATGTGATTTGCCTAAGACACTTCTGTAAAAAAAAAAGAACATTACGCTGACTTCTATAACTAAAATACCGAATACAATGCTTCATGTATCATGTTAGTTTTCCTATATGCATTCATTTAAAGGATGATTGATCGTTGTGGATATAAAGTAGATTGGTTGTAATCGAAACTAATGACCATCAAACAGTAAATAGTAAGAAATATTAGGACATTATAAACCCATAAACCTGCACTTAGTTATCACGACCTGTAATGACAACCTAACTTGGTGTTGATATTGATGTACGACGGTATCATTATAGCCCCCTTAATCAATACTAAGTGCTTCTCTCTTGTGTTCACTTATGCCAGACTACTCGTACAGCCAATCGTAAAGAGATCGTTATGTTGCCGTGTGTTCTTCTGTTAGAAGTGCCGCTATAGTGATCTTTACCCACTATTAAGTCGACTTGAACGATTTAAAACTTCCAAATTCGTTCTTAAAACATACCGCTATTTCAAATTCAGAACACTGTGAAGCCCCGTTCTGCAACTTCAAGTATCAAAACAAAGGAACTCAACATAGATTTTCGAAGAAATAAAACAGCAATTAATCCAGTCCTTATTAGAGAAGATGTTAGCGAGGATGCTGAGTAGTTTCATATATCTGGGAACTGTAAGTGTAGGATATGGTCCGAAAAGTCTCCATTAGTTTGGCACGAGGGACTTGTCTTAGGTCGTTAGGCCGTGGACGAGTCCCTCGTGCCAAACTAATGGAGACTTTGAGGACCATATCTAACTTAAAGCAAAGTCATTGTCAACTTTTGGAGTTCGAGTGTTTAAAGGGTTTGAAAACTGATTTCCCTATCGCTCAAACTCAACTCTTCGTGTTAAACTATTGGAGGGCTATCCTGCTTTTATAAGCCTTAACTGCACGTGCATCATCGCATTTCACGATTACACCTGACAGGTAAACATGGTTAGCGAAGACGATGAACTTTTCAATACACAGAACAGTTTTCAATGTAGTGTATGATATCGGTATCTTATATACACTTTGCTCTGCGAGTTGACGACAAACACCGGAACCTGCGGGTCGACCCCAACTCACACTTTACGATTGTCTTAGAATGAAACATTTGAAGGTAATTCATTAAAAATATTTCGTACATAGATTTGATTAATTGAAACAACTTTACAATAATCACCAACGTAAAACTTCATTTAATGTTTAATAAGTTTATCAATCTTACGTGATAAGAGTAGTTTTGACAGAACTTTAGTTGATCAATATTCAAAGATATAAAAACATAGTTATCATATCTTAAATGAAAGCTATAAAGTTGAATTTTCCTTTGTAGTTTGATTACATGTGTCTTTGGATAACATATTAACACATTGTTGAATTGCTCCAATTTTCACCTCGATATTGTACTATCGATAGCTGATTATTTTTTAGTTGAACTGAACTAAAAGAATTGACTTTAAATTCTAGATTCCTGAAATATTCGAAACAGAGGAAAATTCAGAAAGAAGGCAATAACAATCCGGAAACAGAACAACCAGAGAGGAGTCTACAGCTCAAGGAAAAGTACAGTCATGTTACTCGGGTAAATTTATTTCATGGTTCAGTTTTACCGTAGTCCTATATTATTAGGTCCTGCTCTACCTCTGGAAAAAACTTTCAACCACAATCTTGATTCATGTTGCTGGTTTACATGATATATATTTTATGATACGGCAAGATGTTGTTTGCTTCAACATTTCATTGTATTGATAATTAATCTGCAACAAAATATACCCTGTGGTCATTTGTTAATCGGGGCTTTTGCATGTTGTTGTATTTACTAGCTATGACCAAATACATTACTATTTATATAATTGCGAAGTTTTTGATTGAATAAAGAAGTTGGATATCCATGAAAATCTTGTACTTTACATCTGCTTTCTGTTTTTTTAACCACTCTAAATATGGAATTGATCACTTTAAATGTTGAAGAAGATATGTTTGTTTCGGAAATCATAGTTCCTTTAAAGTTCTATTCTTAAAAATACCGTTTCTTTACAGGCCTGTTTCTGAAATGTGACAATTCAGTATGTAAAGAAGGATGTATAGAGAAAATCTTTAAAGGTGGAGGACCGTGTCAGCGAAGTACTAGATGCCCCTGTACATCCCCCACTAACACAACAGATGACGTACCTACTCTGACGTCGTCATGCAATTCCACGATGAAAAGGAATATTTCACTTGATTTGGACGATTGATGGAACCATTGTGAAAATGTCATCCTAAATAAATGTTTGACTTGTGTTTTGTTCTTCTCTTCGTCTCAGATGAATATGGTATGAAATTAATCTTTTGAAATGAAATTAAACAACGGTTGCGTTTTGGCGTTTCAACTCACAACTACGTCACTCAGTACTATTGGAGGTTGAACATTAGTTAGAAACTAATGGAGGGTAAACAGACAATACATAACTTATTGGAGACAGCCATAAAATGATATCCTGACGCACAAAAACTAATGTTTAATGTTACTGACAATAAATTGAATTTCTCTGACAATACTGACCACATTTATAGTAAGTGCCAATCTCGCCTTCGTTTCCTCAGGATACTACGATCCTTTCATATCGAATAAACTATCTTGGACCTTTTCCATAACAGTTGTATACTCCCTGTCTTCAACAAATAGAAACAAGATAATCACACAGGGAGAAAAACTCCGATCGTAGCTTTAAAAGATAAGATCGATCGCGACTTCACGAAAACAGGCTCGAAATTTAGCTTCAAAAATTATCAGTGACCCTTCACATGAATTGTATGAACGTTTTGAACTTTTACCATCCGGCCGTCGGTATAATGTGCCAACTTGCACAAGCAAAGCTTTTAAAATGTCATTTGTGGCCTTGTCCATTTCCAATCGATGATTGCTCATCACAATGTTTTTTCATTTGTAAATATTTGTAAATATTTGTTTATATGTTTTGTATTTATCATATATACAATTTTGAATTTCATAAGTTGTTTGAGAGGCATTTTATAAGTTGCAATATCAAGAAGACAAGGAGTTTTATGGATTTTCAACTTCTTTATTGTAGAATGCAGCGACGTTTCAATATAGATTCTTATACCGTTTTCAAGCCTTCTTGTGGATAATCCATAAAACTCTTCTTAAAAAACGGTATATATATATATCATGCAATGTTATCTAGAATGAAACTTTAAAACAAACTAGGATTGACGCGTCAATACTTAGGTCTTCAAGATTCCTCTTTGACCTTCACACAGTGTTTGACCTTCACATGACTTTTTGTCTAAGAGGTAAACAGTAGCTAATACATTATCAAAATGACCATATTCCACTTGATATTCAGTGTTAAAGACTTTTGAGAAAAATTTATCATGGAAGCCAATGTCAGCTATGACATCATTCTTCAGAGAATATTATTCCTAGAAGCAGAAAAAAATTTGTTTGAATTATCACCCACCGTTTTCGAGAGAGATTTGTGATTTAACTGTGTAATGTACGTTTCAGACCCCATTATAATATAATGAAATTAAACCTAACACTTTAACTATTGATATTTTACTGATAAGGTATATCAGAAACAATGTTGGTCTTGTTAATCCACATAAAAAGATGTATGTTTTGTTTTAATAACTTAAAACGTAATGGAGTAATGAACTTTGGAACTTTATTGAAAACACTGAAATTTGAAGATTTTTAAACCCCTCCTCCATGTTGGTCCTTCTAGCTCCTTAACTATCAACATTTTCATGATAAAGTGTAACATAGCAAAAGTTGTGCTTGGAATAGCGCATGTCCAAATACAATCATTTTTAAGATACCTTTCCTAATAAAGAAACTGTGGAATTTTGAAATTTGCTAAAAATGAGGATTTTCCAAAAATCGCAATATTCAAGGACCGGTCATGGACAGACCAATTTATATTATGATTTAGTGATATTTTTGTCTGTCTACTCATTACATCTGCTTCACAAAACATCAACGATAATTTTTTTATCTATAACAGTTTTGAAACTAAAATTCTCACAGTAAAATAACCCTAAAAAAATGTTAAAATCGCCGAAAAATGAAAAACATCTCTTTATGTCCACATATTTCCTTTACTATCAACTTTTATATAATAATGATCTTTAGTGAATATGTTGCACAATCATTTTGGAATAGATTGCAATAAACAGATCTTTAAAATTACATTTCCTCACAGAGAAATGCCCCTTTCAACGTGACGCAGAAAAATCCATTTTTTCAAAAGTTCATTTTTGAAATTGATGTAGCTCTAAAACCTCTCAAAATAGAGGGCAGGTTTGGGGGATTACTTTTTGCAGCGTTCATCTGGCTTTAAAATGAGCTATAGCATGCACGCGCACCGTCATAACTGCGAAATTTCACAAAAAAATCAGTTTTTCGAAAATAGAAAAAAATCTATTTATACGGCCGAAACCGCTATGGGCTTAATCGATGGGGAGTGTTGTTGCCCACATTTTGGTGAAAGTTTTATGCAATTATCTCCCATAGTTACCGAGAAATCGTGGTTTGATGTTTTTTCGTTTAAGGGGAGATAACTCGAAAACAAAATGGAAATTCAAAAATCGGGCTCGACACAAAACGAGTTCATGATAAGGGCTACAATCCCTAAAAAATTTCATGAAATTCTGCTGGACCATCTCTTCAGAATATTTGCCACAAAAAAAGTGCAAATAATAAAAATAATAATAATAATAAGAAAAACAAAGATAATAACAATAGGTCTTCAGACCTTGTCTTGAAGACCTAATAACTTAATGATGTGATCTACTTATGAATGTACTACAGGCCTGAGTAGTACTGAAATAGAGATTGATTGATTGACATATATTGTAAAGAGCCTACTGCAACACGATCAACCCTGACGAACAGAACTGTTTTAACTGTATTCTGTCCTCATTCTCAAATGAATAATTAGTTACAATAACTGATAAATACTTTTCGATTAAAAGATTCAGAAATTGACGTCTCTTATCTAAAAAAGGAAAGTTATCGTCCGATAAAATTTCCTTTTCATTTTGAACAACTTGGAGACAAGTTTGTGACAACTGTTTGAAACACTCTCGAGTAAATAATGTAACTGTTCGTTGAGTGAACCCCACGCTACCATTTCATAGCATAATAGCATTAAAAACAACATGTCCATAAATTTCATTGAATATTTATTGCTACCTAGACACACAACCACAATAAATCTCTAATACATTTCAACAATTCTGTTTACAAGAAATTTAACAATGTTCATTTTCCCCTCTTAGCCATGTCTTGGTCTCGTTGATGAAGCTTTAAACAAGCATGGTGTTAGATCCAGTTGGACCCGCATCAACATTGACCATAGATCCAAGATTGGACCCCGGATTACCTCCAGCATTGAATGCAATGTTTCCTTGGGTATCATACATGGTGTTAGATCCAGTTGGACCGGTATCAACATTGACGATAGATCCAAGATTGGAACTTGGATTACCTTCAGCATTGAAGGCAATGTTTCTCTGGGTATCATACATGGTGTTAGAGACATCGTTAGCGTAGACGTTGACGCCGCCAGTCAAGATGTTACCGTTGTTCTGATAGTCGAAAGCTCCTCCAACTCTGTCAGAATAGATGCCATTGTTAGCTGGGACATCCACAAAACCGTTATTATGGTTTACAGTCCCGGGGTAATTGTCAAAGCCTCCAGGCCCGGTGAAGGTCTCAAAGCCTCTAGGCCCGGTGTAGGTGTCAAAGCCTCCAGGCCCGGTGTTGGTGTCAAAGCCTCCAGTTCCGGCGTAGTTGTCAAGATTTCCCGTTCCGGCAACACTGTTAATGTTTCTAGTTCCCGCCACATCATAAGCATCGTAGACGTTTCCTCCAATATTGTTGGAACCAAGCACTTGATAGTCAACGTTGGCGCCAAGATCTAACCCTCCGACCATATTGTCCTGGTAAACATAGGAGTTTGGGTCGTTGAAGTCTTGGAGACCGGCTTGATTGTGAAAGGTAGAACCAATGTAAGAGTCAGGTCCGGTTGCAAGCGATCCGTAATTGTCTACAATCTGAGATATGGGCTCGTTGTATCCAATGGGTGTAACTGCTGGGGCAACTGGGACTGGGGCGACTTGGGCTGGTTTTTGAGCAGGTGCGGCTGTCTTGACGGGTGCGGCCGCTTTAGCCTTGATCTTCCTTTGTCTGACTGTGCGTCTGGCAGATGGGACTCCGAAGCGACGTCCAAATAGTGCACCGTGGTATAAGGCTTTGGCACGATGAGCTTGAAGGGCCATGGCGACTGCTGGGTGAGGGAACATGGGGGAGAAGAATGGGACTGAAAGGGAAACAAACGGTGAATGAAAGGTTAAAAAAAATATTGGACCATAAACATTTCTTTACATTTTTCAACACTCATTAGACTTTGGAAAACGAAATGTTTTGTTTTGTTTTTTTATTTTGTTTTTTTTTAGGGGGGGGGGGGGGAATTCTTTTAAGGACTACATGTACATAATTTATTTTTTTTCATGGTAGTAACTTTTTAATTTCGATTAGTTGTTTTAATCATCAAACAAGAAAAAGAGCAACATTATCATTGATCAAGATATATAAACTAATAAATTGTCGATTACTGAAACAAACGTTCGACCTTAATTAGAAAATGATACTTACATCTTCGCATACCAAAAAGAGCATGGCGCTTCTTTCCTGAAAAGAATATTATTAACACTCATTAGATTAATTCATTCATTCATCATTAAATTGAGTTTTCATATATGAAAATAGTATAGAAACTTGGCTACTTAATGTATTTTTAGCAGTTATATTAATAATAATTTCAATTTATTATACCAGTATGTCATTACACTGTGCAGTACTTACTTCCATGTGTGTACGCTCCGTGTCTGCCTCCTAGACCATGATACATGTGAGAGTCGTACACTGAAACACGCATAGCTGTGGTTGAACAACAGGAACGATACGGTTGTAATAGCTAGCTTTATAGTTCAAAATGATAGAAATAACTACTTAAAGCTTAATGTTTCTTCTCTTGCTGGTGATTTCGTTATAGAGTCGATAAAAAGATAAAAGTTTAACTTATATTTTATGAAAGTTTTCTAAAAAGCTTTCTGAATATGAAGAACAAGTACAAAGAAGAGTACATAAAATATATATGAAGAAGCAAGAGATGAGAAACTTACATTGATCCCTGTCTGCAACCATGTAGCGCTTGTTTTTACCAGTACCAATGGGCAGGAGAACTGAAATATCAAATGGAATGTTAATGATATGGATATAGTGATAAGTATAGAATATTAGTTTATCTATATCCAATAATCTATTTCTCTATCTTCAAATCTTACAATAACAGAACTGACAAAAACGTTCAACATTCGTGAACGATGATATACGTACCTTTGTCTGCTGGGTCAGGTCGATCGTAGATTTTGACAAGCTTGCTTTGACCATTGGATCCTTGCACATAGGCTAATTCTGGAGTACATGAACAAGTTCAATGGAATATAACAATGGAATAGATGAGTAGTATAACATTAACACTTACTAAGAATCATTTTTTTCTTTACAATAAAATGGTGGGATATATGATTAACCGAAGAAAATTACAAATTGAAATTATATTTGACAACATGTATGTACTTACTGTAGTCCGGCCGGTCCCTCAGTTTGACAAGTCTCGATCCTCCTCCAGAACCCCGTACAACAGCATAGTCTGCAGCGTTAGAGGACAACATTGGGTATTGTACGACGTTAGTGCAGGTCTTGAACAGTCTCATTGTTAACATTTTGAAGTGATTCAAAGTTTTTGTTTTATATTTGCCAAATTTTTTCATGACGTTTTGCTTTTACACTATACCGTCAGGTAAATCAAAACTGTTAATATAAATTCATGAAAAACTAGCTTTTTACTTTTTGTTGAGGAAACGGAAAAAATTATATTCAATAACCAAATTAGGCTTCCGCTTAAAAGGAAACAACTTGATAAATGAATGACGCGATATTTTCTTCTGTCGGTTAACTTTATAGTTAATGTACAACATGTTAATTGTGAAAGTGACTTGGACATAAAGTAACGTTAAAGAACAAAAAGAGATTTTTTAACAATTGGAATATGTTGAAGTAAGGCTTATGATTATAACAAGGATTACCTGGTGAATCGTAGTGGTCGTGCATATAGCCAGGGAAAGCTGGAAAAATTTGGGTAAAACGGTCATAACATTTAGTATGGCCATATATGAGATACATCATAGCTACGATATAAATACATCAGTTACTATGTGTCAAAAACATAAACAGGATAAGTATATTACATGATAGTCTTAAACAATTTTTAAAGTTTGATATATGCAATGTTTATTTTCAGGAGATATTGACTAAAAACATTTCTATTATAATTGAAATTGATGAGAGAGACAATTAACTATTTCAGTTACAATCAATGCATACAAACTCACCATTAAGGGAAGCCACTCCCATGAGCACAAGCAGACATAATGTGACCTTTGACATTGTTGAAATTAATTCCGTGACCTAAAAAATAAGTATAATTAATATTTTAACATTATCAATTGAATATAGTTATTGGTACAGTTGATAAAATATACAGGTTTCACATATGCATCAGATAAGACGATTCACAACAGACATCATGAATATTAAGCATGGAAGAAGGTTGTTGCTAGACAGAATAAGTGGTTAACATTATGGATAAAACAATTCAGACATAAGTCATTATCATGAAAGCTATACTTGATTATCCTGTTTCTAAGTATCACATGATTTCAAACGATATATCACAGCATCTTACAGGAGGGTCAAGTTCTAGAAGAGAGCCTAGAGATGTTCTTTGTACATGGACATTACTTAAACAGAAAATTACAACTTCATACTCTTATGGTTGAGAACTTACCAAGTTGACTGTTGGGTGAACGAGTGACGTTAACTGGTCAGTGTGCAGTTTTATACTAGCCAGATGACCACTGACAGCCCATCACATTGTCTTGCATAGCCCTAGTGCATTCGTGATTAATCGTTATGCAAGAAACAAACACTCCTGTCAATCACAACTCGTAAATTAGTACATGCATAATGTTACATGTATGCCTTGTCAACATCAAATATGATGTCCATAAGCATAATGTAAATAATAACAATGAAATTGCTCATCAGGTCGAGTTTTAATCATTATATATTTTTTACATATAAATTCAAGGTAGACTTATCTGAAAGTAAATAAACAAGTCGTATGTTCATTATTTGATTGGAATCCACTCATTGAGTAATTAGCTTTGAGCTATATGAATATGGAGAACACGATGTTCGACATCCGACATTATGTTTCTAAAGGTGATACTTATTATGAAAAATTATGAAAGGTTCTAACGGTTTAGAATTAGCAAAACACTTATTAGGAGTGCAAGGATTGTGAAAATAGTTGGTACAGCAGCAAGGCATTGTTGGTAAATCTGATGTCAACTTGTGGTTAATTCATCATTTCATGTACTGCTCTCATAAAAACTCACACACCGACAAAATCCAACCATGTGGTTTTCTACTCGGAAATTCAAAACAATTATATCAATAAAGTATATCCTTCATAGAGTAGAGAACGTGTCGTTTTTAATTGACAGCGAACATGTTCATGTTTAGAATCGACAATAATCATAGTGTTACTTTACTAAATTCGGGATATAAGGTTTTTAGGTAACATTGAGAATATATGCTGGACTCAATTATTGTTTATAGTAACATCAGTCTCTACTTCAAAAACAAGGCATTGCAAAGAAACTTACATTTGCTTTAAACATATTTATTCATGAAAACGTATACGAAGGGATTGGCCGACAAACTCAAAAGATCTTATTTTAAGGCCGCTCCGATATAATCACATGTGTAAACATACAAACAAAAATACAAACAAATTAAAGTGAGTGACGTTTAACAAATCGTATAAATATACAGTGATAGTGCACGTATACCATTCTGGTTATTTGGCAGTCATTATAATTGAATGTGCTTATAAAATTCCAAATCGATCAGATTTCATGACATGATTATGAATAGAGTTCAATAATTATCTAGGTTCTAGGTATCTTTTTTAGAGATGTCCCCGTACTATTGTATTGATAACCCAATTCTTAATTCCTTGTACTTATTGCATGTGAAAAATAGTGTTACATTAAGATTTGATGCTTATCTTTTCTGTTCAGATATGTTTTTAATAATTTTGGTAGAGGCAGTTTATTAGGTTTGTTGTACTTGTCAATAGCTGCATTTCCCTTTTAAAAGCACCTTAAAAGGTTGCCTGTTTGCATACAGTTATAACCATATTGGAACAGTTTTACCGAATACATCAACCAACATAAACTTCGATTTATTCGTATGGTTCAAATAAATTATTTGAATAATAATAATAATAATAATAATAATAATAATAATAATAATAATAATAATAATAATAATAATAATAATAATAATAATAATAATAATAATAATAATAATAATAAAATAATAATAATAATAATAATAATAATAATAATAATACGGTCAATATGATTCATTACATTTGCGTGAAATTATTTTCATATATTTAAATGTTTGTTTTGTGATTTCAAACTGATTTTTATAACAAACAAGAATAGCAAAAAGCGAGGTCATCCGAATGGGGCACGGCAATTGAAAGGACAGCAACAATTTCGACTGGCACTTTTATTTTTTTCAATTGATGATATGGCAATTATTTCGACAGATTGTAAACAAAAGAAACAATTATGTCTAAGTTAATCATGATATAAGATGTTCTGATCAAGCGATCCTATCACTTGTCATGTATTATAATGCAAATTACCTGATGTAAGTAAAAATTAAATTTCACAATATAATAAAGAGGCTAACTTTAAGCTTTTTCGGATA
This sequence comes from Steromphala cineraria, assembly GCA_916613615.1. Taxonomy (NCBI): domain Eukaryota; kingdom Metazoa; phylum Mollusca; class Gastropoda; order Trochida; family Trochidae; genus Steromphala; species Steromphala cineraria. Next base: position 30,184,749 of record OU744728.1, read on the forward strand.
TGGATTCTATAAATGAATCAAAATGCAAATTGTCAAATTCTCATTTTATCAAATTTCGTTAAAGGTACAACTGTGACTTTTAATATTGAACAATTCGAAACGATGTCTTTCCATCACGTGTCAGTATAAGACAATGATAAGTGATCAACTGCACACACTATAGAGGTAATTCAAGGGAGTCCATGTTCGTCAGTAAACGTGTAAGCCTGACAGGCATTGTTTGATCACGTTGCATACATGGCGTGTCTCAGCAGGTTATTGCCCCCAGACAACAGCTGATTCCCCTGTCACAGTGATGGGTTGTTTCAAGTAGTCAATACTGAACTGTCTTATCTATAAATTAAGTAAATGTCTCTAATAAAGGCCTTAGTCTCCATGTCTTCCTTCATCCATGCGTAAAATGAGACGCTTCGCTCACTTGATTGAGGAGAAATATTTCAAAAGAAAAACATATTGTATAATGATCGAGTTAAACTTTGTTAATGCATGGAATTTCATAAACTGCTTTCAAAAATAAATCTATTTTGTATTCTTATATGAATGCAATAACTCGATGCACAGGACCATGATCTAATTTCAAGATGTGTACACATTAAAAAGTTAACTTACGGATATCAGACTTTGAACACTATTATAAGAGTATGATAATCGAATTCAAATGTTTCTGGACAGTGACATTTGTTTGACAATAAAATGGAAGAAGTTTAATCTTGGGGTTTTGTATAAGGGATATCTTTAACATCTTATGAAATACAAAAACAACCAAAACAGTACTAAAAGAGAAGTCCTCGTTACGACTCGTCCAATGTATTTATTTGTCTCGGGTATCTATTTGACGGCAGTCGCAACATTTTACACAAAAACTTTATACAGTTTGTGTGGTTCTCGTTGTTTTGTCCACAGTGCATGTGTCCACAGTCACGTAGACCATTAACGTTTGAAACGTGATTCCCAGTCTAAACGTTGAGCGTATTGTCATAACAGTTTTCGCATACATTGAATGAGTTTGGACGTTGAAAACCTTAAAAACATTATTTGGTGATATGTTTCTATGTCAATTACCCCTGGAGTGTTTTGGAAGTTGGTGGATTATCGGATTTTCAACATGAAAGATTTGAGGAAAATATCAGACCTACCTAATTGTAGTAAGTTGTAATTTCTACATTTAATTGATATCGCCGTATTCTAAATATCTACTCTCCATCGTTAAAAGAGAAGATATTTAGAATAAGGCTAAGTTGACTTCTGGTCCCCACTTCACACAAAACTTGTTTAAGACATCTGTCTGTTTTTGCATTCCTTTAACAGTATCATCAAAAAGGCAAAAATCATCAGTTAAGGACAATTCAAGTATTTAAAAAAATTCCTGTCCAATAAATATTCTTTATTTTCTGAATCTTGCATCATTTGCATCAATTCAGTACTGTACTAGTATATAGAAAACAGCACCGGACTAAGGTGACAGCCTTGTCTTTCTCCACTCCTCGTGTCAAAATAGACGGTGATAGATGAATTACTAATCTTTACAGCAGATTTGACTCATGATTACCGGTACATATCATATTACTATCACACAGGACTTGTGAAAAACTTTAGATAAACAATAGATTGTCATGTACGTTTGGATAGATACTTCTGTGTTAAACCTTGAAGACCTTGTCAACTGTCCTGTATCCTGATCGAAATCCTGTCTGTGATTTTGGAATTATTGTCTTGTATTTTATAAAATATTTGTAAACATTTATTCAGTTTATATGTTACTAACTTTCAAAAATATTCAATCAAAGAATGTATAAAAAGCATGTGTGTTTTCTTTTATTATGGTGACTTTTAATCAATGCGTATGTAAGAGTATTTATCTAGAAGCTTCCTAAATTCTGTTGAAAACAAGTAAGGAATGTGAGCACTCAGTTGAGCCAAATGAGACAGCACTCAATAGATTCTCGTTTTTTCTCTCTCCCCCTGTTTTCCTGACAAAATCTTGTTTTCGTATGAACTTGCCCTTCAAAGTAAAATTGTAACAGATTGCTTAGATACAGAGGACGTCACATTTAAGATTTTCATTTCCAACAGCTCGCGAGTCATTCTGCATTTTGTACGTAAACTTTTGTATGTATAAAGACATACTCATACATCAATGGCTCGTGTAAATACTTCAGTGCCCTGGAAGTACTACAAATATCGAATCATTGGCTCGTGTGGATCATTTTAGAAAAATGTTTCATGGTTGTTTCAAAAGATCTGCATGTGTAATATAGCTTCGTGGTAAAAGAAAAATAATTGACCGTCAACTGGAATAATCGTATAGGTAGAAAATGATTCTAATTACTCTCGTTGAGTCATGTTTTGAAACAGGTCTTTGACAAGATAGTTACGTGACAGGTCCTGTAACAGTCGCCATCAGCGATCGTATTGAGAACAGTAATGAGCATTGTTGGTTTATGTTACTGCCTTTGCCCTTAGGCTAAGTTCTTTCTTCTTCCCTTGACTGATGGGTAGCTTAGCGTTGAAGCCGTATTTGACATGTATATATAGGCGGGTAATTGTGCACAATCCGATGTCATATCTGTCGTGTTATAATTGTCGGGAGTGTTTTATTGAGTGTGGTGTGTATTTGAGATTGTAAACACCGTTACTGACGGGACTCCTCCCTTGGTCCTACGACAATGTCATGTTAGGTTTTTAATCTACAACTTTGACAAGCCCGTCCCAATCAATTGTATGAATAGTTTACATGGGTTGTTCAATGACAAAAAATAAAGAAAATGCAAAACATGGATCAATCACAATGACAATTGCGTCATATGTTTATAAGTTGTATATACTCGTTCAACCATGAGTACAATAGCAACAATTAGTATGACTTTTTTAAGTTTCGATTAGATTGTGTTCACAGGGAACACAAATATTGATCCGGTCTTTATTTGAATTAAAATAAGTAAAATAATGAAGCCAATGCCAATTAAAACCTTCTTCCAATTAGCACTACGGGACACGTTGAGATTCAATTCCTTGATATATAATTGTAAAGAGTCTTTTCAAAGACCTAGCGATAAATTCATGGCACTATTGACAAATTGCATAAATATTTATGAACATAACTGTTTTGAATCAATGATGCACTCGAACTGTAACTAAGACTAGGGAGACATCTCAGCCAATCTCCACAAATGAGAAATAAAGAGTTCTTACATATAGATTGATATATAACACAATTATGATCTCAACTTATGTTTTTGTAGAAAGCCTAATAAATATGTGTAAAATATGGCCTATAAATTCCCTAAATATTTTGATAAATTCGTGTATTTACTGCGTAAACCAGTAGTTAGTATTTACCATTGAGCAACGTTTATTACAATGACGACAACACATCAAGCCAAACGTTTTATGTTGTCATTCGTCAACTTTCAGCAAATACACGGACAGATTTAGTGTAAAATAATCACTGTGTACTAGACGAGCATATGATGAATTAAAATACACATGTCCAAGGCTCTTGACAATGTTTGATATGGAATAAGAGTGCAATACAAGGAGTTTTCCAATTGAATTAAGGAATGTTGAACTTGTCCATCGCTCAAGCCATATAAAGCGCGCGACGAGAAGCATTATGTCTAAAGTATTAATATGTTTTTATGACTTGTATGAATTTGACCCTTGATACAATCAAACCATGAAGACATACATGTGACCTTGCGTTAGCATGCACTATAACAATTCTAAACACAGTTCCGTTTGATCAATCACTGAAATAAGGAGTCAAAAAGTGTAAAAATATCGATGGCCTGCGTCGCTTACATTATGAAGTTATTCTTAACCATTATGAACTTGATTTTGTTACACGAAGTGTTATAACCTTGTAGATTACTATTTGATTGTATCATATACACAAAGATACAATAGAAATGTTATATCACCCATGTTTATACTCTTGTAGTCGTCTGGTGCATATGATAATGTTTATATGTCATTAGAGTAGAAATAGTTAGATAGACATGGCCATATGTAGATGTGGGATGATGCGTAGATGCCATATGCATACGATACATGACGATGAGTAAGTACTGTAATACGGAAAGTGCGAATACAGGAAAACTATATTGTCATCAAAATGTAAATATTAAACTATGAGTTATTCTACATGTGAGAGGGTTGGTGTCAGTGTGAAGATGTGAAAATTCGAAGCTTTGGGAATACATATGGGACTATCTATATATCTTTTTGAAATTATAGTTTAAAGATTTGATACCTAAAAGATATGAGAATTTCTGGGAAGAAGAATATGCATTTATATATATGTATATACACATATATATATGAGTGAGCGGTTAGGTTAGTAAACATGTGTATATGTGGACATTGAATTAAAGCTGTATTGTGTGTGATTAAACAGTTTACTAGTGCATGTGTATGACGTCTCTCCAATTCTTTATGGACTCTTACACTGTGTTTTCAATCATGAATCTTTTACTAAAACAATTCATTGGATGTCGATAAGTGAATGGAATCTTGACGTTTTCGATTCCTATTGCTTACGAAGGCACATATCATTTGTCGATGCTAACTAAGGATGGTGTGTTATCGAGTTACCGCTTCCAATCGTCAAGTTCGATTTTGCCTTTCTTATTTAAAGAGGTTGTAAGATCAATATCTTGAAGAGACATTTGTCTTGTAATAATTTTATGCTCAAACTAGAAATGATACACCCGAACAATCATGCCTGAAGTTGCTACTAAGATGTGGTTAGCGGGTTGTCTCATATGTTGTTCTCTTCCCTTAGTCTACACTGCAGGTAAGTATGATTTAGGTTAGTAATCGTTGATGAGAATATCTTATGTATTATGTTAGATAAGTTTAAATAGCCACTCCGTGATTTTCATTCAATATAAATTTGCGAACGTAAATGGCATGAAAAATAATATAAATAAATGAAAACTCGCACATTCATCTTAAGATGATAAATACTTGTTTTAAATGAAAATCTAAAAAACAGTCATTCATTCGCGGAAGGAAAATTCACGCTTTCAAGTGACATGGATGCTAGTTATGCAACCTATTGAAGAGTATCAACTCAGACTGCCATTCTGAACACTTTCCTTATGTTTCCAAGATTATGTTTTACTTATTGATGAGCATTATTGTCCGGTTTTCGATCACAATCTCGACTTCAAACCTTTCTGCTATCCCTATACAACGTCGATAAGCTTTGAAATTACATTTGTCAACACTTTTCGATGAAATGACATTATTCATAAAGATTGTCATATGTGGCGCCTAACAACTCAAGGAGTGGCTCTGTAAGTGAAGCCACCCCCGAGAGCTTTAGATGCTCGCATTACCGATTCCTTGAATGTTTAGTTTCAGGGTAGCAAACTCCGGCACTGTGAACTTAGCTTTTAAATGGCTTACATAACGTTGGAATGTTCGAAAAAAGACAAAAGGGTGAAGAAATTCTTTCATTCATTTGGATCATCAAATGTTGAATTTAAAGGGCTGTTTAGACTAGCTTTCATAAAAGAAGCCGATACTTTACATAATTATATCCAATATATCAATTTTTCAACATGTATATACATTTCAAACAAAACAAACACAAATATCATGTCACATAATATGAAAACGGTTGGACCTTCATCTATATTTTTATTTCAAATCTCACCATTAATGAACATTATTCGGTCTCAGTTTTCATCTGTCAGTACATCTCCTGTACATGTTAACTACCGTGTTGTTTGTATGCTATCTCCAGGTAACCTATCTGGTACCCCTAGACATGTGCAGAAACTGTAGTGTAACCATAGCATTTGCATGTTCCATCCATGTATTCATGATAAATAAGTGACAGCCCAGATTTAACATTGAAATGGCTCTCATACTCAAAGTTTTATCAATTAGTCTAAAAAAAACATTAGCACATTCATATATATTCAATATAATTGTGCCGTTTTTTAGCTTAAGCGATGATTGAAGATTATCGATTCAACCCTCGGTAAACCAAGATTGATATATTAATCGAGGGGTTTATTACTAAAAAACACCTTTGGTGATACATGAGCATACGATTTTTATCATATGGTTTCGCATTTATGACATAAATGACATAATTAATCATATAACATTTTCTAAAATATATCATACATTCACTTTAAAATGGCAACTATTGGTTTAATACATTTATTAAATGAGAATCTAAAAACAGTCAAAAATGTCCACGGGAGGCCAATTAATATGTCGAATTTACAAGGTTTTATAACCTATCAAACAGTCTCAACTGGTAACTGCCATTCTGAATGCTTTCTACATTATGTTTGACTGATTGACGCGCGTCATTGTTCGATTTTCGAACACAATCGCGACTTAAACCTTCCTACATGTATTTCGATAAAAAAAAGTCGATAAGCTTTAAAATGATGAATTCTCGCAACAGTCTATAGATAAAATGACACGTTCATAGGTTTGTCTTTTGTGACCCTCAATAACTCACGGAGTGCCTCTTAATGCTGAGTGTCAAGATGAAAGAAGCAACAACCCCCAACTCTGTTGGTATGACGCGACCGGGTAGAACTCTGGTCTTCCGGGTGACGAGCGGACACTCTCATTTGAGCAGCGTCCATGGTTACAGGCCAAGGTGTACTCTGAGAAGAGTATAAAATCGAACTTATCAAGGCAGTCTTCTGAGCATTTCGATAAAATAAGATAGTATTACTCAAGAGTAATTGTACATATCTTAACAGAATACCACAAAGGGTTGAATTCTGATATATAATTGTTGGCTATCTTGGCGGTTATCTTGAAATTTAAGATTATCCACTATTTTTTTTAAAGGATTTCTATGGATTCCATGACCACAAAAGGAAATCTAGGTATAGACACCATATGCATCACTCATAGGCAGACCTGGATTGCGTTATATAGGTTATAAGGATACGGCGGCCATGTTGGACGCCATCTTGAATAACAGCTCTCTGTCCCTCATCGTTCACGGGTCCCATACAGGGATCAAGAGTCAAAATTAGGGAAATATTTTTGTTCACAGAACCCCCTCGGCCTAAGCACTAATATGCAAAACTATTGCTGTATTGTAATCATTACACAATAGGGACCAAAACCCAATCATTGTTCACCAAGTGTGATCGTTCTCCCGACAGATATGCCAATACAGGTGGACATAAGGAACCTGAATTTAGAGTTGGTCGTTGCTGGCTGTGATCACTTCCTGTACGAGCTGAAGACGTGTAGTGAGCACCGCCTCTACCTGTATGATGCACGGGGCGGCGCCATTGCTCACCTCCTCCTGGGGGGCTGGGGCAATAACAAGTGTCATATGAAGATCATATCTACTGGACGGCAACTGAAAACTGATACACCCAGTGTCTTTTCCTGTAACAAATTCAGGTACGGAACTCTTTTGATCTTTTCGTCTGTTGTTTTAAATCGGATCATGAATATCGTATGTGTACTCGCAAATACTATCTTTGAACACGTTCTTGGACGCCCCTTTCGCTCAGTCACCTGATGTAGGGATAGGAAGTTGCCTATAAGTAAATCTTACTAGGAGTAAGTAGAAGTAGTTCGTGAGAAATCAAAAAAAGAAGTTCTTATCCATCAGATTTTTCTCGTATTAATTAATGAATTTTACGCATTTCCTTCACTTTGTTTTTCCGTCATTAGGATTTATCAAATAAAGTATCGGGATGTATTGTATTACATATGTATACACTGTGCACTTCTACCTAAATGTACTATAAGAATGAAGGTATTATTGTCGCTATTCCAGGTGGTTCTGGGTGAGCTGGAACAACAGCCTGATTGAGTACGGTAGAGGACAACTGCCAGGCGAGAGTGCACTTATTAGCCTGGAGGACCCCTCGGGAAGGAGGGTCAGGCGCTTACAACTGAGGACTACAAACATCGCCTCAACTGCAAAAATCGGTAAGATTAAACGCTGTTCGTCGTAAAGGTCATTCGTTGTTATATCATTTAAGGCTATCTCATTTTCCTAATACCAAACAACGATTACAGCAACAAATCCCTCTATCAATAGTTCACTTATCATCCCAGCTGATTTATCAGAGTGGAAACAGCTCAAACCACTGATTATCATCATTGTACCAGGCAGGCGTGTTTATTATCAGTTAAAAAGCAGATCAGAGAAATATGTATTTTCATTTCGTTGGACACCTACATGAAGTTATTCCGACAATAAGTGAGCAAAAACATATTTCTGGCACCCATCAGATCTGTTCGGATTACCAATTGCTATTAGTGGTCAATAGGCGTTGCTTGGTGGTTTCAATAGTCTCGATTGAATGATGTAAATGTTCTTTTGCGCCATGTTTAATAACACTCCTCTGAATCTGATTTCGATTAAGTTAATTCTTTACCTGATCGAAAAGAGATTCAAAGGGGTGTTGTATTTCCAGTGTTGATGTATGATTCGCAATGGGATTTTTAACATATCCTATATCATCGTTGAAAATATGTATTTTTCATGTGTGCAGCTTATGATACTTCCATGGACAATAAATCATTTAAATTTCAAACCCAAATCGCGATAATACTATGTAATAAATCACACTTTCAGGCCACTTTGTGACAGGAAGCGTTAGATACGAGAAGGACCTCTCTGAGCGCCTTGTGACCACCAACCGCCTTCAGTCCATCAGTTCCACGTCCCTTAAGACGTGTGCCACCGAGTGTAGTGGACATGCTGAATGCGGACTCTTCAGTTACAACCCGGCCCAGCGTACCTGTCACCTGATAGACAGGAGGGCGCAGGTGCAGCACTATACAACGGAGAAGGGGTGGGCAACTTGGAGAATGCTCTTTTGTTGAATATATTGAAGGACATAAAAAACGGTTCATGAAGTGAAAATATGCGGATATCGATGATTGCTAGCCTGTTATACTCTTGTATTGTATTTACATCACAATGACAAAATATTCCTAGTTTGAATTGACCTTCAAGTTATTGCAATATAAGTATAAATTGAAATGATTAAACATATACCTTAATTAAGTAAAATGTAAGGTCCAACAGTAACGTTTCCTTGTCGACTTTCAAACGATAACGACATTCTTTTAATGAACGTTTTTCAATTTGTAATTTTACAACTGAAATTATGAAGCATTTTTGTAATTTTGCATGTTCATGGCGTGTTCATGCTATCGATTTGACCTATTTGTTGGTCAGAGAATCCGAATTCTTTTTGAAGCACTTGAAATACATGTAGTTACCTTACTTCATATGTAATATGTGAGGTTTGTTATCACTAATTACTAACGGTTATCAGTTATAGTATTGAAACATTGTACACTTATTTAGTTTTTCATCATCACCATTTTTATTTTGCTCGAACTTTGACAAATTTGTCAACACATTAATCACTATTTCACTTACACGTTGACTTTTCCCCTTTAACGTTTAAAATAGATCGGTCCACTTTAAAACTCTTAAAACAAAATGATAAATGAAGCCTCATTGGTTTAAGGACTTTCCTAAAATGATAAGAGCGTCTGGTTTGAAGTAAAACTTAACTAGTTGTATCTATTGATTTAAGTTAAAAAACTGTAGACTTGATAAGATATATTTCAATTATACCGTTTTCATTTTAAAAGGATTGAGGAAGGACTTTATTTCAATCTTCAACCTAATGATGTCCATGTACGGCAGCTGTTTTTGAAAAGTCATGTGAGAAAAGAGTTTTGAGATTGGTGTTCATGTGATCGCTTCTGCTCAATCTTTAATAGTTTCATAGTCATATTTCACGTTCTTGGTTTTTTTTTATGAAATCATTTGTTATTCAATTTCCATAATGTATTTTTACCACAAACCATGTTGTACATAAGACATCGTCACCTATAATGCTCAGACATTATGAAGTGTTGTGATGAATAACATGACGTCTTAATCATGGTGAAGTAACTATACATTAGAGTTGGCGTATTGAAAGGTTTTGTGTTCAAAGATGTACATTTCTCATATCAACGAATTGAAATGGTTTTGGAACGAAAATGTTACTCTCATGTCTGATATCATATATATCTCTGATAATAAAGTACAGTTCACTGTGTTGATGTATTGCTTTGTGTACTGTTATATTGAGAAAATAAGAACGATCATCCTGTCTCAGGGTACGAACGTTACATTAACTCCACTAATCTGTACCCTGGGCTCAGAAGTTAGATTCGCTCGCGCGGGGCCGACCTGCGATATAGCCAATCAAATCATTTTCTCGCCACCTTCTCGATAAAATATCAACGAGAAAATGATTTGATTGGCTATTTCTCAAGTCGGGCCGCGCGAGCGAATCTAGCTTCTGAGCCCAGGGTACAGATTAGTGGAGTTAGCGTAACGTTCGTACCCTGAGACAGAATGAAGAACGATATGTAATTATTTGGAAAAATGGAACTCTTTTCCCGTCAACCTTCTGAATAAATAATTATTCATATATGTAAAAATAAAGCACGTCGAAACAAATTGATTGTTTATCCTTAAACCGCAACTCAAAGTTGTCAATCAGTCCAAGCATAGGCGTGATCGATAGTTAATACCCAAACTGTGTCAAATGGGTGAATGTTTTGTTTGAAAATCTGTCGCCCCCTTTCAAATGTCCTGGTTTTCTCCTATTGTCAACGATTTCAGATCCTACGTTCACACATTGTATTTTATGTGTCCAAATTAAATGCAGCATACCTATAAAATAAAATAAAGACGTCAATTGTTATGCTTTATTCGATGGCATATATGTAATGTCAAATATGAAGTTTCTTATTTCAAAATAACCAAATCAATGTTTTAGTCAATGAATTCTTCAATGACCGTTATAAGTTCCTGTTATTTCTTATAAGTAAAAGCTGACCAGCTACGCTTCACAATAAAACCTTTATACTCATTGTCAATACATGTTAACCAGTTTCATGACCGCCAAAGACTTGTGGTTACCATGATAATGTCTGATGTCACATATTTAAAAAGAAGGCAAAATTCTAACGAAAACTGAATTTGAAGAATATTTAACTGCCTGTATTGCCTTCATTTAGACTTTTAAAATGATTGCAACCATGAAGGAAGTGGTTAAAATTTCGTGGTCACCTTGAAATTTTGTTAATGTCAATGTTTTTTACTGGTGTGTTAATAATCCACTTCGAGACATTGAAAGCAAAGGTTTATGAGATATCGCGTTAACGGGAGTTTGATAAGAAGGGCGTGGTTACCTTGAAAATAAGGGCAAGGTCAGTCAAATGATGTCCGGCCACATAATTATATTCATTAGATACATACAGATTAATTTGGTTGGAAGCGTGTCCTTCATACATAACCAAAAAAAATGCAAGTTTTGTAAGTAAAGAGTTGTGCTTTACAAGTCGACTGGTGTCTGTGACTCTACAAAGTCCATATATCACAACTTCAACACATATCAAAATTATCATTTATTTCAAAGTCATCGTAACCATGAATTATAAGCAACATTCTGGTGATCGTATTTCATATAGGCTCTAGCTATTCCCTCTGTGATCTGAAAATGAAATAGGTAGGTTGTCAGTATTCGTAATGATATATGAAGCAGGCAATGGTACATGTGTTTTTTTATTAAATTTCCCTATCGTATATTACCTTTACCTTTCAGGAAGAAAAACACATTATAGTCGACAGAAGACGCTATAGTCGACAGAACACACTAATTAAGTTCGTTGTGTATATATATTTAAAAGCGATGTTTTCTTGAAGGTACTTACACACTTTATACGAAAGAGCGCATTATACACGAAAGACGACACTATAGATGATAGATAGTCCTTTATAGATTACAGAACACATAATACATCGCAGCAGTCTATTCGAGGAAGTACGTACTTAGATGTTTAGATGGTTACTGTCATGGAGCGTGTCTTCATGTAGCTGGGTGTGTTCATACTCTCTCCTGTCACTGTGGAGATTATAACAATCAAATCAACAAACTAACATGCATCATTATCATTTATCAGCGAATCATAACAAACTCAACAACACTCGTTACAGCTGCTTACCAAATGATTGTTTAATTACTTTTGAACTAAGTGCAAATATCATGTCATATGGTGTCATTTACTAGGACTCAATATGTACCAAATGTCATAACTTTTAGATAGATCAAAAATAATTTTCCCATCACATACTGAAAGAGTGTACTAATATTAAGTAGAGCAACGTCTTTGGCAGGGATTTTTGAAATACTGGGGTAACAAAAATGCTAAATCTCAAATTTCTGGATTATGTTATAGAATTATCTTTCGTTCGTTGTATAATAATGTCTACTATTTCGATCGAAATTTTGCTGAAAATGTGCTTAATTGAAAAACATATATTTCAGAAACAAGAAAATCAGAATTTTCCATTTTGGATTACATACCTTCCTTGGAAAATGCAAGAGTTGTATCTAGCTTGCCATATATCTGTTCTCTAAATACGTAGAGAAGCGTTGATCAACTTACGATAAAAGTTTTGTCAAGGTTGCGGACCAATTCAAACTGATTCAATGACGATATGACATAAGAAATCATGCACAGTTAAACAAACGTTTTGTTAGCAGCTGTCACTCGTGAAATTTACAACGATAACGAATCTATGACTACTGATCTACATCTTCAATAGATACCCGTGTAGATCGAGTGTTAAATCGTAGTGATATAAGGGAAAACATGTTCTTCTACAAAAATAGATATGATCTAAAGTCTATTTATTTGGAAACTCAAATTGTTCCCCATGCAGAAATAAGGAACTTTTAATCTCAGTACACTCTTTTCTAGATTTAACAGGCAGATTTGATCATTGACCACTGAGATGATGGATGTTGTATCTATTTATAAATCATATTGGCATTTGTCCATCTTCTTTAGAATATTGTTCTTATCATTGTACGCATGCTATTTTGTAATTTCAATCTTTACTGTACCAGTAATGGCTTGTGTAAAAAAAACTCTTATCAACTGTTAATTCACCATGTCACATTTGCCATACATGTATTCTGGAGCGGTATTCAGATAAGCTATTGCTTGTTTACCAATCCAGTTCTTCTAAAGAAATAAATATGTTTAAACCAAATCGTAGATATTCAGATCCAAGTGTTTTAAATAGGCTATTTCTCCATAGGATATTCATAGCAACAAAATACCCATTCCCATGATCATGAAGCTGTCATTTTTATCAGTTGCAATATAATCTTAACCTACCTTCACAATTTTCCTTATATGAGCACTCTTTCAAAATTTCCTCATTTTTTGTAAAGATACACAGGCTACCTCTGTATTATATGTTTTAGTCGCTTTTGAAATAATTAAAAATTCATTAGGCAAAGACTGTTTAGATTCCACACACCTGCATTCTTCGGGAAGTCACCCGCCATAGCTGCAAACGGAAAGTAACAGTTAAGACAGAAATCTATTAATCTTAGCTATGAAGATGAATTTAATATGATATGCATTTATTAACGTTGAAGATTTGTATACGAACATCAACAAGTGTTAGGTATTGTTGGATTATATAAGCATATTCAGCTGATGTCATTTCCCGTTCATTAATCGTAGCTTGCAACTACAGAATAGACATGGTATTTGTAACATCTTTGATAAGATTGACAATTGATTAGAAATAATCATCAAAACATCTTACGTAGTCCCTTTGTAACTGTCAGTATGTTTGTACCCGTTGGTCCTACAAGGGAAAAATGCAAATAATTTTCACAACTTTATTTACAGAGAGCGCATAATCGGTACAAATAAGAAACACCAGTTTTGTTATTGGAGTATTCAACGATGAAAGAAAATCCGACTTTTTCTGATCCTTGATTTACGACATTAAAAGAAATTAAATGTAGATTTTAAAAACTATATTTTGAAAATTCGCATAAAAATGATATTGTCCCTTTTTGGTTGGAGAGTAAAAAATGAATGTTGATCTGTAAAGGATATATGCATGTTCATGAAGAGTATACATTTGAATATAAAAGAACATTGAAGACCTACCGCTTTGCTTAGATACTGTGGTTCGGGGTAATGCTGGAAAAGACATATGAATATGATCAGACATTGAAAATAAAGAAACGTACAATATCTATATTTCCAAGGTATCGATACATATACAACACAGGGCACAGTAAACGCTAACAGATCGCCGTGTACGCCATGGACGTTGTTCAGTTTTGAACAAGCTCAAAACAAACTGAGCGGGATCACTGAGGTGAACGCTTCAAGAACAACTTGCGTGTAGTGGGCGATCAAAGCAACAAGTGCTCTGCCACGTTCAACGTTCACGACGACACTGGGGCGATCATTGAGATGCTTCTGCCTCCTTCCTGCGTCCTATGCTTAGATTGCAGCCAACACAAGAATTGTTCATTTAGCAGATTCAATTAATTCAACTAATTAGCAAAAGAACATTTTATTAAAATCAGTCTCATTTACATTGGTATCAAACACAAAACAAGATCAAATCAGGCGACCCTACCATGGTACAGATCCAGCAGTACCGTTGACATACAACTTGAGGAACTCGCACATCTGTTCCCTAGCTCAAGTATTATGTTCTGTTCAAACGCCTGTTCTACATCGTGCATATTTGTCTATTGCCTCCATTCACCGATTACCAAATTGTTTTTATCATCTTCTCAATCACGTGCTGCGTTCTCTAAGACAGGGTATCTTTCACACATCAGATTACAAAGGCAGGTGCATGCTTCCTGGACAGCTCCAGGTAACGTTACCACTGCATTGTTGAAAACAAGACTTCTTCATGCTAAGATATCAAAGCATTCTCGACAAAACGTCCGATATATGCGATAATTGTACATCTGTTGCTTCTTGTTGAGACTCCTTATTAAGGACGGTACACCATGTAGGTACGGAGGGCAAAAGCATCATCACTAAGTATAAAGTATGGTGATTGAAGTCACGGTCATTCTACCACAACTTCCAGACACTGCTTCAGTTCTTATTCATTGAATATTTGGTAGTCAAACATTGTACCAAAACCGCCAGGATCACACCAGAGATCGTGTGGTAGAGACCTGTATTTGCAGGTCATCGAATTTATGTATATTTTCCATCACGGCCAACGATTGCACGTGGAACGTTTTTTACGAGTCTCAAAATCATATGCAGCTGTTGTGTGGGTATCCTCATTTGTGTACTCTTCTCTGATGACAGCCCATACTTCACGAACTAACATGGACATTGTGTAACTCTATACTGATACTGCAGTTTCAAGGAACCAATAGCCACGAATCTGAGGGTAACGGCTTTTCCAAAAACAGGGTCCAGGTTTGTTTTCATATTATTATATTGATGTCTAATTCTTAGGCAAATGCTTTTGAGAAGCTCATTAAACATGGCTGGTTCCATTTAAGAATAATTGCAATCTTCTCTCTTGACTTAGGCACGCTTGAACCCACCATGTTCTGTTTCTTTATTTTGCGTCTTTCAAATATTTCTTCGCACAAATATCGTTGGTTCAACGGGAGTGCATTGCGAGTTTGCAAAGTGGCAATATGTAACATAAGCTTATCTGTATAGATCTTTGATGTGCTTACTCCGCATGTAAAGCCATACTGAAAGAAGTCTCAGACTCTCCTACTGATACGGAAACTATAAAGACCTTTGTTATCTCTCATGGCTGAGGGAACGGGACGTGTTGCTCAATGAACGTCAAGGTCGAAGATAGGACGCAAGCGGGTCGCTTAATGGACGCACATATATCAAGATTTGGACGAACACAAAACGTATAAAGGCCGCTGTCGCAGTTACAGTGGCACAACATTTCAAGTATACGGCGAGGGTCCTTGTTGAAATCAGGGCGCAAAAAGGAGGCAGAAAGGTCGTAGCTCTGTGCAAAGGGTCTTATACTCGTACCAGTAGTGTCTAGAAATATTGCATCCGCTTTGATACAAACTAAAACCTATATGCTATATTGTACACTGTTTTAATCCACATTTCCATTCAAATATTCAAGTATATATTATGACATAGAAATTATCTAGTGATAGAATTCAGTGTTTCATTTAATCAATGTTAGATGAATTGATTAAGCTGTGCGCAACATACCTGACATTTGCTCGAATCCTTGGTTTAATCCTTGGTTTAATCCTTGGTTTAATCCTTGAAAAAAAATAAAATTAATTCACTTAAAATGACAGGCTAAAGAAAGTTAACACTTCAGTTTAATTCATAATAAATATTAAGTATAATTTTGAATTACAAATATTACGACTTTTTTACTTTGTGTTCTCAAATTAATGAGAACAAGAGTTTAATCATTCTTTCAAAATACTTTTAAGTGTTGTTTTCCTATTTCAAACAATGGAATTTTTTATTCATAACATTTTCTAAAAGTAATTTTGACTTTAGAGGTGGTAGGGGTTGTGATAGTGCAAATTCTACATTAAACAAAGATATTTTAGCAAAACGTTAACCAGACACCACTTATTTTATTCAAACTACTCCAAAAATGTAATCGTGCCATAATCAAATACATAGAGATTAATACCCAAGCAGAGATGTCATATTGTTTTTACAACACGAGTGACTGTAAAATGATATTTTCCCGAGCGAGAGCGAGGGAAATATCTTTTTACTGGCACGAGTGTTGTAAAAACAATATGACATCTCGCGAGTGTGTTAATTTCTTTATTATCCATATTGCACGAAAGCCAGTTTTCCAGTATTAGAATTTTCAAACCATCCTTAATGATGAAAGCAATCAGGTAGGCGCGTATGGATACATCTGTAACTCGGTCAGGGTTAACACTGTTAAAAGACTTATTGTGTAGCACCAGTTTCAAACAGCAATACTCAAACTTAAATGTTACTATTTTGATGTTATAAAGTAGTGTCACATTCCGATGTCACGTGGTCTTTTTAACTGACCAATGGAATTACCGCTAGGGTTTATTACACATGTGCAACATATCGTTTTTTCTGTCATGAATTATTTCATCACATATGGATAATAAATCACATTAAGCGCCTTGAGCAACCACGAGTGGTTGGATATGCGCGCTATGTAAATATCCATGTAATGTCTCTCAGATATTAAGTTGATGTAAGCAAACTGTGGTGTGTACATCTGTTGCTTTGCAGTTATGCTTAAGTAAGTAAACAATCATCATGTTAAAATGTTTTAAGAGAATCTATGTTTTTCATACCAATCACTTCTTGAATAAAACAGCTATATGTAAACATATAAGCATATTGATAGGAATCGCACAAGTGAATTCAAATAGGAAATTCAAAGATTTACTCAGTAATAGATTTTAGAATTACAATTACTATATAAAACTGCATGCGTAAGAAAACACTTTCAAAGAAGAGAAAGTATTTTGATAATTTGTATTTTGCTTATTGCCATTCATGAACGCTAACTTACCCATTCTATTGTAAGCCATCAATTGCTGGTTCTCGCTGTGAAGCGATGGTAGCATGTCCGGACTATAGGCGCCACCCGACCCTCTGGTCTCGTACATCGGACCCCCTTGGCTCCCGTCAAACAAGGGCTCACCTCCCTGGCTCATCATCCCCAGTGATGCTTGTTCTCCACCTTGCATTGCAGACGACATAGGAATATTTCCTACACCGAGGTCATAACCATTCTGCAGTTGTCCCATGTCGCCTGCTGCTTGCCTGCCAGTCTCGTACATAGGACCTCCTAGATTGCCTATCCCAGACTGTGCTTCGATTCGGCTGATAACAGCACCTAGAGGAGCACCTTGAGGCGGTGCTTGCTGCTGACCCCCTATTACTTCATTCAGTGAGATGATTCCACCTTGCGCGCCCCCTGCATTACCTGCAGCTTGAACGTCATAGGTTTGACTCCCAGTTGTTTTTGCAGTTAGATCCCCTAGGTAATTTCCAGTTGATACTGGTAGTGCCGCCATATTGACTTGGCCATATTGCGTGTTATCCTGAGGCACTGTCGTTTCGTAAGTGACCTGACCTCCTTGTGAACTTTGTGATACACCTTGATTGTACTGTTGATCTATCGTATTTGCTATCGTTCTCCTTTCAGCAGCTCCTGAAGGGCCGGTGGTACCTGTCATCTCAAGGTAGGTGGGGGGTCCTTGTTGAACCTCCCTGTAGTTTGAAGGAGCAGCTCCTGTGAGTTGATTCGACTGTGAACCTTGATCAGCCTTTACAGCTGCACCAGAAGACGGAGATGATGGTGCGTCAAGGTAAAGTACTGAGTTTATAGCTGCAGCTTGGTCATACAAACCGGTGTTTCCACCATTGGCACCAACATCAGTGGTATACGCTGCCCCAGATTTGCCAGAACCGGTATACTCTGCCCCAGACGCTCCAGATCGGATGTACCCTGCCCCAGTATCTGCCGTATACCCTGGCCCAGACGCTCCAGATCCGGGGTACGCTGCTCCAGTATCTGCCGTATACCCTGGCCCAGACGCTCCAGATCCGGTGTACGCTGCCCCAGTATCTGCCGTATACCCTGGCCCAGACGCTCCAGATCCGATGTACCCTGCCCCAGTATCTGCCGTATACCCTGGCCCAGACGCTCTAGATCCGGTGTACGCTGCCCCAGTATCTGCCGTATACCCTGGCCCAGAAGCTCCAGATCCGATGTACCCTGCCCCAGTATCTGCCGTATACCCTGGCCCAGAAGCTCCAGATCCGATGTACCCTGCCCCAGTATCTGCCGTATACCCTGGCCCAGGCGCTCCAGATCCGGTGTACGCTGCCCCAGTATCTGCCGTATACCCTGGCCTAGACGCTCCAGATCCGGTGTACGCTGCCCCAGTATCTGCCGTATACCCTGGCCCAGGCGCTCCAGATCCGGTGTACGCTGCCCCAGTATCTGCCGTATACCCTGGCACAGGCGCTCCAGATCCGATGTACCCTGCCCCAGTATCTGCCGTATACCCTGGCCCAGAAGCTCCAGATCCGATGTACCCTGCCCCAGTATCTGCCGTATACCCTGGCCCAGAAGCTCCAGATCCGGTGTACGCTGCCCCAGTATCTGCCGTATACCCTGGCCCAGACGCTCCAGATCCGGTGTACGCTGCCCCAGTATCTGCCGTATACCCTGGCACAGGCGCTCCAGATCCGATGTACCCTGCCCCAGTATCTGCCGTATACCCTGGCCCAGACGCTCCAGATCCGGTGTACCCTGCCCCAGTATCTGCCGTATACCCTGGCCCAGACGCTCCAGATCCGGTGTACGCTGCCCCAGTATCTGCCGTATACCCTGGCCCAGACGCTCTAGATCCGGTGTACGCTGCCCCAGTATCTGCCGTATACCCTGGCCCAGACGCTCCAGATCCGATGTACCCTGCCCCAGTATCTGCCGTATACCCTGGCCCAGGCGCTCCAGATCCGGTGTACCCTGCCCCAGTATCTGCCGTATACCCTGGCCCAGACGCTCCAGATCCGGTGTACCCTGCCCCAGTATCTGCCGTATACCCAGTCACTGTTACAATTGGTTTGGGAACATTTTCCTGGATGCTTAATTTTGATGCAGTGTTCATGCCTGTTTGTGGATTTGGCCTTGCATCGAACACTTCATTTGCAATTAATGCTTGTGTTGCCAGATCTTGTGTTGCTCCATCGCTGCCAAATGGATTGACGACAGTTATGCCATTCCGGTTTGCAGTGCTTATTGAATTTGCTATGTTTCCGATTGCCGCTGCTTGAGCTTGGTCCCACCCAGTTGAAGCCATATTAGTACCACCAACATTGCTCAAGGCGTTAGCGTTTCCACCAATAGCTTCAGACAATGCAATGGAAGAAGGACTCAGTGCCCCTTGTATAAGTGTTTCAGCCAGGGAACGAGCAAGGGCTGACCTCCTACCTCCGGAAAAACCCAAAGTATTACCAGGACGCATAAGGGATGCAGAACCGCGTGCGAAGGCAGGGGCTATCGGGAAAGTTGGGATGCCCATACGGAAGCCTGGATGGAAGCCTAGATTGAAGCCTGGATGGAAGCCTGGATGGAAGCCAGGTCGGAAACCTATAAATTCAAAATATCTTAAATCAGAAATGTTGAGTTTCTTCTGATTATCATGGTTGAAATGGTATGATTCTGTTTGATTGAATAACTCTCTCCATTATGAAAAGTGACAAAATGCAATTGATTTTTATTTTATAATAATTGGTATAATCTCACCGGGAAAGAAGGGGCGTCGAAAAGGAAACATTCCTCTTCTCATGAATGGTGAACGAAAGAAATGTCCAGATGTTCCAACTAGCATCAGGAGGAGGAGACATGGCGCGTACATGGCTGTCATGGTTGAACCTGTCCACAGCGAAATCACTCTCATGTACACGTGTATATACAAACATTTCTCCATTTCAGGTCATTTTAGATTGATTTGAAACTTTGCATTGGCTTTTCTCATGATCACAAGCGGAATTTGCTTGGCGGGCCCGATGATTGGTTTGCTCAGTAACAGCCTCAGTGTTTGTAGAAATAATTTTTGATTTGGAAACGACATGCAGCTTATGGTATTCAGTTTCTATCTCTATCATTCAATATCCTTTCACAATAAGCATCAAATATACGCTTTTCTGTTCAAAACATATTTATTGTTTTCTTATTACCCTAAGAGTTAAAGACCTTGGTAACTTTCCGCAATAAAATGTAAACAATTAAAGAAAATGATTTAGTTTATTGAAGACATTTATCATTTTGTGTTCCCATGTTTTAGTTGTCTTATACAATGAAATAGTTTTTAAAGTGAAGACAAACCGATGAAAGATTATAAACATACCTAGACTCCTTGCTTACTTGTCGGAGTTTCCGGACTGACTCTTTGCACCAAAAGGAGTGAAACTTTCAAATAGTTGACGAGCATATGGTAAATGGACCGTCCCAAAATCGACCAATGATATTCTGTTCAAGTAAAGCGTCAGTACAGCTACAGAGCCGTAGGCTTACAAAGAAATATCGTGACTTTGTAATAAAGACACATCACACACTAATCGAGTCATTGTCAAGAAGCTCTTAACGATGACACATTGTTTTACCCTAAATCAACTACTTTCACCCATAATTGCTCCCTTTGACAATGATTTCAACAATTGTTTGCGTCGTTTTTTATCAACCGACAGTTGTTAATCAAACTAAACCTAGTAAACTAAAACTTCTAAAGCATCTTTCAAAATATCAATGGGCGATTTATCAAATGTCTGCAAACAATTTTAGTATGTTGCCTTAAAGTGTACGACCTTCCAGCGCATGTAACTTAATATGACTATGTTCTGAAGTGTAAACCACGTCTACACTGCGTCCAGCTAACACGTTGATTACACCGGGCACAGCGTGCTTTCAGATGAAGACAGTTTCCATTCATTGATATGTTCACTCGCCTTGTATTCTGCTTGAAATTATACTTGTATTTTGTGATGAAGGAGATGGCTTTTACTGGTTACCACCAATGTCTGAAAAATGTGCTTGAGAACTCTCTCTTCTTGTCTTACCATTTCTGTCAGTGTTTTTTTAATTGGTAACAATTTAGGTAGCTTTTATTTTCTTCTCAAATAGTTTGTATATGGGATAAGGACGTCTGACGGCCCATTTGTCGGAGGAACAACCCAATCGCATAAATTTGTCACCGTGATGCTTCTAGCATGACCTACCATGTCACTATTAAATTGAAAGATCAATTGTATTGACCGACTGAAAGAAAAGGGAAAGGAACAGGAAAGATATATTGAGGGTATGACAATTCACGTGCGTTATAGCCTACAATAAGTAAATCATATTTATTCCCAAGATACATATATTTTAACGTCATTTTAGTTAATTTCTTCATTTATTTCTTTACAAGTATATTGAATATAATTAATTTAGTCAGTTAAATAAGTGAAATATTGCCAAACGTGCAACAAATGCTGAGATGTATTTGTGAAGTGAAAGAATTTTACTCTGTTCGTCTTTGAAAACATGTAAGCCTGATAAACTTACAAATTTGAGTGATCTATACATCTATATTTGTCATGGATTTAGTTTCGAACATCTACGAAAATGATGACAAGTGATTCCCCGATAAAAGAAGTTAAATTTGCATTTTCAACTGCGTTTCCGAGAAGCAAGAGAAATAACTGCCACGACTAACGCGGATATTGTGGATAAGGGATAGTGAGCCCTTACAAACGATTTATTAGTCATAAAGAAGTAATGAATTATGTAAAGTACGGCCAGGTTTTTAAATTCATTAACGCAAAGACTTAGGAATATCTACTAACAAAAATGGTTTAACAACCTTCTCTTATCCACAAAATGTTGCTATTCCTCAGCTTTGTACTGAGCAGTATATATGTGTAGGATATGGTCCGAAAAGTCTCCATTAGTTTGATACAAGGGACTTATCTTAGGCCCTTAGGCCGTGGCTGAGTCCCTCGTGCCAAACTAATGGAGACTTTTCGGACTATATCTAACTTAAAGCAAAATCACTGTCAACTATATGAGTTTAGTGATAAGAGGTTTAAATACTGCTTTGCGTATCGCTCAAACTCAACACTCCGTGGTAAACTATTGGAGGGCTATCCTGCTTTGTTAGCCTAAACTGCACGTGCATCATCGCATTCCACCTTACATGTATTCACCTGACAGGCAAACTTGGCTAGCAAAGACGATTGGTATCAATGAAGATGTTGAACATTTGATTGACAAGACCATATTTTTGATGATGTATTGTATTGGTATATTATCTACAATTAACTTTGCGGGTTGACAATGAACACTGGAACCTGCGGGTCGACCCCAACTCACAGTTGACAATTGTCTCAAGAATAAAGGTAATACAGTAAATCATGTTTCATTGTTCGTGTTTAGCTTTGTTTTATCAAGATAAGTTTAAACATCAAAGCGTCATCTAACGAGTCAACAATTTATCAAGTTTAATCGATGGGAGTAATTTTGACAGAACTCAGCGTTTTGTAGTTGATTAAAGTTTTCAAACGAGAAGATAACAATACAGTGTTTAATGGTGTTAAAAACAGTTATCATATCTAAAATTAAGTCTGTTAAGTTGAATCAGTAATTTGATTTCATGAATACTAGGATAAAATATTAACGCATTGTTTAAAATATAATAGCAATATTGCTCTTATTTTCATCTCGATATTGTCCTATCGATAGCTGATTATTTATGAGTTGAATTGAACTAATAAACCCCGACTGTTGATTACAGATTCCTGAACTACACAGAAGATATTTCGAAAACAGAAGAAGAAGACAAGAACAATACGAAACAGAACGACCAGAAAAGTGTATCATACGGCTCTACGAAAAGTACATGTCACTCAGGTAATATATTTCAAGGTGCAGTTTTGCCATAGTCCTGTGTTTGTAAGTCCTGTTCTACAAGTAGATGTAAACGTTTGAACACAATCTTGATATATTTTGCTTGTTCAGATGTTTTTACGGCAAGTTTTCAACCTGTTGTTTGCTTCAACATTTCAAAGTATTGATACGGACATAGTTTCTTGGGGTAAATGGTTAATATTAGCTATGACTAATTAAATGAATAACTGTTGATATCATAACGAAGTTCGTTGTCAGTTCAAGAGCATCTGCTTTCTGTTACTTTGGAACTACCCGAAATAGTCAATTGTTCATATGTCAGTTGAAGAAGATATATTGGTTTTAGAAATCATCTTTTCTTTTCTTCTCAGTCCTATTATTAAAAATAACGATTTGTTTACATAACTTCTTTGAGAGGCATTTTAGAAGTTGAAATGACAATAATGCTGAGGAATATATGGATGACAACTTCTTTGTTCATTGTATGCGACGTTTCGACACAGATCCTTGTGTCGTTCTCAAGCAGAGGAAGATTAATGATGTAGGGGCATATATATATAGTTAATAGTACAATACACAGTAACAATAACTTAATGAAGTGAGTAAATGTAATTAAACAGAGATAAGTGGTAGGAAACCAGTAATGTACAATGCAGTGCGTTTACATTTAATTGATAGAGGCCAGTGATGTACATGAGTGATTACAGTTAATTAATTAAGGAGAAGATCATAGGCTGACGTGATGTAGTAACCTTGATCGCGGTTAATTGATGGCTGTTTTGTTTACAGACCGATTTCTGAAAGGGCGAATTGCAAGCATTGGATCTTCGGCCGCTCTGGTACGAAAAGTAGGATATATAGAGAACATGGTATAGATCTAAGAGATTGAGGACAATGTCAAGGAAGTGATTCTGGGATGATGCCCTGTACAATCAGTGGACCGGTTACTTACACACCAGATGACCTACCTACTTTGACGTCGTCATGGAATACCAAAAAAAAACTTGATTTGGTCGATGGCACCGTTGCCAATTTGTCATTCTGAAAAAAATGTTTTGACTTGTGTTTTGTTTCTCTCTTCGTCTCAGATCAAAATGGTTTATTTTGATTCTATTGAAATGAAATGAAATAACAGTGCGTTTGAGCGATAAAACCGACAACTACGATACGCAATAATATTGGAGGTTGAGCATTAGTTAAAAACTAATGGAGGGCAAACAGACAATAATTGATTTACTGGAGACAACAAAAGAATCATATCATGACGCAATAAAACTAAAGTTTACACAACTTTGTTTTAAGTTGGAATATCATCATTCATTATCAAATATCAAAATATCAAAAAATTTCAATCAAATCACTTCAGCAGGACAGACAAAAGATCACCAATTGATCATGATTAAAATCATATTTGGCCTTCTCTGGTCACTGGTTCAGAACTTCCAAACTTGACACGGGGAAATAGACGATGGGGTCATACATTTAAAATTCCTATTTCCTTAAGTTTCGATTAAAATATTCCATGTAGATTATCTTACTTCGCGCAGTCACTTTCACTTACATGTAGTGCAGAGAAATGATATTTTACAGCTACGGCCAGGTAATATCCATCAAATGACAACATTCATATAGTTGGAATACGTGAGTTAACAATTCATTAAGTGTCTCTTCATGCAACCTCATAGTTTCGATTCAATTCATAGGCTGAGTCTGAGTCCTTGTTTGAATCCCATAGAACATATCTGGGATGCTATTGTGAAGCATTTCACAGAGGCAACTCTTCCCATGCTTGTCCTTCAGTATCCAGTTCTGTCTATGAGATGGTCATATCAATAATGTGATTAACAGTTAATATTTGAGTCATCATTCACTAACATATCTCTTCCATTCATCTATACATCGCAATACATTTCAGTTGTTTTTGTACTTATCAAAGAACTTACAGTAAAATGTCTAGTTATTTGTAAGGATGTCCCTTTTATTTAACTTCGTATACTAATCTTAAAATGTTGACAATCATCACCAGTAGTTATAGAAGAAGAAGGGAAGAAGAAGAAGAAGAAGAAGCTTGTAAATACATTTGAAGAATGAAAATTCCATTTTATTTTGATTTGTATGTATTAAAGGGGCAGTAGCACGTTTTTAGGGGGAATATAAGGTGATGTCAGGAAAATGAAAAGTAATGGTTCCAATTGAAAGACAATACAATTAAACTAAATGGAGCAGTAACAATTCAAATATATAATGTAAGGTTAAGTCATGAGATTCCTTTTCTTACACAAAATGAATTAAAGGTGTTCACACAAAAATGGCTGCCAATGGATTTTATGCTAATCTTTATACTTTGTCCTCTGACTATGGGTGATTGGTTTGTGTAATGAGATTTTTGACACTATCAAAGTAACACATTAAGCATTAACGTACAATTGTCAGTGAAAAATTTAAAATATAAAATTGTCAAAAAACGTGCTACTGCCCCTTTAAGGTAGACACTTATTTGTGACATCGGTGTACTTGATATCGTATCTCTCATTGCGTGACAAGAATTAAGCAGACATTTCCACGAGTGATGCAACTTATTCTATTTCACAGTCAACTATCATCCCGGTGAGTGTATACTAGATACACTAAAATGGCTATAAAATCACTATATTGTGAAAACTTAGTTTTCCATTGCTTAACAAAATATTTAGCCACAATTCCAATATGAGTATTTCAATTGACACGAATGAAGGTATGATACATTTTATACCCTTTTCTGCTAAATGACAAGCCTGATTAAGTTAGATATGTAAATTATATTCTTATTCCCTGCAATCAAAAACAGTTTTGATAAATCTGTGTAACTGATGATATATGTAACCTTCGCAGGTCTGGTTCACTGTTTGGTATTGACAGACCTTAAAATAAAATAAAATGTCAATAAAATGAAAAAGTTTATTCAAAACAATGTACATGTAAACAATTGTAATTCTGTACACAATATAATATCCTCTCAATAACTTAGATATAACAGTAAAGTCCTCTCTTCATTGTTCTTCCTCGTCAAGGAAATGGCATCTAGTAGTCGTACTCTGGAATAGAAGCACAATTGGCGTGTAGTATATAGCAATCAGGTGGATACTAATATGGCGCCTTTTAACGTTCTAAGATATACTCAAAACGCTACCTACATCATTACCCTGAAGGGTTGTACTTACAGTTGCTACTTAGCGCTAACAGTGACCATGTAGGCCCCTACATCCTGCTCATAGGTACAGCTGGATGAACTGGAGGCAATGTGAATGAAGTGCCTTACCAAGGGACACAATAGAGTCCCAGGTCATTGAGGTTTTTGTCACCACTTAGATTCGAACCCGTGCCCCAAACATGAGAAGCCAGCATCCATGCAAATAAATTCATCAATGATGGGTTTTGTTTGGTATGATACATGAGCCAATTATCTATCAATTTGGTAAATTATAATAATACTCAGGATAAATATATTATGCATGTACATGTTTTCGTATAACTGTATTCATAACAAAAGGTAAATACACCTTACTGGCCCCGTTCTTAATAATACATCTATTTACACCTTTATAACTTTATCGTCTTATCTGTCTCTGGCTCGTGAAAATGTTACCATTTACTTGTTACCCTTCTAACACAATGCGCTGACGTCATCCAAAAAGGCGTCATATATTAGCTTTGGT
Source organism: Steromphala cineraria (assembly GCA_916613615.1). Lineage (NCBI taxonomy): Eukaryota > Metazoa > Mollusca > Gastropoda > Trochida > Trochidae > Steromphala > Steromphala cineraria. The sequence continues at coordinate 30,211,734 of OU744728.1, forward strand.
TACTTTTCGTATTTGGCGCTATCTTCGATTACACATAATTCGATTTCTTTGGTTATAGGTATATAATATCGATATTATATAGTATTTTTTCCCTAAACAAATAGATGTCAAATCATGACAGTGAGATAGCAATTGTTGGAGATAAAACATTTCTTTTATCTAAATTGTTTTAATTTGTTTCGGAATATGTTGGAACGAACAGACTTCAAGGCAAATTTGTATCTTTGAAAAGTAGTTATCACTACGTAATACCAATGTCCTTAAAATATTACAAGAATTGATCATATATTATAGTCAAAGAGGGTGCATTTTATCGATAGAATAGATTATCGCATGTATGTAACAAAGATAAAACAAACGGTTGATTATCACAACCTTATTACCCCTACCACAACATACATACAAGTTCATGCTTCTATAACCTACATATTCGATTATGGGTTATACCACTTTACCTATGTCCCCCTCTTCTTCTGCAGGCGGTTCCACGAATGGTTCCTCCGACGTCATCGTCTCAACTGGCAAAGCTAAACAACAGAACATTCAGAACATTCAGAATACAGGTAGTAATACCTACAGGAACCTTACATCGACCTGGACAAGTTAACAAGTTCGTGATGTAGTAGGTTGTTACAGGTAATAAAGCTTGATAGAATAGAAGCATCGAGTAAATATTCTTGAATAGAGGTTCCTTCTTTTCGGGAACATACATTCTCTTTACGAAATTATGAGTTTAATTATATAGTTAAACTAGATTTCCTTTTGTTGTTGTTTTTAATTCAAATGGGGGAACATGAGTTCATAAGTGGTTATAAATGGTTATATCCGGTTGTTTGTAATCCTTGGTATTTGCATACATGTTTATCTTTGATAAACTTTATAACGTTCCCATAGGGCTCTAGAATACTGCTCCATGTCAACAAACGACTGTGACAGAACTATAAAGATGTTGCTATACATGTCATTGTGCATTTTGTCCTACCATGTTTCCCAAACAAGCGTCAACAATTCTGATATCTCCGTTCGAAAGCAAGCAAGTACACATATTTATTTTTGGCATCACTTAGGGAAAAAGGCAAGAATTTGTTGCAAAGGTTAGTAAGCTATCGTCAGCTAGGTAAAATAAGCACGAAACGATGTGTTGTGCTCATTGCATCGTATGAAACCTAGTAAACCTGTCATGTACACGTTACCAGAATAGAATTGGTCAGTAGCCATCAGAACAAATACTGATTATTTTTCTGACCATATGGTTACAAAGTTCCATCACTTTTACAACGAAATACCACTGAATCATGAAATACCACTGAATCATGAAATACCACTGAATCATGAAATACCACTGAAACTGAATCATGAAATACCACTGAATCATGAAATACCATTGAATCATGAAATACCACTGAATCATGAAATACCACTGAATCATGAAATACCACTGAATCATGAAAGTAAGCAATGAACTGCACTAACATGTTCTTTAAGCGACACAGAGGTTTTACATAATTCAAATGTACCAAAACACTATTTTATTGAGGAAAGTTTAAATGAAACCTTTCTAGCAATGATGATTACCATTTCTTGTACATGTAGCTTTAAAGAATTAGCAATATGACTTCAATCACAACAAACAAACATTAATTCATTGTCTAAAATGTACGTTTCCAAAATAACGTTTGACGAATTCTTTTCAATCAAACTTTAATAACAAAAAAACAAAACGTGTTAGTAATATATTTCTCATTTAGATATGAACAATTGAGACAGCTTATTAAAATTTCATATCAATACATATGACATAAGGTTCGCATTTTCCTTCAAACAAAATATCCCACTTCACGTTTAAAGATTGAACGATTGCTAAAAGACCGTGATTATCTCCCTTTAAACACATGTACAAAGTGTACAGATATGGAGTCTGTGGATGAATAAAGTGGTTATCTCCCTTCCACCAGACAAAGCAAAATGTAAGACAACATTATACACCATTTTATTCTAAACAGTTGCCAAACAACGAGCCTTTAAAGCTCGTTAAATTTGTCAATGAATTTTAAGGCCAGTTGAATGAAATCAACGTATATAAAAAATTATCATAATTTTTATTCATCATGATTTTTTTCCATTCCATAGGAAAAACAAGTTAGATGTCCTGTGCTTATATTCAGCTCTAGTTCGTGATTACATACCTCCCCCTCCTTGGTCCTTCGTGGATATATACTTGATTATTTCAAGGAACCGATCAAAGGCCGCCTGATCAAAAGCTGGACTTTTTGTGCCATCTGATGTAGAGGAATCTGAAACACAATGAATGCAGAATTTTTTTCTACACGATTGTATCTATAGAACGCTGAGTATATTGTCTATTTCCTGTTGACACAGGTAAAACTCGTGGTGTGACCCTCCAGCAATACAGTGCCTGGTGCCGCTTTACATACGATTATTAATTAACTATCAATGATATGGCACTTAAACAATTTATACGGCCTGCACTATACGAATCCACAACTGGGCCAATACAGGAAAACTGGGCCAATACGAGCAAAACAGGGCAAATACGAGCAGACTGGGCCAATACAAGTCTGAGCATGCGCATAGACACAAATGGCGAGAGTCCGAAGCTATCGCTTCAAAACTTTCAATATATATGACAGTTCATCAATCTCATTGATAGTTTTGATTTCGGTAAAAATTAACTCTCTAATGTTGTGCAAGTAAATAACAAAGAATTTAATTAATAAAAACGTCATTAATCAAGTTTTTCGTATTGGCCCAGTTACAGGTCCTCGGTCTCCTGTATTGGCCCTTGGCTTCGCCCCGGGCCAATACGGCAGACCTTGGACCTGTAACTGGACCAATACGGCAGACCTTGGACCTGTAACTAGACCAACTTGATTAATAACATTATAGTACGATAATTAATATTAGATGTTCTATTAATTATGTTACAACATGACACTCTACCTTTTGAAAGGACGTAACCCGAACATGGTACGTATACCCTACGAATGGTCACCGAGCACTTTTATCTACTGGGCTATAGCCGTCTCTTAATATTTATGCATAGCGGTGACCTAGATATTAAAACGAGGCTAAGCCCGCAAGCTTCTAGAATGGATGACGGCCATTGCCGTTTTTCAAGTCGGTGTCCGTTGCACTATTTCGTGACTAGCGTGAATATAAGATCATGAAAAATTGTTTATATTTGCAAATAGGTCATGTGCCGTTTTTAAAATGTTATGAGGATAAACTTGTAAACGATTATTAAAGTTTTCAATCATCACACTCCTCGCTCAAAAGCAACAACATAGCGGAACGTGGATTTGCTGAGAGGGGTATTCATCGAAACTTTTCCATTTTTTACAAATTCCACGAGGAAAATAAAGATGAAAAACACATTTTTCTTTTCCGAAGTCAATATGAATTTCCTAAAACAATCGATGGTTATCATATTAACATTAATTATTTAATCCTTTGATTTTATTGCCGCTCGTGTGTCATCTCGAACAGTCGATCAACATCAGGGAGGGTTAGAATCTGACTGTGACATGTCTCATTTGCAACTTTTTCGTCAGTCACATTTCGTTTATCGTGCAAGGCATAATGTTACTCATCGGATAGTTTGTATTTACCTCGTATAGTATCTTCATGAGTTAACCTTGCAGAATGACAGACCGGATATATACGAGCCTGTAGATTCAGTAGAATCAACCGAGACTCCTTACCTTTCTGTGCAGGCCGTCAACATGATATGCTATAATTTATCAAGGATTATATTAATTGTATCGGCATATTTTCATCAACAATGTATCAACGAACCCATACTTCAAATGTAACCACTAATCCAAAAAATAAAAGGGCTTTTCATTTCATAAATGTGATTTGTTGAAATTAATTTTAAAATGCAACTTTCTATGAAAATGTTTTATTATAGTCAATATACGACTTGAATGGATCATCAATTACTAATGTTAATCTGTAATTATTTTGTTTAATTACACCAGAAAGTTATCTCCATTCATGCAAACGTATTCCTGATTTAAGAACAGATGATGTCCCACTCTAAAATTATATTCCCTTATATTGCAAAATCATAAGGCTTAAACTGTGTAAAAAATACATAAAAATTGAAATGAATATGATATGAATTATTTTTGTTTTGTTAGTAACTAGCAGTAAGATGGGTAATCCAATTTGAATTATCAAAATTGTTTTATTAATGAATTAATGTTATCAATTTGGCAATGATCGGTTATGCTTTTCAAAATTTCATTGATATCTGACCAAACAAGAATATTTTAATGTGGTTGTCTTTTCATAATCATTAAAAAAAATGAGGGGAAATTTATTTTACTTTTGGTCAAATTAAATGTTAAGATTTAATCATACTGAGAGAGTTCAGGACATGATCATTAATATTATGATGATTTTTGTTGCATTCTTAATATAGTTCACTATCATAAAAATGTCAGTCAGGAATTAATGTTTTGATTAAGAATTTTTTATACTTTTATAAATTCCATCCAAGGTAAAAACCATTTCAATAGTTTGAAAAAAATTGTGTTGATTTGTTTTGATTTGAAAGCTTTCAATTTATAAAAAACATACTTTAAAAATAAAATTTCACACTCAATGATTCTAAATCAACATCAGTAAAATGCAAATTATACCTTCTGATTGTGGATTGAGAGTGATATGCAAAACTGTGATTTATTGACAAGATGTACTTGCATAGTTACATGAATAATTTTGAAATGGTATCAAGAAAATTACACAATGAATTATCTAAAAAGTTTTGACCTATGTTTGTCATATCTGTAGTACATACATAATATTTTAAAGCATGGTTAATTCTATAATTTAAAGAAAGTTATACATTAATCATATTACTAATCATTTATATGAAAACAAATATTGATTCAATACATTAGGCATGAAATTGGTTCTCATTGGTAGATACAACATGTACTTTCATACATGATTACTATTATCTCATTATCTGAAAAAAATCTATTTTGAAAATGTCTTAATGAATATCATGTTTTATTCTAATAATGTCCTTTGGAATTAAATTTGATAGCTTTACAATTTTGCTATAACAATTATAATCAGTATCTAATTATATCTAATATTTCTTGAAATTACTTACCTTGATATATTTGTTTATTTGAAAAAAAGATCAAATGACATTTCAGTTCATGAGTTGTCAAACTGAATTATCTGGGTGGGACTGATATAACTTACACTGTATTCATCTGTAGGTCGACTGTGATTTTCTAACTAGCTAAGTAGACAATTTTGGAAAATAATATCGATGTATATCATATATTTCACCTTGGAAAATTTCTTCTCAGTATAACAACTTTCACTCAAATAAGTCAGCAATGGCCGGGTCACTAGGTCCATGACTGTCAAAATCAACAGTGACCGAAGGCGTGCGGTTTGAATAACCGTAAATAAAGATACATCGGGGGGAAAATCCCAAAAATATAAGTCCAATTCATCATTTGAGAAATCTTTTTAAAAATGTTGATGCTTATGTTGAAAAGAAATCAGCAATATGAAGTTTCGAAGATACACAATCGGACTTCGATGTCACGTTTGTAAAAAGACCAAAACTTTACGTTCGCGATCGACGTCGTTTCACTGTATCCTAAACACTAAATTAACATATTTTTGGTATATAGACAATAGAGATATTGCTTTAGATCATGCTTAATCTTTATCTAGAAATAAACGTTCCAAAATTAGATAAAACGAACTTTTTAAGTGGCATGTCGTGATCGGGTAATCCACTTCCGGGTTCTTGTTGCTTGATCATGCGGGCTTAGCCTCGTTCCGGATAGCGCATGAATATTCATGACGTAATATTAAGAGAGATCTATAGAGATCACACAAATTTAAAGAGTTGTTTTGTTAGTAAAAAAAACCTGTGTTTGACGGGTGAAGCGCAGAGTGCACATAGAGAGAATACCTAGCACGTGCAATGCAACCCGCACAAGTTGTCAAATGCATCGCGGTCGGGAAAGAATGGCAATACACATGTAAAAATGCAATCATTTGTCGCGTGGCCTAAAGTTACATTGTTTTGATAGTATAGTGTAGGAAATATATGTAAAATATGAACAAAAGAAAAACGTAAGTTTTCTGAAGTCAAACATTGATTTAGATGAAGAATTCATTCTGTGTCGTGGTTTCATGTAAATAATCAACTCGAACCTTCGCGGTTCGTTGATTACTATCACGAATCCACTCCACCTCGTGCAATATCCATTATAGAAATGGATTTGGAATGTTTCAATTATATTTAAAACAGTTGTTAGTTCAAATTGGGTGACTCACTGCTAGAAGGAGACGTCGATGTTACAGTTGGGACTGTTGTACTCGTCAGTGATGTTGTTGGTAATGTTGTTATATCTGTAAAACCAATATATGCAATGACGGCTTTGAAAAAAATATACAGTCAATTTGGATGTTTGTATGCATGAGAAGCAACGACTTGTGAGTCTTAAAAACAAGGCAAGAAAAAGCTCTCTGAAACAAGTTTTTAACTTACATGCACGTATTTAAAGACAACTAAGGGTGTGGAAGTAGCAGTATGAAGTATAGCTAAATGTATGAGGACGATGGGTCCTACACTGCTCACCTTCCAGTTCTATCTCTATAGGCTCTATCTCCAGTGTCGTCGTAGGTACTGGGGTGGTCGTAGTAGTTGTAGTCGTTGTTGATGTTGAGGTCAGCACATCTACAGTTGTCAAATGAATGAAAACATTAGCTTTTAAATACATTAGGTCAATTTCGATCTTCAAATGGTTGTTTTCCAATGTTTGTTAACCATTATAAAGCATTTTTTTTTCAAATCTCAATTATCAATAGAAAATGAAATCATCAATAAAGTGATAGGCACTTCTCAGGGCTCAATTGAATTATTAAATATAACAAATCATACAGAAACTATATTTAGTGGAGAGCATTAAGACAAGAGTCGGCAGATTCGAACTTTGAGTATTTACCGTACTGACCAGGACGAGGAAATAGTGTTATATATTTAATTGTACAAGGATTCTTGATTTAATATATCAAATACATGTGGGTTTTTGTCAAACTAATATTAGATTATGCCAATTCTACCAAACAGAAAACCGTATTTTATGCAAAGCATATACTTTGATTCCGATTTGTTTTCTATTCACCGTATACATACCGTTTGACGACACCAGTAGTTTAATGACGTCGAGGAGCCCGTCGTATAAAGCAGTCTGGGGATCCTGGATCCGGGCACCTGTAGACGGTATAGGGGGGATGTGTGACGGAGATTAAACTCAATATAGCTTGCCTGTATAAATGGTATCTGACCTAAATGATACCATTTACATTACGAAATAACTGGAAAAGGCATTGATTATTTGGCATGCGCTGCAAGTTTTGAATTTTATTCAATGCATACCAATTGCAATACCTTCTTGAGTAAAACAAGGCATGAAAACAAATGATCCATACGTAATTACCTAATAAATGTATTGTGCTCTACGCCGAACAAAACCAACGGATTTGTTCCTATCTGTTTGGGCTATTTCCTTGTAAACATGTAAAAGACAGGTCAAAATGATGTCACTCTTTTGGCATAAATACAAAGCTTTATAAAATACACGATTTAATAAAAACCATATCTTCAGCATATTTAGAATTTGGTGGATCAATAAGGAAACAATTTCTTGTGACGTGCAAATACCACTTTACTCAGTATATACACGAAAATACCAAACACTCCAGAAACACGTGTATTTACTGAAATGGAAGGTAATTCAAGTGAACGAGTAGTTTTATGTTTACATGTACTAACTTACGATCATATGATACATTATTACTTTTCCAATATTAATCCTTTACAGAAAGTATTCTAGTTTCTCATTTAGATATTCATTTGTATTAACGGTGACAAGTGAAAAGAATGACAGTTTAGAAGAAAATGTTGAACGTAAACATGATGTTACATGATGAAGTCATATCCTATAAAATGTTTTGAAAGCAACATCAGTTTAAAGAAGACATTAATCATATTTTCAATTTTTTCTCTTATATCTCTTTGTAGTACTAAAGGCATAACCTGAAGCCAGATTGTAGGCAGCTCAAACTCTTTGTTTGATTTATATATTTCAAATGACATATTGATGAACACCTACCGCCTTCTCCCGACTCGGCCGATATCCTACCGGTTGAGTGTGCTTCAGGGCTGGTAGTAGTCGTGGAAGACACTGACACTGTCGTTAGGTCTGAAAATTATATATATTATATATATACCTACGAGCCCGTGTTCGAGTACACAAACAACAAATAAGTGCCCGGAGGTACGCTGTATTCCATTAAGTGAACACTTGGACCTTTGTTCCGAAGGGAGAGACAGACAATTCAAAATATTCCCGTTTTATCAAATGAATAACTCTGATAAAATTAAAAGAACTTTAAAAGAAGACTATTTTATCAAGAAATTCTTCCCCAAACTCAATGTTGGAAATATTAACATTAGTTCATGTTGTTGAATCAAAATGTACATCGTTCCCTACTGTGACGTCACAATATAAACGATGACGTCATAGACTTTTGTAACGTTTCATTCTCCCTGAAGATTAAAAATGAAACCGGTAGGAGAAAAATCCGGAATTTTGTTTTTATTTAATATTCATTAGACGAAGTTGTACCATACACATGGACAATTAACTTTTTGTGAATATATATATATAAAGAAATATCACAAGTAATGTTCAAACTCTATGGCAGTACATATTAAAAAGAAGAAGATAAAGTTGAATTAAATTTGGCAAACGTTTTCAGCAGGTACATCCTGTAACTGCTTCATCAGGCCGTTTAATGCAGTACCTGACACACAGGTCATAGTATTATGACGTCACACAGGAACCTATGACGTCATAATACTCATAAAATGCTATTCCATTAGCAACACAATGTATAAGTTACCCTGATGATCACTATATTGTGAAACCGGTTGGTAATGAACTTATATGAAGACCAATCTTCAGTTTGTTATTTTTTGAAGAATATTTAATACATAAACCATGAACATTTAACTTTTACATATATATATATATATATATATATATCTAGCAATTTTTATATTCTCAACACTGCAAATATCCTTTAATACCCTAATATCTATAAGACCAGACGCCTAGAATCAGTTACGGCTGATTATTCATAGCTTTTGGCGTCTAACATGTTGTTGATTGGAACCATTGAAACAAATATCTTTAAATCAACGCTCCTCTTATATTGGTACATGGTACTGACGTTGTTGTTATCGAGTTATCGGCATGTTATATAGCGATACAATGTATTTGATAAGATATTCTCCATAGAGTTCTGCGGATACTAAATCGCAGATATAGCAAGACGTAGCCTCTCGAGAATGATTTTCTTCAATGCAAACCATGGATACTACAGACTTATCATCATTCAAATCTTTCCATTGGCTTATGTTGCTTAAATAGTTAATAATCAAATGAATATAAAATATATATGTGATAAAATTTAAAGATGTAAGGATACAAGTTTTATTATGTATTGATGCAATTACCGGTTATCAAATCGCTAATGTGAATGTGATCAGCGAATAAATTAATCATTTAAACCCGCGAGTTTAGTTTTGTAAGCGGTAAGGCATCGTCCTTGAAAACAATTTTTTGCTTCAGAATGTGGATGAATATGAATTTGAAAATACGATTTCTCGATGGATAGTTCGGGATAGCTCTGATATACACTTGATTGTTCATTATATCACAGAATATCAAAAACAGGAACAAATAGGTAAACAAAAGTGGTATGGTATATACAAATCTTAGTTATAACTAAATAAATCATTTTAAACATTTGCCAAAATAAGTAGTATGCGGTACCTTCAGGTGCTATCTCAAGCGTGGTTGTTGGTGGCGGAGTGGTTGTCGTGACTGGTGATGTCGTTGTTGTTGTCATCGTTATACCCTCTGATAATAGATATTTCACAAATTGTCAAACAGTGAATCTTCTGAATATTTCTCTACAAACGTTTTTACCCAAACCAGCGAAGTCGATATCCCTATATCTACATATGTAGTATGTCGTATTTTGATTTAGATACTCCTTTTCCGACTTTTTTTACACTAATGATGTACGCTAATTACTAATAAAAACATAAACTGGCTTCTCTATATCGCCTCATTCATAGGCAAATCATAATCATGATCAAAATACACAGCATTTACATGGCGCCTAGATTTGTGTGAAAACATCGTAAAATGATTTACAAAAAAATAGATAATGAATATATGTAAACTTATTTACTATTTAAGCTAAAATATAAAATGCAAGAAAATAATTTTTCTGTCACAGAATAATGATGTTTTCATATTGCCTTATCGTATTAAAACAGGCGCATAAATTATACATCCAACTGTCAACGCTGGCTTTTTCAGCGTATCAATCAATGCCCTCAAATATGATATAATACACCTCAGCTTTGTCCAAAAACAGTAAAGGCGTCGGTAAAATGGAATGCATATATGTTTTATGCTGTCACACACAAGGATATGCCCAACAAGATAGTTCCAAAGCAACATTTACTGACCTGATGACCCTAGTCTACTGACAGCTTGGGACAAAAGGCTCTTGACGCTGCCCAACAGGTGTGTGTACAGTCCGCCAGGTGAGGACAGGAGAGACGCTGGGATATCAGGTGAGGGCAGGGGAGACGCTGGGAGATCAGGTGAGGACAGGAGAGACGCTGGGATATCAGGTAAGGGCAGGAGAGACGCTGGGAGATCAGGTGAGGGCAGGGGAGACGCTGGGAGATCAGGTGATGGCAGGGGAGACGCTGGGATATCAGGTGAGGGCAGGGGAGACTCTGGGAAATCAGTTGAAATCAGGGGAGACGCTGGGAAATCAGCTGAAATCAGGGGTGACGCTGGTATATAAGCTAAAGTCAAAGGCGATTTTTCTTTTTTAGGTGAAGTGAGGTGAGACGAAGCTGCATCAGGTAAACTAGGCGGGGGTGCAGGATGACCAGGTGCAGGTAAATCAGGAGTGACCACTGGTGTAACGTGGTGTGAAGATGTACTTTTCTTTTGGGAGCTTTTCATCTTCAATTCTGTTGAAAAGAAGTATATGAAGCATCATGACGATAAAAACAAAACATTGTCTGTTTAAAAATTGGGCGCAATATATTTAACTGATGTAATAATGTTCACTGAAGTTACGAGAGATTGCCCCTTTTCCTTTTGATACTCGACTACCTTATAGTCTATAGCATCGCTTTGTTCAGCAAGTCACTTAATCTTATATGCAAGTTACATTCTCATGGAAATCATTCTTTACATCATGTTTTCCTCACTTTCAAGAAAACCTTGGTTTAAATGACTGGTTTGCTACATATCTAAAAGTGCTCTTCAAATTGATATGTTGACGAAGCAAGAAGAAACATCCTTGTCTCACCAGTCTGGACCGGGCTTGATGAGTTCTCTCCTGTAGTTGCTCTATTTGCTGCACGTGTTGCGTTGACCTCTTGTGTCTCTGTATCAGATATCCATCAGTAATGACACCATAATGGGTAGCATGATTATCAATTAGAGCAATATGACTATCAATGATAGATAACGTATCCTAAATCATGTCATAGCACGTAAAGTTTGTGAATCATTTGTTCAGAAATGCCAACTTTAATATCTCGCAGTTTTAACACAAATTTGATAAAGATTCTTTGGGCGATGTACATTTCATAAGTTGTATGATCTGAAGACAAGAATATGATGACAGGATGGTCACTATCCAAATGCATTATCTATGAAACTTGCCAGTATGGTGTCGCAGTTCACGTCGTTTCTTACAGTTTCCAACATACCTTCAACTATTTATTATAAGCATGATTTCATTCACATAGTACGTGACAGACACAGTCGAGATTTCATCACTTAACTTGTCAAGTTCTATAGCAAAAAAACCGTAGATCTGCTGACCGAAAGCTAAACATTTTATTTTAAAAGTATAGATTATCTGTATAGTAATTATCATGTGCATCTCAGATGAACTCTCAGGTAACGATGCACGTACCATCTAACTGCATGCTCCAATAACATTCACAAAAGGATTATCATTGCAATGCCCATTGTATATCCTATCGCACCATTTGCACTACCCAGCAGCATTCCTGAATGTATTGCAAAGTGCATACTCCATTTGAACTCTTTACTAAAGTATCATTGCATACCCCATTACATACCCTTTAGCCTACCAAATTGCAACCTCCTTTGCAAACCTCATTTGAATTCCAAAATGTATTGCAGTTTCCCTATTCTAATGGCATTCCATATCGCATACCCTACCACATCGCATACGTTATCGCATATCCAGTTTCACACCAATGTATTCTCTAATCAATTCTGTTCCTTTTGAGTTATCTGATGTTATACAGCATTGACTTTTCATTGTAATCCAGTTTTTTAACATTAGATTATAACTACATTCCTCGATACGATCTTCTTGGCATTATCATTACTCGATGGCATCAAACCATTAACCATCGATATGTATGAGTACATAATTGCATCGCCAAATATCTATTGACGTAAACAATGTCTTGTGAGATTTCTGATAATTCTAACCGATTGACAATGTTGCGACTGGATTCATCATTCCTGTAATCTTGTTCAACAAAGCGTGGTACAGCATCTGGCTTCCAATCTTCAGGGATGATGTGATGTCTGGGGAAGCTTTTTGAGGATAGAAAAATTACATCATTCAAATGTAACAACATAAGATGAAGCTGTTATATTATTATATATAATACAGGTACAGGAACCACTTTGAGGATATGTATCATGTTTCATAAATCTACTTGATGAAGTATTGATGTGGCCCAGGCGAGATTCGGGGGTATGAAATGAAAATAAGTGATTTAATCATCATACAGAAGTAGTTATTCAGAAATAGTTAATCAGAAAAGATCATTCATATTACTGAAAGATTGAAATAAAACTTTCATATTCTACATACTTTGTAATACACTCGTGAAATTGTTTTGATTACTATAAAACTGTTTGAATGATGTCAGCTACGTAAAAAGCTTGGGGTAAATGTGTACGTTTAAGTAACCCTTTTCATCGCGACGACTTTTACCAAATGCCCTATACTACATATAGAGTTGAATATGTCGGACAATGACCTAAATGAGTTCCGTGCATATAAAAGAATATTCCATGGCGATTTTTATAACCAGAAACCTTACATCAAACCAGGATGAATTGTATCCACGCCAAATGTACAAGATAGTTTCATGAATATCACCTATTCATGTTCTCAATTGATGTTATATACATTTTCACATGCATTTTTACTATGTAATAAATTCTTCATTTGTTCCTTTCAATGTTTTTCAATTCTTAATTTTTAAATTTTAATTTAGAGTTCTTAACTAAACTATCAATTTCAATAAACTTTTTGTTGATCGTGTCAGAAATATTTCCTCTTCTTTTATCAATCATAATTGTTACAACAAAGTAAAACCTTGAAATGTAAAGTTGTTTCATAAGAAATGGGTTGTTGCTATTACCGATGGAGGCGTGTGTCACCGACAAGTGATGTGCTGTTTACGCCAGCAACCCTGTCATCTTGAATATACTCATGCAACATATAAAGAAACGTATAGATAATGTAAATTTATGCCTGAAATAAAGTTTCGTCGATCTAATTTGAATAATGCAAGGAGGTTAAGCTGACTTTAGAGGTTGCAGCAAAATCAGAATTGCTATCTTTAATGAAAAAACATAGCTCCGGAAATGATGAGCAAATATCATATTACAACTAAGGTAACATGCATGTACCTATATACATCTGATACCTTTATAACAAAGTAGATGTTTAGTTGGTGTAAGGGGAAATTAAATAAATAAAGAACATTAACATAATGTCCAATTGGCCATCTGATTAAATATCAACAAGAAATATTAGAAAATCCCAACCTATTTTGTCCAGTATAAGATGTAAAACCATTATTGATTTACCATTATAAAACCAGTTATTGATTGATGTAGTGTGTGAGTATGTATAAATAAGGGTTCTGGATCATTGATGAGTAAAACGTATTTTCTCATTATTCTTACGTCAAAAATAGTCCACTGTTTTGACCTGTAAAGGTTAATAAGTAGACACGCTTTACTCAGCGCTAATCCATAACCCGTATTCATACCTAAAATATAAAAAATATAAAACAGATTCAAACCTACCTCTATTAATATGATAGAGCAAAATATTATATCAAAACGCATACAAGGTTTCTAATAATAAGACGGACTCGACATTATGAAGTCTTCTTTTAAAGGGGATCAACAACCTGGCTCGTGAAACCTCATTGACCATTGTTAACAAGAGCATCCAGACGGGTAAGGGGGGTCACATGACACAAACTTGGTACTGACTGTCAGCTGTAAGCGGTTCGCAACCAAACGATTTCGTCCCTACCGAGTATTTACGACTCTTTCGGGGCCCTGCTAATAAAACACTGGAAGTTAAAAATTCAGGTTGCAGACCCCCTTTAATCTTACATTCTTTTTTTTCGTAATTCCAATTGCTAAGTCATGTCGTTTTTATTGAATTGATTATGGTCTGCTAAAATATTTAAGTAAGTATTTGTGGTTAGTCACAATGATTTTCCCTGTTAAAAACATACACCAACAAGTGTGTAACAGTAAGCCATGCGTCGATCCAGTCGTCCTGAATTCATTTTAAATTTTGTATTCAGTAAGGGATTTTTTATGATAAAATTATAAATTATTTGTCGATTCTGACAACGTTTCTTATCAACTTCATGACCCTTTCTTTCTCCTCGCTTGAGCTTGGAATTATTGATAGGAAGTTGTGAGGAGTGGCAAAGCGTCAGCATGAAACCAGAGTAAGTACTTAGTATTGTCCCCAATCTGACAGTTGACAGGCACACACGATCCGTTATAACTGATAGCTTGTACTTCCTTACTTAGCGTTTAATTACTGTTGCACTTTTATACATATATTCTCCTTAGCACATTAATACATATCATTCTTGTTCCCTTTGATGTTTCATCCATGGTTTCGAAACATGACGTGTCCATGTCTTTAAAAGAGGCGAACTGTTGCGGGTGCTCATATAAAAAGTGCATCATAAGAAAGATGTTCATGTGGATAAGGCACTAGTCTAAGTTAGGATATTCCATCCTAAGACGGGATAACTTGTTCATGTTAAGAGTTTAATTTAAAAAATACTTCTTAAAATTTTAACAAAGATTAGGATCAAATGTGAAATTCTAAATCGACTGAAAATTCATGGTTTTAATGGAAAAAATACATTGATAAATAAGATAATGTTATAAAATAATGACTGATTGAACACTGATTTTGTTTTAAAGAATAATCTCTTTTGGTCATGTTTGATGATGACAAAAATGACTTTTAACGAAGGAAAAGAAAAAATACTTATTAAAAAATAAATAAAAATAAAAAAGATGATTTTCATGGAACATTTCCAGTTGATCATAAAGCATTTTTGACACACAAATTTAAATTACTCAATCGGTAAAAGTTTGATTGATAAATAATTTCATGAGATAGTGACTTGAATTACAAAATTAAAAGGATACAAATGAAATATTTTGAGGAATTATTGACTTTGATTAAAAGAAAAACTTTAATAGAAAAAAATAAATATCAAAAAGCAATTTACGATTATAAAATGACTTTGATCAACAAATGTTTTTTTCGTATCATTGCCATTTTGGGAAGAATGGGTGAGATTCAGTTAATTTCTCAAAAATAATTTATGCCATAAACATTCCTATCAAAGTAAATATATATGAAATGAGAATCACAAAGTGGCTCTTTAACTTTGAACTTGACTATTTTTTAGAAATAATAAATTTGATTGAAACAAATTTTGGGGAAAAATTGATGAAAATCTGTTTGATAAGATAACGACTTTGATGAAAATATGTTTGACAAGATAAAGACCTTGATGAAATATGTTTGACAAGATAAAGACCTTGATGAAATATGTTTGACAAGATAAGACTTTGGTAAAAATATGTTTGTGAAGATAAAGACCTTGAGGAAAATCTGTTTGATAAGATAAAGACTTTGATGAAATCTCTTAAACATGATAAAGACTTTTATGATAATCTGTTTGACAAGATAAGGACTTTGATGAAAATCTGTTTGACATGATAAAGACTTTGATGATAATCTGTTTGACAAGATAAAGACTTTGATGATAATCTGTTTGACAAGATAAAGACCTTGATAAAAAATCTATGACTGTCCTTGAGTAATATGATTTCGATGAATATAAACATTATTGCTTAATGCTTATTTCGATAAAAATAAGACATTTTACAGTAAAATTCCTTACCATTTGAAAGGTATGGATGTAAAATAACTTTCATGACAAAAATATAATGACTTTTATGATAAAATGTTGAAACTGATCGAAAGTGATGTTGGGAGAATATCATTTTTATGAAAGAATAACTTTGACAAAAATGGACTTTGATGGGAAAAACAAAATTTGATAAAATATTGGCCCTGTAAAACCTAATGGATTTATGAATTATTGAAAATATTTTTTCTCATCATAGGCAATACTTCAGGAAATCATTTTACTAATCAAAGTGATTTATTATCAAAGATAGTTTACTGAAAAATTATGTTTTCATCAAAATCCATATTTCATTAAACACGTAAAAAGTTTCCATCAATTCAATCTTGTAATCAAAATTAACATTTCATCAGGAAATTATTATTATAAATCATTATTGTATCTAAGTCAATATTCTTTCAATAATTTTTCAATTAAAGTCATTTTTGAACAAACTCATTTTTCATCAAAGTCAATATTACTTCAACAGAATTTAACAATCAAAGCCTTCTTCCAACCAAAATCATTTCTCATCAAAATAAAACCTTGGTGTATTATACAAGCTTTAAATGTATGTTTTACTTTCAATGTCAATCTTGAAATCAAAATTAATATCTTATCATTAGATACTTTACTTCAAATTCATTTCATCATCAAAGTCAAAATTTCATCTGACAAGTAAATAATCTTAAGCAAACTCAATTTTTTAATCAAAATAAAATTTCATCAGATGATCTCAGATTCTTACTTCTAAGTCATGTTTTTATCAAAATGTTTTTCATCCAATTCTTTTTTGTCTAAAAAGGATAAAGTTGTACCAGTTCGTATAAAAGACTTTATTTAAATGATGGCGAACACTACTACATTTTTTTAAAATAAAAGATCGATGATTTTAAAACAAAGAAGACTACAAAATGTTTCATTGTAACTCTAAAAATGATAATCCAATTGTATAAACGTTTTATACCGGAAAAAACGTTACATTAAAACTATCGAAGTGGTAAGACAATATATTTATCCATGTACAGTCAGATGTATGCAATCATGATAGAGCTTTAATTTGTTTGAAGATTATTCTTCTGTTCTTTATTTTTTTTTCATCAGAGCCGCCCTAATTCACCTTAATTCAGCAATTCGATATTTGTCTTGGGATATTAAATCTTTTTTGTCTTCTTATTATGTTAACGAAGAAAACTTGTAGGGATCTTGAGAACACAGTACGTTAAGTTAACTACTTTATAACACACGTTGATATCAAATTGCAAAATTTTCGTCTTTAAATAATACACCAAGCAACATGTTGCAAGTACATCCCTTTAATCCATTACTTGATTGTTTTCAGGACGGGTAAAAGGTAAGTACGTTAACTGAATAACATGAATTGAAAACGTAGGTTCTTTATTAAGTCCTGCAGTATCAATTACAAGTGTTCTCATATCAGGAATTTCACAACTACTGTAACACCACTTTCATAGTCGCCGTGTTTGAAATTCTCTTCTCCAGCACGGAGTCTGAATATAATGTCCCTCTTCTTTGAAAATCCCTGAACCTTCATCCACCAAGATCAGACGTTGACGAAATGGTGACATCATGTTGACGTCATCATATCCTCCAAAGCTCCTTCTCTATATTTCCACCAATAGATTCTGTCGAACATAGGAAGTTTGATTTAAGTGTTATTTCGATATTATTATTATTATTTGGTTTTCTATTTAATGATTAGGTGGAGGCAAAGCGTCAAAGACTTTAATGAAAGTGGTGTTACAGACAGTTGTGACATTCATGCGCTGACGTCACACGTATGAGGATGTCAAAATGTTAAATAAGACTTACCTTTAACTTGTCCTTGTGAAAGATTTGGGTCCACCATACTCTGTGGATTTGTCCCGGCGACATCGAAATGAATGACCTGCGATGTTGAATCCTTCCCTGACCCTGGTGCTGGTGCTGGTGCTGGTGCTGGTGCTGACCCTGGTGCTGACACTCCAAGAGTTGCTGTTACTGGTGCTGATCCTCCTGCTGATCCTCCAGAAGTTGCTGTTGCTGGTGCTGATCCTCCAGAAGTTGCTGTTGCTGGTGCTGATCCTCCAGAAGTTGCTGTTGCTCCTGCTGATCCTCCTGTTGGTTTTGTTGATGCACTAGTTGACGATCCTATTGATGTTACCGATGCAGGATGTACTGAATTAACAGTCACATGGTGAGTGGCTGCTACTGTCTTATCAGGGATGACTTCTGCTTGTTGGGGAGTATATCCTGTTTGAGAAAGTTCTTGAGGAAAGGCTGCATGTGCATATTGTGCGTCTCCGAGGATTGAAGGATCAAGTATCTGTGGTACTTGATCAATGGACAAATATTGTGAGTTGTCCGGTGGGTATTCAATGCTTGGTTGTTGAACTGCCAGCACATTGTTTTGTTGGTTTGGTTGAGCCGGTGAGACGCCATTTATTGAAGTAGCAGCATTCTGAGTGTCCACAGGCTGTACAAGGTCCCCGCCAATCAGTGGAGACCCCGGGCTTGAAACTGATGCACCTGCAAAACAAATATCACATAACATAAGACATTGTGCATTGTTAGCAACAAATGTATATTGTCTTGTCATTATCAATATATACAGAACGTCATACTTGAGAATTTGGGTCGTTTATATTGAACGAGAAGATGTCATGGACGGGGAGGAACAACGAGTTCGGAGACTGTTACGTACGGAAAGTTTGGCGAGAATTGGCGAAGTTTGAAAAAAGTAGAACCGACAGTCGTGCAAAACGGAATTTACCATGCAATACTGAATTTGAAGACGTATTCCGTATTGCACCTTTGTATTACTATCCTAAGTTTCCTTGAGTATATAATAAATTTTGAATTTAAATTTAAAACTCTATCTCACTTTAATACGCAATTCGAACTATATTTCATCTTTTCCAGAAATGTTTTATTATGAATAATATAGGTATATTTTAGCCTTATTGAAAAGTATACATTGGCAAGACATGACAATATTTGAAGATTTTGTCAAAAGAGGTAATGATATGAAGGGATATACCTGTTTCTCCAGCGTAGTTTACTGGAATGCCGATTGCTTTTACATGTTGAACAGCAGTATTGAATGCATCTGTGAGTAGTTGGGCTTCTGACACACCCGAACCCTGTGTGGATAGTGTCTGTTCGATTGTATTCATCAGCATTCCATCTACACTTGGGTTAACCTTAGGGCTCGAGTTAGCTGCACTGTCAACAACATTTACTGAACTTGAGGTGTGAGCATTCTTACTTTTAACTGGTGCAATTACAAGTGTTTCGATTTGTTTAGGAGTTGGATGCGACAAGGAAGCAGTCGAAGCAGGCATTGTTTCTATGGTCAACGAATTAGATTCTTGATTTTGCCCTTTTGGGGTTTGATTACCCTTAGCTGGTTCTTGATAAGGAACTTGAGGTGTTTGATCTTTGGTTGTTTGAACATGGATTGCTTTTTTCTCGGGAGTGAAAATTTGTTGTTGAACTTCAACTGGATGAAAATAAGTGTCAGCAACATAACTACTCTGATCGACTTTCCTCGTTTCAACGTATGGATCCAGCGTAGTTGTGTGTTGGATATCTACTATCCCTTGAGTAGTGGGCGGAGGTTCTGCTGGAGAATGATTCTTGGCTGCTGTGCTGGATTGTTTTGATGCAACATAAGTGTCGATTAACGAAAGGAGAGTGTTATGGAGACCGCTGCCGGGAAGGATATGTTTCACTGACTCTGCTGTCAATCCTAATCCTGTGAGAACTGATTTTGCATGTGCTGGAAAATGGTCAAAACCGGATGTTGTTGTTGTAGGTGGAGTGGTGGTTGTTGTTGTAGTAGTAGTAGTACTTGTTGGAAGAACCATCTTCTCTGCTTTGATTGTGTCGAGAACAGCTTGAAGGGCTGCTTCTAGATTGACCCCAGCTTGCAACTGACTCAAAACAGTCATCGTCAAGTCTTGGGCAGCTGGAAAAGACAATGTTAATGTTAAATACAGAATTTCAAGTGTTTGACAAACATCTAACTTTCTATGAAGATAAATGAATGAAATACATTGGATCTTATAGTTGACAGTTCTGTTATGCATATTCCAACATACCAAGATTGCCAGTAGGTGTAGGAGCGTGCTGAATGGGAGCAGCAGGATAGTGAGCAGGAGCAGGAGCAGCAGTTTCAACTGGTGGAGCAGCAGCAGCCGAAACAGAAGCGGCTCTCTGTGTGGCGGGGGCTACAGTTGTCAAAGTTGTAGAAGTTGCCATAGTTGTTGGTGGTGGAGTGGGGGCAGGTGTAGTGGTAGGTGGAGGCGGGGGATCTAGAAACAGTAATTCATCACATGAGATTTTTTGCTGTTTATTATCTATGGGCTGTAAAGTATAATGAGATTGGCTTCAGAGTAAGTTCAGTTATTTAATATATTATATCTTTTAAATATAACTACGTATATCGTTTTAAAGTTGTCTTAGATACGTGTTTTTATCAAGTCTTTAGACAGTGGAGTTCAAAGAATAAAGAGTTACCTGTTGAATCAGGCATTTCGTATGGCGTATCTATGCCCATTTGATCTAGTTTAGTTAACCAAGCAATGAATTCTTTGCTTCCAATTGGTGCCGGTGGATTATAAGGATCCAAATAGTTTGCTGCAAAAAATATACATAATATTTGAAGTATAAAAGCATGATATTCATTCACAGCTTATGAAAACTTTCTATTGGTGTATTCAATATATTTAATGGTTAAAATGGTTAAGTCAAAGTATATTATAGTAGGAAATCTTATGTAGTGCAATGAACAAAAGGTAATAAAAGGTAATAAAAGGTACTCACGATTTTGTCTCATGCCCCCATAAGGCCCACCATATCCATGGTTGTAGCCATCATGCCCCCTGTTGTTCATATGTGAAGTTTGGTAATCGTAGGGATGGTTGTATCCATATCCGGGCTGTAAATGACTTGGCATTCCTGTGTAGTGAATGGTGTATTGAGGATTTCCATAATGCCATTGGTTATTATAATCTGGAGCACCTACATTTTGATTATTGTTTGTATTTTGTTGATGTCCTGAGGCTGAATGTTGGTTGATGGGAACACTATTTAAGTTTTGGTTGCTGGTTCCTGTGGTGACAAGTGTGTTTTGATTATTAGAACTAGCTGAATAGGAAGCAGTGTTATAACCAGGTTGTTCCGCGTATTGGACAGGTATAGTTTGAGGATTTGACTCAGGAGATGACCCTTGATGTGGGTTCCCAGCATTCTGTTGGGTTTTTGAAACAGCGCTTTGCGATGACCCATGTTGGTATGGTTCTGCATTTACAATTGAACTTGAAGCAGCTGATTGTTGATGGTTAACTGAACTTGATTGTTGATTAAGGATTGGTCCTTTATTCCCAGTATGTTCTTGCGTATTTGAAGCGGAATGTAAAGAGGTATGAGCTTGCTGTGACTGATGTTGATTTGCTTTTCCTTCATTCTGTGAACCAGCAACAACAGGTTGATAATTGGCTTGTGATGCAGAAGTGGATTGACGATTTTGATGAGATATTTGAGTTGTTTGGATAGTTTTAATTTTGGGAGATACATGTCGGTTCATATTTTCATCAACCTTAACAACTGTGCTATGCGGACCGCCAATCGATGGTTCTTTATACGGTTGGGATAGAGAAGCTGATTGTTCGTTTTGATAAGGTCGTTTATCTATGGGATGAGGTCCAGTTTGTTGAGTGTGAAATGGTTCTGTATTAACTGGATTCAGTGAATCAGCAACGGGAGGTTGATAGTTTGCTTGTGATACAAAAGTTTCTTGTGTGTGTGCTATATTTCCTTGACTTCTAGTTTCGGTTTGGGTAACTGAAGCTCTAGACTGAGGAGATACCTGTTGCTCTTGATATTGGTCAACCGGGATTGGTGCACTTGGAATTGAGAGTTTTTGATGAACTTTTGAGATGACGTTTGATAGTTGCTGTTGATACCGTCTCTCATTTTGAGAAGACATATGTTGGCTTTGATAAACATCAGCTTTTACGACTGGACCTGGCGCAACGTCGATGGAAAGCTGTTTATTTGTTTGTGAAACATGACTTGGATTTACTTCACTGTTGGTAGACGGCTGATAGTTTGTCTGGGAAATAGAAGTTGATTGTTGATAAGCTCCTGGCTGTCCCTGTTGTACTTGGAGTGCAGGAGCAGAGACAGAGACTTGCACGGGTTCAAGTTGGTTCTGGTAAGTATTTGAGTAAACGGCGTCGTTTCTGGCGTCCATGGCTGGATATCGGGAATTTTCATGTAATGCAGGATCCAGCCGAGTCTGATATTCAACTACCTTCGACAAATCAATTGGTTGGACACTTCCTGGTTGATTGTGTTCAAACTGACGTGCATTAACGGTTGAACTTGATGCAATACCAGTGGAAGTTACTCGATGAGCACCAGAATGTTTCACAAAACTGATTCCCCCCGAAATCTTATTGCCATTGATCTCGGTCTGTCCCGCATAATATGACCCACTTTGATCGTGATTTGACTGCACGCGCTGTGGATCCGGTACCGTGGTTTGTATTGGGCCTTGGTTAACAGCTTGGTTACCAATTTGTGATTGAACAATGGTGCCACTATTTCTGCTTCCGTTGACACCAACTTGAGAATTGCCCCTGTTTGATTGATATGGGCTCTGAGAGTTCCTCGAGATCAATCTCGGCGCACTTGCAGGTGCTATTTGGTTTTGGTGAACATCACTAGTTTGACTTGGACTACGGTAATTGTTGCCAGCAACACCATTCATATTAGTACCTTGAGTGTTGTCATGTATCATCTTTGCAGTTTTTTCTTTAACAGAATTTGTCAAAACCGATTTAAAGCGCGAAAGAAACGTATCCACTGCTTTTTCTGGACGAGTAACTGCATCCTTATATACAGGAAGAGAAGCACTTCCACTTCTCTGTGTGTGTACATTTTCTGGTCTTCTGGGAGTTGCCTCGTTGAATGAAACCTGTCTGGTATCAGCAGAAACTCTATTTGATGAGACACGTTTTGCACCAGCTTGGTTCCTCATAGTACTTCCTGTACGTATAATGATCCGTGGGTTTTTCTGGATCGAACGGTTTGATATGTCCTTGTTTGGAGTAGGGTTCACTCCAGGTCTTGTTATAGTCTGCTGCCTTGTTGGTTTCACCACTCCTGGATCTACTGCTCGTTGTCGTGCTACTGGATTATTTGTTACAACTGGTGTCTTCATGAGACGTTGTGGTCTTTGTTGAAGCTGTGTCTGTCTCGTTTGTTGCGTTCGTTGTTGTGTCCGCCTTTGTGATTGGTGGTTAGATTGTCTATATTGTCGTGATTGTTGCAATATTTGGTTTTGCCGATTCTGATTAACAGTCTGTGTAAAGGGCACCATAACCTGCTGTGTTTGTTGAAAAGACGCTTGTCTTGGTTTCATCCCGATATTATTGGTAATTCTGTTTTGGCTTGTAGTTCTTGGATTTACTCTTACTGAAGCAGTCTGAGATCTTTGGCGCTGCTGTACATTGATTGGCCCTTGTGGACGTGCGGTCCTGGTACCACGATTTACTACTACTTGGTTTGACGCTATTTGCTGTCGTCTAGGACCCTCATTATTTAGTTGTCGAGACATTCGTGGCAAAGCTGAATTTGGCGTTTCTTGGTTTGAGTACAGAAGCTTTGTTCCATAATCGTTTCTGTTGATTCCACTATTCGAAACACCTGAAGATGCAATAAATGTAGATAAGATTATATAGATCTAATCGATAAGTTGTTCTTTAACTCAATATGTGTTACTTTTACTCATTACATTAAATCATATTTTGATATACAAAGAGTTAATATAGTTCTTAGTTTTCCATCAACTTACGAGAAGGAGGAACCTGAGACCATACAAGCTGCTGACCAAAGACAACAAAGAGAGCCACAAGGAGGAAGGCAGCCATCGTTAGACCTGCAGCATCAAGCGATTAGTAATAGTAGTATACACACAAACAGTAACTCTATCTAACTCATATCCTATCCTTACTTTATGGTAGCCATTAGTAGATGTTTGCAGCAGTTTGAAGTCAATTTCTTTCATAAAAATCGTTTATCAATTTCTTTGGTAAGACCAAACTTAAATCAAAATATCAAAAACATTCCCCTGACAAATGTGGCAGTAGATAGTGATAATAAAATCATATTATGTTTTACGAGATGCTGAAGTCATTTGATGACAATGGTTATGTAAACTGGGTGTCACATGTACATGTACTCCTGATGCACACTGGGTTTTCGTACCTTTGGATCGCTCAAGATTGTGGGCATGTAAATAGTTTTATCCAATATTTTAAACAATGATGTAAAGATATACAGTTTCATACCTGGCACGACAGAATTAATTCTTCACTCTTACTCAAATAGCATTCAGCCTATAAAACAGTTCTTGAACCTGAGAAATATATTCTTGAGTTAACTCAACATAAAGACTTAATCCGCATTCTATGTAAATTTCGATGCTTAAGTCATAAATAAAATATCAAACAACGTCGATACAATGTTAATATTGATGAAGCCTTGATCAGATGTACTAAATGTAATGATAATGTAGTTGAAGATGAATTTCATTTTTTATTAGAATGTCCATATTATTCTCAAAGCAGACAACAGTTTATACCATACTATTATTATACATATCCAACTCATGAGAAATTCACACCGTTACTTTCAACTAAAAATGTAGAGCAAATAACAAATCTTGCATTGTATTTAAAACGAAATCTACCTGTGTAAATTGATGGAAATGTCGCCTGTACATGCGCAAAACGGTGCATATATATACTGTAAATATTGTACTTTTGGCCACGAGGCCTGATATACAAATAAACTTCTTGTTCTTGTTCTTGTAACAATAATGTTTTAATGTACAGAATATTCTCGTAAGAAACACTTTCCATGCTGTAATCGATTCCTATTAAATTTATCAAATATAAAGTACTGCATCCTGTATGACTTGATTTCATATATGGTCATTCGTTAATTTGTAAACACAGTTTATGATTAATATTGTTTTCAATGTTAAGTCAGTCACCATCGTCAATGTACTTACATATCGGTGCTATTTTAATAATTCCTCTGGATATCTCCATTATAATGGTTCAAAATGACACCCTTGTCGCACGTACGCAGTAATTCGCTCAACATAGATCAGGAGGACTCAACAGTCTTCATCTCGTCACGATTATTACAATTTTAGCTATTAATCATTGTGACAGACACAAAGACTCTTCAATCAAGAAAATAAGTTCGAGACATTTATTAAAAACTTAATTGCATTATAGGGTCCTGATATCCTCTTCATTGCTAAGGTTGTGTCAACCAAATATTTTGCAATTTTGCATTTTGTATTATTTTACCTATCTGAATTAGTCAAGAGAGATATATTATTCATCATCTTACGAAAAAATCAATGAGTTAATACCTCATAAATATCACAAGCCTGACAAAGCTTAAGCAACAACGAAACGTATTTTAAACACTTTTGGATTCAACAGTTTCGATACGGTTTCATCTGTGACGTAAGATTTTGTTAATCGTAACACAGGTTAATATTTTTCCGACGGCCTAGGGATGTCAACAATCCGGACAAGTTTGTTGACAGGAGGTTTTCATGAATATTTAAACACAATTGCTAGATAAATAATCTTTCAATCAGATATCGATTATGACTGTTTCGATATAATGAACAAATCAAAAGATTTGATCATAAATTATAAATTACGCATAACAATTATTTTTACAGCCTTTGTATATGTTAATGAACAAAAACTGACACATCCAAGTACTGGCAAACATCGTACAACTCTTGATTATTCATCCATACAAATAGGAAGAAGAGACGTAAATACAATTTAAGCACATGTATACTCTTCAAAAAAAGAAACGCATGAATAAATTTTCGTAGAATATGTTATCATTTAGTTGAGAGCAAAAATATCACATAATGTCAATGGTAAGAAAGTGAAATTTAACAAGGCTGTAGACAAAGTGTTGGCAAACACGTTGACATCAGTTTTTGGTGTGTTCTTGTGTGTTATTTATCCAAAATTTGGCGCTAAAGTCATTTTATTGTTTTGTTATAATATAGAGCAATTCTTGATCGACATATTTCTGGCAATGAATGCAAAAGGTAAAAATGTCTCCTTTACAAAGTTCTGCTTCACCCTTCCCGTATTGTGATTGACCGATGTTGAAGTGTCCAAAACGTAATATGACGTTGACGTGCACGTTTATAAAGTTCATAACATTAATGTTCTAAAGGGGTTTTGATCTTGTGTTTGAGGGATTAAGTGCAGGATTTTGACCTTGATCTTGACATAGACGTAGACCAAGCGGAGTTCTGTATGTTTTTGAACGCTCTCATGCTTGAAAACTCCCCCTATCAGTCCAAAAACCTATTGCATTTGACGTTCGTGAATGTTGTTGATGTTAAGACTAGCAGTCAAAATCTCTTTAAACAACGAATTAAGCAGATCTTGCGTGCTTATTTTAGAAACATACTTTATAACTCCCTCTCAACCAACTCTGTTGACCTTTCAAATAAAAGTATAGGCCAACTTTTAATTTTCAGAAAGTAAACAATACTGAGAAACGCTGTTTTTCATTTTACAATTTTGGATGATAGTGAGGTTGATCACCAAACCAGACTTTACTAAAGATTACACATTTAATCCTCAGGGTTTTAAAACACCTTTGACGGCGATTGAACATTTTGAAGTTTCTCAAAACAGGGCCGATAAATAGCTCTCTTGGTCGAATATCCACGTCAGGGAAACTGCTCCCTAAAGTTTTGTAGACTTTTTTTTCACAAAACATGTATCTTTTATGTAATCTGTATTGCTGAGGGAAGACGATGACGCAAGTGCTTGACCAGGATGTAGATAATTTTGGCTTTGATAGCACTCTTGGTCTCCCAAATATTGGCTTCATTTTGTCGAAAATGGGCCTGGAGGAAACGACTTACTATGACTAAATATTGTGCCCTAATGATCATTCTAATTCAAAATGAGAGCAGATTTTGAAACTGAAGTTTTAATTTGACGTACAGCGATGTTTCCTATTTTCTCCACTTTGACATTGTTTAATTTTATCCTTATTTCATGTTAAAAAAATAAATAAATTGAAACCATATTTACCTTTTGTTAGTTATTAGTTCCACATGCTTTTATGCTTTCTACATGGCGTTTTTGCTTTACAGATTTTCCTAAGCAGAGGTATTAAAAAAAAGTTTTCAATTGCTTCTTTAAAGATCGAAATCGCTAAAATGTCTCCGTTTTTGCACAAACGTGGTAAATAATCATGTAAGGATTACGTTCATAGAAGAAATATGACAGTTTTAGTGTTATATTCATTTTTACAGAAGTCTAACAATTTCAAAATATACCATGCGTTTCTTTTTTTGAAGGGTATATTTCACTATAAACACCATTATTTGTAACATTTGGATTCTTACTTGTATTATTCAACAAGTTCGGACAGACCTATCTACTTGGCGTCCTTATCGCTCTCCAAGAGATGAGGTGTGAGAGTGTAATAATGGACATAAACCGATGTGTTGGTGTTTAAAATAAATAAATCGTTATCCAAAGTGGTATGAACCATCTTACTCTTACACCTTCAGTTGTTGTTTTCTAATTGTAATCAGATCTGGGGTCTGGAAAAGTACACCAGTGTACCAATTGATTAGTTTCTAAGTTTGACAATGTATTTATGTAAATCGAGAGTGGTATACATGCCTTAAAGATTCACTGCGTAAAAGGGTTTAGAAAATTTTCAGAATTATCATATTTATGCATTTTTTCAAAACTGAGGTGAATTTTAGATTTTCTTAGTTTGTGAAGCTTTCTCAGAATGTAGGAATAAGATTTTTAAATGTGCTTGTGTCACCAAATCCAGACGTTATTTAAAATATTTCTAAAGACATCAAACAATTTCTGTATCCATACAATCGCAAGTCACATCTTCTTTAAATTCTCGTGATCAAGTGTACTATAAGTCAGTAAGCCTTGTAAATAAACGTGTTTGTCAGACTGTGTTTCATAATGCATTAAAGCAAGTTAGAAGAAACTTCAGGTTTTATCTTACTCATTAATAAGTTTAAAATGTAGAAGTAAATAAAGTCTTATCGACCCTTTCAAAGTTGCTACCAATGTCTAACGAATGGAATGATTATGTTATAAGTATAGGTACATTTAAATATACAACAAATAAGAAATCTGATGGTTGAACTTACCTACTAATGTTCACTAATTACTCCCAAAGGTCATCACTGCCCACTGTCCACTGTCGAGTGTGTCCTACCGCCTGCAAGTGTCAAGGGCTATTATTGTCCATCAGTGTTAAGCGGCCGTTTTGACACAGAAAAATCAGTGCAATATGCCTTAAGGCAATAATATATAAATAAATTCTTATGTCCTCATCTATATCATGATTGTTCAACACCTTGTAACTAACGACGTTCAATGTATGAGTTATCGCCTATGCTCTTTCTTGTGCCGCCTCTTTGCTTATTCGTCTAAGATAAACGTCATAAGCCATAATGACTTTTAAGTTTTTTCTGTCAAAACATGTTTGTAAGAGAAGGCCTAGATTAAAGAGGCATTGGCTAATTTATAAGATTTATTTGTTGATGTCATTTGGTGCTTAACATGGTGGGTGGGTAAACACTGTAACATCCATGTCAAAATAAGCGCGCATTGATGCTTTGGTTTCTTAACTATCATTAGCCTGAGCGAAATGAGTTAATTACCGTATTTGTCCTATTAAGCGCCCCCTCCCTAATAAGCGCCCCCTATTACAAATTTCCATATAACAGAGCCCCCCTTTCTGGGGTATCCTTATAAGCGCCCCCTTTGGATTTTTGAAAGTTAAGCGCCCGGGGCGCTTAATAGGACGAATACGGTATGTTTAACAAGTTTAATATATTGTTATATAAGCATGATTTCCTCAAACATCAATGTTACCAATTATTTACAGTATATATGAATCATATACTGTAATGTATATTAAATGTGGTCAGTTTTGCGAGCAGAATACTTCAATTCAGGATTGTGCTTAGGTATCACTAAGCAATATTTCTTTAGAAATTCGGGAATGTTCTTTTGTTGTTTTGATGTTTCTCATATAAAACTTTGTTTATACGTGATACACGTGGGAGCGACCAAGCTACTTTGAATGTAGTTAAAGAATTACCTTTACTGAGGTGCACGGTGTCAACACTCTCAACATTGCATACTCAAAATAGATGATAGGCCTATATCAAACATACCTTTGCAAATGGTCTTGAAATAATGAATATTCTTGTTCAAAATTTCGAATTCTACGACAAATCGATGAGATATAAACATCATACCTAGTACCTCTACGATTTAAAAGTATTTATTCTACGAAAACACCGACATCAAAACACACTAAAAATTAAAATATAAAAATGTATGTCTCCCCTTAGAATTCAACAATTACATTCATGAGAGATAGGTGACTGGTGCAGAACCTTATCAGTTATTTGATATACAAATGTAGGGTTGAAGATGGTTATAGCATGCTTTATCAATGATGACAGGTAGTTCCCTGGATATTGCCATAAGCATCAAATACAATATAATCAGTTATAACTAATCATTAATATCAGAATTATCATATTAACTTTCCTAATTTCGTGCATTTGTTTTTATAACCCTCCCCTCGTATGCCCAATTCAAAAGTTGATACTCGTTTTACTAGACATTCTTCCTCTGGTCAGATAAGTAATTATCGGCTTGCTATCCTCAGCAATATCACATTTCATCATCTTCATCTTACTCAATCTCATTATTTTTATAAAAGTCTCCATTTCAATCATCATCTCCGACGTCGGTATAAATGTCATATTTAGAACAGAAAAACAGGAAGTTATACAAATTTCATAATTATCAATAACTTCACCGATCGATGTGATAATTATCATTTTAGTTAAATGTCCACGTGATTCCGTCTTGCATTTACCTGTCTACGCTTAGAAAAGTGCGTTATCATCTTAGGCTTAGTGATAAGCAATTGTCTACTGTCACAATGATAGAGATATATGACATGCGCCCGCTATAGATAGTTATCTATGGCAATGAGTACAAGGGACTTTTTTGTAGTTAATCAGACAATATCGTGCAATACATCGAAGTAAATGTTTTTATCATTGTGTTATTGTCAGGTTCATGACGTGCTAAATGGAGTGTATTTGATCGTTTTAAAGATGTCATGAATAAGAACAGGTTAAATAGTGTCCGAAAACAATGTGTGTACAAATTATGATTCAATGAGCTTTGAAGCCAAACTCTTCTCACTGTTTGTTCACAAAGCCTTTCATATTCATAACCCCAGTGAGTGCGGTTAGAGATATATAAAAAAAATTGTTCGATCTAATATCATGAAAGTTCAATATCACAAAAACAGTGAAATATGTATAGTTATCATCGTCGTTCTAAATGCGACATAAAATTAAGCTTTAAACTTAAGGATACCATGATCAATCAGTTATAGTCTGGCCTGTATAGTACAACATATACTTATGTCTATGATACTGTATGATAAGAGAGGCAAGACTAATTGGGCATCAAACATTCGTATGTTACTGAATACCATTGACAGAGTCAGAATGTTCAGTTAAATACATTTTGTTAACGTTGTGTCACAGTCACTGAAAGATATATTAACACAGGAATGGCCTTTGTCTCTTTCAATTTCAAATATTTATTTATACAGAATGTTTAAATCACATATATACAGAGAATACTAATTGAGTTCATTGAGCTCATCCCACGATTTGGCTAAGGAGTTCGGAAGATATTTTAACATACCAAAGGAAAATAGGATTTGTAAGTTCTGTAATCTTAATTATATGGAAGACGAATACATGTTCTTTTGATTTGCTCGTTTTATGCTGGCCTCAGAACAAACTATATCCTCCAATATTAAGATTTTCATCCATTGGTTAAAATTTTCTTTGCTGTTAAGTACTGATAGTACTGTTCTTATGCGTAAGTTGTCGACATTTATTTATCATGGTATGTTACTAAGAACGAACAATGTATGAACTCGTATATCTTGATTGTATATTCTATTGTTTGTTTTTTGGAGGTTGCTTTTCTGATTTTCTGTGATATGATGTCTATTTTGAAAAATTGTATATGATGTAATATGATATTTCCTTAGATATGATATGTTTGAAATTATAATCATCACGATATTATGATCCCTGCGAAGGAGGTAAATTACAGACGCTTCATTGTATATTTATCTTTTGTACTATAGGCCTATGGCCTTGAATTATTGAAATAAACTGATTGATGATAACAACATGATAAGCACATGAAAGACTATCAAAGACCTTTTGGAACATATCTCTTTTTAGAAATAGTTGTCAAATGGACGTTTTATGGACTATGATCATGCATGATACAAGTATAGTTCAGAGCTAAACACATATATGTATAATTCGAGTATATAGATAGATATAAGCTATAAATGATTAAACAAACATTGAAACCGCTTCATAACAATTTCTACCTTCAAAATATGTTTTTCAATGAAAAATCTATATGCGCTTAATTTTTTTTTTTAAACAAGTAGCCTGTGACCTCGTTGTATCGCGGTAGGCCTACTTGATGCTCCCGTCAACAAATATTTTTTCTTACAATGAAAACAAAACTTTTTTAATATCCACCATTGACAATACCATAATATCAAAAAATTATAACATTTTCTACTTATTTGTCACTTGTATTTTTTATTCAATAGCCATTCATCTAGGAATCTAAAAGATTTTAGTCAAGGAAGCGGACTCCATCGTATCGCGGTAAATGCGAAAATCGGGATTGGGATGCGGAAACAGGATTTATGATTTTTCACTTCATTGTTTAACAAATAAAATTATTTCATATGTCTTTGTAATTAAAACAAAGATTCAATTATTCATCATTTATGTAACTATTCGACTATGAAGTATCTGGAGAAGTTTGCACAAGCAGATCCTTGATGACTGGTGCTGATAAGTGATATCATCAGAACAGGTTTGATTTTGTTGGTTGTATTTTCAGATTTTATGAGCAGGTAATTATTGTTGTACGTTTTTTTAATATAAAGAATACTATTTCATAAAGGACTGATGATGAAAAAAAAATAGTCATAGAATATTAATCTTGTCAACATCACCAAGACAATGAACATTTATTTGATTTAGAAAATTAGACCAATCCTATATGTAAATTTTAATATGAGTTTTAAGATGAAACTAAAAATTATACATTTATAAGTGTAAATTAAATAAACCACACAAATTCATTATTTATACTTGGTAATGATAATTAAACTAAAGGGAGAAATGCATGAAACTCTTGATTAAAATGAATATGTGTTTTTGTACTATATATTCAATAAGTTCGTTATCGGGAAAGCAGTTTTAGGTAGCTTCAACATCGTTAAGGTTTGAGTAAAGGAGAA
The DNA here is from genome assembly GCA_916613615.1 of Steromphala cineraria. Lineage (NCBI taxonomy): Eukaryota > Metazoa > Mollusca > Gastropoda > Trochida > Trochidae > Steromphala > Steromphala cineraria. The sequence continues at coordinate 30,244,663 of OU744728.1, forward strand.
AGAATACATCACTTTCAATGACCAAGTTTCTCTCTGTAGTTATATAAGTGTTATATATCACACATCGTTTTATAAGTTGTGTCGTGTTTGCCTTCGAGTCATACTCGGGTTACTTCAAGGACTATTATTTATATTGCGTATCGACATCTGTCTGTTAATCTCTCGGACATGTATATTTCAGGTGAGAAACAACGTCAGAATGTGACAGTGTCCTGATGTCAGCCAATCAATCAATGAGGAAATGACGGATTGGAGCGATTGACGGAGGGGGCTCTTCTTGCGTACAAAAGGGACAATGTTACCACAATGACAAGCCCAGGTACATGTACTTGAGTACTAGAAATCGAGGTAGAACAAAATAGGATTCATTCCGAGATAACACTAGTGATGTGGTATTACAGATATATTCACACTTACATGAAAGTCATTGAAGAAAAAAAGACAGATTGAATATAAAGTAATCGGAGAATTAAAAGTTATCACTTTTTTAACTAAAATCGTGAATTTTAACAGTTTAAATCGCAATAAGAGCGCCTAATCCCTAAATTTGTTTGTTTTAAATCATTATTAATAAATTTTTCGAATGTTGAAAAAAAAAACAATAAAAAAAGGTGACTTTTCTATTGGTGCAAAGTCATGTTACTAAAAGATATGCAAACAATACAGAGAACAAATACTCATAGTCGATCACAGCCAGCCACAGCCACAGCCACAATGACTTCACAAAACCCTTCTTATATTCTCTCATTAAATGGTTCTATGTGTGTTATCAACTTTTGAGCATATTTATCGTCTTTTTTAAAATCATTTACACACATGTACTATATTTAGTATAAATTATCAAAATTATCAAAATGAGTTTCTGTAATATGTTTACCAATACCCACTTTGAAGTTCTGATGCGCAAAACTGTTTATGCCAAATATCATTTTGGGTTGTGTAGTCAACTGTAGATAGCATAATATACTATATATAGATACTGTATTTCAAATTTCCATCGCTTTTCGATATTTCATGAGAGTCATTTCATTGTGTTACCTCCTTTGAGGTTCAATGTGTTATTTCTTTTGATTTTTTTCAGATCGCTGTTCTAAAACTAGATTTAAGAGTTCAGTTTCTTTTTACATTGAATAAGCATTGTAACACGACTTCGGTAAATACTTGATTCTAATTGGCTGATCTTAAAGATTTCCCTATGTTTAATGGCATTGAACACCAACAAATTGGCTAAGGCGAATCACCGCGAAATGATACATGATGTCTCTAGATTCGGTTCGACTCAACATTTAATTGTACTGTTTCTCTATATGTCCGTTCGCTATATATATTAGAAAGGTTCTGTCATTTTCGTACTTGCGTTTTCCAGTAGATGCTATTAATATATATAAATTAAAGCGTTTAAAACCTCTGGCTAACTAAATTTGCGGGAGTTGAATAACAATGAATCCCGGAAATTTTACAAACGAAACTGTTTATCTTCTCATTGAAGGTATAAGGTAACAATATCCGAGGCATGCTGAGGACATTTTGCTTGTATCAACGAGTGTTGATATATTTGATATCAGAAGACACGAGGATGATATTCAGTTTTTTATTCAAAATAATTTTTCATAACGTTTCCCGCGAAAATATTCAATCACTGCACAAGCCTAAAACTCATCATGCAGTGATGTCATAGCACTGTGAAATCATCTTTTTTTTTAATTTATGAAGTCACAGTATTGTGACGTAAATGTGTTTAAAGGGGGTCTGCAACTCAATTTTTTAACTTCCAGTGCTTTATTAGCAGGGCTCCGAAAGAATCGAAAATGCTAGGCAGGACCGAAATCGTTTGGTTACGAACCGCTTACAACTGACAGCCAGTACCAAGTTTGTGTCATGTGACCCCTCCCCCCCCCCCCCCTCCCCTTACACGTCTGACGCTCGCATTAATGATGGTCAATTAGGTTTCACGAGCTAGGTTGTTGATTCCCTTTAAGACGTCATAGAATAGCATTTGTGATATGATGTACTTGCCGATGACAGGGCATTGTCCAAAATCTACCCTCAAAGTGATATCTCCTGTGGAACACAGTTTTGGATAATGCATAAATTTAAGACACTCTTATTTTTATGACTTTACTTAATAGTATTTATGCTATTTATCAAAATTATTTTCTCATGCAAAAATTACCGAAAACGTGATCAATATGTCAAGTAAACGTCGTTATAGCGAATTAGTCATAAGAAAACATCATGATCACGCATCTAACTGACTACTCGTGTGACAATGACCTGCTCTTGAATATTACTTTTTTACATTAAAAAACTCACTTTTCATAACAATTCAAAGGTCCCTTGCTCTTTTACTATTAATCGTTAAACGCGTTATACCAGTTTGAAAATATCCTGTTTTTAACATTTATTATATGATATTTTCATGGTGTATTCAAGTAAAGTACAGATGTGGCAACTTACTTTTTCATAAATGTGGGTCATAACATTTCCTGTCAGGACCCCTACGACTAAGGATACATCTATACAGAAAATAGTTATTAATGATAAGTGCAATGAGGACCATAAGAATTTCTAGATTAAAACATCCTGTGTAAAGCATTTCACTTAACATCATACATAATATCATAAGCGTATTAAAACCTTGTACTTCTCTCAAATAAAATGATGAAATGTGATCATATTTTTAGAAATAATAATGTGATTTCGTCAATTAACTTCAATTATGATTATTCTCATTGAATCAGTTCAAAGTCGGCCACATGTGACTAGTACACGAAATGTTCAACAACACAGCTGCTTATATAATAAAGCATAAAGCATTGCATGTATAGAAATCATTCAACTTTGTAACAAGCCGTTTGTAGAAAGTGTCACCATAAGGTTCAACGTTAACAGTTTAGTTGCGTGAAGAAAGTGTTATTGTGAACTATTACGTGCTTCAGTGGATGTTTGACCGATTAATTTGCACTTACTAATATAATTACCTAATTACCTAATAACACTTATGGTAATTTTTAGATTTTGCATGGGAGAAATACTGTAACTAAACATTACTACGCTATTCTTAACAACTGCCTCCCAAAAGTTTGTGTACTGCTCTGTGTTAGCATGTTAACTGCTTGGACACAAGGACATACACTATGTTTACTAAATCATACTTGCAATATTTTTAAAAGTATTTTTAATGTATACGTTGTATTTTTAGAAAAATGTAGCGACCAACCTTGAGAAAATCGGACCAAAATTCATCAAATAGGAGATAATTTACCAAAAAATACCGAAACGGCAGTCGACATAAGGACATAAGTGTGGCCATTTCACAACTTCCGGTTTGTAAATGTACGCTTGAAAACCGTCTTTGTCGCGCTCAACTTGATTTTATATTCTTTTTCTCCAAATTATGTTTTCGTTGCTGTCAAAGTTGATACCCATCGAACGCAATTACGGTAGTTGAGACACGGTGTAAATCCTACAAGCATAATGATTACGTCACCGAAAGCGGGTTCGCAAAATGACATGCCCTTTCTAGGAGGGGTACTGTGCTTGAAGCTTCGAAATAAGTATGTTATTGTTGATTAAACAATCTAAATATGATATCAAAATTTCGACGAAAGATTTTTCTACAAAGTGATGTATTTCATTTCTCAATAGCTAAGTTTCATCCTGAACCGCTTGCAAGTATGATACAGCATCTTTAACTGCTTGGACACAAGGACATACACTATGTTTACAGGGTTGAAAGTTCAAAGTGCAACAATTTCCTAAAGTCATTCCCTGAAAATTAATGCAACCGTTTTGGCCCCTGTGGAACACATAAGGGCTCACTTGATAACCAAATCTAAAAATGTTATCCTTATCTGCTGAGACGTTGGTACACCAGCCAACTAGGCCTTTTAATTGTGAGAAAGATGAAAATAGAGTTTGCACCCTGATGACCATTATTAAGGACCATAGGGCCATCAAAATTTTAGATCTAGAAAGAAAATTTGAGAATTTGAAATAGCTAAAAGAATACGGAAGGAGGATCAAACTGGCTACATGTAACGCCAAGCCATGTGCCCATTTGGTCTTTCTGGTGATATTTGCCAAAATGTTACAGATATTCGTATTTTGATCGGCTTTTTAATCATAATATAAAAATTGAAGCAACGAGATGGAACAATTAATTATCCCTATTATATGGTTATGAAAGTAATAAACTGAAATTGAAGTAAGTGAACAAACTTATGTGATGCAATGAAATTATCCAACGTTATCCAATATAAAGGACGGCACAATCTAAAGGGAGCCTTGTCTAATGGTGTGTTGAGAGAACATTCCCAAATATGCAGCTACTGAAGCTTATCGTCTGGATTGTTCTTCATTTTGTGAGTATTCACATTCATATCCTTTTCCGTTTGGTTATATCAAGTATAGAAGAATCCGCCACAATCTTTAAACATTAAAGAGAAAGCTTTCAATATCTACATGTATAAATGATATACAATATATTTTGGTTTGGAAAGACATTGACCGTTTTTTCAAAATGTATACAACCAGGGGCAAAACAAACAATACCATATAAAATGCATGATAGGTTAAGCTACGAGTGATAGTTACGACTGAAACAGGGTTATTTCATGTCTTCAAGAGCTAACTGAACTAACTTTTTAATTTCAAATCTACATCTGTTAACGCTTTTGAAAAGCATGCCTTTGAAAAAACGCCGTTAAAAAGTCTCCTTAACTAGACCAGATAGGTGGGGGAAATGGCCCTTATGCTTGTTTTTAAACTAACGTACAGACAAAATGCATGAACAAATTAATTTCTATCAAGATTTTATATTGATAACATCTTTAATTTATCAAATTTATGAATGTCATAAAAAAAAGTATTCCAATTCCAAAGATTATGACCAAAAATAACACCGAAAAAGCGGTTTTGGACCTTTCGAGGTCGTGTATATGAATAGTCATACATAGTTTCATACTTATATATTTGAATTTGTGAGTACTTCTTCAAAAGGGTTCGTCGTTGCATTTTATTTCCAACGGGACTTGGTATCGTTTCTTTTGCCCCTGAGTGTAATAATGAGAATGGGGTATGTTTTATGAAATATGCGTAAAATAATATCAAAGTCAAGCAAAATTACATTTTTAACGAACTATACATATCTACACAATCTGTATTCAAAACTGCTTTTGCTATTCTGAATTAAAGGATATGGTCCAGCGGTTTTGATCAGAAACTGTAGTATATCTTGAATAATGTTGTAAATATAACCAAAGTAAGAGGCCTCAATATGATATTTCTGTGATACTTAAAAACCTGTATGTCATTTTTTTCAGAATTTAACAGCCGCTCAAGAAGGTATTGCTTGGTTTGTTTATGTTTCATATTAACAATGAATGTATTTATATAGGCCTAGGAGATCAGACGGGGTATACTCTTATTTCCTAATTTTTTATCAGAAAGTATTGTAACGTCAAATGCTTTACCAACAACCGTAATTGTTTGTTTGATCAGAAGGAAGACCATGTTTCAAAGAAAGTATTTGTTGTTTACAATATAGTTATTATCTAACCTTTTACAAGGAATATTCAATCAGACAAGGCTTCACTACTTAAACTTGATTGAATTTATTAAATTTTGGCATTTTATGTCTCAAAACATGTGAGGTTATTCCGAGAAAGGAAGTTCAATAGTTGTTGATGTAGTGTTTGAATATCTATTCTATCAAGTCAGTTGATCTTACTTTTAATAACTATCGTTATACAAGAGTAACTATATAGTTAAACCTTCAAACAATTATATCTATAAAAACCTTTACGGAACATATTGATTCTAATGAATGAATAAGTTATATATATATATATCATAGATACTCTGAAAATATTTAAAGAAAAAATTAACGAAGATGATATTATGGGGGACGACAATGATGTCCTTAAAAGATTAATTGAATCCAACTATATTACAAATATTTTTAACATATTCATCACAACAACACTATCTCAAGTAGGATTTATTTTGGTGCTTAATTATGATTATAAACTATCATTATGTATTCCATTTCTAAATGCTCTAACACGAAATCATATAGACAAAATCATTACAGCATACCTTTTATTTGTTCTCTTGCATCTTAGTGCAAATATCATGATGTAATTTGTGTTCGTTTGGTCAATCAAATACCAGATCACCAAGATCACCAATTGTCCATGTGTAAAATAACCATTCTCAAACCATAGTTTTAGATCGTCTGGTCAATGGTGAAGAATTGTAAATTTGGCATGGTTACCAGACAGTTTGGGTCATATTTTTTAAATTCCGATTTTCTAAAATGTTCCATATAGACTCTCTGAGAATAAAACTTTCACAAAGTTATTGATTTAAAGCAAAGGAACAAATATGAGTTTTAATGAAGGATAATGTAGAGGAAATTATATATATTGTTTTCTAAATGTTGACCCCGGTTCACGTTTATGAACTGCCAAAATTGTCACGGATGACTGTTAAGGTATGGTATTCGGTTAATGCAAAACGAATCTTAACCTTTGTAGTGGAATTTCAGCAAGATCCGTTACGTTTTCGCAATGTTAGATGCCTCAAAGACATTCCAAATTACATGGTATTTGCACTAGAATGCGCAGGTAAGTGAACACATCTCTCATACACCCAGAATGCGGAGGTAAACCGGCGGATGTTGTGTTCGTCCTGGATTCCTCCGCCAGTATCGGTAGAGCGGACTTCCGGAAGCAGATCATGTTCACCCAGGACGTGGTGCAGCTCTTCGACATCGGCCAAGACCGGACACGTGTGGGTGTCGTCCTCTTCAGCTCGGAGGTCTACCCCATGTTTGGTCTTACTGACTTCAGTGGGAGACTAGCTGTAGAGAAGGCTATTGAAGAGATACCGTATAAAGTTGGAGGGACACGCACTGGGAAGGCTCTTGAGCATATAAGAGAGGAGTTTCGAAATAACTCGAGACCTAAAGTCCCTAAAATCGCCATCATATTGACAGACGGGCAGTCCTATGACCGTACTAAGACTATTCAGGAAGCGAACCTTGCGCATGCGGAAGGTATCATCATATTTGTGATCGGTATCGGTGCTGGGGTGGACGGGACCGAGTTATCTGCCCTTTCTAGTGGTTCTCAGTATTTGCTGCAGATCGGAAACTACTCAGCATTGGAGATGATAAAACAAAAGCTGGCAATAAAAACGTGTCAAGGTTAGTTTAATCATATGGTCGTTTTATTTCAGGTTTTTGTAATTTACAAGAGAAAATTATGACAACAATTAAAATATTATTTGTAATTTTGGAATCACTTTATTAACTTTATTTAAAATGTTGTCAATAATAACAAGAGACCATTGAGTATAATGTGCATGCATTGCTGGCAGTGTTAAAGGAAACGTTGGAATGGAGAAATATGCTTATACGACCCTATGAACCGTACAACGTTAATTTTTTCTGATCACTTTCACAGTGAAATACGTAGAGCCAACCCCGCCACCAGTCGTCGCAGACCAAGAGATCGGTGAGTTGTTGTCTAGATGCATAATTCTATATTTGAGACGTGAATTTAATGTGACAGCATCAACAGATCTGTCTCCACAATTTGATTCGAAGGGTTTTTGATAGTTTGATCTTTGTGCTTGTACTATATGTGTTATATTTAGCTATATTAATCAAGATAGTCATTACTTTCGTATACTTATATATGAATAAATCTTTGAATTAAAAAATGAATAACCGCGTCAACAACTTCGTCATTAAGAAGACTGTATGTGACTCCGATCATGGCCTTTTACGAATGCTTCAGTGTCACCAGGACATTCTTCCTTATGATCAAATCACTGAGGGTTGTTAACGAACACCGGTATAATTTTCACACAATATAGTTTTAATCCCATGCCCCAGCTCTCCATGAACGTGTTTCAGATGCCAGGGACTGCACGCTCAGTCTCATTGTGGGAGTGGACACTAACGGGGTCAGCAATCGGAACGTCAAGAACGTGCTTGCCTTCCTCTCCGACATCGCCGACTCTCTCACATCCAGGCCGGGTAAACTGAAAACCTCACAGCTCATGACCGAATGTGCCGACTCATTCCGAAGGGCAAGTTCCAAGAGTTATGCCCCTTTGATCAAAAAGATGCGCTACCAAATAACACGGAACTCGCGTTTGGTCAAGTCTGTTGGTCTGCTGTTTATCAATGGCGATATTTCAGACATTGAACAGTCCAGAAATGAAGTGCGTAGGGCAAAGTTTGCAGGGTTCCATCTGGTTGTTGTCAGAATAAGCGGAAGTACGTCTGATGAGGTTGTTGCTCGACTGTTAGGTGTCAAAGTTGGTTCCCCAGCTTTCTCCGAGTCAGTGGTTGACGTGAGAGCCTACAGCAAGCTTCCCTCCGTGATGAGTGCCACTGCAGATGGCCTGGCCAGAGCGGGAACTTGCATGTAGAGAACAGTGACCCTGCCAGATCAGAGTAATATGCAATGAATTGTTAAGGATACTAAGATATGCAATAAAAGCATTACTTATCTTTCGTATTCGTTTATGTTGTTCATGTATGCCATCGGCTGCATGTCTGACAAAACTTACGTTTTTCATGAGGAACATACAATTTGCTACATGTGGTACATGAACTTGTCAACGGTGATGACGTCACTCTATGATATTTATAGTGGATTATTTTTAAGACTCCACTGTTTAATAATTTTCCAAGCCAAGGGGAGAGGGGGGTGTATCATATTTTGAAAGATTTGTGTATAATACAGAGTGTTTGGGGGGTTAAACTGAACCTGATTGGACCGACAATGTTAGTTACATGTAAGGTAGGGGAGACCGGGCCGGTACGTCCCCTTTTCCCTAAAATAGAGATAATGAGCCGTTCTCTTGCAATATACTAGTGTACGTTTGTACATATATTGAGACATATCTTAACTTTATTGCAATAATTGTTGAAAGTGCCTAACTCAACTAGTTTGCCTATAACTATGCTCTTAAGACGACGAGTTGAAAAGACGAACATGCCCCGCATCGGGGTAGGTTCGGTTTCCCTCAGGGGCAGGTTCGTTCATTGTTGGGAACAATTAGTACACGTTCAGGCTACAAGAATTAAAGAGAGATAAGATGCTTTTCATAGTATTCGATATTTGGGACTACATAATACTACATTACTTCACAAAGATATATTTTATAATGATGTAGAATCAGTTAACTTTCTATTACGAAAAGGATTCCAATTTATTTCCAATTAGAGGAACCTCCTTTTCAAGGACCTTCAAGAGGGTCCTTTTGAGGAGGAGGACCTTTAGAAAATGGTTTCGAGGACGACCTTAAATTTTTTGTGACTCGTCCTCACGGCCGAATGTGCTCCGCCTGTCGAACGTACCCCACACACCACGTTTGTTCTTTTTTATATGCTGCGAAAATACACAGCCCTCACACCAAAATAGCTTGTTCGTTTTACATACGTCAGCATGTCGGTTTATGTTCACTTAAGAACATATTCCTAAATACAGTCAACATTTGTCATAAACAAAGTGAACTAAAGTCGAATAAGTTACTAAACTAGATGCAAAACGGCTTTCCTTCCACAGTTCGTAAAGAACATGTTGGACTGTCGCCATTTCAAAGTCAATGTGGGAGTCAAGTCATGTTGTCTCTTAGAAATTACCAATTAAAGTTTAAGTGGCCACCGAACAAAAATTATTGAGAAAAGACGAACATGCCCCGGGGCCGTGCCTGCCCCGGTCTCCCCTACTGTTCATATTCGACAAATGCATGGACGATCCGTTTGAAGGACTAAATACCATACCTGATGAGTGAGCATCGAAAAAATATCACTATTTAACAAGTACAATGTTGGAATTATATTTGAAATGTAAAACGATACGGATTCTAATGTTGTTAAGTCGTCATAATAGATTAAGATGGAGAATGCATGAGGAGGTACAAATAATCAACTCATCCTTTCGGCGCTCGTAAGTTATTAACGAATCCACTCCTCAGGATTTGTAGTTTCTATATCATCGTCACAGGAACCCGATATCGTAAATAAATGTAGGTAAAACGTAGATAAGAAAGACCCACCCCTCTATATAATTGAGTAAAGGAATAAACGCATCCATCTTGCCGATCTCGACTCGCTTCCGAGTTACGTCAAAATTATCGCTTCAAATTGGTGACATCTCATACACATGCACAAGAACCTCTCAGTTATACATTTCCCCCCAAAACTTGGCTTATTTCCAACACATGTCACCCTTCAAACAACTTTTATATCTATTTAAATTCGCAGAACGACCGTAGAAACCTCTGGGGTGAACGTTACTCCGCACCAAATGCCTCTAGGGCGATCCGATAGCTCGTTAAACGCAAAATTTAAAAAGCGTTTTTTATTGATGTTCCACCATTTCCAAGCCAGGTTGTAATAATTGAGTTAAAAGATTATTTATTTTGGTATGTAAAATCATTTTTGCACTAGGGGATTGGGACGGCCAAGTCTCTTGTCTTCACACACTGTAGAATTAATAAATGGAAATTTCCATTTCATTATTTAAAAAAGAGAAGTTCAAGATTTGTTGATCTCATGTGTATAATGACAAGAAAATAATAAATATTTGAATAATCTTTAATAGGCCTACTATAGTTTACATATCAGTAAATCTAGATTAATTTATTATTACCAATATATCAATGAATTATTTCAAGTGAATAAAACACAATACCAACGTTGAGTTATACAAAAGTGAACTAACATTATTAACACAATCTGTGGAATGATAAGTCTATATTTTTTAATGAAATTGTGATTTGATTGTTCTTACCAATTACGTTATGTAAAAGATAGCTTAATCATATGTTTTGTTAATGTCAATTTGGAATCAAAGAATTACTTTTTTATACCAAAACTGTAAATGCATGTTTTTGTTAACTTGTACACCTAATGAACAAAATTAGGCAAGCATAAATACTTTTCAGACAGACTTGTTTTGTAAATGTTAATTTAACATTATTTCATAATTAACAGCCTATTGATAATAGTATTGACAAAAGGTTTTGATAATTGAGAATGTTGTTGTACATGACACTGAAAACCGAAAAGAATAAAACATCAGATATTGATAATTAGATATTTGGTCGACATTGATATTTAGATAAATAACTGTGGAAAATCACTCTAATGTTTCTTCTCATAACTAGCCAGAAAGTTTGGCAATTCAAGTTTGTTGAAACGTAGGCTACATCACTGAGCCAAGCCCAGTCGTGAAGAGTTTTGACATGACATGAATGTTCATTGACACTTTCTTTCAATTTTGACGTAACCAATCAAGACAGTATTACAGGTGCTTTTTCTGGCCAATGATAACAACAGAATGTCCATTTTCTACTAAAAACACAGCACTCTTCTGATCACAAATTGATATCGAAATCATTCCCGAAACATTGCACTGTCCAAACCACGCCGTTTTGTTTGTTATGCGATGCTTAAAATAAATCCGCCTAACGGACCAATCAGATCGCCCTAGAGGCATTTGGTGCGGAGAAACGTTCACCCCAGAGGTTTCTGCGCTCGTTTTGCGAATTTAAATAGATATAAAAGTTGTTTGAAGAGTGACATGTGTTGGAAATAAGCCAAGTTTTGGGGGGAAATGTATAACTGAAAGGTTCTTGTGCATGTGTATGAGATGTCACCAATTTGAAGCGATAATATTGACGTAACTCGGAAGCGAGTCGAGATCGGCAAGATGGATGCGTTTATTCCTTTACTCAATTATATAGAGGGGTGGGTCTTTCTTATCTACGTTTTACCTACATTTTATTTACGATATCGGGTTCCTGTGATCATCTTGTATGCTGGTGTGATATATTGACGCTAAGAAATCGCAATGGAGACTGAATGGTTTGAATCCGCCATTCCTAGGATTTTGAAAATCGCCAGGTTTGCATGTTACGAAGACCGTGGCAACCGTATATCTCCCAATACCTTACATTGTACCTAGGCGCCGGATGCCCTAAAATAAATCTTATTCTTCTTTTTGGCGACAACGTAAAGGAATCAGAGTCACTTACTGATTATTTCAATACTAGAGCAAGTTAAATTATCGTATTAGAACAGCATCGTCTAGAAGTTCACATATAGAAACTCACGTCCAAAAGAATTTTTACCATTTTCAAAATGAAATATCGAAAACAGTTTAATTGGCAATGACAGTTGAAACCTCAACTTGCATGCTTAAAACTTAAGAACATTGTTGCTTTATTTCTATTGCTAAAATAATTAGCCGATACAGAAACGTTATGTGGATTTTTGACAACCCAGAAACACAAAAACAGTTGTCTCTTCACTACATGGAAGCTGATTACTCTTACGTTAGACCACCGCAAACGTTGCCTCTATGTGACGTCATGGATAGTACACGTCAACGCCGACATGTTGTTATGTTTTCATGCTCTAGGAGGGCATTGACGGATGTAATCAGAGCTCTTCGACTACCCAATTGACAGTCATTGGTCACAAAACATTGACAAATGGCAAAAATCAGTCGAGGGTAAACATTTAGTGGCATGATATATAGCGATTTATCTGCGATTGTTAAGCTCTCAAGACTTGTTACCGATTGCATGACTCAAAGACTGTTCAGTTTTAGACTCTTTCAAACCTCTCCAATTATGGAGAAGCTTTGATGCAGATTCAATGTGAAGGATGGAACTGCTGACAGTTGACGTCATTTTATGTTTGTGTTTTTTCGTTACAAATGACAGTTTTGGAAGTGATGAACATCGGTTGCTTAAAACCTTGTACAAACGTAACACATTTTATAACTTAAACGAACTTATTGCGTAAAAATAATTTTGACGAACGAATGAGAGTTTTTTCTCTAGAAGTTCACATATGGTATATGAGAATTTTTTCCTATTAAAACCTACAGTTACTTGGTGAATAAATGTATGTGCTAAACATGTGTTCTAGACGAGGTATATCATAATACTACGCAAGAGAAGTGAAGAGTCAAACCTGTATTTCTTCAAGACATCTCCAAAATGAAGAGTCATTGCATGACCCCCGGTTGGTAGCACACAGAGGCATCTGGCTCATAGATTTGGTTGTATCCACAGTTGTTCCGTAGCCACACACTAATTTATCATCTATCAATATGGTTTTGTGTAAGTCTAACCATAATGAAACTTCAGTTGAATGCACCGTCATCATGGTAGTGATTAATTTGTTCATGGAAAATGCATCCGATAGGTTAAGAGACATAACCACATCAGAAAGATCTGACCACTTTGTGTCTGGCCGATGCAAACAGATTTATTGACCCTTGTTTTGAGGATGAATTAGTGATTTTTCAGGGGACTGACATGCTCGTTGATTTGAAACATGACATATGCTTTTCCACAGTATTTGTCGTCGGTATATACTATACCCATCTAAAAACAATCTGCTTAATCATTGGTATCAATATATTTTCTATCAGTAGAAACATGTCGGACAGAAAATAAGTTCGACTTTTAACTTCTTTAGAGTATTTAGAGATTGAGATTTTGACCAGACTAAAAAGGTGAATTTTAGACCTCATAAACATATATCTTTTTCGTAAATTGCCGCGTGTGAAACACGTCATACGTTCTTCTCCAAGTGACGTCAGCAGTCTAGAGGCAACAGTTCTAAAAGTGCACGTGGTGTGCTGTTCAGATATTGTATCATCTTAAAGGTCAACTGAATAGAAGTACAACCATCTGTAATGTTTTACATGTGTTACGCTGTGCCTATAGGTCTAAACGTGTGACAGCAATGTTCCGATCGTTCAACCGTTCATTGTCACCTTTGAAATAAACAGTGATAAACATTTCTCTCAAACTTTTAAAGGTCATAAATCACGAGTTCAATAAGATCTTTGTATAAAACATGCATGTAAAATTGTCTTTATGTAAAGCCTGTTAAACCTGGAGCACCAAATGATCTATGACTAATGAAACAATAATCCTTCAATTATTTGCCCAGTCTGATTAAAATCGACCGTGCTCCGAGGAATAAAATATCAAAAATATTGTCTTTATCGGGGCTCGAATCATTCGGGATATCCTCTCTGTCTCGGTCTTAATGCACCCACCTCTATCGCGTGTTGCTATTACCAGTTTAGCGCAGACGGACCCAGTCGTAAGCTATCCAACCACAGCCTCGTTTTTAAATAGCGTTTAGCGGCGATTATATTTACACCCCTTGGGCGGTTATATCCCTTCTTTTTTGTATTGATTTTAACTCATAACTACCTTCTTATAGGTGTTTACCCCTTACATCCCTTGGGAAGTTATTGCCTTTATTTTAGTTGAATGTTATATGCCGTGAGCTCCATCCGCGTAGGTTGGTTATCTCATAACCACCTTGGTCGGTTATAAGATTGTAAACAATTGCAAACAATTGGACTTGTAAAATTTGGATTTTAAATCAAACAAGAAAGTTAAGATTTATGAACAACGGAAGTGGGATTCGAACCAGGGACCTCTATGTTGTCAAGCAGCGCTCGTACCTGTTGAGCTACCGTGGATCCATGCCAGTTGATGTAAATTTGTGTGTGTCATGTTTGGTTTTTTATTTTCCCCTATAAATGTATATTAATATTGCAATAAAATAGTTTTTAATGTAGGGAATCAAGTTTTTAGTTCTAAAACCCTTAGCAGGGGGTATTGTAAGTAGTCTAAAATAGTATTCTTATCAAGACATATCAAACCCGCAAAATGGATAACTAAAACGTTTTTCAATTATTTGTATGTAAACCAATTTAGTTGAAACACCGTAATAAAATAGTTTTTATTGGAAGAAATCAAGCGTTTATTTCTAAAAGCCTAATATGGGGGTAATTTAAATATTTTTCCTTATCAAGAAATGAAAAACCCGCGAATGATATCAGTAAAACGTTTTTAAATTAATTGTTTATAAACAAATTAAGTTGAAACTATTGCAGGAGTCTTCCGCGGGAGTGTAAGTCAAATAATGACCCGTTTGCCTCGGGTTATGGAAATAACCTCTGCTCGGGCTACGCCCTCGCGAGGTTATTTTCCATAACCCCTCGGTACCGGGTCATTATTTACTACATAACGAATGGTACACTGAAGTTACCTGCCCCTGCATGATACCGAAGCTTTCACTGCGCTCCTTTCGATTGTCAAGATGAGCTTTTGTCAGAACATGCGGGAAATAGGGGTGCCTTCAGACTGTGAATGAGAGGAAAGCCGGGCTGGGTGAGGTTCGAACCCCGCTAGAGATAATATTTTTACACTTTTTTCCTCGAATCACAGTCGATTCTAATCAGACTGTTTATTTGCCTCCCCTGTTTTGATAAAGTTTTTGGGGTTTTTTTTACAATAATTTTCTAAAATATTTCCAATAAAATTTCAAATTGTAAAGTTCAAAAGTATTATCTTAGCAAGGGCAAATATCTCATAACTCAACCTATTATATGTAACGGTCGAAGAAGCATTTGTCAATTGCAACCATCAAGATGGTGGCCATTACAGTAGAATTTGACTTGGGATGATCAATCTTTGTGCGGTCGTTTCAGAACTCTTGTAGGGCACATTAACAGAGGTTCGGACGGTGTTCCTACTAAATATCTTTAAGATTGTATCGTAAACTATTATCAGAAGAAGAAAAATTAAGCAAGTATTGCCATTAGGAATATAGTACTTGTAATTCTATTACATTTGAATAAATTTAATTTCTATTTGATAACGATCAAATTTGTAGAAATATGTGTAGATTAACTGAAAGTATCGGATTTGGTTGTCTATATCAACTTGACCGAGTTACGGCCACTTTTGACCTAACTTTAATATATGCCCCAAAAGGTTCCCTTTATCAACAAGCACGCATTTACTCGTCTAGGTTAAAGGATATAACGTTATTTTACAAATAGGATTCAATATATTAATGATAGACGAACTCCTTTCCTACTACGAACTTTTCGGATGCGCTAGAATTTGATGACGTCACAATGGCATTTACAAGGAATGACGCATTGTAGTGGCTTAACTAAAATATTTTCAGAGCAAATTATTTTATCATATTTGTTGGTTGAATGTTTCTTTATTATTTCCTTGGCAATTGTCGGAGCATTCTGTATATTTTTAAGTCCTCGTAAAGACAATGTATAAGTGTCCGAACCATGGTCAATTGCAAGACTGTCAGAACGAAGGTCATTTTCGTATTCTCATTTAAAACAAATACAGCACTTGATATTTTGGCTCTTCCTACATTTCCTGAACTTTGAGTAAACATTTACATGACAACAAATATTTCGCTAAATTCCTCCTTTACCCCTGTCCGAAAAAGTAAGTAAAAGGGTTCGATGATAAAATGTTTATCAAGTGACATAGATAGCAAGCTTAAGACAGTTTGAAAAGAACGAATGACTTGTCGATATAACACATAGAACTTCGTAAGCTCCGAAGTGTCTGAAATTCGGGCGACTTCGCCAGGTATCCGAACCTCGGTCAGTTTGGCCTTGACGTTTTAAATATATTCAAAAATACGTTTCAAATGTTTTTCTGTTGATGATAAACCCCTATTTCCCTAAGTTAACTAGGAAAAAGGAGAATAACTTCTTTGGAACAGATGCGACGTTTCCGATACCAAAGGTGTCTCTTTATTAGATGGATCGTAACTTAAATAATTTAGAAGAAGTTGGCACCTCGATAAGAAATCTTAAGCATTTGCAAAATGGGCAGTCCTTTATTGCTTTGTTGTTGACACAGACTAGTTCCAATGTTACCCAATTGCTAAATTTACGAAGATCTCCGATTGATGGATTGGTCATAGGTAGTGTTGCTAAACAACAGACCCTAGAAATGTAATGACATGCAAAAGTGACAGATGTTATTTAATAATAGATACCAAATAAATAAACATTAAATAAAGAAATCTAAATAGAAAGCTATCCTTCATCCCACTTTACCTCTGCTGCAACATATTCCATGTTTGACTTGACAAATTAGAAATTGTCATTACTTTACTTTACTTTACATACATATCATAATTTTTCTCTAGAATTATACAAATGTGGTGCTCGCTCATCGGTTTTAGGACAAAAACACCTATTATCCCAGTGCACGGATTGGTAAAAAGACCTCGGATAGCCAGTCCCCTGCATTTCTAGTGCTCAGTTAGTGCTACCCATGTTCTCTATATGCGTCCCAAACTTTTACGTCAAGTGGAGATCGCATGATCCTAAATGAACATCTTTAACATCTTCCAGTCCTTCTTGAGTGGACATCGTTGAATGATCAAAGAATTGCTAGTAAGAATGTCTACCAATACACACATATTAAGAGTAACATGTCTTGACAGTTTAACTCTAATCATTAAAATGAAGTGAATCATCACAATCAGAAATGTTTTTCATTTATTTAGTTTCAGCACGGATCTTGAAAATCATCTTGTGATATTTTTAGGAGTTATTGAAAGGCTAGGGACATCTGAACACTTAAATTGAGTGCGCTACTGCCTTCATGGAATTCAGTGTATACAATTTTGGCGTCAAAATTTGAAGAAAAGACTTCTCCGATTTCACGGATTTGAGACTTGGAATATAGGTTTGCAGGAACTTCAAGTCGTTTGCTATTGTTCATGTCCTATTACAAAAGTAAAAATATTAAATCTTATACTTCTCTAACTTCTATTCTATTGTCCTAAAATGTACTCAGTGTATGTTGTTTGAACTCTATGAAAACTGTTTAGACAGAGTTACAATCAATAATGATCAAGCGTCCGAAAATGAATATTTAGATAAAAAAAAAATCAAATCTTCAAATCAACAAATCAACTTTGAAATGTAAAACCGACAACTCCTTTACATAATTGCTAAACGTGAACATGGCATCGGATCTGATGTCGACACAGGGGTCCATGGCATATCTAGATTCAAGATTCAAGATTCATACATTGGATACATATCAGTTTAACAAAGTCTGTCTTTACTTATAGGCAAACATATACATTTACTTACATTCAACAGAGGTTCCTTTGAAGAGGAAGTCAATATGTTTAATATGAAATTTCTTGGCATTTGACTATAAACATGATAATCTTACATTTACTTACATTCAACAGAGGTTCCTTTGAAGAGGAAGTCAATATGTTTAATATGAAATTTCTTGGCATTTGACTATAAACATGATAATCTTATATTTCTGCAGAATAGAATTGACACACTAAGAGAAAAATGGAATTCGTCATGTACGTAGAGATATATGAATGTTTAGCCACCTTCCCTCATTTGTTGAAATCTTAATAATCCTGCTCTTAATTTGACAAGAATACTTTGATATTTATTATCATGTATAATAAATTTACTAAATTTAATTATTAGGTTCCAACAAACTCTTATATTCTAGATGCAATCTGTAACGTGAGCTGTTATCAAGAGTGCAATGCCAAGATTGTAAAAAGATATTTAAACAAACATTTCCAAGCATCTAAGAAAATATAGTTTCTTAAAACTGACGTCACACTACAGACAACATCGTAAAGTAACAATTCTTTTATTACATAGAAACCATAATGCCTAAATGGAGAGAAAATTAGAAACCAGAAATGATTATTATTATACTGTTCTGAAACAAATTGAACTCTCAAAAGACCAACAGTTGTCTGATATGCAAGTCTATGCAACATTCACTGGCCCACACCTGAACTAGTCATGTTCTACTACAGCCGAGGTATAGCTTTTTGGCGCCTTTGGATAAACGTAGTGATTGAAGAATACTTCCTTTGTATTCCACCGACCAATCAACATTGCAGTTTCTGGTGCGCACTCTGTATCCATGGCAACTGTAGCTCCGGTTGGGCGGAAGTTTTTAGCCGTGAAACCCCGGCCACTAAGGCCTGCTAATCTAATTGACTTATTCAATATTGTAGCTACTGTGGCACTAGACAATGGTCGGTTCAATGATATAAACACTGGTGAATCCAACCCAGGTAGCAGTTGCTTTGTTCTACTCATATACACCTGTAGGCACCTGACTGGATCGATGATCCCATTCTCGGCCCTTGGTATATTCACCTCGAAACCAGTGCGTTGAGCATCGTTCTTGATCCCAAAAAAACGAATTGTCATTGACTTGTCCTCATGGAATACTACTTGATTTCGACGAAATATGAGCGAACGGACATCACCAGTGTTCGAGTCATATGATACACCCTTTGGAGCGAAATCAGAGGGTCTGGCCATCAATGTGAGTGCCAGTAGAGTAATACACTTCAGTCGAAGGCACTGAATGCTGATCTCCTCGTTGCTGTTCCAAGTTGAAAACAATGTGGTAAATGGCTTTATTGGCATTACTGCAGTCCTACAGCTTGGGGACTTGGTACCTGATTTTGTCAGAGCTGAAACCAATTTTGATATCTCCTCATCGTGCGCCACATTGTGACAGCCTTTAGCCTTAAAGAATGCACCAATCGCTGCAATTGCTACTCTTAGCTGCGATGCTGGTCTATCTGAACTGTCTGCTACTTCACACAAAAAACTTGCTACACTGCCGGATTGTGTCATATTCACATTCAAGTCCAGACAAAATAACACATATTGTTCAATATAGCGGTTGTATGTTTTAAGAGTTGAAGGGGCCCACGCTAACTGTAGTTGTCTCGCTGGCCGCTCAGACCACCCGTCACTCAACAACTTCTCGAACCACAGATCCTCCAAGCATATATTCGCCATTTTGGATTTCTCATTGGCTCTGGGATTACATTTCCTGTACTTAGCATTATCTCGTGGGATTGCGGCAACCTGATCGGTTCTGTGACCGATAAGTGAACTAGCGTCCGAAACCAGGTCTGTCCCGGCCACCATGGCGCTATCACTGTAGCCTCCGCTTTCTGTCTTTGTATCACCTCCAGTAGTCGTGGGATCAGTCGGAATGGTGGGTTGCAGTAGTTGTTGTACATTTCCCAATCCCTTTGTGCTAAGGCGTCTACCCCGCTGGTTAGAGGGTCGAACAGGTAACTGTTGTAACGGGGTACTTGCGCCGTCGCCATTGTCGCAAATCTGTCGATCTGCTGGGGGCCCCACACCTGATCTATGTACTGGAAAACTAGAGGATGAAGCATCCAGTCGTACGCCTCCTGCTTTCGCGACCAATAATCCGCCACGGAATTCTGAATACCAGCTAAGAATTTTGCGGTTAGGGTCACTTCCATAGACACAATGTCCGCCCATATAGCCGTAGCTAGATGAGACAGTTCCTTCTCTGGACCACCCATATGATTTAGATATGCCACCGTCGTTATATTGTCGGACAGTATTTGCACGGACTTCCCCTGTATCTTTTCCGCAAATGCCTGCAACGCCAGACCTACTGCCATCAATTCTCTGTAATTTGATGACTTGTTCGACAACCAACCGACAACTCTCCCTTGGCACAGCTGTTGCCCATGACTGCGCCCCCAGCCGCCTCCGGAAGCATCTGTACAAATCTGCACATCTATTGTCCTGTCTTGCACTGCTGCTCCGTTCCAATTGTGGAGCGCTCCAAGCCACCATACCAGATCGTTGTGCGACGCATTGTCTAAACACAAGTGATCCTGCCACGACCTCCTGCTTTTTAGAAGTCTGTACACATTGCGTAACAAAAGCTTCGCTGGGATCACTGCCTTTGACATCGCCACTATTTGCCCTGCTATTCGCGCCAGGAATCTCGCTGTCACCGTACCCACTCGTAAAGCACGGCTGATGTCGTGTTTGAGTTTTTGAATTTTGTGTTTCGGCACAAATATCCAGACTTTCCCGTCTGTGTTTATTGTCTGCAGGATGAATCCTATGAATTCTATTGTCGGAGTGGGCTCGAGTTGAGACTTTTCGAAATTGATCACCCATCCTAAATTTTTTAGGCAATCGATAACAATGTCTCTATGTCTGTAAATGTCAACAGGTTTAGCCATAACCAAAAATCGTCTACATAGGCAATAACTCTGATCCCTAATTGACGTAGGTGTGTGACCACTTGTCGCACTACTTTATGAAAGAAATACGGACTTCCATTGAAGCCAAAAGGAAGAGACTTCCAAACATAAAATTGTCCCTTCCATTGCATCCCAAAATAGCTTCGACTGTCTGGGTGTACAGGGATGTGATGAAAACCACTTTTGATACCAATACTAACTAAATGGTCACCTGGTTCAATCAAATCTTTCACATCACTTATATCTTCGTTTCGAAATGATGGATATTTATGAAAACTATTTAAATATCTCAGGTCAACAATGAGGCGCCATTTGCCCTGCTTTTTAGGAATACATCTAAGGGGAGATACACATAACGGCTTCTCTGATGGCACACATGGTTCAATAGCACCTTGTCTTAACAAGTCACTTATTTCTGCACCCACTGCTTTTCTCACATTCTTAGACAAACATGGGTTTTGTAGGAGAGCATTATTAAAATCATGCCTAGGCAAAATCTTAACACCTTCAGACAACCAACTCAACACGAGGTCGTTATCAGTGATATCTCTCCAACATTCTATCTTATCATTTAAGCTGCAAGAAATGATCATGGTACAAATCCAAATGTCTATTCATGGTTCACTGTATCAGACTGTGTCGTCGCGCCACCTACTCCACCTGAACGGTACGACGGGAATGAACGTCCAGCAAATGTAGAGAAACTGTCATTGTTGTTATTCCGGTATCCACCACTGCCTCGATACGAACGGAATCCAAACCTTCCTCTTGAGAAACTCCCTCGTTGATTGTTGACTTGTCGTCCCCGTAGATTTGACAACTCTGCGGCAATTCTTAAATTGTCCAGTGCTTCCGACGTAAAACCAGCTCGATTTCTCTGTAACGTTCTGAAGAAACGACCAGTCTCCTTACCAAGTTGCCCTTGAACCTGCAACGCTTGAAATTCTTCTTGCAAGTATCTGATATGAGCTAGTAAAATAACGTACAGTTCTGCAATATCCTGTTCTGTTACACATCCGTCCTGTTTGCACACCCATTTCATAGCAGTTTCTACATATCTCACACTTCGTGACAGGACGTTGAATGCTGGTTGATCGTCTCTCAGCACGCCTGTCCGGTTTTCGTTCACCTTGCAATCTGCCGGCAGTTTCACAATATGCAACCGATCCTTAATCGCAGCAAACTGATCTTGCACGTCCGAGGCAGCTACAGTATCGACGTTAGTACTCGGACTACCTCGACTATGAGATGCAGAGTTCAAATTCGATGAGGCCAGGTTTGGCGCATCAACACATGTGGTTTCTCGCTCACCTACGGCAGTCTTGCCACTTTCATCTCGTGAAAAAGAAAATTCGATTTGAGCGTCCGCTTTAGCCTCAAGCGCCTGTATCTGTCGACTCTGACGACTTTGCTCTTTCTTAATGTCCCCAATATCGTTGCCGATAGCCTTCAAACTTTCTAAAATATAAAAGATATAAACGATATATTAACGTAAATTTGACAAAGGGGGCGCGCTTTGCCCTATAGTTTGGCGTGCAAACTGTCCACCCCCTGGGCGCTTGGCCCCATTTGAAAGGACACATGTGATAGATATTGCACACTATCATCAGTTAATACAAATTAAATGCTATCATCTAGATAATGCAAGGCAACTCATTAAGCCATATGTAAAATATAAATAAGTAAATTCTGCACAAAATATTGTTTTATATGTAATGGTCCTTGATTTTTGTCATTCTCAAGACCCAATATCATTATGCTTGGGCCGTAAACGTTTATTAGAACTACGAGAGTGTTAACAATGTAGGTCATTGACTTGGTAATAGTCACAGTAATATATGAAAGAAAATACGAATTTGATTGGTTAAAAAGACAATTAAACATTTCACAATATCTTACTTGTGTCAGGCTTGCCAAAACGGCATAAATTATTTATCCTTTAATATACAATAGAGAAGAAGAAGTAGAACAAAGAAGAAATTTTTTTTTATTATAGGTATAGTGTCACATGCTACAATTCTAAACTCAAGTACCATATGATGAATGTAACATCCGGCCTTAAGGTCTACGGGAGATTTAATACCGGTAAAACTTCAAATTGATATTAATGAATTGTTCGTACTGAGGTTTTCCCAATGTAGTGTATCAATACGTTTTCTGCACGAGAAGTGCACGATGCGTGTACAATCATCGTGCGAAAGTAACACGACTGCACACGATCATGCCGCGAGCAACACGAACATGCATGATACGACGCTAACACCATGACATGACAATTGGTGTACGAATAAATGCACGATTTGAAAGGAATTCTGTCCGGTCAAAATTCTCTCCTCCAAGGTTTCTTTTCATATTTTCCACAAGATAGTCCTGAAGGTAGTTGCACTGAATGCACTATAATACATAGCTATAAAATGTGAAGAAACCGAAAGCTCTTAATAGATACGGTTCAAATACGTGTAATGGCAACAGAAATGTCATAGATAGATCAAGTCGCAACCAACAACAGTCAAATCAACGCATTTCTAGTGTACTTCATGAACTGAACGAAAACACAACATCTCTCAAAGAGTACTTTTTAAAAAAATGAAATTACTGTTAAATTATATATTTTTCAAAAACTAATTTTGATATAACACAAATGTTCATCAATACTATGTGAAAACCAATATACATGCCTATTTTTTCACATATTGACAACATTTTAAACATGGTAGGGGTAAATTATATTTCTTTCCCCTGCTTCACTAAGATATTTTGATAAAATATTAACAAGACACAAATGGGGTTTTTTTTCAAACTACTGCAAACTTGTCTCTTAGATATTAAATAAATTAAACAAACTTTGTCGTGTAGTTTCTTTTGCCTGATGGTTTGGTAAAAAAACACGAATTTATGATAGTCGCTGAAAAAAGAAATAATTTGGAAACAGTCCTTAACTGCTTAACAGGCGAAAGCGAATTAGAAAGATATACACAACATATCTTTCAGTCAAACAAAAGAAGAAAACTATCACGGTACTGTATAGACTGTAAACGACAAACGATCCCTCACTTAAATGTAAAAGATTCAACATTTGATACATGCAATTTCTCCGAAAACCAAAGCAAAACCTTTCGATTATCAGTATGTCAGTGATATTTCGAATGAAATAAAGGGGTGTTTGGAAGGCGATACAAGTGCATAGGAAGAATCAACGAAAAAAGTATTTATCTCGAGTATGTGTCACTGAATAAGACAATTACTATTGTGAATTAAAGGGGCAGTAGCACGTTTTTGATAAATTTATATTTTAAATGTTTCACTGATAATTGCACGTTTATGCTAAATGAATTATTTTGAAAGTGTCAAAAATATCATTACACAAGCCAATCATCCACAGTCAGAGGACAAAGTAAGAAGATTCACATAATATCCATTGGCGGCCATTTTGTGTGAACACCTTTAATTCATTTTGTGTAAGAAAAAGGAATCGCATGGCTTAACTTTACATTATATATTTGAATAATTACTGCTCCATTTAGATTAAATACATTGTCTTTCAATTGGAACCATTAATTTTAATTGTCCTGACATCACATCAAATTCCCCCTAAAAACGTGCTACTGCCTCTTTAAAACAAAGTGTTCAAAATGGAACAAAAATAACCCTTTGCTACCAACTAGATTTCAAACGGAAAAAATTAATATGTTACAATGATTCAATGTGTAATGTTATGAAACGTTGTTTTTTTAAACAACATCAAATAAACCTCTTCAATAATTAAACTTCTTCATGGTTTCATTTGCAACGAACAAGAAGATGGTTTAATTGATACTTTGCGACACAACTGTCACAACCGTCATATTAATGTATCTATATGTATTTCTTGATATGCATATTGCATGAATATCTATCTCCGCCAATGCCTGTGAAGACATGATGTACCACAAAAATATAATTACCTTCAGTATAATGCCTATAAAAGTCAGTCTTATGAAGACATTTACCCGAAGAGAATTGGCTCGTATGTTCTCAATCGCTGATATAATACATATTCCATAGCACACCACTTGATGATAATCCCGGTATTCAAATGTCCAGGACTTGATTCGTTGAATATTTCCTTATAAACAAAATTAGTATTCCGAGGTCGAAGAAATTAAGTAAGACAATGTATATTCAATTGCATTTTATTACATCATACATGCGGTGTCATCATGGATATCTGTGATATATACTTTAGCCTAGAACCATATCGTGTAAAAATTGTATCCCTTTGGTATAGTAAACGTGTTGACTGCGTGTACTTTCGTGTTGTCGTCGTCGTCCTAATGTTCAGCATTTAAAGGGTTAATGTTTCATAATAACGATAGCAGCACGGCTGCAAGACGGCCAGTGTATCGTTCGTATAGTGATTGTGCTACTATCGTGTCTAGTGGCTGAAGACCGATCAACACAATCACAACACAGACATTTCACAATCATCACTCAATCACTACATGAATCAACACGTCAACAACACGATTTTCCGACATGAGAAACATATATGATATTTGAGCGAATCGTGTTGGAATAGAGCACGATCAGCTCAATTACTGAACGAGGACAACCCGATAACATCACAAGAACAACACAATAACAACACGATGACTTCACGGCGCGTTCGTACAGTGATCGTAGTCGGTCGTACGAAGTGTGTGCTGGGTTTAAGACATGTTATCACCTCCTTACATACGGTGAACAAGAGCGGCCAGTGATTTAACATTAACGAACAGCAGACAAAAGAGAGCATACAGAGTTAGACTGAATAATATGGACAATTGCTCAGAAAACAAAGACGTATCTGTGGAAGAAAGAGACTTGGAATTATTCAATTCGTCGCCACCATGTAAAATGGCTTTTGCAGTGTTGAGTGTTTGAGTGTAATTTTTCTGCAACATTTCATATATCATGCTGGTCTTTTTATTTGCATCATGGTTAATAACAAAATGTGTCCGTCTGTCTGACTGCTTATCTGTCAGTCCTTACGTATCTGGAAAAGGACTCTTTTTCACGATATGATTTTGAAACATACAAGTACGTACATCACCTTCCTACTGAATTAGTGCTTTTAAAAAGAATTGCATATTTCTTGAGTTTTATTGCACTTTTATCGATAATTTCTCTTACATAAGTTTTAAATACCTGCTGAATTGGTTCTATTTGTTATTTTTGAGATCTTTTCACTGGGGTAACATGCTCAAAATCTATTTTCATCTTATTCAAACGTTGTATTCAGACTAAGGTACATAAGAAAGACCACACCCTTCAGGCTTTAGAGCTATAAGTTTCTTTTTCAAGGAAATAGATAACATCTCGTAAAGAGAATTCTATGTTGAAAAGAAACTTATTTTCATAGATATTGTGACTATGTTATCCTTTGAACAATTACCTTTAAAAAGCCAGATGAGGTACACAGCAAAGGCTATACTTTTCTACGTTTTTATTACCTAGGAGACTTGTTTGATAATTTTCCTTTTGCCTTACACGTTCATCATTCACGTTTTGATTGCATGATGTTGTGGCCAACTCAACTCAAAACCATCAATAATATAGGAATAACAGTCTAAGCCAAATACACACTAGTTAAAAAGTCTTTCCATAAGCACTCCTTTAAAGGGGCAGTAGCACGTTTTTTGATAATTTTTATATTTTAAAATGTTCACTGATATTAGTAAGTAAATGCTAAATGAATTATTTTGACAGTGTCAAAAATTTCATTAAACAATCCAATCATTCATAGTCGGAGGACAAATTATGACGATTCACATAAAATCCATTGGCGGCCATTTTTGTGTGAACACCTTTAATTCATTTTGTGTACGAAAAGGGAATCGCATGGCTAAACTTTACGTTATATATTTGAATTATTACTGCTCCATTTAGTTTAAATACATTGTCTTTCGATTGGAACCATTAAGTTTCATTTTCGTGACATCACCTTATATTCCCCCTAAAACGTGCTACTGCCCCTTTAATGTTTACAAAAAGTGTTTTAACCTTGGCGCGTGACTGAAAATATCTCAGTATATCAACGCTGTTAGGAATATTTTAGTTGTTATTAAAACATAAAACGTAAAAGTGTCACTAATTGGCGCTTATTTGAGATTCTGATACTAAGCTGAGTTTATGAATTACTAGTAAAAATATAAGAGATAAAAGTAACAATACAAGTTATCCATGAATTGTAATTATTTAACAATTATTCGTCAATCCATCAAACATTCAACAACTATTCAAGTATCATTTATCCCAAAAATTACATATAATTTATTCAACGATTAAATCAACGATTAATCAATCGTCCCTTTTACCATATGAGCAATTCCCCGCTATTACAAAACAAACGTTTGGTCTCCAACACTCATCAATCCATATCAATCATGGTTAGCTTTTGAAGGTAATTTGATAAAAACTAATGCAACAGTGTGTCTTAGTGCATCGAGTAATTTGATGAAACTATTGCATCAGTGTTGTAGTGCATCGAGTAATTTGATGACACTTATGCATCAGTGTTGTAGTGCATCGAGTAATTTGATGACACTATTGCATCAGTGTTGTAGTGCATCGAGTAATTTGACGACACTTATGCATCAGTGTTGTAGTGCATCGAGTAATTTAATGAAACTGTTGCATCAGTGTTGTAGTGCATCGAGTAATTTGATGACACTATTGCATCAGTGTTGTAGTGCATCAAGTAATTTTATGACACAATTGCATCAGTGTGTTTAGTTCATCGAGTAATTTGATGAAACTATTGCATCAGTGGTGTTGTGCATCGAGTAATTTGATGACACTATTGCATCAGTGTTGTAGTGCATCGAGTAATTTGATGAAACTATTGCATCAGTGTTGTAGTTTATCGAGTAATTTGATGAAACTATTGCATCAGTGTGTTTAGTTCATCGAGTAATTTGATGAAACTATTGCATCAGTGTTGGAGTGCATCGTGTAATTTAATGAAACTATTGCATCAGTGTTGTAGTGCATCGAGTAATTTGATGACACTTATTAATCAGTGTGTTTAGTTCATCGAGTAATTTGATGAAACTATTGCATCAGTGTTGTAGTGCATCGAGTAATTTGATGAAACTATTGCATCAGTGTTGTAGTGCATCGAGTAATTTTATGAAACTATTGCATCAGTGTTGTAGTGCATCGAGTAATTTGATGACACTATTGCATCAGTGTTGTAGTGCATCGAGTAATTTGATGAAACTATTGCATAAGTGTGTTTAGTTCATCGAGTAATTTGATGAAACTATTGCATCAGTGTTGTAGTGCATCGAGTAATTTGATGAAACTATTGCATCAGTGTTGTAGTGCATCGAGTAATTTGATGACACTTATGCATCATTGTGTTAAGTTCATCGAGTAATTTGATGAAACTATTGCATCAGTGTGGTAGTGCATCGACTAATTTGATGACACTTATTAATCAGTGTGTTTAGTTCATCGAGTAATTTGATGAAACTATTGCATCAGTGTTGTAGTGCATCGAGTTATTTGATGAAACTATTGCATCAGTGTTGTAGTGCATCGAGTAATTTGATGACACTATTGCATCAGTGTTGTAGTGCATCGAGTAATTTGATGACACTATTGCATCAGTGTGTTTAGTTCATCGAGTAATTTGATGAAACTATTGCATCAGTGGTGTTGTGCATCGAGTAATTTGATGACACTATTGCATCAGTGTTGTAGTGCATCGAGTAATTTGACGACACTTATGCATCAGTGTTGTAGTGCATCGAGTAATTTAATGAAACTGTTGCATTAGTGTTGTAGTGCATCGAGTAATTTGATGACACTATTGCATCAGTGTTGTAGTGCATCAAGTAATTTTATGACACAATTGCATCAGTGTTGTAGTGCATCGAGTAATTTGATGACACTATTGCATCAGTGTTGTAGTGCATCGAGTAATTTGATGAAACTATTGCATAAGTGTGTTTAGTTCATCGAGTAATTTGATGAAACTATTGCATCAGTGTTGTAGTGCATCGAGTAATTTGATGAAACTATTGCATCAGTGTTGTAGTGCATCGAGTAATTTGATGACACTTATGCATCATTGTGTTAAGTTCATCGAGTAATTTGATGAAACTATTGCATCAGTGTGGTAGTGCATCGACTAATTTGATGACACTTATTAATCAGTGTGTTTAGTTCATCGAGTAATTTGATGAAACTATTGCATCAGTGTTGTAGTGCATCGAGTAATTTGATGAAACTATTGCATCAGTGTTGTAGTGCATCGAGTAATTTGATGACACTATTGCATCAGTGTTGTAGTGCATCGAGTAATTTGATGAAACTATTGCATCAGTGTTGTAGTGCATCGAGTAATTTAATTAAACTATTGCATCAGTGTTGTAGTGCATCGAGTAATTTGATGACACTATTGCATCAGTGTGTTTAGTTCATCGAGTAATTTGATGAAACTATTGCATCAGTGGTGTTGTGCATCGAGTAATTTGATGACACTATTGCATCAGTGTTGTAGTGCATCGAGTAATTTGACGACACTTATGCATCAGTGTTGTAGTGCATCGAGTAATTTAATGAAACTGTTGCATTAGTGTTGTAGTGCATCGAGTAATTTGATGACACTATTGCATCAGTGTTGTAGTGCATCGAGTAATTTGATGAAACTATTGCATCAGTGTTGTAGTTTATCGAGTAATTTGATGAAACTATTGCATCAGTGTGTTTAGTTCATCGAGTAATTTGATGAAACTATTGCATCAGTGTTGGAGTGCATCGTGTAATTTAATGAAACTATTGCATCAGTGTTGTAGTGCATCGAGTAATTTGATGACACTTATTAATCAGTGTGTTTAGTTCATCGAGTAATTTGATGAAACTATTGCATCAGTGTTGTAGTGCATCGAGTAATTTGATGAAACTATTGCATCAGTGTTGTAGTGCATCGAGTAATTTTATGAAACTATTGCATCAGTGTTGTAGTGCATCGAGTAATTTGATGACACTATTGCATCAGTGTTGT
Organism: Steromphala cineraria; assembly: GCA_916613615.1. NCBI lineage: Eukaryota > Metazoa > Mollusca > Gastropoda > Trochida > Trochidae > Steromphala > Steromphala cineraria. The sequence continues at coordinate 30,274,647 of OU744728.1, forward strand.
AGTGCATCGAGTAATTTGATGAAACTATTGCATAAGTGTGTTTAGTTCATCGAGTAATTTGATGAAACTATTGCATCAGTGTTGTAGTGCATCGAGTAATTTGATGAAACTATTGCATCAGTGTTGTAGTGCATCGAGTAATTTGATGACACTTATGCATCATTGTGTTAAGTTCATCGAGTAATTTGATGAAACTATTGCATCAGTGTGGTAGTGCATCGACTAATTTGATGACACTTATTAATCAGTGTGTTTAGTTCATCGAGTAATTTGATGAAACTATTGCATCAGTGTTGTAGTGCATCGAGTTATTTGATGAAACTATTGCATCAGTGTTGTAGTGCATCGAGTAATTTGATGACACTATTGCATCAGTGTTGTAGTGCATCGAGTAATTTGATGACACTATTGCATCAGTGTGTTTAGTTCATCGAGTAATTTGATGAAACTATTGCATCAGTGGTGTTGTGCATCGAGTAATTTGATGACACTATTGCATCAGTGTTGTAGTGCATCGAGTAATTTGACGACACTTATGCATCAGTGTTGTAGTGCATCGAGTAATTTAATGAAACTGTTGCATTAGTGTTGTAGTGCATCGAGTAATTTGATGACACTATTGCATCAGTGTTGTAGTGCATCAAGTAATTTTATGACACAATTGCATCAGTGTTGTAGTGCATCGAGTAATTTGATGACACTATTGCATCAGTGTTGTAGTGCATCGAGTAATTTGATGAAACTATTGCATAAGTGTGTTTAGTTCATCGAGTAATTTGATGAAACTATTGCATCAGTGTTGTAGTGCATCGAGTAATTTGATGAAACTATTGCATCAGTGTTGTAGTGCATCGAGTAATTTGATGACACTTATGCATCATTGTGTTAAGTTCATCGAGTAATTTGATGAAACTATTGCATCAGTGTGGTAGTGCATCGACTAATTTGATGACACTTATTAATCAGTGTGTTTAGTTCATCGAGTAATTTGATGAAACTATTGCATCAGTGTTGTAGTGCATCGAGTAATTTGATGAAACTATTGCATCAGTGTTGTAGTGCATCGAGTAATTTGATGACACTATTGCATCAGTGTTGTAGTGCATCGAGTAATTTGATGAAACTATTGCATCAGTGTTGTAGTGCATCGAGTAATTTAATTAAACTATTGCATCAGTGTTGTAGTGCATCGAGTAATTTGATGACACTATTGCATCAGTGTGTTTAGTTCATCGAGTAATTTGATGAAACTATTGCATCAGTGGTGTTGTGCATCGAGTAATTTGATGACACTATTGCATCAGTGTTGTAGTGCATCGAGTAATTTGACGACACTTATGCATCAGTGTTGTAGTGCATCGAGTAATTTAATGAAACTGTTGCATTAGTGTTGTAGTGCATCGAGTAATTTGATGACACTATTGCATCAGTGTTGTAGTGCATCAAGTAATTTTATGACACAATTGCATCAGTGTTGTAGTGCATCGAGTAATTTGATGACACTATTGCATCAGTGTTGTAGTGCATCGAGTAATTTGATGAAACTATTGCATAAGTGTGTTTAGTTCATCGAGTAATTTGATGAAACTATTGCATCAGTGTTGTAGTGCATCGAGTAATTTGATGAAACTATTGCATCAGTGTTGTAGTGCATCGAGTATTTTGATGACACTTATGCATCATTGTGTTAAGTTCATCGAGTAATTTGATGAAACTATTGCATCAGTGTGGTAGTGCATCGACTAATTTGATGACACTTATTAATCAGTGTGTTTAGTTCATCGAGTAATTTGATGAAACTATTGCATCAGTGTTGTAGTGCATCGAGTAATTTGATGAAACTATTGCATCAGTGTTGTAGTGCATCGAGTAATTTGATGACACTATTGCATCAGTGTTGTAGTGCATCGAGTAATTTGATGAAACTATTGCATCAGTGTTGTAGTGCATCGAGTAATTTAATGAAACTATTGCATCAGTGTTGTAGTGCATCGAGTAATTTGATGACACTTATTAATCAGTGTGTTTAGTTCATCGAGTAATTTGATGACACTATTGCATCAGTGTTGTAGTGCATCGAGTAATTTGATGAAACTATTGCATCAGTGTTGTAGTGCATCGAGTAATTTGATGACACTATTGCATCAGTGTTGTAGTGCATCAAGTAATTTTATGACACAATTGCATCAGTGTGTTTAGTTCATCGAGTAATTTGATGAAACTATTGCATCAGTGGTGTTGTGCATCGAGTAATTTGATGACACTATTGCATCAGTGTTGTAGTGCATCGAGTAATTTAATGAAACTATTGCATCAGTGTGTTTAGTTAATCGAGTAATTTAATGAAACTGTTGCATCAGTGTTGTAGTGCATCGAGTAATTTGATGACACTATTGCATCAGTGTTGTAGTGCATCAAGTAATTTTATGACACAATTGCATCAGTGTGTTTAGTTCATCGAGTAATTTGATGAAACTATTGCATCAGTGGTGTTGTGCATCGAGTAATTTGATGACACTATTGCATCAGTGTTGTAGTGCATCGAGTAATTTGATGAAACTATTGCATCAGTGTTGTAGTTTATCGAGTAATTTGATGAAACTATTGCATCAGTGTGTTTAGTTCATCGAGTAATTTGATGAAACTATTGCATCAGTGTTGTAGTGCATCGAGTAATTTAATGAAACTATTGCATCAGTGTTGTAGTGCATCGAGTAATTTGATGACACTTATTAATCAGTGTGTTTAGTTCATCGAGTAATTTGATGAAACTATTGCATCAGTGTTGTAGTGCATCGAGTAATTTGATGAAACTATTGCATCAGTGTTGTAGTGCATCGAGTAATTTTATGAAACTATTGCATCAGTGTTGTAGTGCATCGAGTAATTTGATGACACTATTGCATCAGTGTTGTAGTGCATCGAGTAATTTGATGACACTATTGCATCAGTGTTGTAGTGCATCGAGTAATTTAATGAAACTATTGCATCAGTGTGTTTAGTTAATCGAGTAATTTGATGAAACTATTGCATCAGTGTTGTAGTGCATCGAGTAATTTGATGACACTTATGCATCATTGTGTTAAGTTCATCGAGTAATTTGATGAAACTATTGCATCAGTGTGGTAGTGCATCGACTAATTTGATGACACTTATTAATCAGTGTGTTTAGTTCATCGAGTAATTTGATGAAACTATTGCATCAGTGTTGTAGTGCATCGAGTAATTTGATGAAACTATTGCATCAGTGTTGTAGTGCATCGAGTAATTTGATGACACTTTTGCATCAGTGTTGTAGTGCATCGAGTAATTTGATGACACTATTGCATCAGTGTGTTTAGTTCATCGAGTAATTTGATGAAACTATTGCATCAGTGGTGTTGTGCATCGAGTAATTTGATGACACTATTGCATCAGTGTTGTAGTGCATCGAGTAATTTGACGACACTTATGCATCAGTGTTGTAGTGCATCGAGTAATTTAATGAAACTGTTGCATCAGTGTTGTAGTGCATCGAGTAATTTGATGACACTTATTAATCAGTGTGTTTAGTTCATCGAGTAATTTGATGACACTATTGCATCAGTGTTGTAGTGCATCGAGTAATTTGATGAAACTATTGCATCAGTGTTGTAGTGCATCGAGTAATTTGATGACACTATTGCATCAGTGTTGTAGTGCATCAAGTAATTTTATGACACAATTGCATCAGTGTGTTTAGTTCATCGAGTAATTTGATGAAACTATTGCATCAGTGGTGTTGTGCATCGAGTAATTTGATGACACTATTGCATCAGTGTTGTAGTGCATCGAGTAATTTAATGAAACTATTGCATCAGTGTGTTTAGTTAATCGAGTAATTTAATGAAACTGTTGCATCAGTGTTGTAGTGCATCGAGTAATTTGATGACACTATTGCATCAGTGTTGTAGTGCATCAAGTAATTTTATGACACAATTGCATCAGTGTGTTTAGTTCATCGAGTAATTTGATGAAACTATTGCATCAGTGGTGTTGTGCATCGAGTAATTTGATGACACTATTGCATCAGTGTTGTAGTGCATCGAGTAATTTGATGAAACTATTGCATCAGTGTTGTAGTTTATCGAGTAATTTGATGAAACTATTGCATCAGTGTGTTTAGTTCATCGAGTAATTTGATGAAACTATTGCATCAGTGTTGTAGTGCATCGAGTAATTTAATGAAACTATTGCATCAGTGTTGTAGTGCATCGAGTAATTTGATGACACTTATTAATCAGTGTGTTTAGTTCATCGAGTAATTTGATGAAACTATTGCATCAGTGTTGTAGTGCATCGAGTAATTTGATGAAACTATTGCATCAGTGTTGTAGTGCATCGAGTAATTTTATGAAACTATTGCATCAGTGTTGTAGTGCATCGAGTAATTTGATGACACTATTGCATCAGTGTTGTAGTGCATCGAGTAATTTGATGACACTATTGCATCAGTGTTGTAGTGCATCGAGTAATTTAATGAAACTATTGCATCAGTGTGTTTAGTTAATCGAGTAATTTGATGAAACTATTGCATCAGTGTTGTAGTGCATCGAGTAATTTGATGACACTTATGCATCATTGTGTTAAGTTCATCGAGTAATTTGATGAAACTATTGCATCAGTGTGGTAGTGCATCGACTAATTTGATGACACTTATTAATCAGTGTGTTTAGTTCATCGAGTAATTTGATGAAACTATTGCATCAGTGTTGTAGTGCATCGAGTAATTTGATGAAACTATTGCATCAGTGTTGTAGTGCATCGAGTAATTTGATGACACTTTTGCATCAGTGTTGTAGTGCATCGAGTAATTTGATGACACTATTGCATCAGTGTGTTTAGTTCATCGAGTAATTTGATGAAACTATTGCATCAGTGGTGTTGTGCATCGAGTAATTTGATGACACTATTGCATCAGTGTTGTAGTGCATCGAGTAATTTGACGACACTTATGCATCAGTGTTGTAGTGCATCGAGTAATTTAATGAAACTGTTGCATCAGTGTTGTAGTGCATCGAGTAATTTGATGACACTTATTAATCAGTGTGTTTAGTTCATCGAGTAATTTTATGACACAATTGCATCAGTGTGTTTAGTTCATCGAGTAATTTGATGAAACTATTGCATCAGTGGTGTTGTGCATCGAGTAATTTGATGACACTATTGCATCAGTGTTGTAGTGCATCGAGTACTTTAATGAAACTATTGCATCAGTGTGTTTAGTTAATCGAGTAATTTGATGAAACTATTGCATCAGTGTTGTAGTGCATCGAGTAATTTGATGACACTTATTAATCAGTGTGTTTAGTTCATCGAGTAATTTGATGAAACTATTGCATCAGTGTTGTAGTGCATCGAGTAATTTTATGAAACTATTGCATCAGTGTTGTAGTGCATCGAGTAATTTTATGAAACTATTGCATCAGTGTTGTAGTGCATCGAGTAATTTGATGAAACTATTGCATCAGTGTTGTAGTGCATCGAGTAATTTGATCACACTAGTGCATCAGTGTTGTAGTGCATCGAGTAATTTGATGACACTATTGCATCAGTGTGTTTAGTTCATCGAGTAATTTGATGAAACTATTGCATCAGTGTTGTAGTGCATCGAGTAATTTGATGACACAATTGCATCAGTGTGTTTAGTTCATCGAGTAATTTGATGAAACTATTGCATCAGTGGTGTTGTGCATCGAGTAATTTGATGACACTATTGCATCAGTGTTGTAGTGCATCGAGTAATTTGATGAAACTATTGCATCAGTGGTGTTGTGCATCGAGTAATTTGATGAAACTATTGCATCAGTGTGGTAGTGCATCGACTAATTTGATGACACTTATTAATCAGTGTGTTTAGTTCATCGAGTAATTTGATGAAACTATTGCATCAGTGGTGTTGTGCATCGAGTAATTTGATGACACTATTGCATCAGTGTTGTAGTGCATCGAGTAATTTGATGAAACTATTGCATCAGTGTTTAGTTCATCGAGTTATTTGATGAAACTATTGCATCAGTGTGTTTAGTTCATCGAGTAATTTGATGAAACTATTGCATCAGTGTTGTAGTGCATCGAGTAATTTGATGAAACTATTGCATCAGTGTTTAGTTCATCGAGTAATTTGATGAAACTATTGCATCAGTGTTGTAGTGCATCGAGTAATTTGATGAAACTATTGCATCAGTGTTGTAGTGCATCGAGTAATGTGATGAAACTATTGCATCAGTGTTGTAGTGCATCGAGTAATGTGATGAAACTATTGCATCAGTGTTGTAGTGCATCGAGTAATTTGATGACACTATTGCCTCAGTGTTGTAGTGCATCGAGTACTTTGATGAAACTATTGCACCAGTGTGTTTAGTTCATCGAGTAATTTGATGAAACTATTGCATCAGTGTGTATTTGTGTATTGATTGTATTGCCCCCCCCCCCCCCCCCCCCCCCCCGACTTGCTCAGAGCACGGATGCCCCTACTATCCATTTGTTATGTGTAATAGACTTGACATTAATTAAGTGGTTGACATAATAGAGTTATCTGTCAGGTAAAGCGAACACGACCTCCTCCAATCAATCAGCTCCTGTCAGGGCCAAGTGAAACAGCCTTGTGGCCTTGTGCTTCATCATCCGCCAATTATTAATTTCTTTATATTTTGCATCTTTTTTTCAGCAATGTCAATTATCAATGATTTATCTTTCTTCTAATTCTTTTTTAACTGAGTTTTTGTGAATTTCTTAATGCAAAACAAACAAAGCTATAATTCATACTATTAAATACAAATACCGAATTTGCTGCAGGCTATTTGGTGTGGTTGTAAGGGTTTTAATGCTGTTGGGTGCACTTGGTTCATTTCAGTAATTTTTCATTCACACTTTTTTTATTTTCTATTGAAGATTGGAATTGAAAATTGGAATCTAGGGAGAAAAGGCACAGGAAAAGAAATCCCAATAACAAGTCACAATTTAAAAAGATGTCCAAATTAAACAATATGCATGTTTTACTTTATTTGAATAATATATTTACAATAGCATGCTATTGTATATATTTATGACTAATAAAAATATTGTTACTTTATTTCTTTTTTCCTGTGACTTTTTTCACCGAAGATTTCATATGAATGCCTATGTCATTAAATGTTGGTTATTCGAGAGCACAAGCGAGAACTATACCGATATTACGATACGAGTGTATGAAAAGATCGCCACTAAATGAAAACTCTATTTTCGAAGAAATAAACGATATACCGCATTTTTTAGATCACATACTCTTTGATTAGTAAATGTCAACATGACGAAGTGTGATTAATTGAAAACTGATATGATTAACTTATATAGGGTTTTAAACACTGTTAATACCCATGATTTGTTAGTGATTTTATGAGACACACCCGGGTACTGGATAAGGAAATCCAAGGTTTTCTCATTGTAAATACCTACCTCAGTAGCTACTTAAGTAGCTATATGAATGTATATCTAAATTTGATTTTATACAACCCGTGTTCTTTGCCTGATACTAGTGGTGAAATTTAGATCTCTTAAAGCTTTCATCGTAAGAAATTACTTTTTACAATCATTAAAAAATCTAAAATTTATGATAAAGGCAACTCGTTCTGTGTAAGTGTGAGAGAAAGATATGCGGTGCTTTGAATCTTATTGACAGAGCATATGCAGTATGACCCAGGTCATTTTACAACTCAAATGATGACTTATGCACTCGTTACTAATATGATTACAGGACTTAAGTACTACTGACGTCCAAACATGAGGGTAATGAGGAGAATATCCAACCAGTTCATGACAAATGAACAATGGGTGTATTGATCAATGTAATGACGTCAGAAAATCAAACATTTCCTTCGTGAATATCAAATCGCTACTGTCTAAATACGCAGAAAGATAAAACATGAGTAATTGTCCCTGGTCAGTCCGCTTGACCACTGTCAATCAATTTGACCACGTGCAGAGGTAAAGAGGCTTGTTATGCAACGCAGACTTGGTTCAAAACAGGAGCAAGAACGTCCAACAGTCTATCATACTAATAGATGGTACTCCGATATATCTGCATCGAAATGACCGCCGGTTGATTATTACAGGACTTACACCCAGTTGCTGAAGCAGTGTAGAGACCACTAGGACAGTAAGTGCTCCACTTCATGCCTTCCAATATCAAATATTTATTAGCGTTAAGATTGTTCAACATAACGGCATCGACGCATACTCCGGGTTACGAGCCACATCTCAAATGCCTTCTTGGCGAAACTCAAAGTGGTGAGAACTAGCGAATAGGAGTAAAATGTCTGATATGATATTTAAACATTGCATATACAATAGCTTTGCGGTCACACTTCAAAACTGAAAACTTTGTAGAATAAACCAATACAATTGACATTGATCCAGGTTTGTAAAGTTACTTTCAGATTACACTGGATTTTACAAGAAGTTAAAGAAATAATCAACAATTGGAAAGTTCATATTACCAAACTCCTTTAAGAAGTGCAACTCAAACATTCACGTTTGAACGTCCAGAATATTGATGGATTGGAACCCTTTATTTGTTTTAATCATATATATGGCCTGTGAAGGTTTTATAGTCATGAGTCAGCGTATTTGTTTAATGCATGCATGCTTTTTTGTGACATTTACATTTATACCGTTATGACTAGATACTCTTTTCTTATTCTTTTATTGTCTATTTATGTCAAACCTGGCTGATTTAAGATTGCTTTTTCAAGATGGTCTCTTCAAATCTTTGATATATGTGACTGTAATGTACAAAGAACAAGATAGATCACGGCATGTTGAATGTCAACGTCGAATTCATTTCTGATCAAATGCCACAGAGTTGCATTGAGTGATAATTATTCATATTTGATAAGCTGCTCCTTACTCATTGTACCTTTATCGATGATTTGCATCGCTGATGCTCCAAACAGATAAGGAAATAGTTTCTATTGTAACGAAAACTCCTGCCCATCACTTCCCATTGACTCAATATTTCTAAATGGTGTTGTTATAAATACGTAAACAACATTTCATGCAATCATGGTTGAAACATGATCATAACCGACTTCTGCCAAATGCCATGTGTATGCATTGACAAGATCTGAGATGATTATTTACTCGAACTTTGGTCTCTTTGAAGAGAGATTGTAAATATCTTCATATGTTTCAGTCAGTTTAATCAGTCATTTGAATAATTAGAGTTGATCAGAACATGGATATGGTATCACGCAGACGCTAAACTTTAGGTGTCGACCCTGGACTCCTAAAAGATTTATTTCGGATGTACCGCTAAGTAAAATATTTCAGTTTTGGAGAAAGATGTATTTAATAAAGACGCGACACCTACGCCCATCGAGGCTTGTTGAGTAGCCTTTTAGGTATCGCGGGCCATAACGGTACTTTCTGTGAAGAACCATCCCTCCCCCTCCCCCTCCATTACCCGACTGATCTGTTTGGTTTTCGAACATGTACAACTCTCCTCTTGTTGTTCACATCTGTCTCACGGACAGCTGTCATTGTCTTTAAACATGTCGACGGAAGGGACTTTCTACTATATTCACAAATTGCATTACATTTTATGTCCTTATCATAACGAAATAATACTTTATTGTGACCAACTTATCTACCTTAACCAACCTCTGTACAGCTAGCATCTGTTCATGTCTTGATGTGTTCTAAATCACTGGTGATATTGCAACATTGGTAAAGTGACCAGGAAACAATTACTAAGTGTTTTATACCGCAGGTCATGAGGATCGTGGTAGAGTTTGTGTTGCTGAGCGTTCTTCAAGGCTGTGTGCAGACCCTGACCAGACAAGAACTAGAAGAGCGCTACACAGGTACTCACACACCCTAGCAGTGTCTGTCTTATCGTCTTAACTTGGTTAACAGTTGGATTATATTGATGAAATTACAACGTCATTCTGGGGGCGGGTTAGCGCGTTCGGCTTCGGTTCAGTAGGTCGGTAGTTCGAATCCCGCCAAGGGTTCGGTAGCTTTGTCTGCAGTAGAGAACTGTTCTACACGCAGTCAGGTTTGTGTGCAATGCTACACTGAATTTCAGTGCAGAACCACCCATGGTTCGCTAGTTCCAGCCGATGCTCGCAGGTTTCACCGCAATGCATAGCCACAATAGTGTAGCGGGCTTTCTCCCTGCAATAATACTAGCAGTCGTGATATAAGTGAATACTCTTGAAAGCGGCGATATACCCCAGGTCACCTCACCTCACAAACGTCATTCTCGGTTTGTTTTGTTTTCCTTAATAAAGACATCTTCACCTAAAATATCCTATTCCTACAAACTAACAATATACATGTATCTAAATATGAACGTTTTTATATATCTAAATCTAAATATATATGTTCTATTGTCAAATTTAAACATTTTATGAAGTACACCTGTAATTATGAAATTTATAAATTCATCTCACCTTTATAGATGGGAACCAATACAATAGACACAGGGGATCTCTCCAGAGACAGATACTAGTACGAGGACAACAAAGGACCAACGCTGGACAGAAAGTGCTTGCAAATATACCAAGATCAAGTCCACGGTATCTGTCAAACTCCAACAACGTTCAAACAAACAGTCGCAATAGGGCAAGAAATGTACTTTTAGGTCGATCAAGAACAAGAATAAGTCCCCTTCAAAACATACGAGTCGTGCAGAACGATGGAACCAGACGGAACATAATGTCCAGAGGTAACACTTACATCAGACAGACCTCCAATGGAAGAGTAAGGTATGCCAACCAAGCGGTTACAAGACGCAGGAGACCCTACAATGGTCAAGCCATCACTACATGGAGACTGACGAACCAGTTCGTGAGAGGGCAGCAACCCCAGATCAGGAGAGTTGTCCCCAATATTCCTTCCAGATCTAAACTGAGAATTTCCAATGTATCTGGACAGCCACGAAGAATCGGTAATATCATTGGGTCAAAGATAGTACCAGGGAGGGGAACTAAGATTATGCCCGTCAGATCTAGGAATGAAAATAAGAGGGTATTGGACAAGTCTGTATCTACCAGAGAAGATACGACATTTCAGAAAAATACTTCACCAAAGAAGCATATCGGTAAGTGAAAAAACACATAGTGCTCATTCTAAAGCTAACACTTAATGTTCTGCTATATAACGATATAGTTGACAAAATTTTAATTAAATTGAATGTTTTGCAAATATCTACGTATGCATTTGTTATTGCCTTTTCTTTAATTACAGTTGTGAAACTACCAAATATTTTCAACAAGAAGGCAGATGATTTAGTGATTCCAAGTACAGATGCAAAATCAAACACCGATGGTGAAAAAATGAACGCTGCTGTGGTAGACAAAAATTCAAATATGACTCTTCTGGACCTTAATGTTGCAAGATCAGACCCAAAGCCTGAATCAAATGCTGTAAACCCTTTTCCTAATCTTGCAAAATCGGACAAACAAAGTGTGACATCAGATTCAAAAATTGGCATGTCGACTAAAAATGTTCCTAAAAAGAAGGCAGCGGACTCGCAGCATCACTCTCCGGGAACACCACTACAGGAGCTCAATGCCACGGATAATATCATAGGTAAGGCTCTTTATATTTGGGGTGAAGTCATATCCAGATACTGATCCATGATTACATCTTAAAGATTGATTATACAGATCGTGATGGCAGTGAGTGTCATAGAACCGTTTATTCTAAGGTTCAAGATGCTTACCTCAGCTTACATGTAGTTGAGCTCTTATGTACAACAACATGGCGATAACCTCTCTCACTGAAAAAAAATATTTTGAAATTTTATAAAAAAGTTTAGGAAACCTTCAGGTATCATTGATGGAGTGTTATGATAAGAGCCACTTCCAGATTTTTACCAAAACGATTTGAGATTTGAGAGGAGCCTCAATATCATGATTGATGATACTAATTTTTAACATCTCACAAAATGACTAACATATGACATGTATGTTTTCTTAAATCGTTCATTCATGTTCACTGAAGTCGAAATCACACGCCCATCTACATGGGTACAAGTTCAAAGGCTATGAAGCATTTCAAACTCGTAACTGTCATTATTATTGTTTTTGATAAGTTTTCAAACTGGTTGACTCGCGAATTTGATAGGTATTCGATCTTAATTGCGACTCCAAGCGTTTTATTCTCACTATTCAACGTCGATTAACTCTTAAATTAGACTTTGCCAGAAAAAAACAGTATTTTGTACGTAATGAAATTATAGATAATGTTTGGCCTATGTGACCCAAACAATTCACGGTGTGGCTATTTAACTGGTCAGTGGGATGGCAGATGCAAACCATGCTAGCCAGGGTAAACGTTTGGGTTGGGCAAGAGCAAACATTAAATCTTGAAATTGCTGTCAAACTGAAGCATAACGGCATTGGTGCCTGAAATCTTCAGTTTTCTCCACCAACAACGGTTCCTCCCTTTATTTTGATACGTTGTCATCTTGAAAGATTTATAGATGTTTAATACTGCAGTTTGATACAATCAGTCAGTTGGATCGTTGTCCGTGTAGGTAACACAATACTCTTCCGTACATCAAACTATTTTCAAGACAATGATAATCAATGATTACTTTTTATTTACCTAAAGTCAAGTGATTCGACCCTAGCCAGTGGATAGCCGACAGGTGTCAGAGCCTTCCTCCCTGTACTAGGTGCGCTGAAGGTTGAACTCAAACTCATGTTCTCTTTGACAACTTAGGATTTTAGGGAATTATAGATTCGGTATCTTGAGGTTAGCTTTACTTGCACGAATATTTAATAGTGCTTAGATTGGGTGAACTAAAAGTTAAACCATATGCAAGCAGGACCATCTAACGTTTACAAAATATCAAATCATTAGGAAATCTGAAACTGGTAACAATTTCATGGTGATACATACATGACATGATATCGTTTGTACATGTCTGACCTGATAACATTTCATGTACACGTCCCGATCCAAAAACAATCACAAATTTATCATTAGAAAAGTTTTGTTTCTATTTTCGGAAATTAAACACGTCAATAAATTCTCTGGAGTTTTGTATTATCAAACTCACCGGACTATGATAAAGTTAATTTTATCCATAGATATATTAAACAAATGCATAAGATAAAACAAATATACTCTCTCTTGTTCAAAGATTGCAACGCTTACCTTTATCATAATGCGATTCATACCATACAGCTTTATAATGAAGTGTCGAATGGTAAATATTATTTTCTTATGCCAATTTGAATTCACTCACAGTCATGAGATATATATGCATATTTCTACATTACCTCTTTTGAGTACCCTTAAAATTGGACGACAACGCAAAGAACACCCCTAATCTAAATATGATAAGATATATTATTATAAATTATTATAAGAGTTTGTTTCTTTTTGACGTCATAATAATATGACGTCACAGTGTTTGCAATTTTCCATTTCAAAATTACGTTTTGCATAAAAAAAATATGACTAACATATTCAAGTAGGATATTTATGTTCAGCTAGGACAGTTTAAGCAAAAGTCATACTAACTTCTTAATTAGCCACTCAATTAAATTGTTCATTCTCTTGCAACGACTTTCTCTTTAGCGTCACCAGGGTCTTCTTTCACAAAGCCCTATGGTGATCGTAAGTCCTTAAGGTAGCCTTAGTGCAATGTTAAAGAATGGGAGTTAAGGTCAACCTTAGTAAAGGTTGCTTTGTGAAAGGAGACCCAGCAATATAGTTATGACGTCAAACACGACGAAATAAGGTTACTTGAGCTGACACTTTCTTTGCTCGGTAAGAATGATATGTGCACGTGTGCACATGATGACAACTACTAGTGGTTAAGCCACTGGGTAATAAACAACATAATGTGCCGATGGTGCCTTCATTACGTGGACTGCTTGTCAATCGTTGACGTTCACACGCCCCTTCTTCCTCAAGTTATAAATGTCTTCTCTTGCTATTTCAGAAGGTATTGTGTCCAGAATTTATTTCTGCCAATAAGGAGCTCTGATCAATCATTTAGATGTGACATTTAACACCACCGAGAGCCGACTGAATTGTCTAGCACCATAAAATCAGTTTATGTATTCTTCAAGGTGACTTCATCTCTCTGCTACCATCGATCATATAAACAGTTTAAACCAAATAATGACGTACCCTTCTCTCTATAGTATATATTTAGCATATACGTTTCAAACTTCACGGTAATTGTTAACACCTTAAAAAATAATTTATTGTATTCATGTTTTATTCATAACTTTCTTGATATACTTTTAAAGATGTATTTTAAGATCTGAAACGATATATATTTATGTGATGTTCCTATAACCTAACTCTATATCAACCATATCATTTGTTCAAGAGATAGTCTTTTTAGTGTCATCAAACCCCATCTTCGATATATTTAGGGCCTTGGGAAACATAACCTTTTCTGTGTATAGTTTATACGTATCAAATAGATACCGAGCTATTCTGACTAATTTTTTTAGGTTTATACTTATCTTTATCATATTGTTTTACCTTTCCGTGCATTATGTTTATACTTTCTGTTTCTAGTTATCTGGATACGTTTATGTTAGCGACAGTTTCGTTGTGAAAAAAACAGAAGTGAGTGTATTTGACAGTATATATCATACTTATGTCATTATTCACAGATTTATTGTGTTTTCTATGAGCTTATGTCAAAAAATATGTTTTTGTCTGAAAGATAAAATCATTGTGATCATTTCAACCATAAATCACTTTACTCGCTCTTTGATGGATTGACTACACTAGTTGTCTTTAGATGACAGTATAGAAAAATTGTACATGCCGTAATGTATGGTCGAGTCAGAAGAATCTTAATTAGAGTTGACGTAGTTTGATACATTATTCTATCACACTTCCCGCCAAAAAAATCCCAAATAGTGCCAGATGAGGGGCCTTTTTAAATATATTATCTTTGATCGCACCAACAGTAATTCCTAGATAATCTGCTTGAGGGAGTGACTGATGTATAGCATGTTTGTGAATGACATTGTTCGTATCAAAGTGGTGATTGGTTTTCTTAAAAGTTGCTCGGTTCAGTGTAACCAACAATAGATCTTATATTGCGATTCATCTTGATAACAATTGGTTTCCACTCCACCCAAGTTCAAGATAGCGTGCTATTTATCAAATTAAGTTTTCTTAGTATTAGAAGTTTCGGTGTGCAATATAGCTACTTTTTATTTTCCATTTATACTCTAAAAGAGAAACGCAAAAGAGGTTTTAAATATCAAATATTTCTTCAGATTTAGGACGACATTATCATCTACTTGATAGTAAAAAGAAAAGAAAACTCCAATGTCAATAGACAAGGATAAAACCAACTGGACTGCAAATCTGATTGTTCTCTTTTAGTTTTCATTAGAACGCATGGTGGGGTAAATACATGTGCAGTATCATCGGTAAATCGGTATAGTGCAATATAGAACGATATGGATACGTAACGATACACACTTAAAAAAATTAAAAATGCCGAAAAACACAACCCAGTGAAACGTTATTTCACAGAATGTTGTAAACAAAATTTGTATTTAAGTTGTGAGTGGAACACGACTATTTATAAGCTCACTTCCAGTCATCCAAACCTCTCGTCTAATAAACGACCCGACTGCTGCCAGTTCTATGCCTTGCTGCCGACCCTTGAATTTTCTGTGCTGATATCAGCGCCCCTACAGGCGATTGCTAACAAACTCCCGTTACTTTCTGATTGGACTTTTGATTTTTCCCATAGTAAGCTAGAGAGTAAGCACAGAAAATCCAAGGGTCGACAGCAAGGCATAAAACTGACAGTTCGAAAACTGGGTTGTTAAGCTTTGCGTCGGAAGATGGACAGCTGCATGAGAGAAATTACTGGTTGCATTTTTGTCAAATTTATGTTTGTCGAATATGTATGTTTTACCTGTATATCCATCTATCTTTCAGGGAAATATTAAAAGAAACAATCCTTTACAATTTTGTTTGCGTAAAATGCATATGGCCTCAATAACGTACTGTATCATTCGGGCTATCATAAAAGTTTAAAATAGTTGCAAAGATCAAAGGGGAAATAGATGACTTGTCATCTTACTGGATAAGTTCAAAAAGCTTAAAATGATCACATCCAATCACATTTACAGATATATACCTTAGGTCATAATCTGAACATTTCAAAATAGTTTGACAATAATTATAGCAGAACAAAGGGCTGTCAACAGATGTACATGTATGTTTGTACCAGCAGCCAGGAACTGCCACCACTCAACACTGAGCTGGCTGTGATACCTCGCTACATTAACGACATTCAGGAGCCTAACCTTTCTACAGCAAATCATTGTTGCGTGCTCTGTCGCCTTGCGACTTTTTGCCCGAGGGTTGACACGTTAATATACCTGCTGCGTTATACAGGGAACCACCACTCAATAAAATTATCACACCTTTATCAATAGAACTATATACATTATAATTGATAGTGTAATAAACGTTAGACTGGAAGGCATCATTGCCGGTGTGGGTACATGAGTTGTCAGGAGGGCTGACATCGGGTCCGCAGATCGCTGCCATTCCTCTCGAGGAATTTGTCAATCGTGAACAAAACAGATAGGGCGTAATGGCAAGTGAATTTCTGCGTTTCCTCCTCTCCGCCTTAATCTATGGAGAATCGCCAACCGGTGAGTTATGTTTGTTAATACGAGTACTTTATTTAGTTGATGTTATTAACAATACGATAGTGTAAAAAGGTCTCAATTTGATGGCGTAATTTGTTTTTGTTTTTTGTTTTTTCTAACATGTTGTTCGCAATTTTCGTTCGTGTTTTTGGCCTTTTATCTTTTATAATTTGGAACAGTAATTTTGTCTGATTTTACCAAATCGTATAGTACCGATTATTTTTAATTTCATTTTATACTGTTTCATATATGTCAGTAAAATATTATATCTTTCTGATTGTGAGAGAAATCGTACCGGACCCGGTCACTGTCATTGTTTCGTTGATTATTTCTTCATCTCAAACTTATTTCACCATTAAATAACTTAAATATTATAATGTTTAATCAGTTCAATATTGATACGAGTCAATAAAAATATGTTCTGATTTTTCTTATTCCCGTCGATACGTGTGTTATACCTTAATTAATTTGTAGAAACAAATTGGAATGAGAGATAAAGATTAGTAAAGTTAAATGTTAATTGTAATTATTTCGTTAAGTCTAAGTCCGGATTTAACATTGCATGACTGCTCGACAGGTTTATTGCTCAGAAAATTTAACGGACATGTTTCGTATATGATGTCAGCTTAATCTAGTTCTGTACAATGCTAACCTGTGCCAGTTGCCTTGCACGTTGTGTGACCTGCTAGTATACAAGCGATCTTAAACCGCCTACACATGTCCCGTGGAATCGCTTATTCTCCTCATGAGGTATCCTTATTTTGAACTGGACATTTCACTGGGCAATCAGAGGTTCTTTATATTTTATATTGCTCAAAAGGGAGTTAAAAGAAACTGTCATGTATCCTATTTGTGTCTATCAGTCTTTACCTCATTAACTACGAGCCACAATATATCAATGACATTCATCATGTGAATCCAGCATTTTTATGTTCCTTTTTTACAAAGGAATTTTCATTTATATTGTTCTAAACGTGAGTTATAGATTAAGGTTTGTTAGCGTGTAGTGTACGATCTTAGTATTGAACAAAGACTACAGTTTTCATATAACGTATTTTTCTGAATTCCACATGCAAGTGATAAAACAATGTATACCTTCGACACTTTGTTTTCTTAGTTTTTTCACACCTAGTTTATATCATATCTAATCCAAAACTACATAAGTGAAATGATATGTCTTGGGGAGTTAAATTCACTTGAAATGGGCACAAAGATATGTTTAACAAGTATTTGGTCCTTACAGTAGTTCTTGTATCCAAATTCTTTCAAGTATGTACATCATAATGACATAGAAGATTGTAATACTAAGCAACTCAGGACTATAACGTGAAATACTCTGCATTCTTCCAAGTATTAAATGATAATGATGAAGGAGATTGTAGTACTAATCAAGTGAGGACTGTTCTATATGTTGCAGGGCAGAATGGAGGAAGTCACCACTGGAGCTACAAAGGAGAGGCCGGTAGGTCAAGATCCTTCTCTATAGTATACAGTGACCTGACCTGAACATAGAACACTCCATACCATATTCATGTATAACAATTACATTTCATTGTACAGAAAGTACATGTTTTGGTGTGAGACAATAACAATGAAGATATAAAGATAGAACTTTTATTATATGATTATTCTAATACTATTTAGAAAGTGATATGGTCGAGTTAAAAGCAACAACATGAGAAACTACTTATGGTTATAATAAAAATAGGCAGGTTGTCCTATTTGAAGATTATCCTTTCCTGCTTACCACAAACATTGTCCATAGCTTAAAGATGTTCAGCCTCTTTATATTGCATTCATATGAACGAAGATGTAAGATACGGCAAGAATGATTTTATATTTTTATTTAGCAAATAACATTATTGTTTATATCGGTTAATTTGCATAAATGCGTAAGCATTTTGGCGTGTAAATACTTTATTAATATGATGTATTATATATGTATGTACATGTACCCGATGGCCTTCATACTGAAATAAAGAATTAATTGATTGATAAGCTTCAATGCATAATCCTCGTAAAGCCTCAAACTTCTGCCATTTAACGTTTGAGAATTGTCGTTACATATTTGTTTGTACCTGGAACTATAATAACAAATTATCGCGTTAAGTCATTTTAAAGAAATTACTGGACAGCCAAAACATTTATCCTGCTCTCTGTAGGTTATCTAAGTGCAAAATTGACTATTCCCGTTCAGTGTTTAGTAGTTGATTGTTCTTTCAGCAATGGTGGATTTTATAAGAGGTAGTTTGTCGTCCTTTTTGGAATGATCACATAATGTAAGGTTTCTTTGTACTGCAGTTTATAACCAGAATTGTGACGTTGGATAATTTATTAGAATATTCACCTGCGAGTAAAATAGATAAATCATGTTTATTATTCGGGAGTTTAAAGGGGCAGTAGCACGTTTTTTGGTAATTTTATATTTTAAATATTTCACTTGCAATTTAAAGTAAATGTTAAATGTATTATATTGACAGTGTCAACAATCTCATTACACCCGATCACCCATAGTAAGAGGACAAAGTATTAGGATTCACATAAAATTAGATCCATTGGCGGCCATTTTTGTGTGAACACCTTTAATTCATGTTTGTAAGAAAAAAGAATCGCATGGCTGAACTTTAAGTTATATGTTCAAATTATAACTGCTTCGTTTAGTTTAAAAACATTGTCTTTCAATTGGAACCATTTATTTTCATTTTCCTGACATCACCTTATATTCCCTATAAAAACGTGCTACTGCCCCTTTAAATGTCTTCACTTCACGATCTTCCTATTTCAGAATGACGTAGCAGAATAATGAACTTGCGTTTCCTCAACATTACTTTTTACTGGTTATTATTGCCACTGGTTATTTTCGTACTTCAAAGACATATATAGCAAAAGATGCGATATTGGATTGGGGATACGGATGGTTATCTTCTTCACCTATATGTATATATATATATACATAATGTATATATATCTTTGTTCAGCTTTGCCTTTCTTTTACTCTTTGTCCAAAATATGAGACAAAAATGATTCCTTAATTGCTTTTTATCTTACTCCATAAGCCGTCATGTGCACGACAATACTCTCTAATCGCGAATTATTGCCTAACATCCTTGTATTAGATTGTTTTTCATAAACTTATTAACTTATAGTTTCATGAAAAAGATATGTTATTTCATTTGAGAGATGTTAACGCCCTAAAAGTCTCTCTGTCAGGGGTTTGAGGAATCAGATATCAAGCTTACATTTTAAAAAGAAAAAGGGATAATCATTTATCCTTGATTTGTATATTGCTTAAAATGCTCTAAAGTTGATTAATTCAATAACCTTATATGACTCTGCATAGATCGAGTGTGACCATAACAATTCAAGTCTTTGAACAGGTGATCCTTTTGAGTTTAGGATTAGGCAGGTCCAGTAACTATAAGAATAAAGGTGGTTTCAAACAGATATGAGATGTTGAGGAATATGTTGAGAGATGTTGAGCATGTTGCAGGTCCAGTAACTATAAGAATAAAGGTGGTTTCAAACAGATATGAGATGTTGAGGAATATGTTGAGAGATGTTGAGCATGTTGCAGGTTCAGTAACTATAAGAATATAGGTGATTTCAAACTGATATAAGATGTTGAGGGATATGTTGAGAGATGTTGAGCATGTTGCAGGTTCAGTAACTATAAGAATATAGGTGATTTCAAACTGATATAAGATGTTGAGGAATATGTTGAGAGATGTTGAGCATGTTGCAGGTTCAGTAACTATAAGAATATAGGTGATTTCAAACTGATATAAGATGTTGAGGAATATGTTGAGAGATGTTGAGCATGTTGCAGGTTCAGTAACTATAAGAATATAGGTGATTTCAAAACTGATATAAGATGTTGAGGAATATGTTGAGAGATGTTAAGCATGTTGCAGGTTCAGTAACTATAAGAATTTAGGTGATTTCAAATTGATATAAGATGTTGAGGGATATGTTGAGAGATGTTGAGCATGTTGCAGGGTTCAGTAACTATAAGAATAAAGGTGCACGTGGTTCTAAACTGATATGAGATGTTGAGGAATATGTTGAGAGATGTTGAGCATGTTGCAGGTCCAGTAACTATAAGAATATAGGTGGTTTCAAACTGATATTAGATGTTGAGAAATACGTTGAGAGATGTTGAGCATGTTGCAGGTTCAGTAACAATAAGAATAAAGGTGATTTCAAACTGATATGAGATGTTGAGGAATACGTTGAGAGATGTTGAGCATGTTGCAGGTCCAATAACTATAAGAATACTGGTGGTTTCATACTGATATGAGATGTTGAGGAATACGTTGAGAGATGTTGAGCATGTTGCAGGTTCAGTAACTATAAGAATATAGGTGATTTCAAACTGATATAAGATGTTGAGGGATATGTTGAGAGATGTTGAGCATGTTGCAGGTCCAATAACTATAAGAATATAGGTGATTTCAAACTGATATAAGATGTTGAGGAATCCGTTGAGAGATGTTGAGCATGTTGCAGGGTTCAGTAACTATAAGAATAAAGGTGGTTTTAAACTGATAGAAGACGTTGAGGAATACGTTGAGAGACGTTGAGCATGTTGCAGGTCCAATAACTATAAGAATATAGGTGATTTCAAACTGATATAAGACGGGGGGGGGGGGGGGGGGCGGTTTAGGAGTTGTGGCAGCAGGGGGTTGCCTAAATAAATAATCAAACAATGTATATGGATTGCTGAATTGGGGGCCCACATTTTGTTTTGAAAGAGCGGGGTTCGCTTATTTTTGGTTTGGAGGACGATTGATTATGCGATGATTGAATGATTTATGAATTTTATGGGTAAATAATAGTTGAATGATTGTTTAAGTGTTAAATGATTGCTGAATTAGTTGTGAATTATAAACAATGATTAATGTATGATTGACGATTCATTGATGGATACTTGATGAATGTTTGTTTAAGTGTTAATTGATAAATGATTGGTATATGATAATCTTTAAGTGATTGATTTTAGATGATCGATAACTGATTGTTTAAGTGTTTGATAATTTGTTATTGTTTGATTGATGATTAATTGATAATTGATGATGAGGAATACGTTGAGAGATGTTGAGCATGTTGCAGGTCCAGTAACAATAAGAATACTGGTGGTTTCAAACTGATATGTGATGTTGAGGAATACGTTGAGAGATGTTGAGCATGTTGCAGGTCCCAGTAACTGGTCGATGCTGTATCCGACGTGTAGTGGAACCCGCCAGTCGCCTGTAGATCTAAGGGACCGCAATATTATATATCAAGACCTACCCCCCTTTCATTTCAATGGTTTTCATGGACAAGGCGGTTCCTTTACATTAACAAACAATGGGCACACAGGTATGTCAACCCGATTGCAATGATAACTCTTTTTTTTTTCTTAAAATGCATTTATCGCATATGAGAACATTTCCATTTACTTGAACTGAAAATATATGTATGTACCCATTATTCAATCTAATTGACCTACAATCAAAAATGAAAATTTGACACGGAATTAACTCCGATATGTAGAAAATCACACTAGTGCGTTTGAACATGTATTGTAAATGATTGACACTTTTACTGTGCAGTTTCAATCTATTGCTGTATGAACTTTTTTGCGCAAATGGAAACATTTTATTCTAAAATTTACCTATGACCTGATTTAGCGATATATATAATCTATAATTATAATCAACGAAGCACATTATAACAGATTATAATGTATCTAAATAATACAATGATGGACCGATAACTTCCTTTTCTTCCACTGAGCACACTCGAAAATAGAACGACTCTAAATAAGTAAGTGACAAGTGTTTAGTTTCTTCAAGCCTCTATGGCTGGAATAATGCAGTGTGTGGATGTTGTGTTGTTGTGCAGCCAGTATAGCGGTGGTGGGCAACCTGACTGTGGAGGGCGGGGGACTGGACGGGATGTACAAGACTGCAGAGCTTCACTTCCACTGGGGCAGCTCCAACAACTTCGGGTCTGAACACTCCATCAACGGGCGGAAGTACCCTCTGGAGGTCAGTTACACGACCCTGACCTTCCCTGCCCAGTATTAGTCGATCATAATTCAACTAGCTCCTCAAGTCTATATGGCCAAGTTCAATGCATTTGTTTAAAAAAAAATTAATTTCAACTTTTAAATATGTAATCTTTTGAAATCGTATGTTCGAGTTAACTGATATTAGTGCAGGTTTAAAAGTGAAACTTTTGAAAAATATAAACATCGTTAGTGAAGAATGAGAAACAATGTAGTTACATAACGAATTATTGTTTTAAGTTGTTTTACAATGTCTAACTATTACATAAAGATAGTAATCTATCTATTAATGAAAATAGCATTGGATTTAAAATTACTGGACCTTTAAATTGTATCTACAGTCTTATCATTTATGTGAAATGTTTTACCAGATGCATATAGTAAACTATGCGGTGAAGTATGGCAACCTCACAAACGCCATGAAGTATAGAGACGGTCTAGCCGTTCTTGGAACGTTTTTCGACGTTACGGTGAGTGATTTTCTACATGCATTTTCATACCAACTTAGTGGCATAACACTCATCCAATTCAGTAAAAATCGACGGCGTCAATAATTAGACACACTTATTTCGTTCCTTAGTCTTAACTATCGTTTGTCACAATTTTAGACAATTTACTAATGTTAAGAATAATTGATGTAAAACTTATAGGCAATTTTGGTGACCCTCAATAGGTATAAACTCCAGTTTACGTGACACAATTTAACTTGTTATGTTATTATGAATATGATAAATACAATGAGATACGTTTACAGGAGGAAAATCCATACTTTCGATCCATCGAAATGGGACTGCAATCGGCTAAATATGCAGGTAATCTCATGTTTTGATACCAAAATTTACATGAGCACCTGGATAATTATCTGTTCATGTTTCTTAAAAGACCCAAAAACGCATGCGATATAAGATTTAACTGGTATTATTTGTATTATTTCACCTTATTGAATACTTCATAACTATCATAATTTAGGTAAACTGAATTTGGTGTTATGTATGTTAATCCAATTCTATTACTTATCTGTAATCGATATGTCGTTTATGTTGCATCACAATAGTACGTAACGAGATACGGAATATTTGACAATTTAAGTTATTAAGGGTTATTGTTTTTAATTATCACCCCATCAGGTGGTCAGTGAAGAAAGATATATTTATTCACATTATCTATATTTCTAGATATCCCTTATTATTTTGGTCAAACATATAAAAATGTGACTGCGCAAAACAGTACTCATGTCCCTCAGCTAATGAATCAAATCAATGAGCATGTTGTGCTGCACACAGGTAACTTCACCCGCCTGCACCCGGTGAACCTGTATGGCCTGCTGCCCCGGGACACGACGCGCTACTACCGCTACTACGGGAGTCTGACCACCCCGCCCTGCTTCCAGAGTGTCATGTGGACCCTCTTCGAGGACATTCAGCACCTCTCGCCCTACCAGGTCAGTCCCTCCTGAGCATCACTGACCTCTATACAAATAGTGAACAAGACACGAAACATGGATATTATACCTAAGCTCCGTTATTGTCACCGCAAAATGCATTGCTGCTTCATAAAGCAATTTGTTATTCAAATGTAATATCATTTGCAATTCTGCTACATCAGCGTACTTGTATTACCAAGGATTTTACCATCTCCTTATATCTGACAGGGATATTTTCGTATCTCAATGTAAAACCAATGTAAAAATCATATCAGTTTCTTCAAGCAGTTGGGTTTGTAAAACGACATTTGAATTATTCATAAACATCAATGACCGGATGTATGCTGAACAATTAATTTGAAATGATGGTATTGTAGGATCTACTTGGATACCAATACGCTGATTAACACGACATGTTCATACACCTCTTCACAACTTATTATCCAGAGTCTGTTCATAACATACGATTTATCATTTTAAAATGAACTGAACAAAATTGAATAGTTCACATTTTATGTAAGAAGGAAATGTTGGTGTTATTCCACAGATGCGTCTCCTGCGCCAGCTGTACGAGTCTCACCACGAAAGTCATGGGGGAGGTCATCACCAGGGCGGACACGGACTCAACGGACATATGAAAGCGCAGTTTCCGGTTGAGCAGTTCCTTATGGACAACTTCCGCCCAATCCAGCCTCACTTCGACAGAGTCATCAACTGCAATATCCCACGGTACGCTGATCCAAACTTCATTCAGAGATCTCGACATCAGAGTCGGACTCCCCAGCACCTGGACTTCATCACCCAGAGGATCTCACAAGTGAATGCTGATGCCCTGCTGAACAAGACTCTGTCCAAGTGGCTCCTCAGTAAAGGGCTTCCATCAGACATGCTCACACAGGAACAGCTTGCACTGCAGAGTAGAGGCCTCTTCGATTCTCAAGGAAGTATGTTCAGTAAATGTTCAAATCAAAATTCATTCATGATGTTATCAATGTAAGGTTACAAATGTAAATTGAAATCAAAAGTACATTTCTTATTCTGTGTAACTGTCTGTTAAAATAATTGCGATGTTTAAAACATGTAATAGTTTATCGACCAATGCTTATATCCCCATTTTCGTACAGACTCTAATTTCGACCACAATGCGGTACCTAATCACCAGAGCAGCAGCTTCAACACTGGACGTGTTGAAGGAGGCCACGGGGGTCACAGAAGACCCTTTGTCGGACAGGGCAGCGGTCACAACGTGATGAACCAGCCACATCAACTACACAACCCCCCTCCACCTTCTCCTCCTCTCCCCCCTAACCCCTCCCAGCTGGATCTCCAGGTCATTCAGACACAAAAGATCGGACCAGATGGACAAATGGTAATGGTTTGGCAATTCCAATTGGAAATAAATCAGCAAAATCTACTTGCAGCAAACAACCTTTATATGTATTTTGATACGTTAGTAATTGAGAAGAACACCGTACATTGATGGTTGCAACGTATATCAAAAATAGAATCCATGGTCTTGATTCTCGAATACTTCATATGGCAAAACTTAAAACTCAGCAAATATTCTCTTCAAGTATCTGGAATGGATGATTCATAGGCATGTAGGTTCAAAGTTTCTTACTGATAACAAAATTGATACAAATGACAGTAACATTGAAATTACATCTTCTTCTTCCCGCACAACATCATTGAAACAGAAATAAACTATATTTGAACTCAATTTCCGTTTGCTTGAGATAACAATGATTATCGACCGAATATGAGTGTTTACAGAAAATAGTGTTGCCACTTATGTCGCAAGTCATGCACATGACACTGTAAGGACTGTTTTCAGTTTTTGTGCAGTTTCCGCCGCCGCACACGTTTTAATGGCTATAACTCTTTTCAACTAAGCTTTCCGGAACTGATATTCATAACTCACTGCCTAGACCTCAGGGGAACTATCTAGCAGCCCCGTCTAAGCACGTAAAAAAAATTGTGCTGCGAAGCTCTTATTTTGAGAAAGGGTACCGCTAAAATCCATCAAAGGTCAAGGTTACAACAAGCATGGTTAATCGAAAATGCTTGATTTAAAATTTTAACACTTTTAATCTTTACATGATTGTTATGCTAACTGAAAAGTGTTCACCAGTTGTGTGATTTGAATGTAAAAGGTCAAGATCACGAGATATGAATGCAGTGTTCACCAAATTTCGGTATAGTTATTAAGGTTTTCAGAACTCACGTACATGTTTTTTACACCTCTGAGGAATTATTTTGACATGTCCACATTCAAGGTCAAGGTCACAAGTTTTAAAATCACTAAAACATTCCTCGTAAACACGATGACTTAAAATGTTTTTGTGATAGGAAAGTGTAGTTTGGTATATATCATCTTTGGAGAAGTACACAAATTTCCAGAGTAATAATGGTATATATGTCCCTGTCCTTCCTGCAGGTGTCAGAGATCCAGGTGCAAGTAGACGCGGCCAGTGGAGTCTCTCAGGAACAGCTACAGGTCCTTCTTGAGGATCCCTCCCTCATGGACCAGATCCAACAGATCATCCAACAACAGGGTGGCGTCAACCAGACACACGAGATTATTGTGTCGCGCCCTCCTCAGCTACACCAGCCAATGGGCTCCTCAGCCTCTCAGCAGCAGTTTGGAGGTCAGCTTCCGCAACATCAGCAACAACAACCTGCGGGACGAACACACCAACAAGGGTCCACGGTAAAACCATCTTTGCCAAAACAACATCATAAGTCAAAGTTCACTGTTGTGTCTGCAAACATATCTGACATAAATCAAACAAACAGTCGTACGGTTGTATTAAAATTTGTTGATTCTATTTCTAAACCTGTTGAAAATGATCGTACGTTTGTTAATGGACATGCTGCACGGTTGACATCTTATCTTTCTATACAAGAACGATTTGAGCAAAATGTTCAACCCAATGTTCCCTCACAAAACTCATTTTCTGAACATGAGAATAATGCACGCCCCAATCATCATCACACTCTTTCACCACGCGACCCCTTGAAGCACACCATACTTCCTGAGCACAATGCACCACTGTCCGCACAGCACTTGGACACTCTTGAGTTCAGATCAAATGTCAAACCAGATTTTTTGGCACATTCTGCAGGTGCGTTTCAACCCAAGAGGAAGAGTGTTGCTGCCAAGGAGCTGGGATTATCGTCGGGAAAAAGAATCAAAAGCCCTTTCTTGAATGGTGTTGGTAATAAAGATAATAGAAGAGGAAATGTCTTATTAAATCCTGCATTAAGCAATATAATGTCTTTAGAAAACCATAGGCGTAGGAGGGCAATTATTCCAGGTCCGCGTAGTTTGACTCCAAAGAAAAGCTTTGTGAACATTGAAAGTGTGATAAATGAACTTAACAAGAATGTAGACTCTGTTCACAAACCAACACTTGTTGGAAGAGACATACTAGAAAGTAATCTTCTCAATGGGATTGTAGATACCCCAGCTATTAAGACAAAGAAAAAACATTCAAATGTTAATCACTCTAAAACAACGGAGACCAGTAAAGGGATGGTTCAACAACATACTGCACCAGATTTACAAACAACTCCTACTACTACTCCTACTACTACCACAATAGCAAATGCCTTGTATCATACAGCTGTGCCAACAGCAAAATCTATCAGCCTCGAGCAAACAGCGGGTACTACTTCTGCATCATCCACAAAAACCAATATCCAAAAGAGCGAAATGTTTACTGAACCATCTACTGTTTCATATACAGGACCAACAGTATCTGCTCCAACACCAGGCTATTCCCAAACTTTCACACAAACAAACTCTCAAACAACATTAAATCCAAAACGTAACATGGACCAAACTACAAGTAGCACCGTCCAAGGAAATTCCAACTTCAAAAGCATCACAACAGAAAGTCAAAATACCCAACCTGCAACTACAATTCCTGCAACTCTCGTGTCATCTACTACAGAAGCAAAAGCACAACAACCTTCAACCCAATCTCTTCACGTGGTCCAGGATTCAGGTATAGGTGTACAAGGAGTACCATCTTCAGGACCCACAGTGACAACAGTTGCCACAACACCTTCCTATTTACAAGCAAAGACTACAAGTGGAACTGCCTCCCTATCTGTTAATGAGATACAGTCACAACTTTCTGCACCCTTGCCTCTTTATGAAAATTCTCTTGCGAGTAGGCAACAAGTTACAGCAATAGACCTGACAAAACTTGATCCAACAAAGCAAAAAATCGCAACACTTAATGTAAGTAAAATGACAACTCATGATCTACAGGTTACAACCTTAAATGTCTTAGCACCTTCCACGCCTGGTAATCCAAAGACGCCATCAACAATGGACCCGCTGAATACAAAAGTCCAGAAACCTACCATTGATTTAACTGGGCAACAACACATTCCTGCAACTTTAACTACCAATGAAATATCCGCATCAGGACCTGATCTCAGTTTAACAAAACCAAAGATCAAAACAGACACTGGAATGGTCAACAATAACAAGGTTGATGTTTTGAAAGGTGGTACTGGAAGTCCTGTAAAACATTTACAATCCATGACTGATGTACAAACTCCGTTGCCAGCAGCTGCCGCACCTATAGAACAAACTTCACCAGCATCAATGAAAGTTTCTGGTTCAGTACTGTCTTTGCAATCTGCCTTAGATTCTCCCATAGTTCCAACTGCACTAGGTACAAATAAAGTGTCAAATAAAGATCCCTTGTCTAGTCAGAGTCAGCAAACTGTTTCATCATCTTCAGTAAGCAGAAATAGCCCAAATAATATTGCGAAAACTGAACAAACTACTGTTTCAAATATGATTGAAACAATTCCTGCCCCAACAAAAGACATGTCCAAATCCTTGCAAGAAATCTCTCAAACTACACTTACACCAAATCGTTACACTGCCAAAAACACAAGTTACCCAATCCAATCCAAGGGCATGGCAACAGCAAATCAATTTTACAAGAATACACCATCTCCATCAAAATCAGCATCATTAATAAACACCCACAAATCGTCACTTCTAGGTCAGCAAACATCTTCTACAACTGATGCATATAAAGCACAATCTTCAACATTCCTGTTTCCGAAAATTGATACAACAATTATCCAAAATAACAAAGGTCCTAATAGTGATAACACCTTTACAGGTGTATCAACAGCTCCAACAAGGGTGAAACGATTAACAACTGAGGCTGGGCCACCCTTGTCCAATAAACTCCACACGGCTGTAAACGAAGTAACCTCAAAGCAGCAGTCCAGTACCACAGTTTCAAACAAGATTCACTCAACAGATCCATTAATTTTGACGGAACCATTGAAATCAACTCAACCACGTCAAGACAATCTCATGCCATCTGTTAATAAACTCAATGCCAATCCACCGTCAACTTCTGCAACGACCCTGACATCAACAACAGAAGCAGTAGCACAGCAACCTTCCACACAATCTATTCATTCAGGTATAGGTGTACAAGGAATACCATCTTCAGGACCCACAGTGTCAGCACCTTCCTATTCACAAGCAAAGACTACAAGTGGAACTGCCTCCCTATCTGTTAATGAGATACAGTCACAACTTGCTGCACCTTTGCCTCGTAAGATATTTGCTGTGGCGAGTAGGCAACCAGTTCCAAAAGAAGTATCAAAACTTGATCCAACAAAGCAAAAAACTGCAATACTTAGTGAAAGTAAAATGACTACCCATGTTCCACAGGTAACAACTTTTAATGTCTTAGAATCTTCTTCAGCTATCGTTCCAAAGAAACCATCCACAACAGACCCACTTTCACAACAAGTCCAGAAACCAACTATTGATTCAACTGCAGCTTTAACTACCAAACAAATATCACCATCAGGAGTTGATCTCAGTTTACCAAAAACAAATATCAAAACAGACACTGGAAAGGTAAACAAAAACATGGTTGATACTTTGATAGGTAGAACTGGAAGTTCTGTAGCAACGTCCCTATCCGTGCCTGATGCTCAAGCCTCATTGTCAGGAGCTGTCGCATCACAAAAACAAAATACCATGCAAGGAACTGATCCTTTGCAAACATCTACAACATACGCCCAATCAACAAAAGTTTCCAATTCAGTACCGTCCTTCCAATCTTCATTAGATTCACCAATCGCTCCAGCTGCACGAGGTACAAATACAGTGCCCGTTTCTAATAAACCAGCACCATTGTCAAAACGTGTACTGAAATCTAATCATATGAGTCAGCAACCTGCGTCTTTGCCTTCTCAAACAACAACTGCAAACGATCCAATAGCTAAACAAACTGCAGATTCTCTGCTTCAGACCAGCTCAAATCATAACCAACAAGTGTCTACATATCCTGATCCATTGCAAACACTTTCATCCCAAAATCAACAATCCATACAAGCCATCCAATATGCTCAAAATACGCTCATAACTGGAGCTAAAGCACATGAAAACCCTTCAGTAACTACCTTAGGGAAACTTGCAGTTGATACTACATTACCTGCTGCAGACCTTTCACACAGCAGTACATTAAGTACAGTAAAAGAGCTTCCACTGGCTTCTAATCCAATCACAGGCAGGAAACAAACAGTATCGTCAGTTCAAACACCGACTGCATCAGGTGCTACTGTATTAAATGGAGGCTACGTGAACTCTCTTGATCCTACATCTGCCAGTACTTTAGGACACAAGACACCATCTTCTACTGGTATATCTCAACAAGGACATTCTGTTCCACATATTGAACCAGTTGTAGCATCTACAGTCCGGGAACCTGCATATACTGGCCATGCTGCAGCAGTTGGTGTCGTATCTCTCGATAGTCCTGCTCCCACGACAGGGAATCAACTAGTCTCAACATCCACATCACAACAAAACTCTTATACTAGCCATCCTGGTGCAGTTGGTGTCGTATCTCGCGATAGTCCTGCTCCCACGACAGGGAATCAACTAGTCTCAACATCCACATCACAACAAAACTCTTATACTGGCCATCCTGGTGCAGTTGGTGTCGTATCTCGCGATAGTCCTGCTCCCACGACAGGGAATCAACTAGTCTCAACATCCACATCACAACAAAACTCTTATACTGGCCATCCTGGTGCAGTTGGTGTCGTATCTCGCGATAGTCCTGCTCCCACGACAGGGAATCAACTAGTCTCAACATCCACATCACAACAAAACTCTTATACTGGCCATCCTGGTGCAGTTGGTGTCGTATCTCGCGATAGTCCTGCTCCCACGACAGGGAATCAGCTTGTCTCAACATCCACATCACAACAAAACTCTTATACTGGCCATCCTGGTGCAGTTGGTGTCGTATCTCGCGATAGTCCTGCTCCCACGACAGGGAATCAGCTTGTTTCAACATCCACATCACAACAAAACTCTTATACTGGCCATTCTGGTGCAGTTGGTGTCGTATCTCTCGATAGTCCTGCTCCCACGACAGGGAATCAGCTTGTTTCAACATCCACATCACAACAAAACTCTTATACTGGCCATTCTGGTGCAGTTGGTGTCGTATCTCTCGATAGTCCTGCTCCCACGACAGGGAATCAGCTTGTCTCAACATCCACATCACAACAAAACTCTTATACTGGCCATCCTGGTGCAGTTGCTATCGTACCTGCTGAGAGAACGCATTCAGTTTCTTCAAATCAGCCGGCATCCACTTCCGGTCTTGGACCTACATTTACTGGCACTGCCGCCGCAATCAGTATCGTACCTCTCAATAGCAAACCTGCTTCTCTGCCGAGTCAGCTAGTCTCAGCATCCATCCATCCGTCGGGACAAAAAACTACATCTACTTTCTCTGCTGCAGCAGTCAATATTGAACCTATCAATAGTCTGTCTTCAATTTCCCAAGTTCAACCAGCTGCAGCCTCGAACTTGGGACAAGGATCTGTATCTACTAGCTATACTGCTGCAAATTCTCTTGGTCAAAGTGGTCAACCGATTCCAAACCAACCTATCCCAACTTATACTCCTATTGACACCGCTGCATCAAATGTTCCGACTGTAAGCTCAGCAGCTAGTACAGCTAGTAACAGTGCTATCAAGTTGAATCATCCAGTTGTCGTTACAAACATAGGAGCACCCGCCCCAATAGCATCATTAGCTGGAAATTCGTTGACAACATCCTTTGCTGCTTCTGGTTTGCCATCTGGTCAATCTAGCATCACTCACACTTCCCTAGACACAGCACCGTTTGATAGGAATGGATATTTCGATTTCAACATGGCTGTAAATAGACCTGATTGGTCACTACATTCACTCAAAAAAACGCCAACAGAAAACAAAAATCAGGCTTACTCAGAACCTCTTTCAGTAACTGACGGTTCATTTGATATGGGGTTCCTAGATCCGTCATCAACAACCTTATTAAATACATATGATTCGTTCCCAAATTCCCATGAAAAAAATACTTTTGATGGGGGTCATCTTGGTCATAATGCTTTTCCACAGCCAAGTCCAGGTCAAACTGTCCTGTCAGATAATTTTGCTATGGATGGTTCAAGTTCAGTTTCATCCCCAGGAAATAAAAAACCCACATCTTCTCAGTTTAGTTCAATTGAGGAAGCAAACAAATACATTCAAAGGCTCAATCAAGGGACTTTTTCACATGAAAGCTCACCATTTTCGGGAAATGTGGATCTTCCAACAACAAATTCAGGTCCTTCAGAGTTTACTTCATATGAAGCGGCTCAAAAGCATATAAAGACCATTGGCCAAGCATCAAATGGGGGAGATATCATTACTGGTGTACAGGATCATCTAGGTCAGAATGCAGCGTTTGATTCTGTTGGTAACCCAGACCTGTATTCTTCTCCACAGTTTCCTTCGCTAGATGCACACAGATTGGTTGAAGGTATTGGTCCGCTAGATCATCCTAAACCACCACAATCTGGAGAGTTTTCCTCCATTCAAGATGCACAAAACTACATAAAAACTCTTGAAAGACAACAACCATCTGCCAAGGAGCAAACATTTGGTTCATTCAGATCAAACCAATTGTCTCCACAACTGCTACCAGGTCAAGACCAAAGAGGTTTTGCTGAAAACTCCCTACCGTCTACAACACAACACAATGGCATACAGATCTTGCCGGAACAAATACCACTCTCCTACCCAATAGACACCAAGGTTGGAAGAGCGTTCAGTGATCAGCCTCAAGGGGCAATCCTTCCAATTGACCAAGAATTCAAAAATCCAAGTTCTTTACCTTCAGTTCCTGGACAGAGAAACCCCAGTTTTTCCAATCAGAGACAAATGCCTTTTCGCCAAACACATCCTGCTCAAAACTATCAAAGTTATCAGAAAAACACAGCGCAGTCACCAAATAGCAATGGACTTCAACCAAGGTCGTTTAATTCTGGTTTGACACCAAAGCGAGTAGAGCCACTTGATATGTCCTATAGGGCCCCAAGCCAGTTTCATCAAGTAGCAAACGATCACGGTAGCCACCAAATTCCCACTAGTTCAAATGTTGAATCCATTGACTCTGCATACAGATACCAAGGTAATAACATACCCTCGCCCCCAAGAAGATCCACGAACAGACCTCAAGGCAGATCACCGAGTA
Organism: Steromphala cineraria; assembly: GCA_916613615.1. Taxonomy (NCBI): domain Eukaryota; kingdom Metazoa; phylum Mollusca; class Gastropoda; order Trochida; family Trochidae; genus Steromphala; species Steromphala cineraria. The sequence goes on from OU744728.1 coordinate 30,308,358, forward strand.
CACGTTACATGCCCACTGGTTCATTAAATTCTCAACATCATAGACGTCAATTACCATTACAAAGCGAACGACCAAACATTAATGAACCACAACAATTTCGGCCACACTATAATACTCCTGCTCACTCTGCACGTAACGGTCAGTTCAACCAAAGGCGAAATGGGGAAAGTGTCCAAGCAACTCATGCCATCAACATAGTACCTCAACATCAACGACCAGAAAATAGAGGTGGACCCTGGCGACAACAGAGAGTAAACTCAAAACAACAACCTTCAAACCAGATCTCACAAGATCAAATGAGACCCTCTATGGAAAGGAGCCGTGGTAGATTCAATCAGAGACCAATAGCAGTACAAGCAGTGAACAACGTTAACCATGTTCCTAGATATCAGCGGAGGCTGCAGAGTCCTCTTCCTGCTACTAGAGGGAGGTCTGCTAATCTCCCTCAGTCTCACGGAGATATATCAGGGCTGCAGAGTCCTCTTCCTGCTACTAGAGGGAGGTCTGCTAATCTTCCTCAGTCTCACGGAGATATATCAGGGCTGCAGAGTCCTCTTCCTGCTACTAGAGGGAGGTCTGCTAATCTTCCTCAGTCTCACGGAGATATATCAGGGCTGCAGAGTCCTCTTCCTGCTACTAGAGGGAGGTCTGTTAATCTTCCTCAGTCTCACGGGGATATATCAGGGCTGCAGAGTCCTCTTCCTGCTACTAGAGGGAGGTCTGCTAATCTTCCTCAGTCTCACGGGGATATATCAGGGCTGCAGAGTCCTCTTCCTGCTACTAGAGGGAGGTCTGTTAATCTTCCTCAGTCTCACGGAGATATATCAGGGCTGCAGAGTCCTCTTCCTGCTACTAGAGGGAGGTCTGTTAATCTTCCTCAGTCTCACGGGGATATATCAGGGCTGCAGAGTCCTCTTCCTGCTACTAGAGGGAGGTCTGTTAATCTCCCTCAGTCTCACGGAGATATATCAGGGCTGCAGAGTCCTCTTCCTGCTACTAGAGGGAGGTCTGCTAATCTCCCTCAGTCTCACGGAGATATATCAGGGCTGCAGAGTCCTCTTCCTGCTACTAGAGGGAGGTCTGTTAATCTTCCTCAGTCTCACGGGGATATATCAGGGCTGCAGAGTCCTCTTCCTGCTACTAGAGGGAGGTCTGCTAATCTCCCTCAGTCTCACGGGGACATATCAGGGCTGCAGAGTCCTCTTCCTGCTACTAGAGGGAGGTCTGCTAATCTCCCTCAGTCTCACGGGGACATATCAGCACAACAGAGACGTAACAGACCCATTCGTCAACAAAACAAAAAGAAGCCTCGGCCTCTACAAATAACTGTTCATATCAACCAGGACAATAAGATAATGAGGAATGAGGTGAACAACCACGGACCCGGAGACTCGCGGAGACGAAGTTCTCATCACAGGTCGCAGTCTCGAAACCATGTAACTGTCGATGCAGACGGGCAAGTGACCCGCAGGCAACTACCCACAGTAACAATAACTCAACCCCTATCGACGAGATCACTCCCCGCAGTTGCCTATCCAAACAGAGCAAACAGACAAACTCAATTTGATCCTCGCGTCCAAAGGACAGGCAACCCTTCCCCATACCAAAATTTAGCGGCAATCAACAGAGCAAGAAGGCCTATTGAAAACCGTCAAAGACAAACATTTCCTAACTACAGACAAAACGCAAGATATCCGAGTTCGAGCTATCATAACGGTTTTTAAACATACGGTTTAAAGATTAGTGCTCTTCGTAACATTGTATATTCCAAAACTTTGAAATGACCGTGCAGACTGATTGATATAGAATGCCTAATAATAAGAATAGATCATGTCTTACTAGTTTCACATCCAGAACAAACGGATCATGTTACCAAGTTCGGTTAGATAATTTATCTTAATATCTTAACTTAAATACAACATAATGTCAGATATTTTGCAAGATAAGTGTTCCACTGCAGTTCAAGATAACACCATCATGATCACGATAATAATTTTTATTTTCTTAGAGATTGGAAATAATATATATGAATTATGAATTTTAAGTGCAAACCTTTTATAAACACAAGATTTGAAGTATCTATAGTCAATGGAAATGTTATGTATATGTTTGGCTTCATTAAGCACGATCTGACTGTCTCGACATATTGATGCTTATAAGTGCTCACATTCTCAACATAATCACTGGTAAAAACCATTGCAGTTTAAGAGGGATATCACCGAGCAAGAAAATGGTTATCTGTACTGATTCTAAAAAGTTAAGCAACACTCGTGAAATACAGAATATTGAACGGTTTGTACCAGAATGGCGACTGATGTCGCAATACGGCGTCGGTGAGCTTTAAAATGATACTTTCCTGCAACAGTAGATAAGATGACACCATTGGTAAAGCTTGGTTTATTGTCACCCCCCCCCCCCCCCCCCCCACACACACACACACACATACACATACACACACACAACCGACGGAGTGGCTCTTTAATGCGAAGGTCGATGAAACAAAATATAATTTCCAACATGGAATTAACACAAGGTTAGTTTCATCATGATGATAAGTTCAGTGCATCCCAACAATTAGCAACACATGACGTGTGACGAATGTGGAACCTTTTCCATGTCTTCATATGTATCATCATATAAAACGTTGCTTAGCTTTTCAGTATCAGTTTATATTACCTTATATTAACTTCAACTGCTGGTCCTTTTTGCTCATGATGTTAACAAATGTCAATTGTCTGTTATTGTATAATGTTGCCTCCATGCATGTCATATGTTAACCAAAATGTTCACTTAATAATAACAGAGAGCATCATTTAACAAATACCAATATTATCTGAAATCTAAAATTCCATGTGCCCTTAAGATCCGGAACTTTAAACAACCAAACATGGATGCCTTTAATTAACAAGATGCGACAATGCATGTTAGCATGTTTCTCTAACAGCATGAAATATTAATACTTCATTCGACAGTTACTGTCATTTCTGTAATTTTGCAAATTACACCATTTTAAGCACATGGAATTTTACATTTTTTCTCTGCATTGTTTTTATGTGTAACAAGCAGCATGTATGTGAATAAATGTCAAAGTTGATTTATATAGACCATGGCGTTTCATTTGTACAAAATCCAACGTCATTGACTTAATATTTATTGTATTTTGAAAACATTTAAAAACATCAATGATGTCCGTTTTATCATTTTAACATATCTATAATTGAACTTAAAGGGGCAGTAGCTCGGGGTTTTTTTTAATTTTATATTTTCAATTTTTTTACGTTATTTTGTACGTTATTGCTAAATGTATGATTTTTATAGTGTCAAAATCTCATTACTCAAACCATAGTCAGAGAAAAAATTATAAAAATTCACATAATGTCCATTGCCGGCCATTTTTGTGTGAACACCTTTAATCATTTTGTGTAAAAAAAGAAATCGCGTGGCTGAACATTACATTATATATTTGATTTATTACTGCTTCATTTAGTCTAAAGACATTGTCTTTCAATGAGAACCACTTATTTCCATTTTCCTGGCATCACATTATATTCTCCCTAAAACGTGCTACTGTCCCTTTAAACAGAACTTATTCATTTCATACGGTTTTGAGTAATTGAATAAATCCTTTATATAAAATATTAATACTTTCATAATTTATGGATGTTTAAAGACAATTTATCAAGTTATTACGGAATAATGACAAAAATGTACCAGAGCTTTGTTTGTAAGCTAATTAGTTGCCAGTACAGAGTAATTTGCGGGGGAGGATAGAGACAGATATTATGTTAATTAAACATGCATTACTGTTCTTTCGGCTTTAGAACTCTGTTCATTTGAATTGTCATCACTATGTATGTCATTGTGCAATAAAGGGGAAGGAAACCGCGTGTCTTGTGTTGACCAGATCTATCTTGTGTATCGTCTGTATCTTGTGCCTCGCTCTTAACAACTCACATAGCCACTATCTGTCTTGTATTTGTGTTTTCGATCACACATATTCATCACGTGAATTCATGATCTGTTATAGACTTTGTAGTATTTACTTTCAAACTTACATGAAATAAAAAATGTAATGATGGTTTAGATGCAAACGATTAGTAAACAAAGTTGAATTAAAATATAAGGATTAACTATAGTTTTTATAATTTTTTTATCATTTGTATAGAAATGAAAGACGTGAGGGAGACAGCAAGCAATTCATTCTTTCTTTTAAATCGATTGTTATGATGAGCATGGCTTTGCTTTCCTTTGATAAACAATGACGTTCAGTTCAATGCTAATAAGCAATGATATGACGAGTTTTGTTATACTATGCTATGCTCTTGTACTGATCCATGTTAAACTTTAATGACCTATCTTATGTTATGACGATCGTTATGTAGTCGATATGTTGTTTTATAATGAGCATGTTTATGCTTTCGTGTGATGAACTATATACTGTTATCCTCTTCTAAGGACCATTGAATGTGCTCTTTATATAATTATTCAGAATGTACAGAATGTGTTCATATCAACATCAAACACATGTGTTGAATGGTGGGTTACATTACGTAGAGAAAGCATGATGTCATTAGACCTGAATAATCCACCGAGGAACAAAACTGTTTATGCAGTGGCATACATAAGATTAAAAGCACCGATTATCAGAATCAATATTGTCTCAATATCGTGCATGTAACGCCGTAGCACGCAATACAGTTGACAACATATTCTCATGCTCATGCTGCATTAAGGCGCTGTATCTGCTGCTATGGGAGGCGGGTCCATTCCTCCGCGAGACCTTCTCAGTTTGGTGCTTGGTTGAACCACATGGTCTAGCAATTTCTACTCAAAATTCTACCCCGCCTATCAGTAAAGTCGGGAGAGGATTTAGACACGTTCGTAAACACCACAACCAACCAGTCATGAGCAGTCCAATGGACATACTCGGCAGCTCATTCTCAACGTGCAGCGCAATAAGCAGGAGTTAAGGAGATTCGAACACATAGTCCTCTTGCATGCAAACCATTCTGTAGCCTCTACCCATAGTCCCGTGTGGGTGTCTAGGTGGCATTTCTGGTGTTGTTCCACAGAGCTTGTAGTAGAAGAATATGGACACCACGAGGCGTTGTTCTTCTATACCCATCTCCAGCATGTCGTCTAGCAACAGTACCATAAGATGGGAAACAATAACAGTGCCTGTTTATTACACTGTGACTTACTTCACGGTTTCCATCAGCTCCACGTTGTGCCACCACCTGTCAGTGCAATATTCCAATACCTAAACAATTCTTCAGTGCTCAAATGACGCCTGCCATGTCGTGGCTTCAACATTTCGGCTAAATGAAAGTTGGGTGAGTTGCAAACTGCTGCGGAGTAGCATAAACATTCCTTCCCACAATTTATATGATATATGTACATTAGAATTAAACCTGTTTTAACCAACAAAGAGTGTATGGTATCTCAGCAAAGGTTTAGCAGTACATTATAAGGACAGCCATGGCGAGCAGTGCTATCCAGTGTTGTCTTGAGGAATGAGATACTAGGACGAGAAATGCTATGCTGTGTAGGGCTGTATGATGATAAGATCCTATAGGCCTATGGTCAACTTTGATACGATGAGTTGAACTATAATGGGCCTCGCACATCTGTTGTTACATAAGCCATGTTGTACGAATGTAACTTATACCATAGGTTTTATTTAAAATTTCATTTGATCAAACTTATTTATTTTTATATACATAAAAACAGCATAACGAAGAGATTTATATAACAATGAACATCTCTCTATACTTATGATATAATGTTCCTAATTTAAGCCAAGATAGGCTTGTTATTCAACCATCAATGACGGAGCATTTTGGACTCAATACACCTCAAGCGGCGCTGTCCAGACGTGTAAGTATACAACGAGGTTATATGGTGTACGAGTAGACGATAGCCGTGAGGGGGGGGGTCAGCCGGGTAAACACTCACCTCTCCTTACATAAACCATCACACGAGGCGCCAGTCATTTGTCTTGTGTCTGTCTCAGCATGTTGATCATCGTAATACACTAACTTGAATTATTGTTCTCGTGGTTCTCACTCAGTCTTCAGTACATAATATTATAATACATTTACTAAGTCTATCATTTACATATGCACTGACCTTGTAACCAATTGGAACAATAATAATTATAAATGTAAAAAAAGTTACAATATAAAAAGAAAACTTTAAAAACTTGATTATTGTAACGTATAACTATATTGTTCATATCATGTGCTCCATGACACCGTAATTGACTTTTTGTTCTGCTTCTATGGAATTTAGTTTCAATCTAAGTGGAATAGCCTCATAATAAATATACCGCACGTGTCTATAACGAATCGTTCGCTTTGGAGTCATCGATATTGTTCATTTAGGATATGATCAAAACTCTTCCCAAACTTGCGTCTTGAATATGAGATACAGATATTTTAACATCGATGTGTTCCTCATTATCCAAACATGTTCTCCTGTTAGCACTCAATATGCTATGTCCATAGCCTTGAGTGAAATAATAATTACCCAGTAAGTCTGTGTTGAAGATGGTGATGGACCAGCCGGCGGGGTCCCGGGTGAGACGGGTGGAGAGTCCCCAGGGCCAGACAGAGGTGCACGTGCTAGGTAAGACAGGGCACGTCAAGCACGTCAGAGTCCTGCTGTCAGTGTGAAGGGTGTCAGGACTTGGATCTGTGTGATATCAAACTGAGAAGCTTCGATTTATAGGATTTATGTTCTTAATCTCATATTGTAGCTTTATTGATTTTATGTCAACTCGTCAATTGCTGTTTTCTAAGGGATTTAAGAATCATTTATTTAGAAGTCGTTTTAGATTGGAAGTTGTATTTATCCAAACAATATTTATTTTCAGATGATTTTTATTTCAATTTCTTTATTGCTTATTTGATAAAGTTTCATAAATTCGTAGAGATTCTTTTCGACGGGCGCTTAAATCATTGTTCGAGCCAGCAAATTATAATAACTGTGTTGTTAGAATAGATTATATTGGTTACTTGTGTTTGCTTTACAAAGTGGTTGAAATTATTAAAGAATTAGAAATAATAGATGTGTAGAGTGGAGAGTCTTCTGTGTTATACTAACATGTAACATGGATCTTTTTTCAAAACAGAGTAACGAGTAAAAAGGTGAGATTGATTTGGGAACCTGTGTATGGTAGCCGTAGATGTAGATACCATAGATTTCAATAGTTTAGAAAGGGATTATATAGATGTTACTACGGTAGTCGGGTAGTGTCGGAAGAAACAGTATTCCAGTACAGCTCTGGGGCATAATCCATACGTTTTTTCCAATCTATTTATCGTTAATATTAAATCGTTTATTTAATTTTCATTCATGATAAAAACAAAGTAACTAAAGGAAATATAGAGGCACATCAAATGTAAAAGATAAATTGTTAAAAAATGCATCATTATATATCCATTTCTACAATCTGTTAAATCTTTTGCGACATAAATGTGTAGGAATGATACATATTATGACCGTTGATCTGTTTTCATCTGTTGCTTCACAGAGTTCCCTCCGAATGTGCCCAAGTACCTTATAGGTTAGTATCATCTCGTCACAAACAATGATACATACGCCACAAACACATGCTATAAACTTGGTGAAATTCAACCAAAACAACACTTAAATTGCAAAGAGATTTATTAACATCCTGCTACATAAGCGTATATGTCTATGCTAATGCTACAACCTATCCCCTGATATCCTCCTATAGTCTTCTGTCGTATCGCTATATAAAGCAAGCCAATCAAATGATTCCCTTTCAGCGATAGCGGCAAACTAGTTTCTTGGCTTCGTTCCGCGTGCTCACCTCGTGATTCAAATTAACCAATAGGAGTGCTATTAGATAATAAATCTGATTCTCATTGCAAAGTTTTTCACAATTAGGCCTAATGTAAGCAATGTAAAAACATAATTTATAAAGTCCTTTTACAGGTAGAAATTCTCAAAATTGCATATTTGCAATACATTTGTATGCATGTTATAGCTTACGTAACTCGCATCAATGCCTATGACAATGAACCTGAAACGCCATTTTCACTCGAATTTGCAGTTGCACGTGCGTTGCGACAGCAAATCTGCAATTGACAACAAAAGTCATAAATAAACTCGTAAGAATAGAACCTTATGCTTAGTAAATATAAAAGAAATTTATTTTAAAATCTTTATATAGCATACGGTATAAATAGTAGAGGACGTAAAGTAGATAAATATTGTACACTAAACAAAGCGTGGGACCAACTGCACTGAGAATATAGCTACTTTACTTACTAAAGCGTACATAAGAAACATACATTTCGACTTTGAAATATCTCCGAGGCGTGAACATGACACGTTTTTCTCTCCTGTAAAGTCATATATTTCGGGGGATAAGAATATTCTAAAAAAAAAAATAACGAAATAACTGTCTTAAAGCAAATTATTTTTAATTTCTCGAGTACTATAACAAAAATTTCATTTCGCCTTCAGATGAGCTGCTGCGCCACGCCCAGTGGTCGTACATGTACAACCAGACACTGATAGAGATCAGGGACTACATCACAGATCTGAACGCTCGTGGTCAGAGACAACAGCAACCACCAGATCAGCATCAGCAGCAACAACAGCAACACCAGCAGGTCTTCCACCAACAACAGCCACAGCAGCAGCAGTTCCAGACATTGCCTGTTCAGCGGGTGAAGCCCGACCTGATCCAGGGTCAGGGAGTGCAGATGGCACACCTACAAGGGGTCCAAATGGATCTACAAGGCGTGCACGTGGACCACGCTGCTCCCTCCCAGGTGCACACTCGCAACACGCACTTCGGGCAGCAGGTTATCAGTCAGCCCAGTCAGACCCACACCTTCAACCAAGGTCAAGTGCTACAGAGTCAAGGTCAGTTTTTCACCCAGCAAAATGCGCCGGTTCAGGACCAAGTGTCCAGTTTCAGTCAACCTCAGCAACAGGGTAGAGTGATCATTGGTCAGCCTGGAACCTACCAGCTTGACCCCTTCATAGCGATGACCGGCAACATACAGGTGGACCCCATTCAGAGTTTCAACATCGGGCAGAACATCCACAGTAACCCGGTTGAAGTCAGCCATCGGCGCACACAGACGTTTCAACAGCCTCCCCAGAACCTGCAGATTGTGTCGGCTCGCGAGATGAACTTGATTGGGTGAATGGTTCTTCCTTCAACATCTGGAACAATGTCAAACAAGTGATATCGTTTTGTAGTATTTGAAGAACGGTTTTCTTCTGAAGAGTGTTGCATCATGGGAAACAATAACGTGTTTTCAATGATTAGAATATTTGATGATTGGACTTTTTTTTGCATGTTTCACATATGTATAGATTTTGTCAACAACAATTTTCGATTACTTAATTATGTTGAAATGCACTTAAATTATTATTGTATACTTAAGTGTTCATTTCAGTGCTCTGTTTGCACATGATGAGAAATTTAGGTTCTATCAGCCCTTGTATTAAAACATAATTTTATATTTTATGGTAAAAAGTGGAATGATTCATAATGGATCTTGTTGATAGTTGAGGTGATAACCTGTGTTGTGTTCTGTCTCATAAACAATTCCTACCTTTATATATAATACTACTATCTGTACTTGACATGGCAAGTTTTCATCTTTTTTGCAAATAGAAGCTAAACGTGGCAGGAACCTGAAGGACGTACAAAGAAATCTGAATATGAGAATGTTTTATTTTGAAAAACGCAAAATCAGTTGACATCATTATGGACTGCACAGCACCTACTATATTAATCAAATGAAAGGTTATTACATCTTATATATAAATTATATCTAAGTGTGCTGTCCTTCAGTGATCAGGCAGTCTTCACTCTTCTAAAACAATACCATGTTTCTGTCACCTTCTGCTGCAAGTACTGGATTGTTGAGCTTCCCTAGCCGTGCTGTTCACAGATGATGTCTTATGCATCATGCTAATCAACAAAACCCTGGTTTTTATGCCATCAAAGACTAAGTGACAACATTTACCGACTTCAAGGGTCTTGCAACCATGTCATGTCTTGTTAGGGACCAATAATTACAGTGTCTTCTAATTCACATATATATCCATACATCTAAAAGCTCATCAAATAGATGATTGCAAAGTTATTTTGCTGAAATACTGTCATCTGTTTCATTGTGAAAGGCAACACAAAACTAAAGATTCAAGATGAGTATTACATCATTGATTAATAAGCGCCTGATGATAATATTTCACAAAATAGTTCAACTCCTGGACCCTTTATACAATGCTGTAGTTTTGTTACTGTATCTATTTTACAGGCAAATTCAACATGCTGATCAAAGTATCAATAGCATTATCATGGACTGAAGAGCTTTAGAAATGGTTTTTAACATGGCAGGTTCAGCTGAATACTGGATCTTAAGCTTTGTTTCACTGTGTTACATTGCCCCAACTTTAAAGCACTGGCTATGTTCAAACTGGCTTTTGTTTTTTTCTGGTTACTTTTCCTCAATAAAGTAAAGATCTTTTAATTTGATAAAAAAAATTGAGTAACTCATATTTGCTAACTGGGGCTAACTTGAAGCAAATGATGGCTTGAATATAGCAAAACATAACAAATTAACTCCAGGGTTTGTAGAAGTATTCAATATTCATTTGCATTGCAGAGCAATTGTTCCTTGAAAATATGTTGACATTTTTTTGATATTATTGAAGTTATTTCTGTGAAGGATCATCAGATTTCTACTTCTAGTTCAAGCAAAAAATGTTGTAGACTGCATATGTGTAGCTAATTATCTCAAGTATGCTAATGTTTAATTTGAGCTAATTTCAGCAACTATTCACTTTGATGTATACTGCTAATGTGCAGAGCTTCAGGTAGCTGGTATCAATGTTGATCTATAATAAATAAACACACATTTTTCATCTCAGGTTTTTATTCATTTTCTACAACAACATACTGGTAGCTCATGTAACAAGTTTATTCAACAGACTATAACAATGCTTTCACATATATCATTCCAGTCTCAAGATGGAATCTCATCCATCATGAGGGACTAAACAAAGCTCTCTTGCCGCTTCGTCTCTATATTCTGGTGTAGCCACACTTGCAGCCATTGATAATAGAACTGAAATATCCTCCATTTTGACTGTTGGATTTTATCTATGGTTAACATCGCTATCAATATAAATACTATTTACAAAATGTTCACTGATTGGATGTTTCTCAAGTGAAATATATCACAAGTTGTACATCATCTATATTTGCTGGTTTGTTCACAACTCCGGTAGACAGGTAACAATCACAAACAAAAATACTTATACAACAAGACACAATATACTTGCCGTAACAGATGACATACACATTCTAATAAATACAATAACAGCTTTCTACAAAATATGGAATTACCAAAAATCACATTCACTAACAAATATGTACAAAATGTACACAATGTTGTCATCTATAAGATTGTGGAATGTGTAAGCAGCTTTAGGGGAAGGAGGTCACAATTAGGGAGATGGAATATTGCAGATGACATCAAGTGTTACAGTATCCCATATAAAACAAAATCCTCTGTCTTTGTAGCACAAAACCGCCTAGATAAGATGTTTACATTTGGAAAGAAAAAATAAGTACATTTCTATAATAAAGGAAAAATCTTATTCACAGGAAAGATGGAACATAAGAGCTCTTTGAAAAATCTTTAGTAAGTTCTAATTATTCATTCATGTTTTTTTTTAAAAATATTTTGTTTTATTACTTGTCAGAGATGACTTAAATATCAAATAAAAAATTTAACATTGTCCAATAGCTTATTCAAACACTTCCCCAGAACTAATGAGTTTTCGGGATTATAAGGTGATAAGATTTGTTTTTAGCATCAAGTTAATCAATGAAAGACAATTTTACACCTTGTTTGGAAAAATAATTACAATATCTTGAAACTAAGTAATCTTTTAAAAAATCAGGATTAACAATTCTTTTTAGATGAAGTTGAAAAAAGACAATATAATACTGACGATTCAATTCCATACTCATTACTATACCATTTGCTAAAATTCATTAGAAGATGCTGCATGATGACGAAATAATTTCTTGATTAGTAATTTGTGTTTTGAATGTATTTTACATACGTTTGTATATGCATCAATGTACATGAAGTTAGAATATCTCAGATGAAATACCCACAAAATTTCTTCCCTTAAACCCTCATATGAGACTGGCATTCAAGAAGTAGTCATAAAATTGTCTCTACGCTCATATCATCATAAACACAAAACACTGGACATGGGTTGAACGACAAAATCATTCTCACAAAATTGACACAAATATTGATTTGTGAAGAAAAATCTCCACACATAAGAACTAACAATACAATATGTTAGACTTCCCATATTTGCACTAATCCCTGGTCATAAATAAATACATATACAGTATCGCTGTCATATACTTCAAAATGCACACATGAAAATCACAATGGATATGAAAGTCCTTTTACTTTATGTAGAAAATCAATTCGGAATGTAAAGGTAAAATGAAAGAAAGTTTTGAAATTTGATTCTACATAATACTGAAATCATTAGCAATTCATAAATGACAAATTGTTCAATGAGTAAAAAGGACTCATAATAGAGCACTTTTGTCATTTGTCATGTACTCTCAACCTTCGGCTCAAAGACTTTACTAAACTGAATATCATTTACAAACTGTAAAATTGGAATAGTTGTGCTTCACCTTTTGAGATTGCAGAAAATGACTAGAAATACTACACCATTATCGATAAACCTATGTGAATTGTAATTACTGTATCTTTTGATTTAAGTTAGTTTTTTATGACATAACAGAAACTGAAGATCAACTGTTAAACCTAAGCTCTCATAAGTTGACATACAAATGAATAACATTTTCTAAATAAATCAAAATTAGGCATGAAAAGCAAAATGATCAATTGCTGTTTGTAACCATAATTCACATCATAGCAATGATTGAAAAATAAGACCAGATCTTTAATGAAACTGACCACAATAAACAGAGGGCTGGTAACTACCAATACAGTACAGGAATATCTTGTAGACATCAACCAAGGCACCTCCAGCAACCCAGAGAGAGTGAGAGACACTCAAGCACTGCAGTAACCTAGCACAGAGAGGAGAGCTCACGGTTCAAGACATCTAAGCTCCGCACTACCCACTGTTATAAGAGCTCCGGTAGTCTGAGAGCAGGAAGAGTGGAGTCCACACAGTTCACCCAGAAGTTGGCGCAGGGAGCGTGGTACTGCCGCCCCCCGTACGTCAACTTGGCTATCTCCTCGTCCTGTTTGAAAGCGAGAGACTTGGCGTCCACATCCAGCAGACACAACCCACACGCCCTCTGCTGGGCAGCCTGGCTGTCCGACTTCATCACCGCATGGTAGAAGTTGAGGGTTGTCGGGTCAGGCTGGAGAGAGAACAGTAAGTGATTGATAAAGTATTTTCTTCGTCATTATTGCAAAACATTCATAATGTAAAAACCTGCGGTATAATTGTTCCTCAGGCTTTGCCAATTTGTAGCATTTAGAAACATGGGGTAGTTGCACTTAATGTTTGATTAATCCAACAAAAAGTCTTTGGCTGTTGGCAAGCACTAATGAACATGTATTTTCTTGACTTGTGCAGAAAGTCAGCTTACCTTTGGTCAAAACCGGTCACGTGCTGTAGGTATATTTAGCTATGTTAAACTTGATTAACTGCTCCCCTAGTAACAAGCAACAACATAGTGCCAAGAGTTATCTCCCTTTCCCTTTGTTTGCTAAACAAGATCTTCACTACGCTCGATTACTGTAACGTCATTTATGCTTGAGAGCACTCTCCGAAATAACCACTAGCCCGGTAGCCCGATGCTAGTTGAAATTTGCCTGGGCTAGTAGAAAAATAGTAAAGATAGCCCGGTTGGCTAGTGTGGATTGGTATATCAAAAATATTTTGACTTTTTTTCATTCAATTTTGTAATCAATTCAGTTACTATTTTGTGTCAGTTTCCGATCACCCCAAGATATCTTGAGCAGATATGTGTTTGATTTTGAAACAATGAATGTCAGAAAACATTTGTAAAGTTTTTACTTAATTGGGCTAGTCATTTTTCTTTTGGGCTAGTTACTTTGAAATCTTTCTAGCCCGGTTCGCTAGTGATCTTGATAAATTATTTCATACACTGCTTGAGAGTATCTGAACCACATCAACTTTGTGAAAATGGATCCATTACATTCAACTTTAACGCAGGAACTAAATACTGACTGTCTTCCACAGTTCCAACTACCAGTATTTTAGAGAGCGAGAGCGAGAGGAGAGGGGAGACATTACCAGTACAGAAGCTCCCACAAAGAAAGCGGTCAGGTTGTTCCAGGCCAGGTCGATGTCCTTGATCAGTTTCTCCAGCGCCGCTGTCTTGTATCCTGGAGATACACGTCCTCAAATACATACACAAAATACATCTGGAGACATTATTTATCATTCTACAACAAGTAACAAAACAAATCATTTAGGATCAATAACTAGGTATAGTCTTATCTAGGAATATCATTCTCTCAGCAGAAAAAAATTCATTTCAGATTGACGGGGTAACTTCAGAATATGGCAATACACATGGAAGTGTTTCCAAAATTATCACCAAGCACTTGTGGAGTGCGTATGTAAAAAGTGTTTGGCAAAGTAAGTACCCAGTTTGACTATGATTATCTAACAACATGACAAACAAATTTTGTTTCTATATGTTTTACAATGTATGAACAGTCGAACCTCGTTTATCTTGACAATTTGGTTACACATGAAAATCGTCCGGTTATCTGAATGCAATTTCAGTACAAATACACAAATGGGTTTGAATATCTGTGTCCAGATTTTGAAGCATGACATCCCGATCAGTATATTTACTAGGAAGGATAATTTTTTCATTATAAACTTGTCCTGAAAGCAAGGTTTTAAGTCATCTGAGGTCTGGGTAAGCGAGGTTTGACTGTATTTCAATTTGTTCCAGTAAGAAAATAATAAAACAAAATGGCCAATAAAGATCAAGAAGAAATGAAGTTGGTTACCAGAAGCAGTGACGGCTGCTGTGATCCTGCAGGACACTCGGTAGATCTCTATGATACCTGCAGAGAACAGTTACAGTTACTTCACTCTTTCCTCTACCTGCTATGTACATATTGACACTCGGTAGATCTCTATGATACCTGCAGAGAACAGTTACAGTTACTTCACTCTTTCCTCTACCTGCTATGTACATATTGACACTCGGTAGATCTCTATGATACCTGCAGAGAACAGTTACAGTTACTTCACTGTACATATTGACACTCTTATTTCATTCTGCTGTGTTTTCTTATGATTATAGCACTCCAAAGAGGTATTGAAAATAAATATACAGGAGCGCTCTGTTCCATGAACACAATAGAGAGATATCACTATGAGAGAGTTCCTTCTCTCAATGTGTTTTAATATCTCATACACTAGAGGGCTCAGTTCTTAAAAGAAATCTGAGTTATATTGATGAATATAAGTGCTCTCCTCCTTGATTGGTTAATGAATGCTATTTATCAGTGGCCTCTGCTCTCCATTGAGCTATGGAATGTTATTATACAGTGAGTCTGAGTGAGATGACTGTGTATGGCTATAGTAGGATGTGGTACCCACCCATCACATATTCAGACCCTTGGTCACACTTGATGACTTCGTTACACACTGCGGACCTGCTGACTGAGTTGAAGATGGTGTTGGCGTCGCGGATCATGCGGCAGCAGTTGTCTATACACCGCTCCCACTCGTACTCATGCTTGTTGCTTCCCTGCACATCATGAACATATCTCATATAACAATGTTTGCTTCCCTGCACATCATGAACATATCTCATATAACAATGTTTGATAGTAACTCTACACATAAAAGCAAAATGTAGTTTTCTTGTATGGCATTCCTTGCAAGTACATGTTCACTGCTTCATTTAGGAGGATGAAGGAGAAAGCTTATACTTTGAAACAACCTGAATCCTCAGATCCGATCTGATGAAGAAGGGATATACTCTGAATGTATGATTCTCATTGAATTAGTTGTTATCAAGAAAGTCTTGCTGTTCATTTATTAATACCCCAAAGATTTCCTGGAAATTTATTCCATATCTGAGCAAAGCTAACATGATCTCCAACAGAAGCTTTATCAGTTAATACTGCTGAAGAAAAGGCAGCAAATATAGATAGTCTGTCATAGATTACCCAAAAGTCTTATTTCTCCATGCTGTACAGTGAATCACTCTTAAGACTTTCAGAGTATCAGACTATCAAATACATAGATGTTCAACCACACCCATCGTTGCTAAACTTCACTGAAGTAGGTCCTGCTATGAATTAGGGCCACATAGCACTGAGCCCAGGATTAGAATTTCTGTGTGATATTACCCAGTAATCAGATATCTATTGATTACGAAATGAGGTATAAACTCAGTGTAATGAGTTTTCACCAACTATTTAAATTGTGTGATGAACACATACCACAAAAGACCTTATCTAGTAGAAATGTCCAAGTGATTGAAATGACAATAGAAATAATCAAATGTATCAGGTACTATTGCACCGGTTGAAGTATAGTTACCTGGACCTGCCCATCAATGTTGTACCGGTCAGCCAGGGCTCGCATCTCACCGCCCACCAGGAAGGACTGAGGTACAGTCGACACTTGACCTGCCAAAGTAACATCACTCATATCTCACTTTCTTAGAACTGAGTAGAAAACCACATGAGAGGACAAGAAAACAGCAACATGGCTCAACTACCCTGCAATCTGCTATACACCATAGATCATAAGCAAATGAAGAGATAAATTCTGAAACCAAATTTCATTTATCTAGGCGTGATAGTGTGTGAGAAAACATGTTCCTATTCTAGCATCAGACCTGTTAACTGCTCCAGCTTCAATTGCAAAATCAGGAGCAATAACTTGTCAAAAACAATTTTCCTGATATGGATTTCAAACTTGTATCATTAAAAAAGTATCATCAGTTCCACATATTAAAATTCACTCCTCTAAGAGTATAACTTTCTGAGAAAACTTGTCCCATTGTAAGATTCTCCTTTTACTGATGTTTTGGTAAAAGACTAGTTTGTATTGGCTGTGTGATACAGACTTACTAATTCCTATCTTCATCACATATTCTTCTTCTTTACATTTTAGTATTGCCATGACACTAACAAGAGCTTTGCTGTGTCATAATTGTGAAACAAATCAAAAACAAATATAGAGAAGTGAAATAGAGACCTTCCAATTTACCTGTCTGTGAGTCAGACTGGGCGTCCTCTTCCCCTTCTACCTCCCCCTCCCCTTCTTCTTTCTTGTAAAGCTCCAGGCTGTCCACTGACTTGCACTCCCCACTCACAGGCACTCGGGATGAGCTCTCAAAGTTACCAAACTCCATACTGGACACCGACTGGCTGTCTGTCCCTCCATTATCAGAGTCCTTCTGAGCCGACAAGCCCTTCCCATTAGGGAAGTCGAGACTAGACACGGACTGCGAGTCCTCTCTGACTCCCTGCAGCTTGTCCTTCCAGCCCCAGCTGTCCATGTCCTTGGAGGAGGAGCTGTCTGTTTCAGTCTGCTGACTCTCCGGGGACAAGCTGTGGCCACGCTCATCCCTACTACGAAGTGAGTCAGTAGTTTTTGTGTCATTTTTATGCTTCGTGTGGCTGTAGTGGTGGGAGGTGGATGCAAACATACTGTAGGCTGTGGTCACTGCTGTGTGACGGACCATATCATCAAGGTCATAGCCACGAGAAAACGTGTTGTGGTCATCATCATCTTCCAGATTGTCCATTGGAGGTGGAATACGGTCATCATCAAAATCAGATTCGGCAGAAGGAAGTCTAGTTGAGGTTGGTTTATTTGGTAGCTTGTAATTTGAGTGTTCTTCTTTCATTTTGAAAACATTTAAAACTTCCCCCGTTTGGAGGTTTTCTTTTTTGACTGTTAATATATTTTCAGACTGTTGTTTTGTGTTTGATGATGTATGGAAGTCTGACCAGTCACTGTTATTCTGCTGAGTATTGTCACTTGCTCCTACACTGGAGTCTGTGAAACCTCCCCAGTCATCAGCATCATTCAAACCAACCGTTTCAGAACCCAAGCCTGCAGAAAGAGCAGAATAACCTGCACTGACTTCTGCTGGAGCTTCAGGTCCTGCTCCAGGGAATGCTGCCCATTCATTGGCAGGTGCTTCAGTCTTGGTGTTTGCCTCACTAGCTGCTTCAAAGTCTGCCCAGTCTTCAGCTCGATCCTCTCCTCTCTCTGACCCATACAAACTCATTGTTGAAGCATTGCCAATTGAGGTCACTGACTGAACATTGGGAAGAGCAATTTGTTCTGAAGACTCTGAAGCTGTCTGAGCCACAGTAAAACCAGACCAGTCTTCTTCCTCCTCCCCTTCAGCATCAAAGTCTGCAAAGTCTTCCTCCTCTTTCTTGGGCTGTGCAAATACTGAGGTTGGAACATCATCCCCGACCAAGACTCTCAGAGCATTGTACCTGTCTTCTTCTCCAAGGAGATCACTCTCAGAAGCAACTGGATGAAGCCCTTTATCTCCAACAGGTTTTGGAGCTTCTTGGAAGTCTGTGAATTCATTATCAGCTTCACTAGCAAGTCTTTGTGATGCAGTGAGCACTGTCTGCTTGGCCTTGGCAGCCTGACTAGCATACACATCCTTATTAGGCACTGGTGTGACAGTGTTGCCAGCACTGCCACCACTTGGTGCTGATTTGAAGTCTGTGAAGTCATTCGACCCAGTTTTTGATGCTTGAGACAGAGGAGGAATAGAAGGGATGGGCTGGGGTGGTCCCACCTTTGGTTTAGAGTAGCGACTAGTCTGAGTCGGCAGGGAGCGATGCTGGGTGTTCTGTTCTCGTTCTTCCTTCTTTCTGTGGAACTCTTCCACATAATTTTCAAAAGCTCGGATGTCTTCGTTCTCAGACTGTTCTGATGTGCTGATCTGGCTGCTGTCTCGGCAGTCAGTGAAGTCCTCATCATCCAGACTCGGGGTGCTCTGTCCTGAAACATAACCTCTGTGTCAGCCTCTTTACATGCATTTCATCTTAGTCATCCAAACAGATGCATGTTTCAATACCAGAACAAAATGTCATTTTGGAATAACAATCTCTAAAGAGAAGTCAAAACATATCAACTATTCTAAAATATTTCTCTGTAACTATACACATTGCTTGCTTTGGTCTATTGACATTATTAGGATTAGCTGCCAATTTCTTAGAAATATCAAAAATATTCATAATTTTTAAGTCTGTTTTGCTTTCAAATTTTAATTACAAAAAATATTCAGTAATGGGATCTCCATGCATGCAGATTGTGAATGTTTGGGTGTTGCGGATGGATGGACGCAGTGCAGCGAGATGTTGAAAGCCATTCAATGAGAAGTAGGCGGGGCTATGCTTCCATTAGTGAGCTGGTGCAGAAGGTTGCTCAAGCTTGGCAGGCACTTCAGGAGCAGCTTGTGGGCGTGGCCAGCCATGATATTCAATATCCATTGTATCTATTGGTGATCTATTGGTGACCAATAGACTTCAAATGCTGTAGATAACTAGATTAGCGTTTGCGGGACACCGCAAAGGCAGAGCAGCCACGAAACTTTGGGTTTCGCCTTACCCTGTTCCGCCTTCTACAAGCCTCAGCATATTGGGCATTTTCTTGTGACCTTGACTTTTGACATTCAAGGTCACACAATCAATGAATACATTTCATTGAATATAACATTACTGTAACGAATGAAAGTGTTAAAAGTTCAAATAATCCATTTTCTCAATATATGTTGACCTTGCTGTGACCTTGACCTTTGACCTTGAAAGTGAACATGTCATTGTAATTCCCCAGAGGTGTTAACACTTATACATGTAAATGAGTTCTGAAAAGCTTAATGGGATTAAGTTATATCCAAATTAGTTGCACATTGCAATAACACAAATCTCATGACCTTGACCTTTGACCTTCAAGGTTACACAATCAATGAACACTTATCATTGAGTATAACAATCATCTATTGATTTAAAGTGTTCATTGTTAAAATAAAGCATTTTCGCAAAACCATGCTAAAGTAGTGACCTTGCTGTGACCTTGACCTTGGACAGATTGTAGCGAAAACCTTTTCAAAATTTTTTACTCTTCCAAGGATGATACATACCAAGTTAGAGCTTCATAGCACAAAAACTTTTCAAGTTATCGCGTTTACAAGGAATTTTTTAGTGATTTTATAGCTCGTGACCTTGACCTTTGACCTTGAAAGTGAACATGTCAAAATCGTTACCCCCGAGGTATAAGCAGTACGTTATGTTTACAAGTTCTGGAAAGCTTAGTAGAAAAAAGTTATAGCCATTAGTATGAGCGCGGCGGACGCGGCGGCGGAAACTGCACAAAAACAGATAGCAGCCCCGTCCTTAGACGGGGCTGCTAATTACAGCAAAAGCTTTATTATTTGTTGATGTACATTCTTGTCACATTCAAATATAATAGCAATCTGCCGATTGTAAACAATCCTACAAGCCTCCCACTCTGTATAAAACAATTGTTTTTTCAATGCATCAAGAGTATCCTTCTCTCCGAGTCCTGCCCACGCCTCTCCACATTGTACAATCAGGCCTTACACACCTGATGAGCTTAACACACTTTAACAGGTAGTTTTCAAATGTCATCCAATAAATCTTTAATGGCATTAAAAATCATAAAATAACTTCTTAAACAAAATTATCCATTTACTTCCATAAATTTACCATCTTTGTCTTGCTACATCTATATTTGTTGTGACATGACACATTTTTTCATGAAACACAGATTATAAAAGCAGCTTCATGACATTGCTAGTGCTTGGAAAGAATGCCTCACTGCTAAAACACTTCACCTCAAAATGTCACCCTGACCTGTACAGCAATTCTTTATTAAGTGAATGGACACACTCATCAGAGGACCAAGAATCACATCCATTGTCATAAAGATATCTAGTCTTCATGAGCTTTCACAATTTTCCTTGCCACCACAGAATATAGACAGTAATGCAGTAAGTGCTAGCCAAGTGCAGTGATGGACTACACACCCACCCACATCACATGCTTCCACACACACATGGAGTCCACTCCATCTACATGCCACTTTGTTTTGTTTAGACAGATCCCCCATTGTTTTGTCTTGTTAGTGGCCGGACATGTTTTCTTGTATGTCTTGTATGTCATATGATATAACATCGTAAGTGTCATGTCACATGAAATCACCCATGGTTTTGAAGCTTGTAATATAGAATCTTGAGACATCTTATTTCTTGTGACTGTGATGATTTCACAGCATCAAGAGAGAAATCATTTTAAATTGTCATAAGACTTGCTATTTTACACTTTCATTGATTTGTACTTTAAGGGCGTAAAAATCTTGACATTTAGCTATTCAGTTCTTATCCCGATACTGGGGTCACGATGCAATCTGTATCCCGATACCTTAATCTCCCTACACAAAAGATCTTTTCACATAATTGGATCAGCTGATATAGTTAACAAATTTACCTATAGCTGGTTTGATGTCCATGTATTTGCTAATTCAACTTCCTAGTTAAAGTCTTAACTTAAAGGACAGGTCTTGTTTGCTGATGAAGTATGTATTATATTCACATTAAATCTTTGAGCACCCACATTGAGAATTCATTAACACTTCATGGATTGTGATAGACATCCTTCAAAACGATGCAATATATTGTGGACAATGATTTTCGATACAATACTTGTATCACAGTATCGTTACACCTCTTTATGTATGTACAATGTCAAGTGACCTATGATTATGTTGTCAATTGACTTGACAATCATGTCCCAGCAGTGAAATGTTGTTAAGGCTCATGCAACTGTGAAGTGTGAACTCACTTAGACATCAAGTCCAGGTCAAGTAAAACATTTAATAATAAGAAGTAAATCTGGTGCCATTGATACGTCATCTCAGCTTCATACAACATGTCAACATTGCCAATCATCAGTGGATGATGACGAGTTAAGATAGCTCATTGACAAGCAATGAGTCAATGACGAAGATTGGGCTGGTCATCTGTCTGCAGTCAGATGGACGGTGGACGGCTGATGGTGGATGTCTGAGAAGGACAGTGGACAGTGGACGGTGGTGCTACTGTTGACATGATAAGACAGTGTCCATGCGGTCTATCTATCTAAACCTCCACTCTACCAAACCAACCTTCATGCTTCAATTCATGCCACACACACCCACCAACCAGGGAACTTCAACACAGCATGATCTACTTGTCAGCACTGTGTCAATCCCTACCTTCTCTGTCTGCCAACTCTTGACTTAGAAACTATTATAAGTCCTAAATTCATATTGAAATACACAACTCAAGTAAACAGATGTTAGTTTCATAGGAGTCCCTGGTTATCAACTAGCCTTAACTTCAAACAAATCTCTTCTTATCATACTGACACTCAACATTATTATACTGGTACAAATTGCAATAACTGAAATACAAAATGCTATGAAAATTTATAAATTTAAATACCAGTGTTAATTTTTTGTGATATGATCATAATTTACTGAATTTGATAAATCTTCGTATGAGAAAATCTTAAAATAAAAAAAAGTCTAGAATCAAATATAAGTAAATTAGAATTGGTCCAATGATTAATATTTTAGCAACATGACAGAATGATGGGTACTAGTGTTAGTCAAACTGTTACAGGTAGACACATGATACATAAATTATCTTATTTATTCAAATATGAAAAAATTGAAAAAACAGATATTATGTTAAAATCTTAGTTTTCTATGCTTATATTAAGGAAATTTTATGTTTTTGATGAAAAGAACATGAGTTTAAAAAAGTTATTCCTAATCTAATAAAAAAGTATCAGTACTGTTTTCAAGGTAAAATGTTAGGTGATTACTGCAAGATGATATACTATAACTTGAAGCGTCTTTTCGCTATAGGCATTACAATTGGTGAACAATTTAATTATATTTACTATTAATAACATACAACAAAACATTAGGTTGTAAATCTAAGGGACATTTTCCTTCACTTTTCAAACAACTTTTTAAATGCCTATCAAGGAATATTTCAATTAAGAAATCAATGCTTTGAGATTAACAATAAATAAATGTTTCCAACTTATTTTATTATTGAATGATTTGAATCTGTTTTGTTTCACAAAGCCAGCATGCTAAACAATCTTCAAAAGCAAAAGATGACAAAGGAAGAAAATTCTGCAAAACAAGAAAGCACCCAACCTACAACTTTCTGAGGAGCAATTAAAGGGAGATAACTGCATGCAGTACCTTTCAGTTCTGAGTCGTGCTTAGACGCATCTGCTGAAACAAGTTTAAACTTAAGTGGATACTTAAATAATAGAACTTAAATTCTCACAAAACTCTTCAATGCAATATTTTCAAATGTCATTTTAATGACTATTTTAATTTCTAAAAACAAAATCTAAGAAAATTAATTTTAATATTAATATAATTTGGTCATCTTTCACAAAAAGCCAAATCATGCTGAAAGAAATTTAATCAAATGATTGAACAAAGGAAAATTTCTTAACGTTGAGAACAAAATAGATTTATCACATAACAGGTATAATTTTTGAATGAATAATTTTGGTTATCTTCTGTCACTGTAAAACTGAGCTAGTAAGTATAAAGGTAATAACAAACATTATAAATCAAAATAATATAGCGAATATATAACTTATTTTTCACAAAAATCTTTCTTATAATTTAAGATATTTTTCCATTATATATACATTGACAATAAGTTTTTTTATTTTGTAATTGTTTTTCAAATAGTTGAATTATCTGATAAAAGAATAATCATACTAGCTTGCAATACACTCTCAAACAAAACTTAATATCAAGCATTGTAATTGGGCGCGTACTGACTGAAATGTATAATTGTAGTTAATTTGTAGCGTCTGCTCACTATCAAAATGGCAGACAAACCAATAGACATAAGCTGATTGAGTTGCTGCCCTCTCAGCAAGAGCTTGACATCAGATGGGTAGAAGAGGCATCATATCTCACCAATGAGCTTTGAGAACGTAGCCAAAGAATAGGCACAAGAAATTAAATCTTCATCTCCTAGAAACCCAGCCCTTGCTATAAGCAACTACACTATGACTAACTGGTTGTTATTGATAGAGGATAGCATTGATACATGTTGACCTGATGCTGAATGTGTAGCACAACACCAGAGAGACGAGAGAGACGAGTGACATGAGACTGTACCTGTCGACGAGTCACTGCTACAGAAGAAGCTGCGTACATTGGAGTTGTACTTGTCATCAGGGGAGACAACCTCTAACTCCGGGTCAACCTTCGGAACTGTGAAGATGTACCTGTAACAAGAGGACCAACAACGTCTTTCAGAACAGTCAAAGATGTGGGAAATTATGTAATACTTACACAAAATCTTTGATTTCTCTTAAAAAATCTCATTTGATATCTCATCTTAAATAATGTAATCAGTGGTCAATCAAGGTTTTGCCTTTTGGAATCTAATCACCAGTAAAAAGAGTAAACCCTGAGGATGAACTCCCCTTTTTCAATATGATTTAAGCCACTATCAACGACATGATAAACTTGCTGTGGAGAGCACTGGGTATCATCAAGACCCAAAGAAAGCAAGAATCAAAATATTAAAGCATCTGTCATATTTACGATGGTTTTTCCTCCATTGATGGTTGTATTACTGCTGGTGCTTCTCCAATGAATTCTCCAAAATTGTCCTCTGCAAAATATCATATCAACCATCATGAGAACTGCACAAGATAGAGGTGTGTGCAATAAGAACATCTCATTCATGGGAATCAACTCAACAGGAACCTCAACCAGTAATCCTCTGAGGAAAACTTCCTAAAGTTTTCCTAATATTTTGAAAGTGTTTACACTGTATAAAATTTCATATCTAGAAGGAATAATAGTTGTGCTGGGTTATGCTGATAATTGGTTTAATTTAATCACATCATTCACAGAAAAAATTCTGTATGTTAATATTGTTTTCTACATCACAAGAAATGCCAAATATCCCCCTTATATTATGTACATAACTTCAATTTAATTACTTTTGGTTAATCATCAATACTGAATCTATATTTTAAGTGAGACCAACAAATACTAAACGGTTTTAAACAAAGACATCAAGTACCTTGCTTAGCACTAGAAGACACAGGGGCCGCTGTCTGGAAATCAGCGAAGTCATCGTCCCCGGCAGGGACTGAGCTAGGAGACTGAGAGCTAGGGGCAGCAGGGAAAGCTCCCTGGATTCCAGATACATTGGAAACAATGGGTGCAGCGGCGGGAGCGGGCGGCTGGTGTCCCACTTGGGGTGCTGGTCCTTGTGGGGCGAACTGAGGGGGAAACTGTTGAACACCCGGAGAGGGTACACCGGGCTGGGGTTGAACTGGGTACTGGTTTGTGGGTGGTATCTGGGGGCCAATTGGCACTTGAACTGGCCCAGGAGGTATCATCTGCGGTTGACCTTGACCTCCTGGCAACATCTGACCTTGACCCTGTACATGGTTTGGCACAATATGAGCTTGAGCTTGGCCTGGCACTGCTTGTCCTTGAGGCAACATCTGAGGTGGAGCTTGAGGTGGTAAAGCCTGATTGGGGACATCTGGAACAATCATGCATAGTCACATCCCTCTGTTGTAATAATTCACAATTTACTGAACAGGCACCAGTTCAGATATTCAAACAAGAACTTGTAGGACAAAATATGAAATGGACATCGCAAAGAATGTTTAAGTTGAAATTAAATCACTAAAAAAAAGAGTTTGAAATCTGTTATGATCCTTATTTCTATGTTAAAGTCAGAAATTGCTCTACAGTACAAGTATTTGTGTATTGAACCCACTTGTGAGATTGACACCAGGTCCTGTCTGCCCGCTCACTGCAGGTTGTGTTACCATGGCGACTGACTGGGGGCCCAGGAAGGGCACAGGAGGTTGAGGACAGCGCAGGAGAATCTCTATAGAGGTGATGTTGAAGTTGTTCTGGAATCAATAACAACTCTTTGTCCCACTCATTTGTTACACACACTCATTGACATCTACTAACACCAAAAATGTAAACAAATGAAGTCAAGATAACATTATTTCCTTTAAGAAAGAGCCTCGATTACAAGCAGGTGTTCTAAGGTAAATACAATCTTGGTATTTCCATATAGATCTCATCTTCAAACAGTACTTTTAATTTTGAATGGAGTCCGGGGACGAGAAATGTAAAGAAACGTTTAGTTGTATTAAAGGAAATACACTGAACAGGTAATATTTTGGAAAGAAGGACTCTACCTGGGTAAGAGCAACCAATGCGAGAACAGCATAAAGTTCTGACTTGATGAGCTGTCCGGGAGTTTCTTTATTTGCCATCTGCCAGATGGTCCCGAGAGATTCACGCGCCAGGCCACTCAGGAGGAGTATAGGGTACACACGGCCGGTGTCTATCTTCCCCTCCCTGTCAACATGTCCACATTGTATAGTTCACTTGGGTGGGAGCTGATATTGAGCAGTACAACATTTTTTAAGAAGTTGTGCTCTCAAAACAAACTTTACAACTTTGAAAAAGTTATGTTCTCTTGAGCAAAATCAAAGATTGTTCAAAAACTTTAATACTAGACAAAACTAGATACAGAAATTGCCATTACACTTTTGCATAATTTGATGATGATTACAAATTGGAGTCAGATCATCTTGGCATATTCTTCAGCATTCGCAGATTAAACAGTTAATGAAAACTTAAAAGAAAATAAACAGTTAATTTCAACTATTTCTCAGTGCAACTCACACAAGGGTTGCCTCGTAGACGTGTCTATACAAGGGAGGTAACTGGTCATCCGGCGCCTCGCACCACACAGGAAGTCCACTGCTGGTCTTAGCAACCACAGCCTTACTTGCTCCCGAGGAATGTCGCTTCTTTGTCGGCTTGGCAACAGTCGGGGCTGGAGCAGCTGAGAAAATCATTAAAATTTACTAGTGGCATTGAAAACTGATATAATGCATACTGTTTTTTGTAGCTAATCAGTTTATTGCATAACAAGTTTTGGACTTCTGTATCCAATTCAATACAATGTCAAGCCCACATTTCCAATTTTTTCTGCATCAAAGTTTTTAAAAAGAAACTGTTAACTACTTGTGCCAATTGCTTTCAGATGAGATTAAAAGATTATTGGTATAATGTCTGCAAAGCCCAATTTTCAGAGAAGGTATGGACCAACTACATAAATTTTGGTCCCTCAAGTTAATAAGAATTTCTAAAAGAAATCAGTTTGCGGAAAACACCAGTTTTGATTCGGAAGATAATAATGTGAAAGATTACAGACAACAGAAAATGGTTTATTGGCCTGTTGAGCTAGATATTCAGTTTATGGTTTCTAGATTATGCACTGCTTACGTTCAGAGGCAAAGAGTCCATCGAGGTTGTCTGTGCGGGTCCACAAACGGGAGTGGTCACTCTGGTGGAAGACGGCGGTCGAGTGGTGCTCCACCTGGACCTCCTTCAGGGACGGCTTGTGGAAGAGCTTGGCCTTCTGGGGGGCGTTCAGGTCAGAACACTCCATCATCATGGCCGCCAGGTCCGGGGCTGCAAACAGGTTAATATCAGTACTTGATTTGACCATACTTCATAGTGGCAGTAATACCAGAGAATATGACCAGGTATAAGCCCTTTCTCAACCCCCCAAATTCCAGTCAAAACCGAGCATCTCATGTATAAGTCGACCCCCCTCCTCGCAGCTCGATTTTGCTGACAGTAAGTCGATATGATGCCAGTTGCATTGAAACTAAAAGCTCATGAATCATCAAATGACATGTTAATTTTAAGACGTATATTATTTTAAAAAACGATAAAAGAAATTATAAGTGTTCACTTACGGTGTTTGTTGTTTGTTCTAATCATATTACATATTATTCTCGACAAATTGTTAAC
This sequence comes from Steromphala cineraria, assembly GCA_916613615.1. NCBI lineage: Eukaryota > Metazoa > Mollusca > Gastropoda > Trochida > Trochidae > Steromphala > Steromphala cineraria. The sequence goes on from OU744728.1 coordinate 30,336,336, forward strand.
GAACGACAGTCAACAACCTTTGGTGCATGTCTACTGGAAATGAGATATTTGTTACAAGCCTTTTCATTGGCTAAATTATGTAGGTCAACCAATCAGCAAGTCCGTTTAAAAAAGATCTACAAAACATAAAACGTGGTCGTAATAATTTCATGACAACATTTTGTCGATACAATATTAAATGTGTAAATATACCAGAATTTCTTACACGTTTTCCATATTTTACTTTTTCAAAATTAACATGCAGTTAATTGAAATATTTGTGTATATAAAAGTCGAAGAATAATGATCAGAAATATAACCATGAGCACAAAATTATATAAGGAATGCTATTTGTCGTCACGAAATTACGATTGAAATTCAAAGTAATGTAAAACATCGTGCTTTCACGAGTATATCTTTGACAAAGATTTGATTGAATTTTGATAAAATATGATTGATAAGTTTGGAAATATGTCTTATTAATACTTTAAAACGGACAACAAGCTTTTTGAAGTGATAACTCTTGATAATATTGGAAAAACCGGGTTCATTAAAAACAACAACACAAAAAAAGTATTTTTATTTTATAAGTTCAATATAGAAATGACCTCGATGATTGTGCATGTTGCTTCCTGTGTAAACATCGACTCGCTAACTCGCTGGGCTGACCGATACTCGTGCTTGGTCTCTTGATTATTTCATCTGCATCATATATCTCAGGTATAGGCCGACCCCCCTCTTTGACCCCCTAATTTCTGGTGTCAAATTCTCAGCTTATACCCGGTCATATATGGTACTGATGAATCATCATGTATATTTTTTCTCACATGATACAAAGTATTCAGTAACTTAGAACTACATAAATTAGGGTGGGGACACAAGCACAACTTTTATCTAAAAATTTGCAACTGTTTTGATCTCATGTGAATGGGCGTTGAACTTAAAACAAGATTTGAAAAATTCCTAGTGAAACTATTATTAGCAACCACCAAGTTGAGATGACATAATACATTCTCTGGTCATCAGCCTGTACATAGTGCTTGTTTTGGCTAAAACAATGAAAAGGGTACGTTGGACTGATATTCTCTTGTTGTTACAATTTGGCATGGGGTCATAAACAGGGGTCACATCGTAAACACTTTTTTTAAAACTAGATTAGTGTTTGCGGGACACCGCAAAAACAGAGCAGCCCTGAAACTTGGGGTTTCGCCTTACCCTGTTCCGCCTTCTACAAGCCTCAGCATATTGGGCATTTTCTTGTGACCTTGACGTTTGACACTCAAGGTCACGCAATCAATGAACACATTTCATTGAATATAACATTAATGTATCGAATTAAAGTGTTTAAAGTTAAAATAATCCATTTTCTCAATATTTGTTGACTTTGCTGTGACCTTGACCTTTGACAGTTCGTACCCAAAACCTTTCCAAAATTTTGTACTTCTCAAGACATAATATATACAAAATTTAAACTTCATAGCACAAAAACTTTTCAAGTTAACGCAGTTACAAGGAATTTTTTTGTGATTTTATATTTCGTGACCTTGACCTTTGACCTTGAAAGTGAACATGTCATTCTAAGTCCCCAGAGGTATAAACACTTATACATGTTTATGAGTTCTGAAAATCTTAATGGGATAAAGTTATATCCAAATTAGTTGCACATTGTAATAACACAAATGTCATGACCTTGACCTTTGACCTTCAAGGTTACACGATCAATGAACACTCTTTATTGAGTATAATAATCTTCTTTTGAATCAAAGTGTTCATAGTTAAAATAAAGCATTTCCGCAAAACCATGCTTAAGTCGTGACCTTGCTGTGACCTTGACCTTGGACAGATTGTAGTGAAAACCTTTTCAATTTTTTTTACTCTTCCAAGGATGATACATACCAAGTAAGAGCTTCATAGCACAAAAACTTTTCAAGTTATCGCGTTTACAAGGAATTTTTGAGTGATTTTATATTTCGTGACCTTGACCTTTGACCTTGAAAGTGAACATGTCATTCTAAGTCCCCAGAGGTGTAAACACTTATACATGTTTATGAGTTCTGAAAAGCTTAATGGGATAAAGTTATATCCAAATTAGTTGCACATTTAAATAACACAAATCTCATGACCTTGATCTTTGACCTTCAAGGTTACACAATCTATGAACACTTTTCATTGAGTATAACAATCATCTATTGATCAAAAGTGTTCATAGTTAAAAGAAAAGCATTTTCGCAAAACCATGCTCAAGTCGTGACCTTGCTGTGACCTTGACCTTGAACAGATTGTAGCGAAAACCTTTTCAAAATTTTTTACTCTTCCAAGGATGATACATACCAAGTTAGAGCTTCATAGCACAAAAACTTTTCAAGTTATCGCGTTTACAAGGAATTTTTTTGTGATTTTATAGCTCGTGACCTTGACCTTTGATCTTGAAAGTGAACATGTCAAAATCGTCCCCCCGTGGTATAAGCAGTAAGTTATGAATACAAGTTCTGGAAAGCTTAGTAGAAAAAAGTTATAGCCATTAGTCTGTGCGCGGCGGACGCGGCGGCGGCGGCGGACGCGGCGGCGGCGGCGGCGCTTACAGTCTTTAATTTGTAGTTTCAGGATTTCTAGATTTAAGTATCATTAAGACTACCTTTGAGAACAAGGCAAAAGTGAGCACAGCTCACATACCCCCGCCTGTAGTTTGACCGCCTTTCCTTGACGAAAATAGTGAAAAGTCATATGTTCTGATAAGTCCTAGGATTGTTACCGTATTTTTTAAATTTAATTTGTCTGAATAGGTGTGAACTGGTATAACTATGATAATAAATGTTTTTCAACAAACTCTCACCTTCCATTCAGTTCCACGTAGGTCAATTTATATTCCAATATATGTAATCTTTGCAGTGGTATCAACATTCCAATATATGTATTCTTTGCAGTGGTAAAAATTTCAAATATTATTTGAACTTTGGAATTAAAACCTCTAAAAGGCACAACAGCGTCATATAGGTTACTGCCATACCAAGTTTGAAAATTCCATGTGGTACAGTTTTTAAATTATGATCCGGAAACGACACAAAGTCCGAATATCTGACCGTTTTTGGTCAAAATTTCAAAATTATTTGAACGTTGGAGGTGAAACCCCTAAAAGGCACAACAGCATCATATAGGCTACTGCCATACCAAATTTGAATTTTCCAAGTGGTATAGTTTTTTAATTATGCTCCAGAAACGAGACAAAGTCCAGAAATCGGACGATTTTTTTGGTCAAAATTTCAAAAATTATTTGAACCATTGAGATGAAACCCCTAAAAGGCACAACAGCATCATATAGGCTACTGCCATACCAAATTTGAAGTTTGTAAGTGGTATAGTTTTAGAGAAATGCTCCGGAAACGATTTCGTACGGACACACACACGCACGGACGGATGGACGGACGGACACGCGGAGCGCTATATACCCCTGACTACGTCGTAGCGGGGGTATAAAAAACTAAGCTTATGAAGAAAGATCTATAATTCACCTTTTTTTTCTTGTTTTGGTTTCTTCTCAGGCTGAGGGGAGATAGCAGACTGGCCTGTGCTGACTGCTGCCTGCCCATTGTCCAGGGTAGGGGTCTGTATGGAGGGGGGAGTCTGGGGGGAGGCAGAGGGGGCCAGGGAGGGACCCTGCATGAATGCTCCGAACGAGTCATTGTCTTCCGTCATTGCTGGAAGGGCATAAAGAAACATGTTAAATGTGATTTATACTTAAAAATATGCCATTAAAAACATTTCAACTTGTTGAATTCTTGTCATTTGGGGCTGATAAGCAAACAACTTATCTTGGACACTATCAAAAGAAGTCTGTGGTCTTCATTTTCAATTCAAAAAGGTCAAAAACATTAGAGAACTTTCCCCAATATAAAGATTAAGACAGATTGTGTAAAGATAAACTTCTGTTGAACCATCATAAAAACAAATAAACCTTGATGCTGTGGTTTGGCTGTGTTTCTGGATTTCGGTTTCTCAGCCCCGAACATGTTTGCAATGAGTTTGTCAGCGTCAGCGGTGAAGGCGCCAGGCTTGCCGAACTGTTTGAGTCTCTGCTGCTGCACCTGGAACTGTCTCTCCTTCTCACTCAACTCCTTCTGGGGGCGGGCCGGGCGGGACGCCGTTGTCCTGGGGTCAAAATCATCAAACATCAACAGATTCATAACATTAAAGGAGGATTTAATGGTTTTTCAACAAATGGAAGCCAATCATATTCATACAAATATATTCCAACTGTTTTTTAAAGGTCTTGAAACAGACCTGGGTTTTGACTCATTTAACATCTTAACACATTCCCTTTACGTCAAATACAGACTTTTTATTTCAGTATAAACTGCAACAAAATTTGTTGGTACCTTATTCTGAAGTTCTGTGCCATCTGTGGTGTGTACTGGGGCGGGGCCATTGTTCTCACACCCATCTGTAACAGGGTCAATTCAATACTTGAAACATTAGCAATGGTATGATGAAAAGTGCTTTAGAAAACAAAAGTGGGCATGTGAAGTACAAACCTGGTTGTTAAAAGGACTAGTTACAATCATATGGCTGTGATCACAACAGTGTCAGAGCAACTGAAAGTTACTGCTACTTGATCTCTACAGATAAATGACAATAATGTTACAAGAACATAAAAACTAATAAAACTAAGTTTTAGAAAGATCCTTTTCCAAAATATAGTTTGATCAACATTTTCTCCCGAACAAAAACTGAAATCCGAGTCTGATTAGACATACCTGCATAGCGTACATCTGTGGCATGACACCAGGTGGAGCCATCATCTGCTGTTGCATCATGAGATTGGGAACGGGCTGCATGCCTTGGGGAACAAATGGCACTCCCATGTTTGTCATCATTCCATAGCCAGGCACTGTAAAACCAAAGGCTTCAATCTAAAATTTATTTTTTAATAAAATTGACCCTTTATTTCAACATTTCCTCAAAACAATCATTGATTAATTTTGTTATGAGAAATCCCTTTTCATTTAGAAAAAGGTAGGACAGATATTTTATTTAAATTGGCAGATCAGTTTTTACTATTCTGTTAAAACATTTAGTCCAACCTTCCCTAAAACACTTTTTGGAAAACATTTTAATAACAACCCAAATGTTAGACAAAGCTTTAAATATTTTTACACGATCGTTAGATACAATTTCTTACACCTGGGAAAAGTAATCATTCACATGAAAAAAAGATTTTTACCCAGTAGGCTTTCAAAATCACATACAATCAAATGATAGAAAAAAACAGTTACAATACACCCTGATGTTTCACTTTTCATGAGAGCCAAAGGTAGACTTTGAAAGAGGCTTAAAATCTAAGATTTGGGAGATTTTACAATTTTTCAAGATTAGTTTTTAAATACCGGTAGATATCTCCTAAAGGTTCTATTGCCATAATATAAATACTGGTAATGCTAACTCTTGATTAAATTTGGAAATAATTGATGTGACAATGATAACTATAAGTTTCTTCTTACCAGTGCCTGGTTGCTGGTTGCCAGGAAAATTCATCCCCCTGAAATGTCAACAATAGACAGATTAGCTCATGACTAAAATTCATCATTCAAAGTATTTATTTTCGATGAAATCAAGAAAGACATAACATTAAACACCTTTTCCTCCAAAACCAGACACAATATGCACCTCCCCTTGTTAAATAGGCAGTCCGTGATTTTCAACACATATTCTTTTGCTTTGAAACCAATGTAGATGGCATAATTAATTATGTTGAATCAAGAAATCTCACAAAATCATCCCAAAATAGCAATTACATGATGAATTAGTTATTACAGTTTTCAATGAAAATCTTATAATAGTCAAACATATTTGTGAAAGCAAAATTCAGACGTTCACTTTACATGAATACTACCATTAGACCGGGTAGTTATATAACCTATCACACTCACAAATCAATAAGTCATAATCCCTATCAGCTAAAAAGGCTGTACACTTGTTTTTAGCTTTCGGGACCTTTTTCTTCTGGAGTAAAAGATGGAAATAGGTTTTAAGGATGGCCCATTTGTCGCCGTTATGGAGGTTACAAGGTCACCAAATCTTAATTCATGACACCTATCAGGTGACTGTCTTGCCATGAAATAAGGCAATTTGTGTGCCTTTCAGGCCAGATAAGCTAAAAACATAATCACACTTGTAAACAATACAGAAGTGTAAATATAAACAGTTGTAAGGCCAGAATCAATACTTTATTTGCACTAAAATATGAGAAAAAAATCTTTATTAAGAAATGAAACTGCAGATATGATAAACTTGCAATTTTATTAATATTTGTTTCAAAATACTATTTATATATTTGTTATTGGATAACAACTTTTATTAGATAAAAGATTAAACATAATTCATACGAGTTATACTTTGTATTACAATAATAAGAGCAGGGGTGAATCCAGCAATAACATGTGATGGTACGAGTTAGATTTGACAACCGTCAACGCCTCACGTCATTGTTACACCATTAGATTCATTTGTTTAGCACATGAAATGGAATTGCAAAGAAAAACAAAAGTTTTTCCTTTATTAATTCATTTATTTACACGATCATGGTGCCAGATTAGGGAGTATAGTACCCGACCTGATAAGCTATGCCTAATGAATGATATCTCTTGACTTGAATACCTAACTGAGTGTCTATGAATCAAGTGTTCTACTTTTTCTTCTACCAACCACATGATACTAACAGCTATGATCTCGTCGTGTCTACAAATCCTAATACCTACGGATAATGAATCATATTTCTAAAGCCGAGTAACTGAGTTAGAGACTGAGTAGATAAGCCTTCTCGGCTTCTTCAAGTTCAACTTCTGGCAGTAAATCTGACAAATTCTCATGAAAACATGTGAAAGTCGTTCTAAAATATATCAATCAGAGTAAATGGCATCAATGAATCGAATAGGACGACAAGAAACAGAAACACAATATGTATGATAAGTAAGAGATTTAACAAATATGCAAATTAGGACATATCACATAAATTTCCGGACACATCCTACCTGTTATCGGCCATATTGGCACTCTTCTTTTGACAAGGTGCAAAAATCATTAGTAAAGTAGAGTTACGCCCCTTGATAGGGAGCGTATCAAAATGATCATGCAATTTAATGTAGACCCTTTTCGCTGAAATTCATTTCATCAATGGAATAATTGTCTCTTGCATACAAAGAACTTATCAAGTAAAACATAAAATGACTTTTAATTCATTCGACGAATTGCAAATAGACGAATTGCAAATAGACGCAAGTTGTATGTTACAGTGGCGGAACGGGGGGTTCGGGATCAGAAATTGTCAACGGGGATGGGGTGGGCTTATTATTATATAACATTATTTTTATTGACATGAATTAATAACTGATTTTTAAAAGGGTGGGGGGGAGGCTGGTGTCACCTCAAATGATTTGGGTGATGGTAGAAACCCAAGGACGCTGAGTTTTCATATGAACTCATATGTAACCCTCTCAATGCGCTTGTTTATAAAGCTTAGAAATTATATAATACAACATGCACTTAAATAGCTTTATGTAATTTGAGGCATCGCTAGGCCATGTATGGAACTTACTCTTCTTTATTTTTAATATACTTCTTTCATTTAGAAAATTATCAAAATGCTCAGTGTATCAATTTTGTTTCAAAAGAGAATGATGTTCACAAATATCATATTCTTTTTGTCTTTGGGTTTGTTTTTTTTGCAAATAAAAGTAAATTGACGCTATCAGTATATAATGAAATTTGTCATTGAAAGCCGGTTCAAATGAAAAATTGTCAATGCAACTACTTCTGAGATAAATAAACTTATTATCCATCATTGATTTCCAATGAAACTAATAGAAACCGCGACCGACACAATTATTTAGGTAAAATTGAAATACATTTTTAAACATGTTCCACCACTTAGATTTTTCATGACTTTTTTTCCAACCACAAACATTTCTTCTTAAAAAAAATATTCTATATTTCGGTTAGATTGACTGGACTACTTTCCATATAAGGCTACTGTTGGTTCACCAAAGAGATATACATGAAGTATACGAAGTGTAAACCATTATGCCATAGACGATATGTTAACAAAATGATGAGTTTGTTTTATAAAATGGTCAATAATAATACACCAAGTTATCTTAGCAACCTATATATAGCTAGTTCCTCCAAATATATCAGATGCTGTTAATAACAACCGTCGCGACGACACAAAACTTCAGACCATAAACTGTAAAACTGTAAATATGCAAAATACTTCCTTCCAGACACAGTTAAAGGGGGACTGCAACCTGAATTTTTAACTTCCAGAGTTTTATAAGCAGGGCCCCGAAAGAGTCGTAAATGCTCGGTAGGGACGAAATCGTTTGGTTATGAACCGCTTACAGCTGACAGCCAGTACAAAGTTTGGGTCACCTGACCCCCCTTTCCTGTCTGGACGCTCTCATTAACGATGGTCAATTTGGTTTTTACAAGCTAGGTTGTTGATTCCCTTTAAACTATGGAACTCATTACCGATAGAACATATAAATTCTTTATCGACTTCCGAAAAAGCCATCGTCCAGGAAACTGACATGTATAGTTATTTCGATTTAAATTATTGTAGTAGATTTTCTCAAATTTGAATGCAGCGACTTAATGCACACAAGTATGAAAGATTCATATCACAAACTCCCGCCTGTTCTTGTGGCCATAATAATGAAGATTCGGCATATACATGATATATCCATTATGTTTTGTTAACTTTGTATATCTGCTTTCTCTGTGACATTGCTTTTATACTGCAGAACTGTATAAGATGTAATACCAAATTCAATTGTCTTTTAACAAATAAGGGTTCTATTTATACTACTTCAACTTATCGATCTTATCGATGAAAATCGTCCCTACTGTCAGTCAGCAAAGGCTGTTTCAGGTCCACAGTCGTTTGGAATCATATATGATATTCGGTTGGGGGCATCAATCGTTATTAATCTGGTTCCTTAAATTACATAGAAAAAGTATCAGTCTTATGAAATTTGAATATTGCCAATATTGATGTGTTTTTTTTACTGGTTTTATTAGAATAAAACAATTTCGAACTTTGAATTGCAATGCATTTTCATTAATTTCCTAATAACAATCATGGTAGATAAACTATTTTAAAGTACTCACGGGGGAAAACATGTTTTTGGGCGTTTATTTCTATATTCCTCGACTAATATAAAGAAGTCTTACAGTTGTTACCAACTAGGCCTCATTAATAAACCATTAAATTTTTTTTTTAAATTGCACTTCTTCAGGTAAAACTGCCTTAAATTTGCATATTTTCAATACATTACGCCACTCTCAGCAATGCGTATGACAATAACCTGCAACGCTATGTTCACTTGAATTTGCAGTTGCACGTGCGTTGCCACAGCAACTCTGTTGACAACAAAAAGTTATGAATGAACTCTTAAGAATAGTAGTTTTGAACAAGCGTTTATGGCTGTAAACTTTGAGGAAATCACGTTCTTTTTCAATTATTGTTTTGAAGTTTTATATCATATAAGGTATAAATAGTATAGAGGACATAAAATATAGGCCTAAAATTATTGTACATTAAACGATGTGTTAAACGGACGGTACAGAGATTACAGATCATTTGCATATTATAGCTTGCATCAGAAACATACACTCGACTTTGAAATAATTTCGAGGCGTCAAATTTACATGTTTTTCTCTCCTGTAAATTCATATGCTTGGGGGGATTTAAAAAAACTGTCTGAAACAAAAGTTGGGAAAAACCATTGTGAATGAATATTTAGAATACGAATATCAAGTTAGTTCTAAATAAAGAAAAAGTCAACAAAAAGCATTTTATTTCTATTTCCGCGAGTCATCGGGGTGCGTCATGCATGCAGCACAAGTCTTCATTGGATAACGTGTTCCTCTTCTCTTTCTTCACTGAATAAAATTTGTTTAGATCAAACATGCCTTACACATTTATTCATGGTGGTTTTATTTTTCATTTCAATTTTCTTTTGAGTCTCCTATGACAGTAATCTTTTATGTTATGGTAAAACATTAACCTTTAACAGGGAAGTATAACATCCCCGCCTTTACGTGCCATTCTATGAGACCCATGCATCACTGTAACATAGTGTTTCAAATGTCTTCAACGACTTGTAAGACTGGCATGTAGTTATTAAAACATGTAACACAAAATACAACAATGCAGCATATCACATAAGAATACAAAACCGGACAGTGTGATATAAAATCGATATTCATAGACACTAGAAGCGCGTAGATTTATTTATTGAGAATGGCCCATTAACAGTCTAACTTCCATTCATTCATGTCATTATCTGTAGGGGGGCTCTAAACTGTAGTTTAGTCCTTATCTGATAATGTTATAGTTTTTATATCGATGTATTATGGCGCCTTGACATCAATCATAGTTACATTGAGTTTTACAGTTATTGGAAATGATCAAGGTGCCACTTCCAGAAAACACTTTTCATCTGATTTTAAATGTCTCGCGCGTGTTTGGATACCATGACTCTGGTAAACTTTTGGCGGGTGGCATTGAACTCTGCATCACGCTTTTTAAAGACATAATAATATTCAACGTATAATAGCGACTCCTCCAAATTGATGTACTGAGATTGTCGGAAGCATGTCACAGATGCTCAGTCGTTTGTGATTTAACGATATTTCGCCACTAACTACACATCAACTGTTGTTTGTCAGCTGACAGTGACCACGCATCTGTAACATACATTTATCAAGGTATTATTTTGTTCAGAACGAATTGATTATTAGTTCATCTTTATTGAAAAAAAATCACGTGTCTAATGCCTTTGATCGAGGGCAGTTATACTTATAGCGGTTGTAGCTGTACTGTAGGCTACGTAGTATTTGAAATTTACATGACCTCTATCACATGTTCATAGAAACTAAACTGATAATTTTCCGGTTACAGGTAGTTATGTATCCAAGGCTTTTGTTACTGTTTTCTGTATATTTTGTATCTTAATAGAATGTAGATCATATCATAATACATTTTAACTTTTATGTATATAGGTATCGTAAAGTCATCTGTTTTCAGTCACCATGTGTTTTCGGTCCGTCATTTTGACTTTCTTCTGTGAACAAACCCAAAAAGATTTTAAAGTACCTTTACAGCAGAGAGTTTATAGGTACATCAAGGAATAGTCATTTGAAATACACTTTGCTTAAGACATGAAAAACCTCACATTTTTAAGCAAATAATATCCAATTTTCTATTGGAAAGAAAGTCTTTTTATTTTCAAACCTTGCTCTAATAACTGTCCACCTAATTTCCTTGTAATTCTTTACATGAGATGTCTTGATGTGATAATATTTATTGTCACTGGCCATTTTAAGAAAAAAAATATTCATTGTTTTCAGTGTTATTTCTTATCAAATTCATTTTCAAAACATTAAAAGTTATATCAGTGGTTTTGAATGATTTTCCTAATGTGCACAATACATTTTTTTTAAATATGGACAAACTCCAAGGGAAGCCTTTATCCAAGCAACTTAAACTATCAGAAGTGATATTCCTGTCTAGGCTCTAAACCCAGTGTTTCATGTTTTTCGATTTTTCATTATGAAATATGAATAATAATAATAATAATAAAGTACACTTGTAAAGCGCCAAATTCCAGGCACTCAGTGCCTGCTCATAGTGTACATGAGTTCAAAACACTGCAGTCAATATGCTTTGTTAAACTGGTTGATTTGGGTATTATAACATTTTGTAAAAAGATATGTCTTCCAGAACTTTTGAAAATGGTCAGAGATTGAGATGTCTTGATTTCAATGGGTAATTTATTCCATAGAGTTGGAGCCATGTATGCAAAAGACCTCGGTCCAAACTTTTTGAGACATGTTTTGGGAACCTTCAGGAGAAACTGATCAGCTGATCTTAGTGCACGAGTAGGTTGATATAACTCAACTAATTCAGTGAGATAGGCAGGAGCAGACGGGTACACACACTTATAGGTTAAAGTCAGAATTTTAAAATGGACTCTTGCTTGAACTGGGAGCCAGTGGAGTGAAGATAGCACTGGGGTTATGTGTGCAGACTTCTATTAGTTCTGGTAACTATTCGTGCTGCTGTGTTCTGGACACGTTGAAGTTTTGCAAACTGTTCCTGAGTAATATTACCAAGTAAGCTATTAGCATAGTCAAATCTTGACAAAACAAGAGTTCTTGCTAGCATATGTGCCATATCTTGTGATAAAAAGTCTCTTATTGGAGCAATGATCCTTAGGTGAAAATAGGAAATTTGACAAAACTTGGAGATATGATCGTCCATTGAAAGGTTGTTATCAAAAACAACACCAAGGTTCTTGACACATTCTGATACCTTGTCTCCTACTCTGACAGTCTTCACCCCTGCTGCCAACCGCTTTGGAAGGGTAACCTGCAAGGAGAACCTCTGTCTTGTTGTCGTTGAGTTTCAACTTGTGTTTGATCATCCATGACTTGATCTTGTCAGTGAACATTTCTAGTTCTGTTTCTGTCACAGCATTGCACCTATTTTGTGGATGGAAAACTTTCAACAGCTGCTTGTCATCTGCATACACATGATGGTTTACAGAGATTTGCCAAGATTAGAAGTGTATAGGGTGAATAAGATGGGGCCAAGCACAGATCCCTGGGGGACACCATACTTCAAGGCAACTGAATCAAAGTTATTTTTATTTAGAATGATATTTACTTAAAAAATATCAATTAAATAGTTTTAGTCAGACTTATATCAACTTTCTTTGTCATTATGGAACATAAACTTTGAAAAACTGTCTTGCATATTCTAAATAACAGAGGTTAAAAAAAGTGACTGAAAACACATGACACTACTTCAAAAGTCAGGAGTTTTTTCAAAGTTATGTTAAAAGCATTCTATGTTGTACAAATGTTAAAAAAAATTGGTTTTCATAAATTTTCTATTAGATAATATGGCAGTGAATGATTAAGAGTAATTTATCATCACATGTGGTAATTTTTCAAATACAGGTCTTTATTCCTTATCTGACTGAAAAAATACCGAAATCCATGAAACTTAGGTTGTTGCAAGAGCAATATTTCAATAACATAAAAGAACCTCAATTTTCCAAACAAAAATTTTCATCAAAAAGATATTCGATTTTGAATGCACCCACCCTCATTCAAAAACATAATCAATTTTTATTAGCTCATCAGGTCTGAAAGACCCGATGGGCTTATGGCATGGCATGGCATGGCGTCCGGCGTCCGTCCGTCCGTCCGTCCATCCGTCCGTCCATCCGTAAACTTTTCACATTTTCGACTTCTTCTCCAGAACCAATGACTCTAGAGAGCCCAAATTTTATGTGGAGACTCCTTGGCAATGGGGTATTCTAAATTGTAGATTTCATGACCTCATGACCCCAAATGGGGTCACAGGGGTCAAAACCTTAAAAACCTATTTTCATCTTCTTCTCCAGTTCCAAAAGGTTTAGAGAGCTTAAAAGTTGTGTGTAGACTCCTTGGCCAATGAGGATTCTAAATTGTAGATTTCATGACCTCATGACCCCAATTGGGGTCACAGGGGTCAAAACCTTAAAAACCTATATTCATCTTCTTCTCCAGTTCCAAAAGGTCTAGAGAGCTAAAAAGTTGTGTGTAGACTCCTTGGCCAATGGGGATTCTAAATTGTAGATTTCATGACCTCATGACCCCAAATGGGGTCACAGGGGTCAAAACCTTAAAAACCTATTTTCATCTTCTTCTCCAGTTCCAAAAGGTCTAGAGAGCTAAAAAGTTGTGTGTAGACTCCTTGGCCAATGGGGATTCTAAATTGTAGATTTCATGACCTCATGACCCAAATTGGGGTCACAGGGGTCAAAACCTTAAAAACCTATTTTCATCTTCTTCTCCAGATCCAAAAGGTCGAGAGAGCTAAAAAGTTGTATGTAGACTCCTTGGCCAATGAGGATTCTAAATTTTAGGTTTGGTTACCCCTTGACCCCAATTGGGGTCAAAGGGGTCAAAGCCTTAAAAACATATTTTACTCCTTCTTCTCCAGTTTCAAAAGGTCTAGAGAGCTGAAAAGTTGTGTGTAGACTCCTGGGCCAATGGGAATTCTAAATTTTAGGTTTGGTGACCCCATAACCCCAAATGGGGTCACAGGGGTCACAACCTTCAAAACCTATTTTCATCTTCTCCTCCAGTTCCAAATGGTCTAGAGAGCTAAACAGTTGTGTGTAGACTTCTTGGCCAATGGGGATTCTAAATTGTAGATTTCATGACCTCATGACCGCAATTGGGGTCACAGGGGTCAAAACCTTAAAAACCTATTTTCATCTTCTTTTCCAGATCCAAAAGGTCGAGAGAGCTAAAAAGTTGTATGTAGACTCCTTGGCCAATGAGGATTCTAAATTTTAGGTTTGGTTACCCCTTGACCCCAATTGGGGTCAAAGGGGTCAAAGCCTTAAAAACATATTTTACTCCTTCTTCTCCAGTTTCAAAAGGTCCAGAGAGCTGAAAAGTTGTGTGTAGACTCCTGGGCCAATGGGAATTCTAAATTTTAGGTTTGGTGACCCCATGACCCCAAATGGGGTCACAGGGGTCACAACCTTCAAAACCTATTTTCATCTTCTCCTCCAGTTCCAAATGGTCTAGAGAGCTAAACAGTTGTGTGTAGATTTCTTGGCCAATGGGGATTCAAACTTCAAACTTGTAGATTTTGTGATCCAATGACCCTAAATGGGGTCACAGGGGTCAAAACCTTTTTCCATCAAAAGTCTGATGAGCTACAGAGCCCATGGCTCTATTTTTTTCCAGTGAAATAATGTTTGGTCATTTGAGATATTTCTTCACTTTAAAAAATACCATTGAGTACTCAATCTCTTAATTGGTGTCTCATTATGTCCCCCGCAAAGCTTTGCGGGAGACAGAATGTTTTCAGTTCCGTCCGAAATTCCGTAATTCCGTAACGCTTTCGTTTCCGGACCATATCTCCAAAACCGTTCAATATTTTTTAACAATACTTGGTATGTGGTTAGATCTAGTACTGGAGTGGTGCCTTTTGCTAGTTTGGTTATTCTGAATTTTTATTTTTTCAGGTTTCCATGGAAACAATTTGAACTTAGTGCATATTGGGGGATGCTTTCGTTTCCGGATCATATCTCCAAAACTGTTCAATGTTTTTTAACGAAACTTGGTATGTGGTTAAATCTAGTGGTGCCTTTTGCTATTTTGGTTATTCTGAATTTTATATTTTTTCTGGTTTCCATGGAAACATGGAACTTAGTGCATATTGGTGGATGCTTTTGTTTCCAGACCATATCTCCAAAACCGTTCAATATATTTGTAATGAAACTTGGTGTGTGGTTAGATCTAGTAGTGGAGTGGTGCCTTTTGCTATTTTGGTTATTCTGAATTTTTTATGCCCCCGAATCGGAGATTCCGGAGGTATTTTGTTTTTCACCTGTCTGTCTGTCCGTTTGTCCACAAAAACTTTAACCTTGGTCATAACTTTTGATTCAGGTCAGAGCTAGGTCTTTGATACTTGACATATGGATCCCTTGTGATGAGACCTTTCAGATGACACCATGACATTTGACCTTGTGACCTTGACCTTGACACAGCGAGCAGGATGCATCCGGGGGCATTCGTGTTTCACAAACACATCTCGTTTTTTCTGGTTTCCAATGGAAACAATTTGAACTTAGTGCATATTGGGGGATGCTTTCATTTCCAGGCCATATCTCCAAAACTGTTCAATATTTTTTTACGAAACTTTGGTATGTGGTTAGATCTAGTACTGGAGTGCCGGGTGGTCATTTTGGTCATTCTGAATTATATAATTTTCCTGGTTTCCATGGAAACAGTTTGTACTTAGAGCATATTGTGGTAGGGACTGTTTACCGACCATATCTCAGAAAGTATTCAATATTTTTTTATGAAACTTGGTATGTGGTAACATGTTATATCTAGTAGTGGAGTGGTGCCTTTTGCTATTTTGGTCATTCTGAATTATATAATTTTCCTGGTTTCCATGGCAACAGCATGGTGCGCACAGGCCTTAAAAAGGCCTGGAATTTGAAGAACTGCTTAAAAAGGCCTTAAATCAGGCACTGCCTTAAAAAGACCTTTAAAAAAAGACCTGAAAAAAAGACCTTAATAATTGAAGATAACAATTTTAACATTCAGGTTTCATTAGTTGAATTTAAATGTTTTGAAATTCCATCTCTCGTACAGTGCCAAAAGTTAATTACGAAGATGCATTTTCTCTTTAATAAACGCCCTGTTATTCAGTGACAATTAAAGGGGCAGTAGCACGTTTTTTGATAATTTTATTTTCTAAATTTGTCACTGATAATTGTAAGTTAATGTATTATTTTGACAGTGTCAGAAATCTAATTACACAAGCCAATCATCCATAGTAAGAGGACAAAGTAAGAAGATTCACGTAAAATCCATTGGCGGCCATTTTTGTGTGAACACCTTTAATTCATTTTGTGTGAGAAAAAGGAATCGCATGGCTAAACTTTACGTTATATACTTGAATTATTACTGCTCCATTTAGTTTAAATACATTGTCTTTCAATTGGAACCATTAATTTTCATTTTCCTGACATCACCTTATATTCCCCATAAAAACGTGCTACTGCCCCTTTAAGCCTTAATTTTGGGTTTTGAAGCCTTAAAAAGGCCCTAAAAAGGCCTTAAATTGTATATGGTGTTGACTGTACTCACCATGAACAGTTTGAATTTAGAACATATGGAGGGAGGACCATTTCCAGGCCATCAATCTCAAAAACTATTCAATATGATTTTACGAAACTTGGTATTTGGTTAGACCTAGTAGTGGAGTGGTGCCTTTTTCTATTTTAGTTATTGTGAATTTTTTGTTCTGGTTTCTATAGAAACAAGTTGAACTAGGTGTATATGGGGGGTAGGGTCTGTTTCAGTACTTTGGCTTAAAAACTATTCAAAATATTTTTACTAGATTTGATATGTGGTTAGAACTACTGGAGGAGTGGTGCCTTTTGCTTAGCTTTTGGGTTATTCTGAATTGTTATTTTTCTGGTTTCCATGGAAACAATTTGAAATTTGTACATAATGGGGGTAGGGTCACTTTCGGATTAAATATCAGCGGGGGACATCACAGTGCATCACATGCACATATTTCTAGTTTATACACTGTCACAGTGTGACAATTAAAATAAAAGTACCGAGGGTACAGAAGCTCACCTTAAAATGAATGATGTGGTAAAATGGTTTAATTATACATGTAACCATCTTTTATATAATTGATTATGGCTGCCATCATGATTTTTTTTCTTTTGGAAACGACTAGAGCTTGAACAAACATTAATACACGAATGATATAATCATGATAAGTTATCAAGCAGTAGGTTTTTATATAACTTTTTTGTATATCTATGGCTGAATTGATGACCATCTTGTACTTTTTAATCTTCAAAATGCTACTTTTATGTGGGCATCCGTATTAATTTCATTATGATATCTTGATTGGTTTAGGTGTATCCATTTAAATGTCATTCATTACTTACAGGATGGTGGGCACTTACATTTGTTTTGTAGTGAATCATTAATATTATTTCAAGATTATTTCACTGATGTTTATGCTGCATGGGATATTGAGAATCCCAAAAGTACAGATTTTTCAAGGAAAATGAATGACTGATTGAGAGGAAAGTCATAAACACAGCAATGCATAAGATAAGATAAGATAAGATAAGATAAGATAATGTCTTTATTGTCCCAAGGGAAATTTGTTTTACATCATATATACAGTTCTCCAGTTACAAACAAAGCAAACTAAATGTACATGATAATATTATTATGCAAAAGATTTGTCTAAATAAACATGAACACATCCGATTTAGTCACACTAACATTCACTTGACTAAAACATATATATAAAATTATACAATAAACTGCTCATTGTAGGAACGAACACTGTTTGGAATAAACGAGTAGCGAAACCTGTTTGTTCTCCCAGTCGGCATGCGCAGTCTGCGTCCTGAAGGTAGCCAAGAATATTCCGAAAAAAGAATATGTGATTGGTCACTTAAAATTTTATTTGTTTTCTTGGAAATTTGCTGCTCATAAATATCGCCGATACTTTCAATTGGAAGTCCAATAATTTTTGAAGCTGTTTTAACAATTTTTGAAAGTTTGTTTTTATTCTGAACAGACAGATTTCCGTACCAGCTCAAGAAATTAAAGGTCAAGATACTTTGAATAAATGTTCTGTAAAATAACCTCAATATAGTTTGATCTATTTTAAAATGTCTCAATCTCCACAAAAAGTGCAAGTGTTGCTGTCCTTTCTTATAAATTTTGTCAGTATTTTTGTTCCAAGAAAGTTTTGAATCTAAGACAGTACCCAAAGACACGTTTATTTTGTTCACATAATATTTACATATCAAGTGACCATGAGATGTCTTTCATTAAAGTATCAATTTATTTAACACTCATACAGTACTATAATGGTAAACATTTTTGCATCGTCAAATCAACAGAGAGATATGACAAAACAATTTCCTTACTTTTCTTACTAAACCCTTTTCGATTTTCATCTGCATATTTATTCCACATCAACTTATCATGTAGATTGCTAAACACAAAGCTTATTGTAGACAAGTTTTGTGTAAGTTGTTATTCTTAGAAAGAACATATCACTGTCATGAGAATACAAGTCCATAACTTTTATTGCATACACATGGGCCATGGCCATATAGCATAATGCTCTACCATATCAATTGGGTAAGGTTGATTATGCAACAGACTAGCTGCTGACACTGTGATGCTAGCAGCCTGCCTTGGGATGTGTATTAAACAGCATAGTGGAATATCTGAACTCTGGTTGACCCCTTATGTGTGGTATTTAAAGGAATATAAGGGAGATACCATTGTTTAAAATTTAACATGTTTACTGTGATTTGGTTTTTGAAGCTAGTTGCCATAAAGATTTTAAACAAATTAATCAATTATGGGTGTCTTTCATCTTAATTTTTTTAGAAACACTTAAAAATATAGAACAACTTGCACGACAATCTTAAATATTCCATACTAGTATTAAGATAATATTATGATTAGTAAGTTCAAATTAGAGAATTTATATGGTGCCAGTGATCACTTGATGAAAGCTTAAAATTTAATAATAATGATCTGCAGATGAAAAGTCAATATGGCTGCTATTGCAGCCATCTTGGATTCTCAAAACTGAAACGTCTACCTTTCTGTGCGGAATCACTATAGGTATAACATACTACAATATAAAAATGATATCTAGATTGGTTTAGGAGAAATAGTCTTTGTCATGAAATCTAATTGAAAATTCAATATGGCTGCCATGGCGACCATATTGGATTCTCAAAACTTAAACGTCTACCTTTCTGTGCGGAATCACCATAGGTATAACATACTACAATTTCAGAATGATATTTGTATTCGTTTAGAAGAAGTAGTCTTTTTCATGAAATCTAATTGAAAATTCAATATGGCTGTCATGGCGGCCATCTTGGATTCTCAAAACTGAAACGTCTACCTTTCTGTGAGGAATCACCATGGGTATAACATACTACAATTTCAGAATGATATCTGTATTCGTTTAGAAGGAGTAGTCTTTTTCATGAAATCTAATTGAAAATTCAATATGGCTGTCATGGCGGCCATCTTGGATTCTCAAAACTGAAACGTCTACCTTTCTGTGGGGAATCACCATGGGTATAACATACTACAATTTCAGAACGATATCTGAATTCGTTTAGGAGGAGTAGTCTTTTTCGTGAAAGTTTACGGATGGACGGACGGACGGACGGACAGACAGACGGACGACGGACGAAGCGCCATGACATAAGCTCACATTTACTTTGTAAAGGTGAGCTAAAAATCTTCAGCACATACAATAGGAAATTATGACCCTGAAAAGAAGTACCGTACCATTAGTTTTACTTGTTTTTCAAAACATTTACATATTAATGTCAATAAATGACTAATAAGCAATGTATTGTTTATAATTGTAATGCAAAATTGGACGTTCTAGGTATGGTAAGCGAAATTTTAATAAAATTATGGTGCCATTGACTATGTAGATCATCAGAGTTTGTTGCATGATTTATTATTTGGTTTTGGCAAACTTAGATACTAGAATTTTTTTTATAATAACAAGAGGCTACACAAGATATGCAAGCATAATCTGAATGTATGTCTGCCCAAGGGTCCCTTTTAATTATAAAATAATTGAGATGTTTTTATTACAAGCTGAAGGAATTAAATTATAATCCTATTTAGAGCGATTGTTACTTGTTTAAAATTCAGCTTCATATCAATAGTCATACTCCCAATTCTTTCTCTTGATTAAATTGAAAATAAAAAAAACTCAGCAAACATGCATGAAATCACTCATCAATGCTATAAACAAATATGCATACAGCTTAAGATCTTCATACTGTAATAATTTCACAAGTTTACACGTATTCCCAAACGTTGATTGGTCTGGGGCATGGTCATGTGATCGAAGTTTCATCCATTCATTTCTCATGAACTCACAAAAAAAGCGTTCATACTTGTGTGAACGTTTTCAGGTCGTGTGAACATTCACCGGAACTACTTCTCCATCCATCATCAAATCAAATGTTATTTAATAAATATTTAGTATATATTACCATGGATATGATCTAACGGAACGAAATGCATTTACAGCTTGATAAATTTTACATGACGATCAATATTGGGTACGGTATGGTGTAAAAAAAGACAACCTTATACTCCAGTGTTATACACAAGAGCTTAAAATGTTACGGTAGAGCAGTTATAATAATTAAAATATCACTCAACCACAGTTGTTTACATATTTTGACGAAGATACCCCTGCAAATGGCGACCAGCATGACACAACGTTATGCATGAGGCAGATAACTCTGATCTCCCGTCCTTGCGTGAAGGGATTTTATCATAGTGTGCGCTTCATTTAGCATATTTGTGCAGCTGTTCTCTTAATCTACAAAACACAAACCAATATGATAAATATTCAGTTTCTTTTCAAATAAGGATTATTTCTTGTCGCAGTGTTACTCGTTCATTGGATCATCAAGGTTCATATAGCTCCGCCGTTCCATTCCATATATGGTGCGAAATTATAAGAATTGAATGTCAGTTTGTGTGTTTGCACTGGAAAATGAACGATGTCAAAGCTACATTCAAACTCTCATGTGAACCCGCTCGCAAGCTCGCTTGAGTTGAATTCAATTCTTAATTGATTCAACTTGACAAGGCAAAATAAATTTTCTGTCAAGACATTCATGAACTGAAGTCTGTCCTTCCGGCAACGTCACTTGTTCCCTCACAGTACATAATGAACCTTAACTTCTATGAACAAGTATATTAAATTCAGAGGTGGTTACATAAATATTTAAGAGGTTGATGTGTATCTTATAATGATTTAAGCAACAGGCAAGTGTTTTTGTCATAGCTTGTAGAGTTAACTCTATATCATAGTGGTAAATCAACATATCCTGTAGTTTGGGGCAGTATTTACTGAAGCCTTTAACTTGTTTACCCATCCAATTATTTATAGAAATAAATATATTTAAAAACGATTTTGTGGAAAAATATCATTATTAATATCAATTTTACACTTACTTTTTACAATGCCATTCTTAAGTTTTGTGACATTTCTTCAAAAGGAGCGTCACCAAATATGACTGTTTCAAAACAACTGAAATTTGCCTATTATTAATAAATATCAAATGATAGATAAAAGGATATCATCATTATAATTTTCAGAATAGATTTTTCAGTTACCATTAAACTAGAACAACAGAAAATTATCTGAAAAACGAAATCACATTGGCCAATAAAAGCATGTCACTCTTTTCAATAAGTTGGGGGTAGTGCTATGTTTTCACTTTGAATACATGGTGTTAGTAAAGTGATAACATATTTGCATCAGTCTAAGTAAACCTAGCCTCAATATTATCCGTTTCACTCCTATGCTGAGTCTAGAAAGGCCTAGTAGAGGGTCGCGTCAGCCCACATATCGAATTGACCAATAAGAACTCATCTTACCAAGCAATAGTCTGTCTTCGCACGTATAACGTTGGAGGGTCATAGGTCGCAGAAAGGTCGGCTGACACGACACGTCTGTCCGTAAACTTTGTGGAATTTCGACTTCTTCTCCAGAACCATGAGGCCTAGAAAGCTGAAACTTTGTGTACAGACTCCTTGACTAGTGAAAATTATAAATTGTAGCTTTGGTGACCCTGTGACCCCTCATAAAGGCCACAGGGGCCACACCCTAAAAACCTATTTTCATCTTCTTCTCCAGAACCTTGAGGCCTAGAAATCTGAAACTTTGTGTACAGACTCCTTGACTAATTAGGATGATGAATTGTAGCTTTATAATAATAATAAAGGCAACAGGAACATCCTTCAAATCTATTTTCATCTTCTCCTGAAGTATAAGGCCTAGAAAACTGAAACTTGTCGCCTATATACAGTGTTTAAAATATTGCCCGTCAGCCAGTCCTTGAACTGGCTACTTTTTGCCAGGACTGGTTACTTTTTGGTCAGGACTGGTAACTTTTCAATCTTTTTCTTAAATTTCCCAAAGGAATAGACCAATGAATATTCAGGACTAGTATTTCCAACCTATTTTATACACTGCTACATACTTAATTTTATGATTGGTGACCCTGTGGCCTCTACAAAGGGGGAATCACATTGGCCACACTCTACATCATAGTTGATGATGAAGCCTGATGAGCTACAGAGCCAATGGCTCTATTTTTAAGAAATTCCCATGGTCCATTTCCAATATCAGAATTTGTCCGACCTATTATGGAAAAACTATTTATCAGATTATTGTCAAATTTTGCATATGTCTTCTACCCTACTTGGAGGGGTGCATTGCAAAAATTTCGTTAATATTTGATTTAAAAAAAAAATTCAATTCCTCTTTTTGGAGGGGGGGCAAATGCTGTGCAAGAGACGTCTATTTGGAAGAACAAAATTATTTCAGTTGGTCAGAGATGGACGTAGGGGGTATTAGTGAGCTCACGTTTTAGCTCATCCGGTCTGAAAGACCCGATGGGCTTAGGGCATGGCAAGGCTTCCATCCGTCCATCCGTAAACTTTTCACTTTTTTCGACTTCTTCTCCAGAACCAATGACTCTAGAGAGCTGAAATTTGATGTGCAGACTCCTTGGCCAATGGGGATTCTAAATAGTAGATTTCGTGACCCCATGACCCCATATGGGGTCACAGGGGTTAAAATCATAAAAACCTATTTTCATCTTCTTCTCCAGTTCCAAAAGGCCTAGAGAGCTGAAAAGTTGTGTGTATACTCCTTGGCCAAAGGGGATTCGAAATTGTAGATTTTGTGACCCCATGACCCCAAATGGGGTCACAGGGGTCAAAAGTTTAAAACCTATTTTCATCTTCTTCTCCAGTTTAAAAGTTTAAAAACCTATTTTCATTTTCTTCTCTAGTTCCAAAAGGCCTAGACAGCTGAAAAGTTGTGAGTAGACTCCTTGGCCAATAGAGATTCTTAATTGTAAATTTCGTGACCCCATGACCCAAAATGGGGTCACAGGGGTCAAAACCTTAAAAACCTATATTTATCTTTTTCTCCACTTCCAAAAGGTCTAGGGAGCTGAAAAGTTGTGTGTAGACTCTGGCCGATAAAGATTATAAATTTTACATTTGGTTACCCCTTGACCCCAATTGGGGTCACAGGGGTCAAAACCTTAAAAACCTATTTCCATCAAAAGTCTGATGAGCTACAGAGCCCATGGCTCTATTTTTTGCTTATTGTACAGACTCCTTGATTAGTGAGGATTATAAATTGTAGCTTTAGTGGCCCTGTGGCCCTGTGGCCTTTAATAAGAGCCAAAGGCGGAACAAGCAAGGCGGAACAAGCAAGGCAAAACCCCAGTTTTGGGGCTGCTCTCCTTTTGCGATGTCCTGGAAACGCTAATCTAGTTTCATCAACTACTCGAGAAGCAAAAGGCTCAGATAGCTGAAATTTGATGTACAAACTCCCTGACTGATTTGGATGAAAATCCATACCTTCTGTGGTCACAACATATTTGAATATGAAGGCTGATTAGATACAGAGCCAATGCCTCTTTTTTTGTGCTTGTTCAGTATTATGAAACATTGTATGGTATATAGCTTACTCTTCTTGTCCTGAGATATAATTCTCATCAAAACATTGATTCTTTTGATAAAGTCACATCATAAGTGTATTCATTTCATTTGAAAACGTAAGTGATGACTTATTTTAAATTTTATGACAAAATGTATGTTTGACTAACTTGTAAAGTATTTGAATTGCAGTTGCATCGCTGAAGAACATGCTTGTTGTTTCAGATGGAGGAAGTCCTGGACCAGGCAGGTCCGCCAGGTGAGCTGAAGTATGAGTGTGGGATCTGTCTGAGAGACTTCACCTCCTCACCCTGTCTACAGACCCACATCGAGACTCACAAGCATGACACACATTCCTGTGACCAGTGTGGGATGACCTTCCCCGGCTTCCCTGAGTTAGACGAACATCTCACTTCCTTCCATGCTGATGCTAATGCCAATGATTCAGTGATTGCTACTGCAGATAATGACACAAAGCTTCCTATGGAAGAACTGGACGTGAACTTTGGTATCAACGCCAAGAACCCACCTCCAGGAGAAAGTATTTGGAGTATTGATCCAAGGGATTTGCCCACAGAAGGTAACACTTTGAACAATAACCTTGGCACATACCCCTTGCACTGTAATGAGAGCGTTGAGAAGAGTCAATCAGACTGTCATCAAAAGATAAACTCAAAGTTCAGCTGCAGAATATGTGATCTTTATTTTGAAAACCGGAACCATCTTCTCAGACATCTGAAGCTGACAAACAATGTTTTGCGCAAAGAAGATCATCTTATGTTGGATGCTGAAGCAAACAAGAAGCTGGCTGCAGTGAAGCTGAAGAGTAAAAAAGGTATGAGATCTATGAATGAAAGCAGCACATCTTCCCAGGGTAAAGAAAGACCACGATGTCGAGTCTGCAAGGTGGAACTCCCTCAGTGCAAGAAGCTAAGGAGAGCTCATATTCGCAAGCATCTGCTGGTAAAGCTCAACAAGAGAGTGTATCATGTCTGGAAGTACCTCAAGACTCCTAGAAAGAAAGGATTCAAATCAGATGTTCACAAACCAAAATTAGTGAGGACATCCAAGAAGCCAAGCATTGAAAATCATGTGCCATACGACATTACACCACCAGTCACTGATGAAGATGGGATTGGAAACAAACTTAACAAAGATATCCCTGTAAAACCATCAAGAGTTATAATTGGTGGCGAAGATACAGGACTGAAGAAGAGAAAACATCGAAATATCCTTCTGAGATGCTTTCTTTGTGGGGAAAAGTTCCCTACCAAAACTGGCCTTGAGAACCATTTTCAGATTGTGCATGGTGGGATGAAACCATACAGAGAGCTGGAACCATTGCCTCACAACAAGATGTCCTCATGGTTCACTTGCAGTGCCTGTGGTAAGAAGGTTCATGGGAAAGAAAAATTCAAAAATCACTTAACAGAGCACTCTTTGACACATGTTTCATTGAAACAAAAATGCTACTCTGGCTTCACTGCTGGAAAAAGTCCAAACAAAGGTTCAAAACACTTTTCAAAAGGGCCTTGGTTCACATGCACAGAATGCGGAAAACTGTGCAAGGGGAAAAAATCATTACAGGACCATGCTAATAGATTTCACAGAATATTTGGCAATGAAAACACAGATCAGATCCGAAGCAAATCGTTAGCTTGGAGAAGATGTTGTAACAAGCCCAGCTGTGCGTGGTACGTTTGTAATACATGCAGTGA
Source organism: Steromphala cineraria (assembly GCA_916613615.1). Classification (NCBI taxonomy): domain Eukaryota; kingdom Metazoa; phylum Mollusca; class Gastropoda; order Trochida; family Trochidae; genus Steromphala; species Steromphala cineraria. The sequence goes on from OU744728.1 coordinate 30,362,180, forward strand.
AAGGTTCAAAGGAAAAGCAAGGATAAACAGTCATGTACCAACCTGCTCAAGTGCCATCAATGAAGATGATGCCAAGCTCGACACCCCAGGACCAAAAGACCTTGAGAGAAGAGCACCTGTACCCATTTCTAATCTCCCCAACTGCAGCTGGTTTGCCTGTCAACTGTGCAAGGTGAAGGTCCATGGAAGAAAGCGAATGATACAACATTATGATGTCTGTAAGGGGGTAATAGACAGGACCAATAAAAAGAAAAGGCCTACAGACAAATGTGAAAATTTTAACAAGAATCCTGTTGGAATCTCGGTAGAAGAGAGAACTGCCAGCTCTGAACATGATACTGCTGTCAATCCTAGGTTTACAAAGTACAAATGTGGACCTTGGTTTAGATGTCTTGTTTGTGATAAGCTTATTAAAGGAAAATCTAACCTGAAGGACCATCGGCATAGCGCTGGTAAAGAAAAGCAAAAGCATCTAGAGACAGAAGATACTGGTCAAAATGTGTCTTTCACTTCAGAAAGTGGAGTGAACTTTTCTGTCTGCTGGTGCTGGTATCACTGTGAACTTTGTGGACTCAAGATAAGAGGTATGAAAAATGCACACTTGCATAGGCACAGTGAAGACATGATGAACCGTTCTAGAAACACGAAGCCTGATGGTGAACTCCAGATGACGGATAATGCATCAACTCACTCTTCCCAATCTGAAGCTGGTACAAGATATGATTCACACAAAAGGCCTGCAGAGAAAATTGTTAGGGATGATGAGAGCACTAGACCAAACTTTGTTCAGTACGGTGTCTGGTATAGATGTCTCACCTGTTCTGTAGCTGTAAGAGGAAAGGAAGCAATGTGGACACACAGTCATGAAACATCTGACGTTGAAGTAAAAAGTAATGGTGCAGATTCCTCTGCAAAGTTTAAGAACACTTGGAGTTGCAGTCTTTGTGCTAAGCTATTTGCAACAAAGAAATCACTTCTGCTTCACATGAAAAATCATACTGAATGCCAAGAGTACAAGTGTAGACACTGCAACAAGGTTTTCCTCACAAAAAGTGGATTTAAACTTCACCAACATATCTATGGGAAGGATCATTCTCTGGTTGATCAAAACAAGCCAGCAGTTGCAAGAAATGGAACTCAGCAAGCTGATAATGGGGATGACAGTTATTACATTGTTCTTGATGAGTCTTTGGGAGACAATGGACCAGAGCAGACACCAAGACAAGGAGGGGAAAATGCTCCAAAAGATTTGACAAATGTTGTGCAATGTGAAATAGAGAAGATAAAGGAGACTTCAAGTGATCTACCTCCCTTAGACTTCTATGGAAAACCAGACAACATTGATGGAAGCAAAAACACAAAATTTCCAAAGTGTTGCACACTAGAGAATCATAATCAAATATTATCAGAAAATCACTCTCAAACGGCTACTAAAAAGAAATTTGATCTTGCTGATTTGGAAAATAAAAAGGAAAAAATAGACAGTTCAAACAAAAGAGACCATGATAAAAATGACTTACAGTGTCCAACCTGTGGATTGATTGCATCATCAGCAGCCAGCCTGAAGAGACACCAGACAAACAAACACACCTTCAGCCCTGTGACCGCCAGGAGTATCAAGGAGAACATAGACCAATATGTGTCCTCGGACGGACAGATGTACCGCTGTGACATCTGTGTCAAGACATTTGACTCTAAGAAAGTGGTCAAAGAGCATGTCCGTCAGCACATAGTTAAACAGTACATATCAGAACATAGAGGGTCAGGAGCTGCCCAAAATAGCCTCAGTGACAGGAGAAAGGGAAAAGGGGATGACAATTGGGAAAGTGATGAAGTAATGTTGATTGATGATACACCAACCAAACAGAACAAATTTTCAGACAAGCACCAAGACTTCAGCTATTGTAAATCAGATGGTTTAGAGTCGGGACCTGTAAGCGAACAAACGTTATTTGAATTGTTTGAAAACAAAGGCAGAATGGAACTCTCTCAGAACAAAAACATGACGAAATCTGCAGTCACAAAAATGAGAAGAAAGAGGACAGAAGATGAAGGAAGTTTTATCAGCACTTCTGATCACTGCTTTGAAGCTGATGAAAACAGCTTTAGAGAAATAGTTGACCAGGTAAATAGAACACCAGATGTTGAGTCCTCAGGTAATCCCAGGAATGATATTCCCTTGCTTCTTAAATTTGAATTTGTCTGTCAACTGTGTTTTAAGAGCTTTGCAACAAACATGACAGCAAGTGAGCATGTTCTGTCTCACTATGCAGAGAACAGTGAACTGAAGGGTCAGATCCCGTCCGCAGCCTCTCAGCTGGTGTGTGAAGTGTGTGGTCAGACTTTCAGATCTGTCCAGGAGAGCGAGAGCCATAAGGAGACTCACAGTCAGGAGGAGAGGCAGAGAGCTCAGAACATGTGTCTGGAGTGTAAACTCACCTTCACGAGCAAACAGCTCCTGATGAAGCACCTCAGCTTTCACCGCCAAGTCTACCTCAAGTGTCCCGAGTGCTCGAGCTTCTTCATCGACCATGCCTACCTGAACCTGCACATCCTGAGGAGAAGACACTTCCTGTGTAGCTGCGGCCAGGTCTTCCTCACCTTCCAAGCTCTCCATCAGCACCGCAGGATGAAAGATTGCTAGCGGCTTGTTGTACAGCGGCTTTTAGTGCCAATGGTGTCAGTTTAAACTTGAAGAATAGTATGTGAGTTCTGGTGACATTGTTAAGAAATGTATTGGTTTTCCACCATGTGACCATAAGGAATTTAGCCTTACTTTGCAGTTTTTAATGAGGCACAATACAAAATGCTTGTGAACTTTCAGTTCTGTTAAGCTTTCATTATCTTTCGCCTTCTTGTCTGAAGTATCTTTTGTCCAGCCCAGTTAAGATTCTCAAATGTTTTTTTTTCAGAATTGAATGTCTGAATCTGTGCTAAGCTAAAGGCAAACTTAATGCAGTCAGTTAGATTCTAATCTATAGGCAACTTGATGCAGTCAGTTAGATTCTAATCAATAGGCAACTTGATGCAGTCAGTTCAGAATGGAATGTCTGAATCTGTACTAAGCTATAGGAGACTCACTTCATAACAGAAAGTGTATATGACGCGACACATTGGTCAATGTTATTTTTTAAAAGAGGGACTGCCTCATTTTATATTGGTTCAGTGAACTGTTGTTTTCTAATTAAGTGCTTTGCCTGAAAAGGCTTTATTTTCTTTGTACAATCATTTGTTGCTGTTGCTGTACTCATTATTGTGTTAACCGATTTTACTGGGTTCATTTCATCTCTTTTGATTTATAAAAGCAGCCTTTTCTGTTAAATAAATCAAATTGTAACATGACTTGGGTAAATACTCGTTTCTGATTGGTTGATTTGAAGGATTTGCCAGTGTTAAATGGCAATTAACACCCACAAATTGGCTGAGGCGAATCACTGCCAAAGGATACATTTTTTGGTCCGCCTCAACATTAAAATGTTCTGATTCTCCCAATATTCGTGCCCGATTCACATTTTACTGTTGTTGATGTCATTTTCTAACTTGCGCATTCTCGTAGATGCCAAAAATCCTTTTGTATTTGCTTTAGTAACCAAACTTTCTTAATTGGCTAAGTTTCTCCTAATTTGCCGCCTTGTGCCATGCGGCCGGTTTCTTTCGAATGCCATTCCCATGGCACGACGTCACAAAGGCCAACGGTATGACGTCATGATGATCGCGTCACCGTCAAAATGGTCTGGGCGAGTTTTAGATATTTGTTCAGTCGGGTTTGTTCCTGTTGGTTTATGAATTATATAACTGTTTTCTCTCTCATAAATTTCACAGTGGAAACAATAAGATCTCATCGCTATGAGTGCAACTGGTTTGCAATATCAGAACACTATTTTAATGTCTATAACACTGGGAATTCCTTCTTCTATATACCTGCGAACACCTATAACAATAATGGATCAGTCGTTAGATCCTTTCAACTCAGAGTTCCCTACGCAAAAATAGAGTTCGCTCTTAAAATGCTTATAACTAACGGTCATGTTACAATATCGATAAAAAGTTGCGTTTGTAAAATTTCCGGGATTCATTGTTATTCAACACCCGCAAATTTAGGCAATAAAAACCTCCGGGTAACGCTGTCGGTTTTAAACTAAATTTGCGGATGTTGAATAACAATGAATCCTGGAAATTTTACAAACGCAACTATTTATCTTCTTATTAAACTTAAGCACCAAGCTGGGGGACATTTAATTAGGAAGCTAAGACTGTACTTTCTTACCAAGTAGAAAAACATTAAAATTGTTGACTAAATAATTTTTAAGACAAGTCAATCTGCTGACTTTGACATTATTTCTAAAAACACTTAGCATTAATTTGAATTTTTCACCATTGATACTTGTCTGAAGTTTTAAAGTGGAAAATCACAAGAAATTTAAAGTTTTTACCATATTTCTAAAGATTTCTGTTTTGGTGACTTCAAAACCTATATTCTATGGAATCTAAACTACTCCTTTTCTGTATGGGATTGAGTTTGACATTAATGAGAGCAAACTTGCATAATTTACAGAAATTGAATGAGTTTTTTTGTTTTGGTTTATTTGAGATGTGCTCAGTATATTTTAGATTTGATGTAAAATATTTTTGCCGATCTTGAAAAAGGCAGTTTGATTATTTACTTGATTTATTTATTTCATGTTTGCATGAGAATTAGGTGTTATTTGTTGTTAATTTTTAATGGTTTCCATGTAAACAGTTTAAACTTGGTGCACATGGTTGGTAGGGTCCATTTCGGAGCTATAGCTCAAAAACCTTTCAGTTTCTTTTTTTACAAAACTTGGTATGAAGTTAGACCTAATGATGGAGTTGAACTTATATATGGGGGGTAGGGTCATGTTATGATTAAAAGTTTGGGCAGGATATCACAGTGCATTACATGCACATATTTCTAGTTTGACAATTCTTGAATTTGATACCTATTCTGATAAAAAGGGGCAATGTTAGAGAGGTTTGTTTTCAAGTAGATCCACTTTTATTATGTCCCCCGCAAAGCTTTGCGGGAGACTTAATGTTTTCAGTCCCGTCCGTGGTTCCGTAATTCCGTAAAACACTTTTGTTTCCGGACCATATCTCCAAAACCGTTCAATAATTTTTGACGAAACTTGGTATGTGGTTAGATTTAGTACTGGAGTGGTGCCTTTTGCTATTTTGGTTATTCTAAATGTTTTATTTTTTCAGGTTTCCATGGAAACATTTTGAACTTAGTGCATATTGGGTGATGCTTTCGTTTCCGGTCCATATCTCCAAAACCGTTCAATATTTTGTTACAAAACTTGGTATGTGGTTAGATCTAGTGATGGAATGGTGCCTTTTGCTATTTATTATATGCAACGCGGTGAGAGACTGAGTTTTCTCAGTTTTTCTCAGTTCACTCCAGTTTTAGAAAAGTGTTCTCGCCACTGAGTGTGATATCACTTTTTCAAGTTAGTGAAAATATCACAGAGGGGATGACGTCATGTGTATAATGGTTTGACGTCACTTTTACAATCAACGCGACGTCATCGCTAAGTTACGATCAACAATGGTATGACGTCGCCAGAAAACTCTCGAGTCAAAGCCTTTTGGACATAAATTACCACATTTTTTATCACAGAGGCATATAATAAACAGAATATATTTTGTTTTGAGTGTGATATCACTTATCTCTCATCTCGTGACGGGGTAAAGCCTATATTTTCATTCGTGGCTGCGCCACTCATGAAAATACTGGCTCTACCCCGTCACTCGATGAGAGATAAGTGATATCACACTCAAAACAAAAGATATCCTCTATTTAGGTCATTCTGAATTATGTAATTTTCCTGGTTTCCATGGAAACAGTTTGTACTTAGTGCATATTTGGGTAGGGACTGTTTCCCGGCCATATCTCAAAAAGTATTTAATATTTTTTTTACGAAAGTTGGTATGTGGTTAGATCTAGTGGTGGAGTGGTGCCTTTTACTATTTAGGTCATTCTGAATTATATATTTTTTCCTGGTTTCCATGGCAACAGTTTCAACTTAGAACATATGGAGGGAGGACCATTTCCGGGCCATATCGCAAAAACTATTTAATATGATTTTACGAAACTTGGTATTTGGTTAGACCTAGTGGTGGAGTGGTGTCTTTTTTTATTTTAGTTATTCTGAATTATTTTTCTGGTTTCTATAGAAACAAGTTGAACTAGGTGTATATGGGTGGTAGGGTCTGTTTCCGTACTTGAGCTTAAAAACTATTCAAAATATTTTTACTAGACTTGATATGTGGTTAGAACTACTGGGGGAGGGGTACCTTTTGCAACTTTGGTTATTCTGAATTGTTTTTTTGCTCAGGTTTCCATGGAAACAATTTGAAATTTGTACATAATGGGGGTAGGGTCACTTTCGGATTAAATGTTAGCGGGGGACATCACAGTGCATCACATGCACATATTTCTAGTTATTATCTTGTTTGATATGGTAAATACATAAATAATTCCATTGTGGTAAATTATCTCAGAGAAGGCTTGCAAGTGTAACATAAAACCTTTGGATAATTGTCATATTAATAAGAAACTTTGGATGACATATCAATTGAAACTATGTACATTCAGTATTTTTGCAACTTACTCTAATACATTCATTGTAAACATGTTGCATGTTGGCAGCTAGATTGTTCTTGATAGCTAGATTGTTCTTGATGTATATATACCACTCACAATTTGATAGGATTCACTTCATTTGAGTGTGATTAATTATATAAGTTTGGAAAGGTGCCAGCCAACAGTCTAATGAGCCATCAAGGATAACATTCCTGTAACGTACCCCTGTCCCTAAAGCCCTCTCCATGACATGCAGATTTTTAACAATTCCTACTGATTCCTCATCAGACCATTATTAGGTCTTCCCTTGATAGCCTTGTTTCCCTCCGATTGGTGTTCCCATTCGTTTACACAGCATCATAACTTCATATCATGTAAATGTGTCTTCACCAAATTTGGTAAATATCCTCTTCATTTTACCGGTAATATGGATGTGCCTTGTGGAAATTTCAACTTCTTCTCAATTTTATATTTGTTAGTTTCCATGGCAACATTCTTGTATGGGAAGGGATAGTTTCTGGATTATTGTGTATAGGGGAGACAACTGTAAAAGAACTTTCTAGTTGAACCACCTCTCTATGTCCACTGATGGCATTGTTAAACCTAACAGTACAGAGCCTCGTCAGTGAAGGGAACTGATTGTCTTCTCATGTGATACGTGTTTGGGCCGTCTTTAAGCGGTCCCATCTGCTACATACGATAAGGGGATGTGAACAGGCCAGCAGTATAAAGATGGTTTGGTAATGTCAAGTTTAACTTTATGAAAAATAAATAAAATAATGATAAAGGGATTTTGTGGCTTTTCATTTCGCTTTTACCAACAAGACATACATTTTCCCAGACTGATGTTTTAAATTCCTGACTTTCTTATAAATGCTTTACTTACATGAGCTTTCGTCATGAAAAAAGTGAAATTGCCTGACCCTCAAAATGATATCTACGATATCTTATCAAATTGTGAGTTGTTTAACTGAATGTGTTAAGAATCTAGTTATTATACCCCTGCTATGATGATGGATATGCCACTCTGCATGTTGTCCTTTTTCATTTCTCTTGTGTAACCCATGTGGTGTTTTAGTGTCACAAGTTCAATTTTCTTCAGGTTGGTATCTTCACTGTATGATTGATTGTAGTGTTTTTCAATACAAATAATTTTGAGGTGCCTAAACACAAGCAGGGGTATGTGACCTATGCAAGTTGAGAGGAACATTGTTCAAACAAGGAATGTTTTTTGTGTTAAAACAAATTGTGTTGTTTGTTAATTGGTTTTGTTTAAGCACGATTCTCAAGGATTCAATAAAAAGAACTTAGTCATTGGTGTTGTTAAAATACTCCTCTTTAGTTACAGACATGGATCTGTATCATTGTGTACGAGAGATGAGCAATGGACCCAGCCTGCTAGTGCTAAGTATGCCAATGAGTGCTATGATTACTGAGATAACTCAACTCATTCCTTTCTATGGAACCTAGGCAAACTTTTGGAATGCTTTCCTGTTCTACAAGTAGAAACTGTTTGTGTAATATTTTTAATTCCTCCAATTATGTCTTTAGCCAATATCTATCCCACATAGAAATTAGGACAAAATGTGAGATTGTTTAATTTGTTAGAAAAGGTCGGTATGTTAGGTAGGAATGCACTCAATATCTCTGTGAATATATTCTACAAATACATATAAAGGTTTCTAGATAGGTAGTCATGATTAAGGAGAATTTCCATAAAATTTTGTTTGATTTTAAGTCAAATTAACATATGTCTAAAAATCATTGTTTCTATCATTTCTGTCAGTGCTTTAAGTAACCTTGTTGGAGCATGACGAGTCTGAAACTGAATAAACAACAATTGAAATTATATACAAGATTTTATTCATAATAATATATAAAAGAAATAAAACATTGATTGCCTTACTTGACAACATGAATGTTAATTTCTACAATGTCCATAATCTTATTTGTGGTTCTCATCCCCTGACAGCCAGAAGTTCTTCATATGTAATCGACATGAATATTGAAGGGCGATGTAAAAGTACAATTTCTTAAGATAAAATCAGAATAAATTTTGGTTATTTCACTTCAGCCTGATTTATACTACTGACAGAAAATAAGGGCATGTCTGCACTAACACTATGAAGTTGACATGCACACTTACGCTTATCATTGTAAACTTCATGGAAAATTCACAATCACTAATGTAATAAATTATTGAGATGAAGCAACTCTAAAAACGCCATTGACACAGCACGTCAATTAACAGACGAATTGAAGAATTGTGGATGCGACAGAGAAAAGTTTCCTAAACATTCAGTAAATCAAAAACATTTATTAGATGCAGTGCCACTTAATTCAGTCAAACGGGAGGAGTTGCAACAAGTCCCAGTCGTTGCTGACTAAAATCAACAGCTAACACATTCAAACATATACCTTATGAAATAAGTTCCAATCAGCACTTACTGCCATAAGAGGGTTTTGCAATACAAGGACAACAAAGTTTAATCTTAATGTGACCATAATGGATTTAGATGACATTTACATTAGTGATATAGTCACTGATTTAATCAGTTTGATATCGTATTGATATATGGCTAATACATAAAAACGCTTCATCAATATGTCCAATATATAGTCTTAAGACTAAATTGGAAGTGAGAAACACAGTTCAATATAAAATTTAGTACTATGTCAAGAAATAAAAGTAAAAAAAGCAAAAAGTGAGCATGGCGCACTAATACCCCCGACCATGCATCCCTGACCAACTGAATTATTTTTCTCTTCCAAAGTAGATGTCTTGTGCACAGCATTTGACTAACCACGCCCCACCCGCCCCCCAAAAAAAGATGAACTGAGAAGTATGAATGTTTTTTTCTACAATTGGTCAGAGTATTTTCTCATAAAACGTACATTACAATGTCTTGTAACTTTGCATCTTTTCTTTTCTTCTCTCCATGCGGTAAAAGATATGTGCAGTATTTGAAAAGAATATTAGGATAGTTGTCCACAAATTCTGATGTCGGCAAATGACTACCATTAAAAACAAAACATGAAAATTTAAACGATAAAAAAAACAAGAAATAAACCAACTCGGATCTTATTTAGCACTACAACCTTCCTAGTTGAGTAGAGTGCATGTATAAAATTGGAAATCAAATAGATGAATAGTTTTTCTGCTGTAGGTCTGACAAATTCTGATGGAAAAGGACTAAGTAAAAAACATGGAAATATATTAACAAAATTTGTTGTTATTTCGTACTGCACCCTTCCTAGTATTAAGGTAGAAGATGTACAAAATTTAATACCAATCGCAAGAATGTTTAATAGATCAGACAAATTCTGATGATGGAATATGACTAAGTCAAAACATAATTTTTTAAAAATTCAAATGTAAATAAAATTTGTTGTAATTTCGCACCGTACCCCTCTTAGTAGGGTAGAAGACATGTGCAAAATTTGACAATAATCTGATAAATAGTTTTTCCATAATAGGTCAGAAAAATTTTGATATTGAAAAACGACTAAGTTCAAAACATGGAAATTTTTAAAAATTCAAATATTAACGTTGCAAGCCTAGTAATAGGGTAGAAGACATATGCAAAATTTGAAAACAATCGGATGAATAGTTTTTTGCAAAATTGGTCGGACAAAATTTGTCCACAGAAGGACGGATGGACAGACGGAATCATTGGTATTAATATATAACCTCGACCGTTGGTGGGGGTATAATAAAAACATTTTTTCTATTTCTGTAAGAACTTTTATCAATAAAATGCTGCATAACAACAATCATAGTAAAAGTATATAAAATATATATAGTCTCATGACTGAAATGAGTTACACAATTCAATATCAAATAATCTCAACAATAACATGTTTTGAAAGCACCATAAAAAGAAAAATTATTGACACAGCACAACTTCCCTTCAAACATGAAACCTGCATTTCTGCTAATCGATAACTATCAAGATAATTCAGAGGAGTTGCAACCAGTGTTAACATGTTCGAGTCCCTACAAGCAAGCAGGACTTGTTTGAATGTACCAAACCTCAGAAACATCAGACAAGCCCAGCAATGTGAAGACGGTTAGGATATCTAAAATGGCACAAGCTTGATGACCTTCACCACCAAGCAAATTCTGAAAGAAAACAGCATTTGGCAAGCAGGCAGGCACTATTTTGTAAACTGGTAACATCACTTGGCAAATAACACATAAATTTTTATAAAAGCAAGGGGAGGTCGAGGCACAGTGAACACCTTAGTGAATACTCACATTTTTATTGTGTCACTTTTTGTTTATACCTATATATCAAAATCCTGATCAATGTATCTTTCATTTGCCCAAATCACTTCTTGAAAGAAGACTCAAATTAATAAAAGTGTCTAGTTACACTTTTGAACATTTTGGCTGTGTTCACGTCCTGCCCAAATTGTTCCTATGGCATTTGTTATATCCTACCTTAAATGTAAAAACAAATGTTATTGATGGATTGAATTTAGTTTGAATATCAACTTGTTATTTTGACATTTGTAAGGTATTTTAGTAACATTTTTATGTCCTTTATATTAAACTGATTGGTGTAGACTGCTAACTGAGCCAAGTTTTCCCTATTGACTGTTAGTGTTCAGCAGTCTGCACGAACAGTCAACGAAAAAGTTCATGGATGTGAGGCATATTATCATTATATTTATGATGGCAAATAAGCTTTCCTTGAAAGTTTTGGGTTTTCTTCATTTTCAATCTGCTTACAATAAAAAACAACCAATAAAACTTACAGATTTAATATTATCCGTTACCTATAGACAGCTTGCTTCTCTTATGGTGTCTTGCAGGCATATGTGCCACCTATAAGCTACCTTTGTCACACTTGCCATATTACAATAAACCACCATACCTGCCCACTTTGTCCCACAAGTAAGTTTCACGCTGCATTACAAATTGTTATTTTTAAAATGTAACTATTTTCACATGCCTCTTACTTTCCATTTGATTCTATAGCAGGTGGATTAGAACTTATTGAAAGTAAAATCATTGGAACACCTAGATGACCCCTAGAGGCAGTAAAACTAATGTTCAAAGATAATAATTTACTCAATTTCATCATATTCACAATGTGTTGTTCTCAGTTAAGGTTAACAGGCCAATTTCAGAATGAAACCCTCACCTAATGTTTGATCATATCTTCATTGGTATGCATCTAAGACATTCCCTTGATCACATCTCAAGCACTGGACACACAATGGGTAACAGACAATACTGAAAAGTTAAGATCTGGGTAATATCAAGGCTGGCATCTGAAATCCACAGATACTTCTTTCCTCTAAGAATCTTTGACTGCATGGCTCTTCTCATGCTTGAACTTGGCCCAGCGATCAGAGAAACACATCTCACAAACCTTGCACTTGTAAGGCTTCTCACCAGTGTGGATGTTGCGGTGATTCTTCAAAGTGCCTGGCAGTGCAAACCTTTTGTTGCAGAACTCGCAAACGTGATCCTTAACTTTTGTATGTGTTAGCATATGTCTTTTGAAAACCCCTTTCAAACGGAAGGCACTACCACATTCATCACAAACAAATGGTCTCTCATCAGTATGGCTTTGTTTGTGGCCTTTCAGCAAATATTTACTCTTCAGAGACAAACCACATTCATCACAAACAAAAGATCTTTCTTCATGTGTTTTTTCGTGGGATTTCACTTGGTTCTTTGAATAAAACATCCTTCCACATTGAGAACATGGAAAGTTCTTTGATCGTTTCAAATGAGTTTTCATGTGTTTATACAAATAACGTTTACTGAGAAGCTTGCCGCACACATCACATTTTACAAATGTCCTTTCTTTCTTTCCAGAATGACTATCCTTAATATGACTTTTTAAACGGGTAAGGGCAGGAAATCTTTTGGGACATAGTTTACAATGATATGGTTTAATGTTTTTGTGCAAATTCTTATGGATAAGTAAATAGCTATGATGGAAATATGCCAACCCACAAACATCACAAACAAATCGTTTTCCCCTATGTATCCTTAGATGGTCTCTCAGCTTGGTAATAGTTGGGTATGTCTTTGAGCAAATTGTGCATGGCACCATCTTGGTAAGCTTCACTGAGCCTGAAATACCTGTGGTACTGTCTATACCAATCGCTGCCAGAGAGGCATGGACCAGCTTGTGTAGGGTTAGCAAGTGAAGTTTGGTAAAGTTTTCATAGCAAACATCACAATTGAAATCCTTTTCTTCAGAACCATGTTTCTGCATTTTATGCAAGTAGAGATCCTTCTTGGTCTGGAAGATCTCGTAACATTTCCCACAGATGTAGCTGGACAATTTGTTTTTCTTGATTGATTTCTGTTTCTTATAAAAGGAAGACTTGTGAATTATTTTCAAATGGTCATCCAGACTGTCAAAACTGGTAAATACATTGTCACATTGATCACATTTGTAATGACCTTCCTCGATTAAATGGTTCTCGAGTTCTTGAGCAGACTTGAACTCTGACTTGCACTCTTCACATTGGAATTTCTCCAGATGGCCCAGTTGATGGCTGAATAACAACATACTTGTTTTACAAATTTCACCACATGTTCCACATTCCAGGTATTTCAGAACTTCCATCTTCTCCTCAGTAGTGTGAGTATCTATGTGGCTGGACAGGTCATAGAAGGTTTTAAAGCTGTCTTCGCAAATCTTACAACAGTAGGTTTCCTTAAAGGTACATTTTTGTTTTTTCAAATGTTTCAGCATATAATCCTTACTGGTTGTTTGAAAGGAACACTTTGGACAAGACAGTTGGTTCAAGTGGTGGTAACTTATGTGGTTGGTACACCTTTGTTTATTAGCAAAAGTTTTCATACATATATTACACTGGAACTGGTCATCTTTTTTTGTAAAATAGCCGTCTTTGGGAGCTGAATCCGAAGTTATCCCTCTCTCGCATGCATTGTTCTGTTCTTTGGTCTCTGTTGCTGGTTCTTGTCGCGATCCATCTTCTGAACCACAGCTAGTGGATGGTAAACATGCTGGTTGATTGGATTCCTCATTGGCAGAACACATCTCCTCATCCTCGGTTTCTCCTGCCCTTGAGCTGTGATCAGAATCCTCACAATGAAAGTCACTGTCTAGATCAGAATCGTCTTCTTCATCAATGGTATCAGCACTATCCTTATATGAAATATTTGGCATGCTTGACATTCTTTCAGACCTTCGCCTGGTAGGAAATCTGTTTCCAGAGTCATCAATATTCATAGCATCACTGTTGCCTGCAGTTTCAACTTCGGTAGACACATTTTCGCGCTCACCCTCTGTTAAGGCAAGAGATTGTGTAGATGTAGGTGAGCCCTTTACTCTTGTATCATCATCACTCAGTGTGCTCTTTACAGCCTTAGAAAATGAGCTCTCTAAATTATTTTGCGTGTCTTGATCTGGACAAAACTCATTGTTAGAATATGCATGTTGACTTTCAGAAGCTGTTTGGTTTTCAGGAGTTTAATTTTTCCTGCCATCAGCAATGGTATGTTCATGGTTGTTTACTTTGGCTGATGTGGATTTAAGCAAACTTATTTCACTTTTACATGTGCTGGACTCCTGTTTCAAGCCTCTATCCTGTGAATCCACAAGACCATCATCACCAGCTGCTGAAGCAGCATTTGAAGCATTGGAGATATCAGATTCATTCATGATGTCACTATTGCATTTGAATTTATTGCGCTTTCTTAATAAATGACTTTTCAAATGTCTGTCAAGATGTTGTCTGGTATTGGTAGCATAAGGGCAGACTGAACATGAGAATGGAAGAGACATTTCATGGCGTTTGTAATGAACTGAAGCTGTTTTTTTATAGTGGAGTACCTTTCCACATTTTGAACATGTGTATGTTCCATTTTTGACAGCAAAATATTTCATTGCTTCTTCATGTATTATCTTCTTTTTAGTTTCCTTTGGTGGTGCTGTTTCTAAAGGAACAACAACAACAGATTTATCTGTGTTGTTTGTCCCCGAAAAGAAATGACTGAAGACATGGCGATATGCCTCAATTCTTAATTTGAATGTTAGCGAACACACTTTGCAAGAGAATTCAGTCCCATCTATCAGCATATGTTCCTTTATCTTTTGGACATCTTCCTTTCTGACCCCACCAATGGTAGCATGTAGTTTGATGTGTAGGCTTATATGTGCATCCAAATGAGACCTTCTTTCTCGAGATTGTCCACAGAATGTGCACGTGTGTACACCTTTTAACTTCATCAAATGCTCATAAACATGGCTGTGGACAGGCTTCCTGCTTTCAAAAGACTTTTCACATATGGAGCAGACATATTTGTTTTTCACCTTTCTGTAGTTCTCTCTGATTGTTGAAGTGTTGATCACATTTGGTCTTTCTCTTGGTTTCAAATCTAGTTCAGGAGAGTCATTCATTAATGATTGGTTTCCTGATTCCTCTTTGTCATCACTTACTGATTTAAGTTCATTTTGCTCAGGCTCAGGTGGGTGAGACAACTTATGAATCTTCTCTTCTAACCTATTACCACTTGAAAACTCACAAACTGTACATTTGAAGATATATCTTTCATCTGGAAGTTTTTCTGAATCAATTTCTATGTTTTCATTTCCTTTAACACAATCATCAGAGATACCTGGATCATCCTGTATACTGAAATCACTAGCAACTGCATCCTCTTCTACATCATCAACAGGATCAAGATGAGATTCTTCCGTGCTGCAGACACTAGTCGGTAGATTCCCTGGACCACCTTCAGAAACTGCTACAGAATCCTGGGATGAAGTTTTCTCAAGATCATCATCACCAGCTGCTGTAGCAGCATTCAGAGCATTGGAGATATCAGATTCATTCATGACATCACCATTGCATATGATGCTTAAGGGTTTTCGTAACAAATGAGTTTTCATATGTCTGTCAAGATGGTGTCTGGTATTGGCAGCATAAGAGCAGACTGAACATGAGAATGGAAGAGACATTTCATGGCGTTTGTAATGAACTAAAGCTGTTTTCTTATAGTGGAGCACTTTTTCACATTTTGAACATGTGTATGTTCCATTTTTGACAGCAAAATATTTCATTGCTTCTTCAGGTAATATCTTCTTTTTAGTTTCCTTTGGTGGTGCTGTTTCTAAAGGATCAACAGCAATAGATTTATCTGTGTTGTTTGTCCCCGAAAAGAAATGACTGAAAACATGGCGATATGCCTCAATTCTTAACTTGAACGTTAGCGAACACACTTTGCAAGAGAATTCAGTCCCATCTATCAGCATATGTTCCTTTATCTTTTGGACATCTTCCTTTCTGACCCCACCAATGGCAGCATGTAGTTTCATGTGTAGGCTTATATGTGCATCCAAATGAGACCTTCTTTCTCGAGATTGTCCACAGAATGTGCACGTGTGTACTCCTTTTGACTTCCTCAAATGCTCATTAACATGGCTGTGGACAGGCTTCCTGCTTTCAAAAGACTTTTCACATATGGAGCAGACATATTTGTTTTTCACCTTTCTGTAGTTCTCTCTGATTGTTGAAGTGTTGATCACATTTGGTCTTTCTCTTGGTTTCAAATCTAATTCAGGTGAGTCATTCATTAATGATTGGTTTCCTGATTCCTCTTTGTTAACACTTACTGATTTAAGTTCTTTTTGCTCAGGCTCAGGTGGGTGAGACAACTTATGAATCTTCTCTTCTAACCTATTAGCACTTGAAAACTCACAAACTGTACATTTGAAGATATATCTTTCATCTGGAAGTTTTTCTGAATCAATTTCTATGTTTTCATTTCCTTTAACACAATCATCAGAGATACCTCGATCGTCCTGTATACTGAAATCACTAGCAACTGCATCCTCTTCTACATCATCAACAGGATCAAGATGAGATTCTTCAGTGCTGCAGACACTAGTCAGTAGATTCCCTTGGCCACCTTCAGAAACTGCTGCAGAATCCTGGTATGAAGTTTTCTCAAGATCATCATCACCAGCTGCTGTAGCAGCATTTAGAGCATTGGAGATATCAGATTCATTCATGATATCACCATTGCATATGATGCTTAAGGGTTTTCGTAACAAATGAGTTTTCATATGTCTGTCAAGATGGTGTCTGGTATTGGCAGCATAAGGGCAGACTGAACATGAGAAAGGAAGAGACATTTCATGGCGTTTGTAATGAACTAAAGCTGTTTTCTTATAGTGGAGCACTTTTTCACATTTTGAACATGTGTATGTTCCATTTTTGACAGCAAAATATTTCATTGCTTCTTCAGGTAATATCTCCTTTTTAGTTTCCTTTGGTGGTGCTGTTTCTAAAGGATCAACAGCAATAGATTTATCTGTGTTGTTTGTCCCCGAAAAGAAATGACTGAAAACATGGCGATATGCCTCAATTCTTAATTTGAATGTTAGCGAACACACTTTGCAAGAGAATTCAGTCCCATCTATCAGCATATGTTCCTTTATCTTTTGGACATCTTCCTTTCTGACCCCACCAATGGTAGCATGTAGTTTGATGTGTAGGCTTATATGTGCATCCAAATGAGACCTTCTTTCTCGAGATTGTCCACAGAATGTGCACGTGTGTACACCTTTTAACTTCATCAAATGCTCATAAACATGGCTGTGGACAGGCTTCCTGCTATCAAAAGACTTTTCACATATGGAGCAGACATATTTGTTTTTCACCTTTCGGTAGTTCATTCTTATGCTAGAAGATTGAGTTTCATTTGTTTCTTCTCTTGATTTACATTCAATATCAGGTGAGTCATTAATCGATGATTGGAAACCCGTTTCCTCTTGGTCAGCACCTACTGATTTTGACTTATTTTCCTCAGTTTCAGAGAGATGAGACAACTCGTTGTTCTTGCCTTTTAACCTATTTTCACTTGAAACTGCAACCCCTTCTACATCATCAACAGAATCAAGTTGAGGTTCTTTAACGCTCCAAATATAAGTGGATTGAGCCCCTGGACCACCTTCAGAAACTGCTACAGAAGTTTTCTCATGTACATCAGCACAAGCTGCCATAGCAGCATTTACTGCATCGGATATATCACCAGTATCTTCAACGACATCATCCTCATCATCAAACTCGACATCCATGGAAACAGGTTCTGTATCAAAACTTGTAACATTTGGTGTACTTGCATCTTCAACTGTTGAAAGTAATGACATGTCATCTTCATTGTCTGAATCTGCACACTTATGCTCTTTGTCATCCAATCTTTGAGAACTGAGTCTTGTCCTTAACTGTTTGATTTTACTTTCATCAAGACGTTCCAGAACAACTCTCACATTTTGCATTTTATACAGATTAGGAATATTTGTCTTTGAGCCTTCATGGTCTCTATGTTCAGGACTCGCAAAGATGTCAGATAGAGAAACAAATGATTCCTGGCACATATCTTCAGGTTGTTCTAGAACCAAAGATTCATCATCTGTATCATCAGGATCAAGCATAGACTCTGACCGGAGATTTCTTTGTTTTTCTGGTCCTTGTGAGTATTGATCTGCTATAGACTGAACGGTATCAAGCACAAGCTTTGGTTTTAATGGCTTGCAAATCTTACCAGGAGGACTAGAAAGGCGTAACAACCTTGCTGACAGCTCCTCAATATGGATGATTTTATGTTTCTGAAGTTCATCTATATCCCTAAAGTGTTCATCACATTCACTGCATGACAGGAGTCTGGATACAACATCAGATACCGGTGTCTTCTTTCTTAGAGGTACTGCCTGTTTTAGGTTTTGGGTTTGTCTGGTCCTTCGTCCACTTTGCTTTTTGCTTTCTAGATTATCTTCACTTTGACATGAATTCCTTGTATCAAATATTGACCTTTTCTTAATAGCATGGGACTTTGCATGCTGATATGCCTTTGCCTTGCTTGTAATACTTTTATTGCATAAAACGCATTTTAACCGTTTTCCATTTTTGGTGAATATTCCAAAATCATTATGTTTGCCTTTCTTCTTTCCTTTAACTCCTTTCTTCTCACTTCCCTTCTGACTGAGATGTGAGTTCCAGTGTTGAGAGAAGGAATTCCTGGAAGCAAACTGAAGACCACATATCTGACACTTGAAGGGATCTTTTGCTCCATGAGATCGCAAATGGAGAACAAGCACCTGCCGCGACCCAAAGCTCTTTCCACAGATGTTGCAAGAGAGACCTGGTTTGAAGATGTGACTCCTCTTGTGTGACACGATCTCAGATGATGGATATTCCTTCCCACATACCTGACATGTTTCAACATTTTCTCCAAGTATGTGTACTTTTAAATGTTCATATAAAAGAGTAACATCAGGAAAACTTTCTCCACATTCTTGACAGACAACAGTCTTCTTCTCATTGTGAGTCTGGATGTGGATTTGAAGACACCAGGATGTGGAAAACTCCTTCTGACAGATTCCACACTCAAACTTGATAGCATGGCTCCCGACTGCTTGGCTCATCTGGAAATAAAATGGTGTTTATAGCAGGGCTTCACTTAGGGTGTTTCATAAAGAAATCTCACGGCACAAATAGACCAATTGGCTCTGTAGCTTATCAGCCTACCTTAAGAAATGAAACCAGTTATCAGGGCTGCAAATAAGATAAAGGTGAAACAGGGATTGGGAAAGACATCTTTGACAATGGGCCATTTTCAGGGGTTTAGGTAATTTTCTGAATTTCAAAAGGGCCATTTCCCCTTAGATCAATAGTAAACTTCAAAATTTAAATGGGACATTTTTTCATCCAATGTGCAAAATGGCCTATGGCCCTGCCTTTCCCAATCACTGGGTGAAATGTTGGAAGTTGAATAATAAATTTTTAGTTTACACAATGCATAGATATATTTGGACCTATTTAAAGAGGTTATCACATGACAGCTTTGTCTTTCGCCCGTCATATATCAAACCAATGGATGATGTGTTAGTGATAATTATAACTATATATACATATTAAATAACATATTCACTTTTTTATTTAACTGTTGATGAGAAAGGGAATACCTAAAGGCATTTGACAAATACCAGGTTAATTTCATATAAGTGTAATGGGTGAAGTTTGTAAAAATATCAAGATGAAATATAACTGTTATTTTGCAAACTCCATTAAGTATTCTCTAGTCATTAAGGCAAACTGAACGAGATTCGGACACCACCTGAGGTCGCACAAACTTGGGACACTTTTGATTAGGAGCTGACGCAATTACCGGTTTGCGTGTTGTTTTGGCAATACATTTAATTCAAAATGTTTCTTTTCAATCTATGTCTTTCAAAAAAACATTTCATTAATTTATCGGACATAATAATCAACAATCTTTCTTAAATAAGGACAATTCACTAATTCATGGAAGAAATTGGCCAAATATTTGTTTTTATGTAAATCTTAACTCAAAACATCAAGGATTATATATATTGATTTTCAAAGAGAAACTACTATACAATCAAACCCCCCTATTGATATTTGCATTTATAGTGAATTTGGGACTAAATATCTTCTTTTTTTTCAAAATATATCAAAATGACCTTGGTTCGGACAGTTTCTGACCATGGTTCGGACACTCCTAAATTTTCTTTATAGGATTTCTGTAATATTAAAAATGTGCCCATCAAATGATTAGGGAATAAAAAAACATTAGAGTAAGACACATGCCAAAATTAGGCCATCGGAAAGAATGCTGTGTGTAATTGAAATATTGACTCATATTCGTCAAATGCTGTTATGTGATTAAAATTCCTTTAAAGTACTAAAGTATTCCGCAACTAGTTCCCGTAACTGATCATTAATGATAGCATATAGAATATAATTGTATCAAATTGAAAATGTAAAATATTGTCAATGTAGCTTGGAAGACAATTTCACTAATTCAAAATATGTTACTGCTTTCTATAGTATATAATATAAGTAATCTCTCTGTCTCTCTTCATCTGTTCTTGAAATCACTAATCTTGAGGATTATAAACATTACATCATCATTAATTTAGGAGGTATGCCACTGGTTGGAGACCAGTTATTGCCCCCAGGGGACCAGTTTATCCCCACTTAAACCTTGCTGTAAGGCAATTGCGGAAACTCCACTTTCAATCCCTTTTAAGCAGTCACGAAGCAATGATATGAATTTATGATTAAAACATTTATTTCCTGACAGCTCTAGCCCTATTCATCTATGATGTAGAATATTAAATGAATTTGACAATGCGTGTTAAAATTTGGAAGAAAATGTCTGGAAAAACGTTGATAACTGGTCTCCAGCAAGTACAGTAATACTTGTTGTTATAAAAAAATTCTGTTGAATCTTGAGGTGGAATAGATCTCAGACTCCTCATAAGTGCTTCCATCTGTGTGCATCTCACCCTATAAGAAATTACTTAAAGACAGCCTTTTATTGTGTTTTAGATCGTCAGTTTCAAGATCATTACTGAACCGGGCGGCTTGCTTATCTACACAAATGGATGATTTTGGGTCAGCAGTCCTGCAGTGAAGAGTTTAGTGAAACCAATGAACAGGCAAGATGAGGTGATGTGGGCTTTATCGCCGCTTTCAAGAGTATTTCACATATATCGCGACTGCTAGTATTATTGCAGGGAGAAAGCCCGCAACACTATTGTGGCTATGTATTGCGGTGAAACCTGCGGGCATTGGCTGGAACTAGCAACCATGGGTAGTACTGCACTGAAATTCAGTGTAGCATTGCACCCAAACCTGACTGCATGTAGAACAGTTCTCTACTGCAGACAAAGTTGCCGAGCCCCTGGTGGAATTCGAACCACGGACCTCCTGATCCGAAGCGGAACGCGCTAACCACTGCGCTATCCCGCCCCTAAACCAATGAACAGATCAACAACAAAAAGGCTTGCCAACGGAACAACATAAAGAAACACTCTGTAATTGTCAGGCCGCGCTTCTGAGCCCAGGGTACAGACATGTGGAGTAAGCGTAATGTTCGTACCCTAAAACAGGATGCAAAATTGTTTGAAGTTTGTGACCCTAACCATCAAAGTGGAATTTCTCTTCAATGAATGCATGTCACTCAAGTTTGAAGGTTAACAAACAAAATTATACCATTTTTTTATTTATTGACAAAATGAAATTGATATTTACATACATTTTGGAAGCTTGGACCAAAGAGAAAAAATATCTTTTAAAAAAACGAGTGCGATTGTATTGATGACCTTGGCAATGATGCTATTTTCTTGCAGACTAATTCAATGTGTTTAATGAAGTAATTTAACAAATGATCACACTTCATAATGTTAAATTGGCAACATTTTCTATCAGAATAAAAGACATTTGTTTCTAAATTAGATATATTTTGTTACTAACTAGAACATATAAGTATGTATTTGGACAGATGTATATATTTTTCAGAATTTACTCTGAAAACAATCCATAAAAACCTGTTTTTAATATAGTTTATTCAGAAGTAACTTCACAAATTTATTGACTCATAAAACATGTATACTCCCATACTGAGTCTAGTGAGATTCAGTAAGAGGTTGCGTAACCAATGACCCTCCAACGTTATATGTGCAAAAGCAGGCTATTGCGGCATGGTAAGTTGAGCCCTGATTGGTCAATTTGATAAGTTGTGGGCCTTGACTACACCTGGCTAGACTCAATATGGGAGTAAAGCGAGTATTATTGAGGCTAGGTTTACTTAGGCTGCTTTGAGCGAGCACGCACGTCATGTGTAAATGGTGTAAATGACGTCACGAACTTACAACACTCACGAACTAAGAGTACTGGACCATATGATTTATATTATCAAAATTTGGCAGTTTGCTAATTCATGTCATCAAAAAAAACATTTGTGTGTTTCTGTAATTTTTGTTAACTGTCTCCTGCTCAATAAATTTTGGTCCTATCTTCTCATGGTTGATCGCAAACTTTTGCTTAAAATACCACGAATACAGTAAAAATACTTTTGAACAAATATTGCAGTTTGATAATGGGTCTTTAATATTGTTTGGTCAAAGTTACACCAACAGTATGGCCAATTAAAACTGTTAATCTAAATCATTGTATCTTGTGTGTGACAAGAATAGTATGATCCTTGTAGACGTGTGGCGCAAACCAGATAAATATCTATTGAATTTCATACATAATAAAAGCATGAAATGAGCACGTCTTTAAACGAAAATCCCACCTTCATATATAAATAGAATCGCCTCAAATCGTTTCATAATGTGCGTCATCTGAAGAAAGAGATCGGCACAACTCAACCTTGTTTTTGTTGGCTTCATATACAAAGGGAGATAATCCACAAGTATTTGTCTTGGCTGAATACCTGTAATGAACACCACGGACCAATATCCTAATAATTTGACGTCAAAAGGAAACTCTATCTCTTTAAAAACGAAATGAGAAAACTAAAAAAATACGCTGGATATTCTTCGAATTCGTAATGACATAGTTGAAACCTTAACTTAAAAAAACATTCGATTGAGCAATTTCCATTCATTTTTGTTAAAATAGAAAAAGGAAAATGAAAATAACGTGACCTAGATGATGGTGCTGTGTTACGTGACGCTAACTTTCATATCTGTCCATTAGGGCTCTTTTGTCACCCTTTAGTTTAAAAACACATAAAAATATAGGGCCATTGGCTATATTATAAGGCTTCGTATTCAATTTTGCTGTAGGGTGGGGCTTATGTGGTTCCCCCCTTCGTCACAAATCCTAAAATTAAGTATATAGGCGATGTGATTTCAGATACCATTAACCAATTCAGAAATGAAAATTGCTGAAATATTCAATTGATAAATTTATGGTATAGGTTCACCAAGCCCTTTTAATCCTCAATAGTAGTACACTGGTAGTAGTCGTTACACAACATTTCAGCTTTCTAGGCCTTTTGCTTCTTGAGAAGAAAATGAAAATAGGTTTCAAGGGAATGGCTACAGATAATAAGCCCAACAAGTCAAGGAGTATGTTCGTAAGGTTTCAGCTTTCCAGGCCTTATGCTTCTTGAGAAGAAGATGAAAATATGTTTTTAGGGCGTGGCCCTTGTGACCCTCTTTGGGAACCACAGAGCCACAAAAGCTTTAAATTATAATCCTCAATAGTCAAGAAGTCTGTCCACAAAGTTTGAGCTTTCTAGGCTTCATGCTTCTTGAATATAAAAATAGGTTTTAATGGCGTGGCCCCAATTTTGATGAGTTTCTTAAAATAAGAGACGAATCCAAGAGAATCAGGTTAATTGAGCATGTCCCAATCTCCTATGTGTTATTGTCAACTCATATGATATAATGGAGCACTTGTGTCTCAATAAATAAGAGATTGATTGAAAGTAAAATTTGAAACTTTAGATAAAAAAGTGTCAATGACATTATTGTCACTACCGCAACAGACATATCTTTCTCATGGTTGAACAAATATTGATAATCTCCCTTGAAACCTTCTAATAAGCATCCACTAGATGGCGGCATCGCTTGTCGTGTGCTAGGTATTCATCATATATCATAGCACCGATGGACAATTTCAAATCCTTGTATCATTTCAAGGGGGTGATTTAGAGTGTGTCATTACCACAACGCATTTATACACTGGAAATCTTCAACTAGACAACTGATTACTTCTTTGAAATTTTATCAGCCTGGATAAGTTTTACAAAATGATATTGAATTTACTTATAAGTGTTTTTAAACTTAAATTTTAACAGAAATACCATTACCGCAACGAACACCACTGCAATAAAACTGTCACTACAGCAACAGAAACTGATATCGCGGTGATGACATATCTCACTACCACACATCCAATATATAGAGAATACTAAACGACGTCCCGTTTAATAAAACGAGTGAAGGGTTTGTTATTTAACGAGCGAAAGCGAGTTAAATGCTGATACCATTCACATGTCTCATAAAAATGTTATTAAACGGGACCGAGTTAAAGTATTTTATTTATTACTGGCCTTATTACATCTTTGGAAATAAAAAGAAATTCGCCGACATGATCGTCGCGGCCGGCCCGCTGACATTGTGACGTTATATAGTTAACGATTACGACGTCATTATTACGCCACGTCATTCGGTCAGCGCGCGATGTTATGACACACATGTGTAATAACATGGTAGATTTATTAAACAGCGATATCTTCAACGAAAGAGTAATAACTGTAATAATCCCATGAAGAATGCAACAAATAAAACATTGTAATGTCTTTAATGTTACAAAGTATCTTTTAGTGGAATGTCTAGGAAAATGAGAGCATAACTTCATAGATAAGACTTCAAAATTGAAACAGAATATCACAACCGCAAGAATAATTACCACAACGATGAAAAAAACAAATATGATTTTTGACAATTTGTTCACTTTGATTATATATTTCTTTGGTGAAATAATGTTGAAAAGAATTGGAGGATTATTTGTTGATACTTTTAAAGACATTTCAAGGATTTTTAGATTGTAACGTAACATAACACTTTCATTGTACAGATATGTTACAAATAATGTACATCAAATGTATTTAGGTTTGTGATCTTTCTTAATCAAGTGACACGAAAGCTAAAATTTGTTAAAATATATAATAATGATGATATGGATAATGATGATATGGATAATGCGCCTAATCTCTACACAGAAAATATACTCAAGGCGCTAAAGAAATAACATATAAGG
This sequence comes from Steromphala cineraria, assembly GCA_916613615.1. Taxonomy (NCBI): domain Eukaryota; kingdom Metazoa; phylum Mollusca; class Gastropoda; order Trochida; family Trochidae; genus Steromphala; species Steromphala cineraria. The sequence goes on from OU744728.1 coordinate 30,387,369, forward strand.
AATTGAAATTATTAGTTGTAAGCTTCTTGAAACAGATGTGTTTTTAAAGGGGCAGTAGCACGTTTTTTGACAATTTTATATTTTAAATTTTTCGTTGATAATTGTACGTTACAGCTAAATGTATAACTTTGATAGTGTCAAAAATCTCATTACACAAACACATCACCCATAGTCAGAGAACAAATTATAAAGATTCACATAAAATCCATTGGCAGCCATTTTTGTGTGAACACCTTTAATTCATTTTGTGTAAGAAAAGGAATCGCATGGCTAAACTTTACATTATATATTTGATCTTTTACTGTTTCATTTAGTTTAAATACATTGTCTTTCAATTGGAACCATTTATTTTCATTTTCTTGACATCAACTTACATTCCCCCTAAAAACGTGCTACTGCCCCTTTAAAGACTTGTGACAAGTCAGTTTCTAAAAAACTGACTTTAAGTTACTTAATCTGACCGAGCTCAGTGTGTTAGTGGCAAATAGTCACTTACATCAGATTGAAATAAATCGATGTTTACTCGTGTTTTTACAAAGATTGAATTAGTTACTTAATTTCTTATAATAATAAATATTTGATATATTGTTTATATATAACTGGTAGTTATTCTAACAAGACTCTTATTGCAGAAATAGTACCTATGTTAACAGTAATGCTAAATAATTCCCCAAAAAATTACGATCCGAAACAATTAAAAGTGAAGAAATAATTACTTTTTGTGATATTCAATAAAAGTTGTCATTTCATACCTGTTTATAAAAGAATTGAATAGATTTTCAAAAAAAAGCATTTGTGTTGTCGTTTCGGTAGTGACATTTGATAGGAAGTTAAAAAATCTAAAACATATTATATGTAAAATTCTTCTTCAAACTGCTCTGCTCGTTAACTTGATGAACACATCAACGGAGCAACTGAAGTTTTCATCAGAGCAAAAGTTGAAATCGTCACTTTCTGAAGAATAACTCTGACGTCATGGATAGTAGGTCGACATGTTCTTATGTTCCATGTTCTAAGTGCTCTAGGAGAGCATGGGCAGGTGTAATCAGAGCTCTACCACTGCCCAATAAATAGTCATTGGTTAAAAAACATTGACACATTGCAAATTTCATTCAAGGTAACAACATCGAAATTGGCATGCAATATAAGCATGAAACTGCGATTGATAACCTCGAAGACTTGTTACCGATGGCATGAGTCAAATCTCAAAGACGTTTCATTATGACGTGTTAGACTATATTTATGGAAAAGCTTCAATGCAGATTAAATGTGAATTCTGAAATTAATGACAGGTGACGTCATTTGACGTTTGAATTTGTTTATTATACAGGGTTTTGAAAGTGACGACAAACGAGTTGCATTTTATAACCGAACAGAAATTAATGCGTAAAAACTGCCATTTAAACGAACGTCTGGAGAGCAATTCCCCCCACCCCCTGTTCATTTTTGATTAATTAGGGGAAAGTTGGTTAATCTCCCTTTTATTTTTATTGACTGGTTGTTTAAAGAAATGGTGCCTTAAAAAGAGATACTTTGTGTCAAACATCCTTACATACCGTTTTTCGGTCAGAAAAATGTATACCTCTAATACACAGATATAACCATCTTTGTTTTAAAACCTGAAAGAAGTGGCGATAACTGTTTACAAAGATTTCGCTGAAAGAAAAGAGCCCAAAATATTCATAACTTTGGGAAATTCAGGATTTTTAACCTTGAAATGAAAGTGTCCTAAACTTGTTAGTATTCAGGATCTACATGAGTCTATCCCATGTTCATAGGAAAGCAGATTCACTGACCTGATAGCTTTTCGGTTTCAGTCAGTTAATATATCAAGGAATTTTGTAATTGTTTGATGTATATTTATTAATTCAGATGCATTCTTAACTCCGACTAGGAATCATGTAAAACCAAAAGCATTTTATGTTGTCATACTTGATTTTTACATAAACTACCGGGCAAAAGAAACTATAGCTCATTTTATTGACCTGTACAAAATACACAACACATGATATCTTTTATGAATTACATGTAATTTGTTGTAAATTTAATTGCGAATCTAACGGTTTACATAAAATGACAAAATCACAACAGGATAACCTTTAATTTGCATTCAAATTACTTAGGGGTCAAAAGTGAAAGTTACACTGAGATTTTATGGGAAAGAGTTGTCAAATGGAAGACGTAAAAGTTATTCGAGGGATAATTGGAATGTCAGTAACGTGTGTGTCGACCACCAGCATCAATACAAGCTCTCGCACGTCGTCGCATTGATGACGTCAAGAGCCGGATTACGTCATTTGGCAGCCGCTGCCATTCCACCCTCAATTCTACTTCCAACTGTCGTCTCGTCTGTGGAGGTTGATGCCGACGACGGATTTTGCTTCCCAGATGATCCCACAGATGCTCTATGGAATTCATATCCGGGGATCGAGACGGCCAGGGCAGAACATTGACGTTGTTTTGCTGAAGAAAGTTTCAAGTCGCAATTGCAGTATGGGGTGTCGCATTGTCTTGTTGAAATGATATGCCTTGTGGTTGATTGTTGATGAACGGTATGATAACAGGCTGCAAGACCTGGTCTCGATATTGATTGGCATTGAGATTTCCCTGAATAACGACCAATGGTGTTGTTTGATTGTCAATAATTCCACCCCATACCATTATACTGCCTCCTCCATATAGGCATGGACGTCTTGAAGGCATGTAGCTGCCAATGTTTCACCCCTTCGTCTGTATTCACACACTCGGCCGTCAGTGTGGTGAATACAGTACCGACTCTCATCCGTAAAAAGGACCCTACGCCAATCACGTGCTTGCCATCGGAAAACTCGTCTCTCTCTCGGTGGTGTTGTGTTGGTGTCAAGGCCATTCCACGGAAGGGTCGGTGGCAACGTAAACGAGCTGCCGCAAGCGTCTGGAGACTGTTCGTCGATTAATTCGACGCCCCAATGCTGTTTCGACCGTTGACGTTGACGTTACGAATCTATTTCGTAGGTGTATGGTAGTATGGTACGTATGTACCGATCTTCCTGTGCGGTAGTTACGCGTGGATGTCCACTCCTAGGCCTGTCCTGAGTTCGTCCTGTCTGTCTGGATCGTACGGGGGCGTGTATTACTCTTTGTATTATACCCCCTGTATGATGTACGGCGGCGTGTATTACTCTTTGTATTATACCCCCTCTATGATGTACGAGGGTGTGTATTACTCTTTGTATTGTACCCCCTCTATGATGTAGGGGGGCGTGTATTACTCTTTGTATTATACCCCCTCGTACGGGGGCGTGTATTACTATTTGTATTATACCCCCTCTATGATGTACGGGGGCGTGTATTACTCTTTGTATTATACCCCCTGTATGATGTACGTGGGCGTGTATTACTCTTTGTATTATACCCCTGTATGATTTACGGGGGCGTGTTTTACTCTTTGTATTATACCCCCTGTATGATGTACGGGGGCGTGTATTACTGTTTGTATTATACCCACCTCTATGATGTACGGGGACGTGTATTACTCTTTGTATTATACCCTCCTCTATGATGTACGGGGGCGTGTATTACTGTTTGTATTATTCCCCCTCTATGATGTACGGGGGCGTGTATTACTCTTTGTATGATGTACGGGGGCGTGTATTACTCTTTGTATTATACCCCCTCTATGATGTACGGGGGCGTGTATTACTCTTTGTATTATACCCCCCTCTATGATGTACGGGGGCGTGTATTACTCTTTGTATTATACCCCCTCGTACAGGGGCGTGTATTACTATTTGTATCATACCCCCTCTATGATGTACGGGGGCGTGTATTACTCTTTGTATTATACCCCCTGTATGATGTACGTGGGCGTGGATTACTGTTTGTAATATACCCCTCTATAATGTACGGGGGCGTGTATTACTCTTTGTATTATACCCCCTGTATGATGATGTACGGGGGCGTGTATTACTGTTTGTATTATACCTACCCCTCTATGATGTACGGGGACGTGTACTACTCTTTGTATTATACCCCCTGTATGATGTACGGGGGCGTGTATTATTCTTTGTATTATACCCCCTGTATGATGTACGGGGGCGTGTATAACTCTTTGTGTTATACCCCCTGTATGATGTACGGGGGCGTGTATTACTCTTTGTGTTATACCCCCCCCCCCCCCCCTCTATGATGTACGGGGGCGTGTATTACTGTTTGTATTATACCCCCTCTATGATGTACGGGGGCGTGTATTACTCTTTGTATTATACCCCCATCTATATGATGTACGGGGTCGTGTATTACTCTTTGTATTATACCCCCTCTATCATGTACGGGGGCGTGTATTACTCTTTGTATTATACCCCCCTCTATGATGTACGGGGGCGTGTATTACTATTTGTATTATTCCCCCTCTATGATGTACGGGGGCGTGTATTACTCTTTGTATGATGTACGGGGGCGTGTATTACTCTTTGTATTATACCCCCTCTATGATGTACGGGGGCGTGTATTACTGTTTGTATTATACCCCTCTATGATGTACGGGTGCGTGTATTACTCTATGTATTATACCCCCTGTATGATGTACGGGGGCGTGTATTACTCTTTATATGATGTACGGGGGCGTGTATTACTCTTTGTATTATACCCCCCTCTATGATGTACGGGGGCGTGTATTATTCTTTGTATTATACCCCCTGTATGATGTACGGGGGCGTGTATTACTCTTTGTATGATGTACGGGGGCGTGTATTACTCTTTGTATTATACCCCCTCTATGATGTACGGGGGCGTGTATTACTCTTTGTATTATACCCCCCTCTATGATGTACGGGGGCGTGTATTACTCTTTGTATTATACCCCCTCGTACGGGGGCGTGTATTACTATTTGTATCATACCCCCTCTATGATGTACGGGGGCGTGTATTACTATTTGTATTATACCCCCTGTATGATGTACGTGGACGTGGATTACTGTATGTAATATACCCCTCTATAATGTACGGGGGCGTGTATTACTCTTTGTATTATACCCCCTGTATGATGATGTACGGGGGCGTGTATTACTGTTTGTATTATACCTACCCCTCTATGATGTACGGGGACGTGTACTACTCTTTGTATTATACCCCCTGTATGATGTACGGGGGCGTGTATTACTCTTTGTATTATACCCCCTGTATGATGTACGTGGGCGTGGATTACTGTTTGTAATATACCCCTCTATAATGTACGGGGGCGTGTATTACTCTTTGTATTATACCCCCTGTATGATGATGTACGGGGGCGTGTATTACTGTTTGTATTATACCTACCCCTCTATGATGTACGGGGACGTGTACTACTCTTTGTATTATACCCCCTGTATGATGTACGGGGGCGTGTATTACTCTTTGTATTATACCCCCATCTATATGATGTACGGGGTCGTGTATTACTCTTTGTATTATACCCCCTCTATCATGTACGGGGGCGTGTATTACTCTTTGTATTATACCCCCCTCTATGATGTACGGGGGCGTGTATTACTATTTGTATTATTCCCCCTCTATGATGTACGGGGGCGTGTATTACTCTTTGTATGATGTACGGGGGCGTGTATTACTCTTTGTATTATACCCCCTCTATGATGTACGGGGGCGTGTATTACTGTTTGTATTATACCCCTCTATGATGTACGGGTGCGTGTATTACTCTATGTATTATACCCCCTGTATGATGTACGGGGGCGTGTATTACTCTTTATATGATGTACGGGGGCGTGTATTACTCTTTGTATTATACCCCCCTCTATGATGTACGGGGGCGTGTATTATTCTTTGTATTATACCCCCTGTATGATGTACGGGGGCGTGTATTACTCTTTGTATGATGTACGGGGGCGTGTATTACTCTTTGTATTATACCCCCTCTATGATGTACGGGGGCGTGTATTACTCTTTGTATTATACCCCCCTCTATGATGTACGGGGGCGTGTATTACTCTTTGTATTATACCCCCTCGTACGGGGGCGTGTATTACTATTTGTATCATACCCCCTCTATGATGTACGGGGGCGTGTATTACTCTTTGTATTATACCCCCTGTATGATGTACGTGGGCGTGGATTACTGTTTGTAATATACCCCTCTATAATGTACGGGGGCGTGTATTACTCTTTGTATTATACCCCCTGTATGATGATGTACGGGGGCGTGTATTACTGTTTGTATTATACCTACCCCTCTATGATGTACGGGGACGTGTACTACTCTTTGTATTATACCCCCTGTATGATGTACGGGGGCGTGTATTATTCTTTGTATTATACCCCCTGTATGATGTACGGGGGCGTGTATAACTCTTTGTGTTATACCCCCTGTATGATGTACGGGGGCGTGTATTACTCTTTGTATTATACCCCCCTCTATGATGTACGGGGGCGTGTATTACTCTTTGTATGATGTACGGGGGCGTGTATTACTCTTTGTATTATACCCCCTCTATGATGTACGGGGGCGTGTATTACTCTTTGTATTATACCCCCCTCTATGATGTACGGGGGCGTGTATTACTCTTTGTATTATACCCCCTCGTACAGGGGCGTGTATTACTATTTGTATCATACCCCCTCTATGATGTACGGGGGCGTGTATTACTCTTTGTATTATACCCCCTGTATGATGTACGTGGGCGTGGATTACTGTTTGTAATATACCCCTCTATAATGTACGGGGGCGTGTATTACTCTTTGTATTATACCCCCTGTATGATGATGTACGGGGGCGTGTATTACTGTTTGTATTATACCTACCCCTCTATGATGTACGGGGACGTGTACTACTCTTTGTATTATACCCCCTGTATGATGTACGGGGGCGTGTATTATTCTTTGTATTATACCCCCTGTATGATGTACGGGGGCGGGTATAACTCTTTGTGTTATACCCCCTGTATGATGTACGGGGGCGTGTATTACTCTTTGTGTTATACCCCCCCCCCCCCCCCCCCCCCCCCTCTATGATGTACGGGGGCGTGTATTACTGTTTGTATTATACCCCCTCTATGATGTACGGGGGCGTGTATTACTCTTTGTATTATACCCCCATCTATATGATGTACGGGGTCGTGTATTACTCTTTGTATTATACCCCCTCTATCATGTACGGGGGCGTGTATTACTCTTTGTATTATACCCCCCTCTATGATGTACGGGGGCGTGTATTACTATTTGTATTATTCCCCCTCTATGATGTACGGGGGCGTGTATTACTCTTTGTATGATGTACGGGGGCGTGTATTACTCTTTGTATTATACCCCCTCTATGATGTACGGGGGCGTGTATTACTGTTTGTATTATACCCCTCTATGATGTACGGGTGCGTGTATTACTCTATGTATTATACCCCCTGTATGATGTACGGGGGCGTGTATTACTCTTTATATGATGTACGGGGGCGTGTATTACTCTTTGTATTATACCCCCCTCTATGATGTACGGGGGCGTGTATTATTCTTTGTATTATACCCCCTGTATGATGTACGGGGGCGTGTATTACTCTTTGTATGATGTACGGGGGCGTGTATTACTCTTTGTATTATACCCCCTCTATGATGTACGGGGGCGTGTATTACTCTTTGTATTATACCCCCCTCTATGATGTACGGGGGCGTGTATTACTCTTTGTATTATACCCCCTCGTACGGGGGCGTGTATTACTATTTGTATCATACCCCCTCTATGATGTACGGGGGCGTGTATTACTATTTGTATTATACCCCCTGTATGATGTACGTGGGCGTGGATTACTGTATGTAATATACCCCTCTATAATGTACGGGGGCGTGTATTACTCTTTGTATTATACCCCCTGTATGATGATGTACGGGGGCGTGTATTACTGTTTGTGTTATACCTACCCCTCTATGATGTACGGGGACGTGTACTACTCTTTGTATTATACCCCCTGTATGATGTACGGGGGCGTGTATTACTCTTTGTATTATACCCCCTGTATGATGTACGTGGGCGTGGATTACTGTTTGTAATATACCCCTCTATAATGTACGGGGGCGTGTATTACTCTTTGTATTATACCCCCTGTATGATGATGTACGGGGGCGTGTATTACTGTTTGTATTATACCTACCCCTCTATGATGTACGGGGACGTGTACTACTCTTTGTATTATACCCCCTGTATGATGTACGGGGGCGTGTATTACTCTTTGTATTATACCCCCATCTATATGATGTACGGGGTCGTGTATTACTCTTTGTATTATACCCCCTCTATCATGTACGGGGGCGTGTATTACTCTTTGTATTATACCCCCCTCTATGATGTACGGGGGCGTGTATTACTATTTGTATTATTCCCCCTCTATGATGTACGGGGGCGTGTATTACTCTTTGTATGATGTACGGGGGCGTGTATTACTCTTTGTATTATACCCCCTCTATGATGTACGGGGGCGTGTATTACTGTTTGTATTATACCCCTCTATGATGTACGGGTGCGTGTATTACTCTATGTATTATACCCCCTGTATGATGTACGGGGGCGTGTATTACTCTTTATATGATGTACGGGGGCGTGTATTACTCTTTGTATTATACCCCCCTCTATGATGTACGGGGGCGTGTATTATTCTTTGTATTATACCCCCTGTATGATGTACGGGGGCGTGTATTACTCTTTGTATGATGTACGGGGGCGTGTATTACTCTTTGTATTATACCCCCTCTATGATGTACGGGGGCGTGTATTACTCTTTGTATTATACCCCCCTCTATGATGTACGGGGGCGTGTATTACTCTTTGTATTATACCCCCTCGTACGGGGGCGTGTATTACTATTTGTATCATACCCCCTCTATGATGTACGGGGGCGTGTATTACTCTTTGTATTATACCCCCTGTATGATGTACGTGGGCGTGGATTACTGTTTGTAATATACCCCTCTATAATGTACGGGGGCGTGTATTACTCTTTGTATTATACCCCCTGTATGATGATGTACGGGGGCGTGTATTACTGTTTGTATTATACCTACCCCTCTATGATGTACGGGGACGTGTACTACTCTTTGTATTATACCCCCTGTATGATGTACGGGGGCGTGTATTATTCTTTGTATTATACCCCCTGTATGATGTACGGGGGCGTGTATAACTCTTTGTGTTATACCCCCTGTATGATGTACGGGGGCGTGTATTACTCTTTGTGTTATACCCCCCCCCCCCCCTCTATGATGTACGGGGGCGTGTATTACTGTTTGTATTATACCCCCTCTATGATGTACGGGGGCGTGTATTATTCTTTGTATTATACCCCCTGTATGATGTACGGGGGCGTGTATTACTCTTTGTATGATGTACGGGGGCGTGTATTACTCTTTGTTTTTTACCCCCCTCTATGATGTACGGGGGCGTGTATTACTCTTTGTATTATACCCCCTGTATGATGTACGGGGGCGTGTATTACTCTTTGTATGATGTACGGGGGCGTGTATTACTCTTTGTATTTTACCCCCCTCTATGATGTACGGGGGCGTGTATTACTCTTTGTATTATACCCCCTGTATGATGTACGGGGGCGTGTATTACTCTTTGTGTTATACCCCCCCCCCCCCCCCCCCCCCCCTCTATGATGTACGGGGGCGTGTATTACTCTTTGTTTTTTACCCCCCTCTATGATGTACGGGGGCGTGTATTACTCTTTGTATTATACCCCCTGTATGATGTACGGGGGCGTGTATTACTCTTTGTATGATGTACGGGGGCGTGTATTACTCTTTGTATTTTACCCCCCTCTATGATGTACGGGGGCGTGTATTACTCTTTGTATTATACCCCCTGTATGATGTACGGGGGCGTGTATTACTCTTTGTATTATACCCCCTGTATGATGTACGGGAGCGTGTATTACTCTTTGTATTATACCCCCTGTATGATGTACGGGGGCGTGTATTACTCTTTGTATTATACCCCCTCTATGATGTACGGGGGCGTGTAGTACTGTTTGTATTATGCCCCCTGTATGATGTACGGGGGCGTGTATTACTGTTTGTATTATACCCCCCTCTATGATGTACGGGGGCGTGTATATGATTTGTATTATACCCCCTCTATGATGTACGGGGGCGTGTATTACTCTTTGTATGATGTACGGGGGCGTGTATTACTCTTTGTATTATACCCCCTCTATGATGTACGGGGGCGTGTATTACTCTTTGTATTATACCCCCCTCTATGATGTACGGGGGCGTGTATTACTCTTTGTATTATACCCCCTGTATGATGTACGGGGGCGTGTATTACTGTTTGTATTATACCCCTCTATGATGTACGGGTGCGTGTATTACTCTATGTATTATACCCCCTGTATGATGTACGGGGGCGTGTATTACTCTTTATATGATGTACGGGGGCGTGTATTACTCTTTGTATTATACCCCCCTCTATGATGTACGGGGGCGTGTATTATTCTTTGTATTATACCCCTTGTATGATGTACGGGGGCTTGTATTACTCTTTGTATGATGTACGGGGGCGTGTATTACTCTTTGTATTGTACCCCCCTCTATGATGTACGGGGGCGTGTATTACTCTTTGTATTATACCACCTGTATGATGTACGGGGGCGTGTATTACTCTTTGTATGATGTACGGGGGCGTGTATTACTCTTTGTATTTTACCCCCCTCTATGATGTACGGGGGCGTGTATTACTCTTTGTATTATACCCCCTGTATGATGTACGGGGGCGTGTATTACTCTTTGTATTATACCCCCTGTATGATGTACGGGAGCGTGTTTTACTCTTTGTATTATACCCCCTGTATGATGTACGGGGGCGTGTATTACTCTTTGTATTATACCCCCTCTATGATGTACGGGGGCGTGTAGTACTGTTTGTATTATGCCCCCTGTATGATGTACGGGGGCGTGTATTACTCTTTGTATGATACCCCCCTCTATGATGTACGGGGGCGTGTATATTATTTGTATTATACCCCCTCTATGATGTACGGGGGCGTGTATTACTCTTTGTATGATGTACGGGGGCGTGTATTACTCTTTGTATTATACCCCCTCTATGATGTACGGGGGCGTGTATTACTCTTTGTATTATACCCCCTGTATGATGTACGGGGGCGTGTATTACTCTTTGTATTATACCCCCTCTATGATGTACGGGGGCGTGTATTACTGTTTGTATTATACCCCCTGTATGATGTACGGGGGCGTGTATTACTGTTTGTATTATACCTCCTCTATGATGTACGGGGGCGTGTATTACTCTTTGTATTATACCTCCTGTATGATGTACGGGGGCGTGTATTACTGTTTGTATTATACCCCCTCTATGATGTACGGGGGCGTGTATTACTCTTTGTACTATACCCCCTGTATGATGTACGGGGGCGTGTATTACTCTCTTCACATCCACATTGAGAGGAATTGTAAAGGTATTTGCTTCAAAAAGATGTTTTCTTGATCAGTTTTCCCACGATACTTATATACGTATAGTTGTATTGCTGTGTCAGATCGCTTGCAGGCCATGAGATTCAAGTAATCATTGCAAATTGTTTAGAAAACAGATGGTTAGTTGTATTATGTATCTTGTATCTTAGGGTTATTTCAAACCATGGATAGATTCCCCCCAACATTTAAGTGTGGCCAAAAGTCTGAACAGGATAGTCAAATAGTTCTTGAGGTTGGAGGTCTATATATGAAGGCTGCTTTTATACTAATTTGTGTGATTAAACGTTGAAATGTCAACCTAATTGATATTGCAAATCCAACATTCAAGTCGTCTGTCGGCTCTTTTGGTCATGCTTGGTGTAGGAAATGTCTTTTATCCATGCGGTGTCAATAAAGACAATTTATCTTAATCCTATTAATCTAAAACCACGTTTCTGCTTGAAGGTCGTCTCCGGTGCATAACTAAATAAAAGTACCGAGGGTACAGAAGCTCACCTTAAAATGAATGATGTGGTATTGGTTTAATTATACATGTAACCATCTTTTATATAATTGATTATGGCTGCCATCATGATTTTTTTATCTTTTAAAATACTAGTCTTCTTTTGGAAACGACTAGAGCTTGAACAAACATTAATACTTGAATGATATAATCATGATAAGTTAACAATTGTTTTGTAGTGAATCATTAATATGATTTCAAGATTATTTCACTGATGGTTATGCTGCATGTGATATTGAGAATCCCAAAAGTACAGATTTTTCAAGGAAAATGAATGACTGATTGAGAGGAAAGTCATAAACACAGCAATGCATAAGACACGTTTATTTTGTTCACATAATATTGACATGTCAAGTGACCATGAGATGTCTTTCATTAAAGTATCAATTTATTTAACACTCATACAGTACTATAATGGTAAACATTTTTGAATTGTCAAATCAACAGAGAGATATGACAAATCAAATTTCCTTACTTTTCTTACTAAACCCTTTTCGATTTTCATCTGCATATTTATTCCACATCAACTTATCATGTAGATTGCTAAACACAAAGCTTATTGTAGACAAGTTTTGTGTAAGTTGTTATTCTTAGAAAGAACATATCACTGTCATGAGAATACAAGTACATAACTTTTATTGCATACACATGGGCCATGGCCATATAGCATAATGCTCTACCATATCAATTGGGTCAGGTTGATTATGCAACAGACTAGCAGCTGACACTGTGATGCTAGCAGCCTGCCTTGGGATGTGTATTAGACAGCATAGTGGAAAATCTGAACTCTGGTTGACCCCTTATGTGTGGTATTTAAAGGAATAAGAGGGAAATACCATTGTTTAAAATTTAACATGTTTAATGTGATTTGGTTTTTGCAGCTAGTTGCCATAAAGATTTTAAACAAATTAATCAATTATGTTTGTCTTTCATCTTACTTTTTTTTAGAAACACTTAAAAATATAGAACAACTTGCACGACAATCTTAAATATTCCATATTTAAGATAATATTATGATTAGTAAGTTCAAATTAGAGAATTTATATGGTGCCAGTGATCACTTGATGAAAGCTTAAAATTTAATAATAATGATGTGTCATCTGCAGCTGAAAAGTCAATATGGCTGCCATGGCGGCCATATTGGATTCTCAAAACTTTAACGTCTACCTTTTTGTGCGGAATCACCATAGGTATAACATACTACAATTTCAGAATGATATCTGTATTCGTTTAGAAGGAGTAGTCTTTTTCATGAAATCTAATTGAAAATTCAATATGGCTGTCATGGCGGCCATCTTGGATTCTCAAAACTGAAACATCTACCTTTCTGTGAGGAATCACCATGGGTATAACATATTACAATTTCAGAATGATATCTGTATTCGTTTAGAAGGAGTAGTCTTTTTCATGAAATCTAATTGAAAATTCAATATGGCTGTCATGACAGCCATCTTGGATTCTCAAAACTGAAACGTCTACCTTTCTGTGAGGAATCACCATGGGTATAACATATTACAATTTCAGAATGATATCTGTATTCGTTTAGAAGGAGTAGTCTTTTTCATGAAATTTAATTGAAAATTCAATATGGCTGTCATGGCGGCCATCTTGGATTCTCAAAAATGAAACGTCTACCTTTCTGTGAGGAATCACCATGGGTATAACATATTACAATTTCAGAATGATATCTGTATTCGTTTAGAAGGAGTAGTCTTTTTCATGAAATCTAATTGAAAATTCAATATGGCTGTCATGGCGGCCATCTTGGATTCTCAAAACTGAAACGTCTACCTTTCTGTGAGGAATCACCATGGGTATAACATATTGCAATTTCAGAATGATATCTGTATTCGTTTAGAAGGAGTAGTCTTTTTCATGAAATCTAATTGAAAAATTCAATATGGCTGTTATGGCGGCCATCTTGGATTCTCAAAACTGAAACGTCTACCTTTCTGTGAGGAATCACCATGGGTATAACATATTACAATTTCAGAATGATATCTGTATTCGTTTAGAAGGAGTAGTCTTTTTCATGAAATCTAATTGAAAATTCAATATGGCTGACATGGCGGCCATCTTGGATTCTCAAAACTGAAACGTCTACCTTTCTGTGGGGAATCACCATGGGTATAACATACTACAATTTCAGAATGATACGTGAATTCGTTTAGGAGGAGTAGTCTTTTTCGTGAAAGTTTACGGACGGACAGACGGACGGACGGACAGACGGACAGACAGACGGACGACGGACGAAGCGCCATGACATAAGCTCACATTTACTTTGTAAAGGTGAGCTAAAAATAGAGCCATTGGCTCTGTAGCTCATCAGGCATCATATCAAGTTTGCTTTATACAGGCAAGATGAGCTAAAAATGAAACTGATGTTACCTATTGCAAGAAACCCTATAAAAAATTACAAAACAAATGTATTATTATTCAACACTTTCTAGATCGCCAATATCAGACAGTGAAAGAAGTCCACACTAAAATATCCAAGGAGAAATAAATTTGCCATAGACTGTCACCTAATGGAGAAAAATAGGTTTTTAAGATTGTGACCCCTGTGACCCTATTTGGGGTCATGGGGTCACAAAACCTACAGTTTAGAAACCCGATTGGCCAAGGAGTCTACATGCTCAATAGACCTTTAGGAGCTAAAGATGATGATGAAAATAAGTTTTTAAGGTTGTGACCCCTGTGACCCTATTTGGAGTCATGGGGTCACGAAATCTACAATTTAGAATCCCCACTGGCGAAGTAGTCTGCACATATAATTTCAGCTCTCTAGACCTTTTGGAACTTGAGAAGAAGATGAAAATAGTTGTTTAAGGTTGTGACCCTATTTGGGGTCACAGGGTCAACAAAGTTACAAATTAGAATCCTCATTGTCCAAGGAGTCTGCGCATATCAATATTAACTCTCTAGACCTTTTGGAACTGGAGAAGAAGATGAGAATTGGTTTTTAAGGTTGTGACCCCTGTGACCCTATTTGGGGTCATGGGGTCACGAAATCTACAATTTAGAATCCCCATTGGCCAAGGAGTCTGCACATATCATTTTCAACTCTATAGTCCTTTTAGTACTGGTGAAGAAGATGCAAATAGGTTTTTAAGGTTGTGATCCCTATGACCCTATTTGGGGTCACAGGGTCACCAAAGTTACAAATTAGAATCTCCATTGTCCAAGGAGTCTGCACATATAATTTTTAACTCTCTACTCCTTTTGGAACTGGAGAAGAAGATGAAAATAGGTTTTTAAAGTTGGGGTCACAGGGTCACCAAAGTTACAAATCAGAATCTCCATATGCTAAGGTACTTGTACACAAAATTTCAGCTCTCTAATGTGTATGGTTCATGAGGAGAAGTCGAAAGTGTCAAAAGTTTACGGACGGACGACGGACGGACGACGGACGGACGGACGCCGGACGACGGGCCATGCCATAAGCCCATCTGGACTTTCAGTCCTGATGAGCTAAAAAGTATTACATATGTTTAACTTAACTTTGTAAGTAGTTATATCTTGTGGTGGAGTAGTGCCGTTTGCTACTTTTGTTCTCCGTTTTCATTATTCTGGTTTCCAATAAAATAATTCAACTTAATGCATACGTAGGTAAAGTCCTTTTCAGGTCTCTATCTTAAAATTTATTGAGTATTATTTTACTTAACTTGATATATGGATAGATTTATTGATGGAGTGGTGGTTTTTTGCTAGTTTGGTTATTCAGAATGTTTCATTGTCTTTTGTTTCCATGGAGGCAATTAGAACATAGTGCCATTGGGTGCTGGGTCCTTTTCCGGCCCATATTTAAAAATCTCTCAGTATAATTAAATGAGATTCAGATTGTGGTTAGACCTATGATGGAGTGGACTCTTTACTCTTTGCGCTACTTTGTTCCTTTTGTGGGTGACATTTGTATTTACCTGTGTGGGTTGTCTCTGGTTTCACTTGTTCATAACGTTAGATGATGAGATCTAAACTGGGACGGAACATATC
Source organism: Steromphala cineraria (assembly GCA_916613615.1). Taxonomy (NCBI): domain Eukaryota; kingdom Metazoa; phylum Mollusca; class Gastropoda; order Trochida; family Trochidae; genus Steromphala; species Steromphala cineraria. Next base: position 30,403,315 of record OU744728.1, read on the forward strand.
ACAGTGCATCACAAGTACACATTACTTGTTAAGATATTAAAGTAAATTGAGAAATGTTCAGAAACCAATTACTTATAACAAACAATGATAACAAAACTTCTTCATGATCACATTCAATCCACAAAATAGTAGTACTCACATGCTTTGCACATTCAAATTGCTACCACTCGTTCACAATGAATCTTGAGTTGTCCATTTCCCTCTCCCCACAGGCTTTGTTTTACTTATCCTAAGTTCTCTTACCTTAGCAAAAACCTCATCAAAATGCAAAAATTAATTTCTAGACTAAAATGGTCTTTTCATTCAGGGCACTTATAGAGAATATACTTCTAATCTATTTTTCTCTTGTTTAAGGGCGTTGAAAAGCCATGCGTGTACCTTGAATAAGCAGTATAAATATCAACTTGAATAAGCAACGCTTGCATAAACAAGAAATGCAATACTTTATTCATAATCACATAAGATATAAAAGAATGACAGAATGATCGTAAAACTTGACAACATACATGATGATCACTACAAATAATTAATAATGTTTGTGATTGTCGTCTCCTCTGACAGTCACAACTTCAGTATACATGTATGCAGTTGTAAAGGGAAAACGCTTTAAAGGGGCAGTAGCACGTTTTTAGGGGGAATATTAGGTGATGTCAGGAAAATGAAATTAATGATTCCAATTGAAAGACTAATGTATTTAAACTATATGGAGCAGTAATAATTCAAATATATAATGTAAAGTTTAGCCATGCGATTCCTTTTTCTTACAAATTGTTAAAATCTAAATATTTTAGATATTTAAATACCTACCTAACTTAGTATATGCCACTTACCTTCTCACGAGAGACAGAGGTTTACCGCGAAATTCATCGTGCTTACCGGATGGGCTGCCCCCAGCCCACTGCGCATGAGCGGGAAACCGGAATCCTGGGTAAAATTCGTATCATACTTTCTGGAAACGAAGTCTTGTAAGAGACGTCCAATGAAGTCCGAAGGGGAGGCCGGGCGGGAGTAATTCCTACTAAGTTAGGTAGGTATTTAAATATCTAAAATATTTAGATTTTAATAAATTTTTAACCTACCTAACTTAGTATATGCCACTGATCCGACAGTAGGGAGGAGGGAGGACGAGTCATCAAGGCAGAAAAGCATCCATCAAACATCCTCCCGGAGTGGGAACGACCGAAGCGAACTGCACAGAGAAGCAAGCGGTGAACCCCACGAAGTCGCCAACAACGAAACAACTCAACAGGTGCAGGGTGAGAAGTAACGAAGTAGATGAGTTTTCAGCTTACCCTAAAGAGACGTTGGGGCAGCTAGCTGTTGGGCTACCACCAACGGTCCAAAGGTCTGCAGGCCTTGCACGTCTTCCACAGCGAGGTCTCGGAGGTAGTTGGATGCGAAGACCGTCGTAGAGCGCCAGAAACATCCTTCCATGATGGCTGGAACTGAGCAGTTGCGATGTAAAGCCATGGTGGATGCAAGTGCCCGGATCTCGTGCGGGTTGCTGGCGACAGGGTGAGGCAAGCCGGCTGCGTCATATGCTGCTAGGATGACAGTCCGGAGCCACAGCGAGAGGGTGTTTCTGGTGACTTCTCCCTTGGCAGATGGTGAAAAGGGGATGAAGAGTCTTTTCCTGGTGCCTCTCTTGGGCGCAGAGCGGTCGATGTACTCCCGAAGGCCACGTACAGGACATAAAGCGAGTTCTTCCGCATCAGAGGACGACACGATCTTGGAGAGGGGAGGGATGGTGAACGTCCTGCCCGGTTGTCCAGGGAGCTGGTTCTTGGCAACAAAGTTCCACAAGAGGCCGAGGTGAACTGAACCTTTCCTAGACTGCTCAAACCGCACTCTGGTGACGTCCAGTGCGTGCAGCTCACTCACTCTAGCGGCCGTAGCAAAGGACAGGAGGAAGGCTGTTTTCCTGGAGAGGTCTTGAAAAGAGGCTTCTGACAAGGGTTCGAAGGGAGCTCCTCGCAGATATCTGAGGACGACGTTGAGGTCCCAAGCCGGAGGTCTGAACTTGAGTTTCTGGTCCTCCAGCTTGAACGACTTGAGGAGAGCGACCAGCTCGGGAACCTTGGAGAACTTCCTGTCTGATTTAACGGCGAGGACAGAGTTGAGCGCCGACAGGTACGTAGATATAGTCCCACCCTTCAAGTGACGTTTCTGGCGGAGGTGAAGGAGGAAGTTGGCCACAAACTGGGGGTCCACGGACAAAGGATCCCGGCCTGCGTCTTTGCAGAAGTTCTCGAATGACAGCCACTTGTCATCGTACAGCGACCTCGTGGATTGCCTATGGGCTCTGGAGATGGCGCTGGCTACTCGTCCTGAGTAACCCTTGGCCCGGAGTGATCTCTGAAGATGGTCCATACGTGCAGAGCGTACCTCTCGGGATCTGGGTGAAGCTGCCGACTGAGAGGGTGACGAAGCAGGTTTGGCCACTTTGGAAGGGGGAGTGGATCTTTTTCGGCGAGAAGAAGAAGATCGGGGAACCAGCCTCTCGCCGGCCAGTAGGGCGCGACCAAAGTCAGTCTGAGGTGAAGTGTGTCCCTGATCTTGGCGACGACTTTGGTCAGGAGAATCGGAGGTGGAAAAGCGTATGCGTCCAGATTCTCCCACGACAAGGACATGGCGTTGACGGCCCAAGCTGCTGGATCGGGGAGAGGCGAGACGTACACCGGAAGCTGATGGTTCTGCTTCGTGGCAAACAGGTCGAGGAGAGGACGGTGGACCTGAGCGGCGATGAGGGCGAAGGCTTCCGGGTTCAACATCCACTCTGTTGGTGACGGCTTGTCTGGTCTGGACAGGGCGTCCGCGAGGACGTTCCTGCAGCCTGGAATGTGTCGAGCTCTGACGAAGATCTGATTCTCGTCCAGAAGATGGAAGAGCTCGAAGGCCTGTTCTAGGAGCTGAGGAGAGCCTGTCGTTCCTTGGTTCCTGATAGTCCAAACGACCGTGGAGTTGTCTGAGGCCAGGAGAAGGCGGCTGCCTCGTAGAACTTGAAGCAAATGCGTCACTGCTAGGATTACTGCCTGCATCTCCAGATTGTTTGAGTGCCAGGTGGTCTGAGGATGCGTCCAAATGCCTGACGCAGTCTGATCCCCGAGATGAGCTCCCCAGCCCTGGAGCGAAGCGTCCACGAATAGTTCCTGGTTGTGTTGAAACTCTAGCAAAGAGACGCCTTCGCAGACGTTCGATGGCTGTGTCCACCAACGGAGGTACTGGCTGAGGTGCGCAGGCAGGGAGATCCTTACTGACGTGTCGTCCGACCGGATGTAAGGGCTGAGAAATACCTGGAGGGGGCGGATCATGAGACGACCTCTGAGCGTGAGGGCCTGGGCGGACGTGAGGAGTCCCAGCAGAGATTGCCAATCTCTGAGTCGGAGAGGGGACACCAAGGCTCGGTGGACGAAGGCCTGGATCTTGGACCACCTGTCTGGAGGAACGAGTAGGAGGCCCAGGTCTGTCCGGAAGCGCCCTCCTATGAAGGTCAAGTCTTGGGAGGGAACAAGCTGAGACTTCTCCCGGTTGACTAGCCATCCCAGCTGGCGGAGGAGGTCGAGGGCCAACGCCGCCTGTCTGCGTAGAACGAGTGGTTGAGGATTGGACATGAGACAGTCGTCGATGTAGGGGTCGAAATGCATCCCTCTGAGATGGAGATAGCGGCAGATGGGAGCTGTGATCCTCGTGAATAACCACGGAGCCGAAGAAATTCCAAACGGCAGGACCCGCCACTGGTAATGTAGGCCCTGGAAGATGAACCGCAGGAACCTCCTGTGAGGCGGGTAGATCGGCACGTGGAGATAGGCGTCCTGTAAGTCGAGGCTGACCATCCAATCGCCTGGAGACAGCTGGGCTCGGAGAGCGTCTAGGGAGGTCATGCGAAAGTGGGATGGTGGCTCCATTTAAAGCTCGTTGAATGTCGCCATGTTGTGGATCATTCGAAACTTGGTGGAATTTTTCTTCGGGACCAGGAAGATTGGTGAGTAAAACCCTGGGGCGTGATCGGGTTGTAGCACCAACTCCAGAGCGTTCTTGTCGGTAAGCGTCTTGATGTTCTCTGCTAGAAGAGCGCTCTGGGCTTCTGAGTAATCCCGTGCCAGGGGAGTCGCGGTCACGGGGGGAGGGCAGGTCAATGGCAACTTGTAACCTGTCCTCAGGGTGTTGGTGACGTAAGGATCTTCTAGTATTGTCCAGTTGCGCCAGAAGATCCCTAATCTCCCGCCTACGGGTGTGGGGTGCACCGGCACGACTGGGGGCGGGAGGACCCAGCCGCGTGGGGCGCAGGCATCACTGTCTGGCGTAGGGTCGCTTGCCACCCCTGCCTCCGCGTGGCTTGGGGGCGTCCCTTCCTCTGGAGGAGTTGGCAGATCGCTGGTACTGCGAGGAGGGACCTGACCTGGAGGGCTGCGTCCTAACACGCTGACGCTTGTAAGGGCGTTGGCTGTTGTTGTTCTGCCGTCTGAACGAGATGTTGGAAACGTGCTGCAACGTCCGGAAGGCAACCTCCGTCTGAGTGACTGCGGCCTGCTCCTTGTAGACCTCCGGGATCTTGTCAGCGAAGAGCGTCGATGCCGTGGGGGGAGCCTGTAACAGGGACTTCTTGAACTCAGAGTCCCACGCACACTGGTCCAGGAAGCCTGAGCGTCGAAGGTGAGTGAGGGAGCCGAGGCCAGCTCTCACGTTGTCGAGAACAAGCACCATGTTGCGCCGCTGCCAGTCCATCAGGGTATGGAGGTGATCTAGACGGGAAGGGTTGTCGACGTCTAAGTCGGCCTTGATCGCGTCAGTCGAGGTGAGGAGGATCGACAGCGGCCTCAGAGTCCTTCTGAGGGCAGCCTCCACCGAAGAGATCTTGGTGTCCGAAACCTTGTAAGTATGGTTGAGGTTTGGGGCCAGGCGTCCTATGGCGTCGTCCAGGGCGGCGGCCTTGTCGAAGCGGCTGAGCGAGTGCACGGGCGTGGCTGCAGGTAGCTTCGAGGACTTCAGGGAGGAGGACAGCGAGAGCTTCTGAAAGTCATCCTGTAGGGCGGCTATACCCTCCAGCACATCAGGGTGAGGGGGGAGCTTGAGGTCAGGGTCTTCACGCACACAAGTGAGAGGGTCCGAGCCACCAGGGGAGGAGCCCTCTGGGAGCCTGTCGGCGATCCAGCTCGAGACCATCTTCAACGGCAGAAAGGTGGGGCCCTCTGCCTCGTCGTCATCGTAGTCTGGGACGAAGTGACGTTCATCATCGGAGATAACGGGAGAGTGGCGCCTCTTCCTTGAAGATCTGGGCGTCTTCGGTGGCGTCCGGGAGGTGGACCTGTCCACTGACGGAGAGCGAGAGCGGGAAGGCGTCCTGGAGCGCCGCGAGCGTCGTTGGCGCCGAGGAGGGGAGGGGCTCCTGGAGCGACGAGGTGAGCGGGATGTCCTGACGTCCCTAGGAGGGGAGTCCCTGGAACGCTGGCGCCGGTCTGAGCGCTGCTTGGGGTCCAGGCGCTGGCGTTGGTCCCGATCTCCCGATCGTTGGCGCTGATCCTGACGCTGGTCACGATCCCTAGAGTGCTGGCGCTGGTCCTGGCGCTGGTCCGAGCGTTGGTCGTGGCGCTGGCGAGTGTCAGGGCGCTGGTCCTGGCGCTGGTCCAGGCGAGAGTCCGGGCGCTGGTCCTGGCGCTGGCGTTGGTCCTGGTCCTGCGACAGAGGTTGACGGGCCATCAACTTGTCAAACATGCTTGACATGATGAGCTCCAGTTCCGGGCGGGAGAGGGCCGAAAGACGTGCTGGGCGTCGGAGGCGGCGTCTGCCGAGCAGGAGGAGGAGGAGGAGGAGGAGGCAGCGTAGGTGAGCGACGAGGCTCCTCCTGGCGTGGAGAGTCCAGAGAGCCGGCCGGCTCGACTGGAGGGAGGTCGGTGGTGGGGTCAGACATGCTCCTACGTCGACGCTGGGTAAGTTTCTTCCGACGAGCGGAGGTGAAGACCTTGAAGTCGATGGGGGAGAGGTCAGAACACTCTGCACAGCGGTCGTCCACGAGGCAGATCCTGGGAAGACAGTCTGGGCAGCGGAGGTGTGGGTCCTTGGCCGACTTGGAGGAGCGACACAAGACACAGTAGACTCTTGGCATAAATACTGTAACACATAAGACAGAGACATGCCAATCATGGAGACAAACACAAGGGGAATGCATAAAAAAATTTGAAATTAAGAATTAGAAATTTGTTTAAGAGCGTGCCCCTTTAAGGGCAGGCGAAAACGGGAAAAATTATGTCCCGGAAGGGTTGCCGTAGAAAGTTAAATAAGATGTAATGAAATAATTTTGAAGCAAAAATTATTATTACAAGTTTATTTAATAGGAATGAATGCAAAAATGAAATGCATTAGATGGAATATGTAATATGAAATTAATATATAGGGATAAGTGATTATGATATATATTAATTTGTGATTGAAAAAATTTTTAAGAAATTTTTTGTGAAAGAGATATAGAAAATAAAATATAATGCGATATATTATTATTTTTATATGAAATGGGATATAGGCTGATGGAAGTAATGCATAGAAACACTTAGAAAGTGATTAAAAATGCAAAAGGAGTTTTTAGAAGGAAAAAACAGGCAGCCATAGTCTTTGGACCAAAGCAAGGTAGATGTGACGTAAGCAGGAAATGCGGACGTGCAGAAAAGCAGGTCAACAGAACCAGCCCACGTAGATGGAAAAACAAGAGGGAAAAGAAGGAAGGGGGTACGAAAACAGGCAGATCGACCCCCCAGAAGGTATTTCCAAGTGAAATAGAACATGCAAGGTACGTAAACATGGCGAGGTGCCACGTACATGAACAAAATCACCAAGTGCAAAAAGATCGCGAAAGCGAAGTTAGAAGGAAACATCGATACATTAGAAACGATGGGGGCAGCAAAAGGAATAATGACGGAAGGAAAGGAAGGAAAAAGACCAGAAAAACCAACCGTGAAGAAAATGAGTAAGCGAGATGAAAATACATGCGTTCTCTAAGAGAGAGAAAGAAAGTATGATATGAATTTTACCCAGGATTCCGATTTCCCGCTCATGCGCAGTGGGCTGGGGGCAGCCCATCCGGTAAGCACGATGAATTTCGCGGTAAACCTCTGTCTCTCGTGAGAAGGTAAGTGGCATATACTAAGTTAGGTAGGTTAAAAATAAATGAATTAAAGGTGTTCACAAAAAATGGCCGCAAATGGATTTTATGTAAATCTTCATACTTTGTCCTCTGACTATGGCTGATTTGCCTGTGTAATGAGATTAATTACACGATCAAAATAATATATTTAGCAATAACATACAATTATAAGTGAAAATTTTGAAATATAAAATTATGAAAAAACGTGCTACTGCCCTTTTAAAAGACAACAATGGTTTACAGTACATTTTGGTAAATTCATTTAACCTTAATAACATATGAATAATACTCATGACAACACATATAAATCTTTTTTTTTAGTTTAGTTTGTACTTATATTACAATAAAGGACAAAAAGCAAGGGCAAGGTAAAACCATCACACTTTAATCATGATTTATATTGAGTTCAATGAACATTAAACCTTAATTACAAGAAATCATTTTTTTTAGTTGTTTGTTTGTAATTATATTTAAAAAAGGGTTTCTAAACTAGGCCTTGTTAATGCATAATAAAGATGATATTTTTATTGTCTTTCCAAAATAATTTGCACATTCAGACATATACCGCTATGTAAACAAACCTACAGAGCTTCAGAGCTAAAAGCTGTGCAATTTACAAGAAAATCTATGAACGAACTCTAAAGAACAGTATTTTGTGATTCTTAAAACCATTTCTTGCCGAATAGGAATTATATAAATATTGTACCTAGAACATAAAATTATCCCAGACCTCTGACCGCTATACATTTCAAGTTGTAAAACCAACAGATGTGGCTCTCATGTAAACTCATCATTTTTCGTGGGTATTACAAAAACTTGGGGGAAATGATTGTATTGAAGCATTCAGATCCAAATTTTGTATCTTTTAAAGAAATAATCAGAATTTTTTTTTATTCCTATAACTAAATCCATTAAACACCACAAAACAGTTTTCTTTGTAAAAGTATAGTCTCAGGACTGAACTGGAAATGAGAAAGATAATTCAATATCAAATGATGTATGTACATGTTTGAAAGCACAAAAGATAAGAAACATGATTGATACAGCACAACATCTTCCCTTCAAACATTAAATCAGCATTGCTGCTAAATGGTTAGAATCAACAAGAGGAGTTACAACATATTAAAGTTACCAAATAATACATGTGCATTTTTTATAAACCTTATAACACATATGAATAAATGAAAACAAAAAATAATTGCCAAACTGCATTCAATCTGGATGCACTACATTCTCTATCTGAACAAATATCATTTTACAAGGGGAGGTTCATAGAAGTTGGTTTCTGAGTGAATATGACCAAAATGCATAAAATTCATAAAAGCATGACACACATGTATTGCAATTCAGTATTTGACCTGGACAAAAGGTCAATCAGCAGAGTTTAAGCAGGGTTGCAACAGTCGTCCTTGGATGATGACCTGTCAGGAAGGTCATCTGAAGTCATATTACATATTGATACAGCTCATACAATTGCCCTTGTTAAGGACCTAATTTTGACTGAAATTGTTGACTGGTTACAGAGGATGAAATAGACACTAGAGCACTGGGATCCACATAGCAAACAAGTATCCTTGTAATGAAGGCCAAAGCATTCTCCAGGATTTGTGGGGTGTAAATCTTGAAGACGAACAACCTCCTGAAACTTAAATCACAGGAGTCTGGCTGACTAAGTTACTACAGCAGTAGAGATACACAATCAAGGCAAAGGTTTTTTGACTGCTGGGGTCATGCTCCTTCATATCACCAGTGCAATAGTGTCAATGATTATCATATATTTGTTGTACCTGATTTAGCAAAGACTACAACTGGGACTCGACTGAGGGACAAAGCAGATGACTTCTATTTCAAGGGCATAGCAATCTGAAGGACAAATGCTATATTATCTTGGTTAAGGGAGATTATATTGAAAAAGCAACTGTAAAATTATAACACTCAAGTGTTTTACATCGAGTTCTACAAACATTTCATAGGAATTGGTTATATAAACAGTAGTCACTATTTTCCTTTCGTGCATTGGCAACTATCACAATTTCCCAAAAAGTAACATCAATATTCTTACAGTTGGAAAGCTATTTCAATTAATAAAACTTTTTACAATAATTATTTCAATATTATTGGATTGTCTTGTATAATAAGATAGAAAAAAAAGGGTAATTTCCAAACTGTAAGAAAATTGACTTTTTAAGTGTGCAATACTGTACAATAATAAACCTCATTGAAGAATATAGCCAATACATACAGCTCCACAAAATCAATTAAAATACTTTTATAAAGCACCAGGCCATATCATAAGGATGATGACCTGTCAGGAAGGTCATCTGAAGTCATATTACATATTGATACAGCTCATACAATTGCCCTTGTTAAGGACCTAATTTTGACTGAAATTGTTGACTGGTTACAGAGGATGAAATAGACACTAGAGCACTGGGATCCACATAGCAAACAAGTATCCTTGTAATGAAGGCCAAAGCATTCTCCAGGATTTGTGGGGTGTAAATCTTGAAGACGAACAACCTCCTGAAACTTAAATCACAGGAGTCTGGCTGACTAAGTTACTACAGCAGTAGAGATACACAATCAAGGCAAAGGTTTTTTGACTGCTGGGGTCATGCTCCTTCATATCACCAGTGCAATAGTGTCAATGATTATCATATATTTGTTGTACCTGATTTAGCAAAGACTACAACTGGGACTCGACTGAGGGACAAAGCAGATGACTTCTATTTCAAGGGCATAGCAATCTGAAGGACAAATGCTATATTATCTTGGTTAAGGGAGATTATATTGAAAAAGCAACTGTAAAATTATAACACTCAAGTGTTTTACATCGAGTTCTACAAACATTTCATAGGAATTGGTTATATAAACAGTAGTCACTATTTTCCTTTCGTGCATTGGCAACTATCACAATTTCCCAAAAAGTAACATCAATATTCTTACAGTTGGAAAGCTATTTCAATTAATAAAACTTTTTACAATAATTATTTCAATATTATTGGATTGTCTTGTATAATAAGATAGAAAAAAAAGGGTAATTTCCAAACTGTAAGAAAATTGACTTTTTAAGTGTGCAATACTGTACAATAATAAACCTCATTGAAGAATATAGCCAATACATACAGCTCCACAAAATCAATTAAAATACTTTTATAAAGCACCAGGCCATATCATAAAAGTAAGCATTTCACTTATTGAAATTAGCTATCATGTAAGATTTGTTAAAACATTATTGCAATAATTGGTAAAAGTCTCATAAAAAGTTACCGGTAAGTTGTTTGATTTATAAATATATTAACTTTGGAGGAAGGAAACTTGACATAAACCAGTCAAAGTAGTATGAAATAGTAATCATAGCTCAAATCACCTAAATTCAGTTCAAAATCTAGTCATGAATTAGGTAAAGGTCATGTCTTATGTGAGGACTACATTGCACAAGTTAAAACTTCATCATCCATACAGATGTTATATACAAGTGTACAGCTGCTTAACTAAAGTTTCTGTTATAAATTCCCAACTTAACGTAAACATAGTGTAATATGGTGTTCATCTAGGTTTTGACGATTATTTTTGAATAAATTCAACAAAAAAATCTCATTATATCATTACTTGCAGCAGTGCAGAAAGGGTTATAGTCAAAATGGTCACATAACAGTTAGGTAAAAAATGGTCACATAACAGTTAGGTAAAAAATGGTCACAGAACAGAGAGGTCAAAATGGCCACAAACCCTATTCAAAATGGCCAAACTGAAAAGTAAAATGGGTACAAATCAATATTGATAGATAAATGCACTTTCTTATCTCAATACATCATATTATCAAACCTAACTTATATACGGTCTATTTTATTTTTTAAATGATTTAGTTTTGGTACAAATCAATAACTGACTGGTTGTATTTTAATATTTTTTTTTTACATATTTTTGGTTATATTAAACTAAACTGTACATGTGAGAAATCCTTCATATCATTAATTGTTTTTCTTTTTTTAATTTTTTTGTCATGATAATTTTGGCAGGGCAAATCCCAAATAGATGGAATAAATAAGCTTAATTTGTGGTGGATGAATTGTCATATCAAGATAAACCGCTATATGCCTTGGGACACCAATTGCTTCTGTTTGTTAAAACTTAAAAAAGGATGATGCATATGTATCTATAATATAGAATAGAATATCATTTGTTATAAAATTACATGTAGACCATAGAAGGTTTTGACATGCTTCCTAATTATTAAAATCATTATCATCTGTTGATAGATAATCAACTAGGACATCAATGATGGCAGTAATGATGACAGTTTGTCCATTCACCATTCACAGTCATAAATATAACCACAAAATATGTAATGATATTTGAAAATAATACCGATAACTATGAATAATCTATGCCCATTATTCACCATCTAGGCATTAATCATAAAAGTAATAATATCCCTTACATATTTTGTCCAGTATGAATGACTCCATTGTTATTTTTAGAAAATGATTATTATCATGTTATGAATATATGCCAAAAAAAATTAAAACTTGCATCAGTGAAAGGTCTTTCTGGACTGGATATTGAGATATGTGTATCCTATCAGTGTATACAAGTGAATTGCAGGGCTATCAGCACCAACATTATTATATCTTTAATAACTTTTGATTTATCAATGCAATAAGTTTACCTTATCACAAATAAATGTAACAAAAATAATATTTCTTTATAGTTCAAATTAACAACATTTTATGTATGGCCATTTTCACTAGGACCTGTGGCCATTTTGACTTTTCAGTTTGTTTTTATTAGGACCTGTGGCCATTTTGTCTGGGGGTCTGTGGCAATTTTGACTAGGGGGTCTATGGCTATTTTGTCGTTGCCATTTTGACTAGGGGGTCTGCGGCTATTTTGTCGTTGTTGCCATTTTGACCAGGGGGTCTGGGGCCATTTTGACCTGCACCCCACAGAAACACATTTGGCAGAGATTAATGTCATGCTAGGGTGAAAAATGCAAAAACTCAAAACTATTATAATTATTGGAGTAGTAGCTATTTTAAAAATATCTTTGGTAAATCAGTAAGGAATATGATAAAGTTATCCAATATTGACTAATTTTTGGCCAAAAATGCATCAAATCATTGCATTGATTGCATAATCAAGTAAATCTGATCTTCAGAATGGGGGAATGCTAAACATGTTTCTGCCATGTCACTCACCTCTTCATCATACAGGTAGTGCAAGTATCAGCAGTCAACAACTTTTCCAATGGTCTGACTACAAAATTCAACATTTTCAAAAATGGTGATACTATAGGAACTATAACAAACTTTTGTAGAGCAGCTGTATACCGGTAGAAGTGTATCACAAAACTCAGATGTTAAGTTATAGCTGACCTCATGGAACAAACCACATCCCATGCAGTATTCCAGTTATATAACTTAAGATATTTCAAGGGAATATCAACCTGACTGAGAAATTAGCAGAAACTTCTTTCCTCTAAGAATCTTTGACTGCATGGCTCTTCTCATGCTTGAACTTGGCCCACCGATCAGAGAAACACATCTCACAAACCTTGCACTTGTAAGGCTTCTCACCAGTGTGGATGTTGCGGTGATTCTTCAAAGTGCCTGGCAGTGCAAACCTTTTGTTGCAGAACTCGCAAACGTGATCCTTAACTTTTGTATGTGTTAGCATATGCTTTTCCAAAGTCGCTTTCATACGGAAGGCACTACCACATTCCTCACAAACAAATGGTCTGTCATCAGTATGGGTTTGTTTGTGGTATTTCAGCACATATTTACTCTTCAGAGACAAACCACATTCATCACAAACAAAAGATCTTTCTTCATGTGTTTTTTCGTGGGATTTCACTTGGTTCTTTGAATAAAACATCTTTCCACATTGAGAACATGGAAAGTTTTTTGATCGTTTCAAATGAGTTTTCATGTGTGTATGCAAATAACTTTTACAGAGAAGCTTGCTGCACACATCACATTTTACATATTTCCTTTCCTTCTTTCCAGAGTGAGAGTTTTTTATATGACTCTTTAAAAGGGTTAAAGCAACATATTTCCGGGGACACTGTTTACAATGATATGGTTTAATGTTTTTATGTAACTTCTCATGAATAAGTAAATAGTTATGTCTGAGAAATGCCAATCCACAAACATCACAAACAAATTGTTTTTCCTCATGTATCTTTAGATGGTCTCTCAGCTTGGTAATAGTTGGGTATGTCTTTGAGCAAATTGTGCATGGCACCATCTTGGTAAGCTTCACTGAGCCTGAAATACCTGTGGTACTATCTATACCAATCGCTTCCAGAGAGGCATGGACCAACTTGTGTCTGGTTAGCAAGTGAAGTTTGGTAAAGTTTTCATAGCAAACATCACAATTGAAATCCTCTTCTTCAGAACCATGTTTCTGCATTTTATGAAAGTAAAGATCCTTCTTGGTCCGGAAGATCTCGTAACATTGCCCACAGATGTAGCTGGACAATTTGTTTTTCTTGATTGATTTCTGTTTCTTATAAAAGGAAGACTTGTGAATTATTTTCAAATGGTCATCCAGACTGTCAAAACTGGTAAATACATTGTCACATTGATCACATTTGTAATGACCTTCCTCGATTAAATGGTTTTCGAGTTCTTGAGCAGACTTGAACTCTGACTTGCACTCTTCACATTGAAATTTCTCCAGATGGCCCAGTTGATGGCTGAATAACAACATACTTGTTTTACAAATTTCACCACATGTTCCACATTCCAGGTATTTCAGAACTTCCATCTTCTCCTCAGTAGTGTGGGTATCTATGTGGCTGGACAAGTCATAGAAGGTTTTAAAGCTGTCTTTGCAAATCTTACAACAGAAGGTTTCTTTAAAGGCACAATTGTGTTTTTGCAAATGTTTCAGCATATAAGTCTTACTGGTTGTTTGAAAGGAACACTTTGGACAACACAGTTGGTCCAAGTGGTGGTAACTTATGTGAGCATGACACCTTTTTCTATTAGCAAAAGTCTTCATACATATATTACACTCAAACTGGTCATCTTTTTTTGTAAAATAGCCGTCTTTGGGAGTTGACTCCGAAGTTATTCCCCTCTCGCATTCATTGTTCTGTTCTTCTGTCTCTGTTGCTGGTTCTTGTCGCGATCCATCTTCTGAACCACAGCTAGTGGATGGTAAACATGCTGGTTGATTGGATTCCTCATTGGCAGAACACATCTCCTCATCCTCAGTTTCTCCTGCCCTTGAGCTGTGATCAGAATCCTCACAATGAAAGTCACTGTCTAGATCAGAATCGTCTTCTTCATCAATGGTATCAGCGCTATCCTTATATGAAATATTTGGCGTGTTCAACATTCTTGGAGACCTTCGTCTGGAAGGAAATCTGTTTCCAGAGTCATCAATATCCATAGCATCACTGTTGCCAGTAGTTTCAAATCCAGTAGACATATTTTTGCGCTCACCCTCTGTTAAGGCAAGAGATTGTGTAGATGTAGGTGAGCCCTTTACTCTTGTATCATCACTCAGTGTGCTCTTTACAGCCTTAGAAAATGAGCTCTCTAAATTATTTTGCATGTCTTGATCTGGACAAAACTCATTGTTAGAATATTGACTTTGAGAAGCTGTTTTGATAGCAGAAGTTGTTTGGTTTTCAAGAGCAGTGCATTCTCCACTGCATTCAGGATTGGCATTTTCGGGGTAGTTTATATTTTCCAAATGAGGCATGATTTCCTGACTTCCACTTGTGCTTAAAAGACTGGACTGAGGGTTTGATATCTTTAACCTGGACTCTTGTTTCACACCTTTATCATGTGAATCAATGTGAGACAGGTTACAAAGTTGATCACCTGAGTCTGGAACTACCTCTTCCATTGTGTTTGAAAGCTGCCTTTTCTGAATATGGCGTTTTGCATGTCTTTTAAGATGGTGCCTAGTATGTGTTCTATGGCCACAAACCTCACATCTAAACCTCCCTTTTTGATTATGCCTCACCACATGGGCAATAGCTATATCATGAGTTTTAAGGATATTGTTACAGAGCTTGCACCTGAAACCTTTTTCTTCAACTTGAATATATGCCAGCGCCTCTTTAATTGTGAACTGTTTCACATTCTCAGCATCCTTTTTTCTTCTGTATGAATGAGTTTTCATGTGTTTGTCTAGATGATGCCTAGTATAGGCAGCATAAGGGCAAACTGAACACGAGAAGGGTGGAAACATTACATGGCGCTTATAATGGACAAAAGCTGCTTTCTTTGAGTGGATTACAGTTTCACATTTTGAACATGTGTATACTCCATCTTTGGCAACAAAATATTTCAATGCTTCATGAAGTAATATCTTCTTTTCATTTTCCCTTGGTTTTGTTTCACAATGATCACCAATACCAGATTTGTCTGTGTTGTTTGTCTGAGGAAAGAAATGACTGAAGACATGGCGATATACCTCAATTCTTAATTTGAATGTTAGAGAACACACTTTGCAAGAGAATCCAGTCCTATCTTTCAATGTATGTTCCTTTATCTTTTGGACATCTTCCTTTCTCACCCCACCAATGGTAGCATGCAGTTTGATATGAAGGCTTTCATGTGCTTCCAAATGAGACCTTCTTTCTCGAGATTGTCCACAGAATGAGCAGATGTGTAGCCCTTTTGACTTCCTCAAATGCTCATAAACATGGCTGTAGATGGTTTGGCTGTTTTCAAAAGACTTTTCACATATTGAGCAGACATATTTGTCTTCAACCTTTCGGTAGTTCAGTCTTATGGTAGGAGATTGAGTTTCATTTGCTTCTTCTCTTGGTATACATTCAATATCAGTTGAGTCATTAATCAGTGATTGGATACCTGGTTCATCTTTGTCACCACTTACTGATTTTGACTCATTTTCCTCAGCCTCAGGCGGATGAGACAGCTTATGGTTCTTTGCCTCTAACCTATTTTCACTTGAAAAATCACAAAATGTACATTTGAAAATGTAACTTTCATCAGAATGTTTTGATGTACCAATTTCTATGTGTTCATTTCCTTTAACACAATCATCAGAGAAACATGGATCCTCCTGTATACTAATATCACTAGCAACTGCATCCTCTTCTACATCATCGACAGGATCAAGATGAGATTCTTCAGTGCTGCAGACACTAGTGGGTCGATTCATTGGACCACCTTCAGAAACTGGTGCAGAATCCTGGGATGGAGTTTTCTCAAGACCATCCTCATTAGCTGCTGTAGCAGCATTCAGTGCATTCGAGATATCAGATTCATTCATGACGTCACCATTGCGTATGAATTTTAAGTTTCTTTTGCATAAATGAGTTTTCATATGTTGGTCTAAGTGATGCCTAGTAAAGGTAGCATATGGGCAGACTGAACATGAGAATGGAGCAGACATTACATGGCGCTTATAATGAACATAAGCTGTTTTCTTTGACTGGAGTACCGTTTCACATTTTAAACATGTGTATGCTCCATCTTTCGCAACAAAATATTTCAATGCTTCATGAAGTAATATCTTCTTTTCATTTTCCCTTGGTTTTGTTTCACATTGATCACCAATACCAGATTTGTCTGTTCTGTTGGTCCCAAGAAAGAAATGACTGAAGACATGGCGATATGCCTCAATTCTTAACTTGAATGTTAGAGAACACACTTTGCAAGAGAATCCAGTCCTATCTTTCAATGTATGTTCCTTTATCTTTTGGACATCTTCCTTTCTCACCCCACCAATGGTAGCATGCAGTTTGATATGAAGGCTTTCATGTGCTTCCAAATGAGACCTTCTTTCTCGAGATTGTCCACAGAATGAGCAGATGTGTAGCCCTTTTGACTTCTTTAAATGCTCATAAACATGTCTGTAGATGGTTTGGCTGTTTTCAAAAGACTTTTCACATATGGAGCAGACATATTTGTCTTCAACCTTTCGGTAGTTCATTCTTATGGTAGGAGATTGAGTTTCATTTGCTTCTTCTCTTGATTTCAATTCAGTATCAGTTGAGTCATTAATCAGTGATTGGATACCTGGTTCATCTTTGTCACCACTTACTGATTTTGATTCATTTTCCTCAGCCTCAGGCGGATGAGACAGCTTATGGTTCTTTGCCTCTAACCTATTTTCACTTGAAAAATCACAAAATTTACATTTGAAAGTGCAACTTTCATCAGAATGTTTTGATGTACCTATTACTATGTCTTCATTTCCTTTAACACAATCATCAGAGAAACCTGGATCGTCCTGTATACTGAAATCACTAGCAACTGCATCCTCTTCTACATCATCAACAGGATCAAGATGAGATTCTTCAGTGCTGCAGACACTAGTTGGTCGATTCGTTGGACCACCTTCAGAAACTGGTGCAGAATCCTGGGATGGAGTTTTCTCAAGATCATCATCACCAGCTGCTGTAGCAGCATTCGGTGCATTGAAGATATCAGAGTCATTCATGACGTCACCATTGCATATGATACTGAAGTTTCTTTTGAAGTTATGAGTTTTCATATGTCTTTCAAGATGCTGTCTGGTATTGGTAGCATAACTACAGACTGAACATGAGTAAGGAAAAGACATTTCATGGAGTTTGTAATGAACTAAAGCTGTTTTCTTACAGTGTAGTACCTTTTCACATTTTGAACATGTGTATGTTCCATTTTTGACAGCAAAATATTTCAATGCTTCTTCAGGTAATATCTTCTTTTTAGTTTCCTTTGGTGGTGATGTTTCACAAGGATCACCAATACTACATTTGTCTGTTCTGTTTGTCTGAGGAAAGAAATGACTGAAGACATGGCGATATACCTCAATTCTTAATTTGAACGTTAGAGAACACACCTTGCAAGAGAACCCAGTCCTATCTTTCAATGTATGTTCCTTTATCTTTTGGACATCTTCCTTTCTCACCCCACCAATGGTAGCATGTAGTTTGATATGAAGGCTTTCATGTGCTTCCAAATGAGTCTTTCGATCACAAGCGAGTCCACAGAATGAGCAGATGTGTAGCCCTTTTGACTTCCTCAAATGCTCATAAACATGGCTGTAGATAGCCTGACTGCTTTCAAAAGACTTTTCACATATGGAGCAGACATATTTGTTTTCAACTTTTTTGTAGTTCATTCTTATGGTAGAAGATTGAGTTTTATTTGTTTCTTCTCTTGATTTAAATTCAATATCAGGTGACCCATTAATCAATGATTGGATACCTGTTTCCTCTTGGTCAGCACCTACTGATTTTGACTCATTTTCCTCAGTTTCAGAGATATGACTCAACTCGTTGTTCTTGCCTTTCAACCTATCTTCACTTGAAACTGCATCCTCTTCTACATCATCGACAGGATCAAGATGAGATTCTTCAGTGCTGCAGACACTAGTGGGTCGATTCGCTGGATCACCTTCAGAAACTGCTGCAGAATCCTGGGATGAAGTTTTCTCAAGACCATTTTCACCAGCTGCTGTAGAAGCATATGGTGCATTGGAGACAACAGATTCATTCAAGACTTCACTAGTGCATTTTAAGTTTCTTTTGAATTTATGAGTTTTCATATGTCGGTCTCGATGATGCCTAGTAAAGAAAGCATACGGGCAGACTGAACATGAGAAAGGAGCAGACATTACATGGCGCTTATAATGAACGTAAGCTGTTTTCTTTGACTGGAGTACAGTTTCACATTTTAAACATGTGTATGCTCCATCTTTGGCAACAAAATATTGCAATGCTTCATGAAGTAATATCTTCTTTTCATTTTCCCTTGGTTTTGTTTCACAATGATCACCAATACCAGAGTTGTCTGTGTTGTTTGTCTCTGAAAAGAAATGACTGAAGACATGGCGATATACCTCAATTCTTAACTTGAATGTTAGAGAACACACTTTGCAAGAGAATCCAGTCCTATCTTTCAATGTATGTTCCTTTATCTTTTGGACATCTTCCTTTCTCACCCCACCAATGGTAGCATGCAGTTTGATATGAAGGCTTTCATGTGCTTCCAAATGAGACCTTCTTTCTCGAGATTGTCCACAGAATGTACAGGTGTGTACTCCTTTTGACTTCTTTAAATGCTCATAAACATGTCTGTAGATGGCCTGGCTGCTTTCAAAAGACTTTTCACATATGGAGCAGACATATTTGTTTTTCACCTTTCGGTAGTTCATTCTTATGCTAGAAGATTGAGTTTCATTTGTTTCTTCTCTTGATTTACATTCAATATCAGGTGAGTCATTAATCGATGATTGGAAACCCGTTTCCTCTTGGTCAGCACCTACTGATTTTGACTTATTTTCCTCAGTTTCAGAGAGATGAGACAACTCGTTGTTCTTGCCTTTTAACCTATTTTCACTTGAAACTGCAACCCCTTCTTCATCATCAACAGAATCAAGTTGAGGTTCTTTAACGCTCCAAATATAAGTGGATTGAGCCCCTGGACCACCTTCAGAAACTGCTACAGAAGTTTTCTCATGTACATCAGGACAAGCTGCCAAAGCAGCATTTACTGCATTGGATATATCACCAGTATCTTCAACGACATCATCCTCATCATCAAACTCGACATCCATGGAAACAGGTTCTGTATCAAAACTTGTAACATTTGGTGTACTTGCATCTTCAACTGTTGAAAGTAATGACACGTCATCTTCATTGTCTGAATCTGCACACTTATGCTCTTTGTCATCCAATCTTTGAGAACTGAGTCTTGTCCTTAACTGTTTGATTTTACTTTCATCAAGACGTTCCAGAACAACTCTCACATTTTGCATTTTATACAGATTAGGAATATTTGTCTTTGAGCCTTCATGGTCTCTATGTTCAGGACTCGCAAAGATGTCAGATAGAGAAACAAATGATTCCTGGCACATATCTTCAGGTTGTTCTAGAACCAAAGATTCATCATCTGTATCATCAGGATCAAGCATAGACTCTGACCGGAGATTTCTTTGTTTTTCTGGTCCTTGTGAGTATTGATTTGCTATAGACTGAACTGCATCAAGCACAAGCTTTGGTTTTAATGGATTGCAAATCTTACCAGGAGGACTAGAAAGGCGCAACAACCTTGCTGACAGCTCCTCAATATGGATGATTTTATGTTTCTGAAGTTCATCTATATCCCTAAAGTGTTCATCACATTCACTGCATGACAGGAGTCTGGATACAACATCAGATACCGGTGTCTTCTTTCTTAGAGGTACTGCCTGTTTTAGGTTTTGGGTTTGTCTGGTTCTTAGTCCACTTTGCTTTTTGCTTTTTAGATTATCTTCACTTTGACATGGCTTCCTTGTATCAAATATTGACCTTTTCTTAATAGCATGGGACTTTGCATGCTGATATGCCTTTGCCTTGCTTGTAATACTTTTATTGCATAAAACACATTTTAACCGTTTTCCATTTTTGGTGAATATTCCAAAATCATTATGTTTGCCTTTCTTCTTTCCTTTAACCCCTTTCTTCTCACTTCCCTTCTGACTGAGATGTGAGTTCCAGTGTTGAGAGAAGGAATTCCTGGAAGCAAACTGAAGACCACATATCTGACACTTGAAGGGATCTTTTGCTCCATGAGATCGCAAATGGAGAACAAGCACCTGCCGCGACCCAAAGCTCTTTCCACAGATGTTGCAAGTGAGACCTGGTTTGAAGATGTGACTCCTCTTGTGTGCCTCGATCTCAGACGATGGATATTCCTTCCCACATACCTGACATGTTTCAACATTTTCTCCAAGTATGTGTACTTTTAAATGTTCACACAAAAGAGTAACATCAGGAAAACTTTCTCCACATTCTTGACAGTCAAATGTCTTCTTCTCATTGTGAGTCTGGATGTGGATTTGAAGACACCAGGATGTGGAGAACTCTTTCTGACAGATTCCACACTCAAACTTGATAGCATGGCTCCCGACTGCTTGGCTCATCTGAAACAAGAAGACATAGTCATCAACCATTCTCGATAATCCCGAGTTTACTTTCCTATAATATCTCCACTTACCATATCAATTATAATAAAAGTACCGAGGGTACAGAAGCTCACCTTAAAATGAATGATGTGGTAATATGGTTTAATTGTGTAACCATCTTTTATATAATAATTGATAATGGCTGCCATCATGATTTTTTTATCTGTTAAAATGCTATTCTTCTGTTGGAAACCACTAGAGTTTGAACAAACATTAATACAAGAATGATATAATCATGATTTGTTAACAAGCAGTAGGTTTTTGTATAACATTTTTGTATATCTATGGCTAAATTGGTGACCATCTTGGACTTTTTAATCTTCAAAATGCTACTTTTATGTGGGCATCTGTATTAATTTCATTATGATATCTTGATTGGTTTAGGAGTATTCATTTAGTCACACTCTCAAATTCCAAAGAACTAAAAAGATGATGCACATAAACATTTGGAATATATCCCTCTGACACAAATCACAAATTCAGCTAGTGATAGGTCCAATTGCCAAAGTAAACTGTCCAGGTCAATGTCTCATGTAATTCTAACTGAAGATTTCTGAATATCTTAAATCTTGACCTATGTTAGTGCAATCTGATTGGTCAGAATAGGCTAGCAACATGGGGGTTTATGCTAATTACTAGATATGATGACCTATGATGACCTCTTGCACCTGCATGTAGCTTATGTAACTTATCCTCTTATGTAAGTTACTGTTATTCCATATAGTGAGTGTCCTCCCCTCATTTCAATATGCAAAACATATACTCTTTAGAGGAGAGTTGCAGGAGAGGGGCTGGAAGGATAGATGGGGAAAGGGGTTGGGGGGGGGGGAGAGGGGGGGGGGGGGGGGGGGGGGGGGGGATAGAAGGAATGTGGGATAGGTTTGCAATGGAAGGACAGGAGAAAAAAGGGGAGGAGGAAAAGGGGGGGTAGTAGAAGAGAGGTTTGCAATGGAAATAATCTGGAGGTCAACTCAGTAATATGTTTATTGAAGTATCTTAACAAACAGAGAGAATTGGTGAGAAAGACTTTGTAAAAAAAGAATTGTTCAGACAGCTGTTCAATTAGTTTTGAAGATGAATATTAAATCATATCTTTTATTAGCATGACAAACAAAATAAAAGATAATTTGTTATTCATTAACCAAAATTTTCAATTTGGAATAAATTAATTGCATGGGAACAATGGACTAAAAAACCTAACAGTTAGTGTTGGGAGTGAAAAAATGTAATCATTTTAAATGCTTTTGAAAAGGATTTGTTTGAATTGAATGATCATTATAATTATCTAGATAATCATTGTTCAGACCGTAATCAGATATAGATGATTATAAAATGTATATTTATCCCTCACTGGCTACCGGAATGTTATTTGCCATATATATGAAGTGTCAGGAATTATGTAAAACGGAAAGGATTTATTAAAACAGTCATGCTTCAGGCTGTTCGCAGATAAAGATGATTCATACAGTTTTTTGTAACTGTATTTATAGTGTTGATAAATATTACAACAAGCATATCAATACAAATATAATGACATTGATTTGATTGATCAGGAAATGTATTCTTTTCAATGAATTTCATGAAATCTAATTGAAAATTCAATATAATTGACATATTGACCATCTTGGATTCTTGATAATAAAATAAATGCGTCTTTGTCAGGAATCACTATATAAAAAAATACTCTTTTTTCAGAATGATATCTTAATTGATTTAGTAGGAGTAGTACTTGGCCTGAAATCTAATTGAAAAATAATGACTTCTATGATGACATGTTGTTCCCAGAACCCCTTCAGCATGATACAATTATCATTTATTTTTACAGGTATTTATAAAACACATGGTATTGGAACTGGAACCTGATACAAAATACCTCTATTATTAACTTATCATGTAGATTACTGAACATAAAAGCAGATTCTTGACTTGTTAATATTAACTCATCGTGCAGTTTGTTGTACACAAAAGCTGATTCTTGACTTGTTTAAATTGTTATTTGTAAAAAGTATTACTATTAATAGAATACAAGTATACTTTTCATAAAGACAATTTATATACTTTCCATAAAGTACATTATGTTCTATTTATCAATTAGGTCAGGATTACTATGCAATATACAAGCAGGCAGGGCTGCTAGCCCCAGATCCTTAAGGAGAGTGTAGCAATTTGTGTATTTGGCTTTGTGTATGTATATTTGGAGAAGCATCCTAGTGTGCTGAGCATGTAAACCTGAACTCTGGCTAAGCCATTATGTGTGGTATTAATAGACTTGACGGGAGAGAACATGAATTGTTGTGAAAAATATATAAATTTCACAAAATATAGTTAGCTTATGTCCTAAATTGATTTTGTGTCAATAAGAACTGCTGTTAGATATAGAAATGGTACAAATATGAGTAAAACACAGGAACTGGACCCTGATGCAAAATAACTCTTTCCACATCAACTTATCATGTAGATTGCTAAACACAAAACAAGTGACAAATTTTGTGTAAGTTGTTATTCTTAGAAAGAACATATCGCTGTCATGAGAATACAAGTCTAATTTCCATAACTCTTATTGCATACACATGGCCATATAGCATAATGCTCTACCATATCAATTGGGTCAGGTTGATTATGCAACAGACTAGCAGCTGACACTATGATGCTAGCAGCCTGTATTGGGATGTGTATTAGACAGCATAGTGGACTCAACAGAAATATCTGAACTCTGGTTGACCCCTTATGTGTGGTATTTAAAGGAATATAAGGGAGATACCATTGTTCAAAATCTAACATGATGTTTAATGTCATTGGGTTTTTGCAGCTAGTTGCCATAAATATTTAAAACAAATTAATTAATTATGTTTGTCTTTCATCTTAATGTTTTAGAAACACTTAAAATATAGAACAACTTGCATGACAATCTTAAATATTCTATGTTCAAGATAAAATTATGATTAGTAAGTTCAAATTAGAGAATTTATATAGTGCGAGTGATCACTTGATGAAAGCTTAAAATTTAGTAATAATGATGTGTCATCTGCAGCTGATAAGTCAATATGGATGCTATCGCGGCCATCTTGGATTCTCAAAACTGAAACGTCTACCTTTGTGGAAGGAATCACTATAGGTATAACATACTTCAATATGAAAATGATATCTAGATTGGTTTAGGAGAAGTAGTCATTTTCATGAAATCTCATTGAAAATTCAATATGGCTGCTATCGCGGCCATCTTGGATTCTCAAAACTGAAACGTCTACCTTCCTGTGCGGAATCACCATAGTTATAACATACTACAATTTCAGAATGATATCTAGATTAGTTTAGAAAGAGTAGTCTTTTCATGAAATCTAATTGAAAATTCAATATGGCTGCCATAGCGGCCATCTTGAATTCTCAAAACTGAAACGTCTACCGTTCCGAGGGGAATCACCATGGGTATAACATACTACAATTTCAGAATGATATCTGCATTCGTTTAGGAGGAGTAGTCTTTTTCGTGAAATCTAATTGAAAATTCAATATGGCTGCCATGGCGGCCATCTTGGATTCTCAAAATTGAAACGTTTACCTTTCTGTGAGGAATCACAATGGGTATAACATACTACAATTTCAGAATGATATCTGTATTTAGGGGGAGTAGTCTTTTTCCTGTAATCTAATTGAAAATTCAATATGGCTGCCTTAGCGGCCATCTTGGATTCTCAAAACTGAAAAGTCTACCTTTCTGTGAGGAATCACCATGGGTATAACATACTGCAATTTCAGAATGTTATCTGCATTCCTTTAGGAGAAGTAGTCTTTTTCGTGAAATCTAATTGAAAATTCAATATGGCTGCCATGGCGGCCATCTTGGATTCTCAAAACTGAAACGTCTACCTTTCTGTGAGGAATCACCATGGGTATAACATACTACAATTTCAGAATGATATCTGGATTTGTTTAGGAGGAGTAGTCTTTTTCGTGAAATCTAATTGAAAATTCAATATGGCTGCCATGGCGGCCATCTTGGATTCTCAAAACTGAAACGTCTACCTTTCTGTGAGGAATCACCATGGGTATAACATACTACAATTTCAGAATGTTATCTGCATTCGTTTAGGAGAAGTAGTCTTTTTCGTGAAATCTAATTGAAAATTCAATATGGCTGCCATGGCGGCCATCTTGAATTCTCAAAACTGAAACGTCTACCTTTCTGTGAGGAATCACCATGGGTATAACATACTACAATTTCAGAATGATATCTGGATTCGTTTAGGAGGAGTAGTCTTTTTCCTGAAAGTTTACGGACGGACAGACGGACAGACAGACGGACGACGGACGAAGCGCCATGACATAAGCTCACATTTACTTTGTAAAGGTGAGCTAAAAATAGAGCCATTGGCTCTGTAGCTCATCAGGCATCATATCAAGTTTGCTTAATACAGGCAAGATGAGCTAAAAATGAAACTGATGTTACCTATTGCAAGAAAACCTATAAAAAAATTATTATGTAATAATGTTGAATAAAATGTATTATTATTCAGCACTTTCTAGATCGCCAATATCAGACAGTGAAAGAAGTCCACACTAAAATATCCAAGGAGAAATAAATTTGCCATAGACTGTCATCTAATGGAGAAAAATAGGTTTTTAAGATTGTGACCCCTGTGACCCTATTTGGGGTCATGGGGTCACAAAACCTACAGTTTAGAATCCCAATTGGCTAAGGAGTCTACATGCAGTCTTTCAGCTCAATAGACCTTTAGGAGCTAAAGATGATGATGAAAATAAGTTTTTAAGGTTGTGACCCCTGTGACCCTATTTGGGGTCACAGGGTCAACAAAGTTACAAATTAGAATCCCCATTGTCCAAGGAGTCTGCACATATCAATATTAACTCTCTAGACCTTTTGGAACTGGAGAAGAAGATGAGAATTGGTTTTTAAGGTTGTGACCCCTGTGACCCTATTTGGGGTCATGGGGTCACGAAATCTACAATTAAGAATCCCGATTGTCCAAGGAGTCTGCACATATCATTTTCAACTCTATAGTCCTTTTAGTACTGGAGAAGAAGATGAAAATAGGTTTTTAAGGTTGTGACCCCTGTGACCCTATTTGGGGTCACAGGTTCACCAAAGTTACAAATTAGAATCCCCATTGTCCAAGGAGTCTGCACATATCACTATCAACTCTCTAGTCCTTTTAGAACTGGAGAAGAAGATGAAAATAGGTTTTTAAGGTTGTGACCACTGTGACCCTATTTGGGGTCACAGAGTCACCAAAGTTACAAATTAGAATCCCCATTGGCCAAGGAGTCTGCACATTTCATTTTTAACTCTCTAGTCCATCTGGAACTGGAGAAGAAGATGAAAAAGGTTTTTAAAGTTGTGACCCCTGTGACCATATTTGGGGTCACAGGGTCACCAAAGTTATAAATTAGAATCTCCATATGCTAAGGTACCTGTACACAAAATTTCAGCTCTCTAATGTGTATGGTTCATGAGGAGAAGTCGAAAGTGTCAAAAGTTTACGGACGGACGGACGGACGGACGACGGGCCATGCCATAAGCCCATCTCGACTTTCAGTCCTGATGAGCTAAAAATATGATCAACCAAAGCAAAATTTTAGGTGTTAAAGCTGGGGGTGTAACCTTGGCAGTTGCTATAAACAGTGTAACTATTGAAGGGAATTGGTTTTAAAAGTAATTATCCTACCTCATGTTAGAATCTCGATCTCTGATTGGTCCACGTGACCCTGAATAAATACTGATATCACCCTCTTGAGCGGGGTGACAAATTATTTATACCCCGGCACATAAAAAGCATGAAAACAGCGTGCAGATTGAGCATCTTGAAATGTACAGCACATGATCAAGCTGGTTATTTTGATCAACCGATATGTAGCTTTGAACAAACTATAGTCAAAGGGCTTATGCAGTTAACGTTTTTTTTATTCTTTCTTACTCTTTATCTTCATAGTATATGTGTTTTGTTTAAACATTTGGTAAGATAAATTCATTATACCATTCAGAGGCGGGGTACATGGGGAGATATCCGCCTCTCCCTTGGTGTTATGCAACTCGCCAAAGCTTGAGGCTGATATCTCCCTATGTACCCCGTCTCTGAATGATATAACTTATAATGTTTACAAACACACCTCCCGCATTGGGCAGTATACTTGGGATGTTCAAGGTCTTTATTATTTGCAATGAATTGAATATCAGCACAATTGTTATTATAATCATAAAGTATGAGATATAAATTTTCATGTTAGATGATTATTTATGACATGATGCATCATTTTTTATAAAAAGCAGCCTTGTTTTTTCAAGGATGAAAAATCCACATGGTCAACTTTTCGGGTGCTGACAAAACGATCGCTTGATCTCTCAGAAGCCATGATGGTTAATTATTAACAGGAGTATTACAGATACTAAAAAACAAAATACTCTCCGATCATCTGACGAGATTCGATCCCGGATCCTTATGATCCGAAGTCGAAAGCGTTATCCACTGAGTAAGCAGGCCTGATAGCTAAAGTTTTGAACCAACGATATATGTCATATTCTTAATATAGCACACATCATTTTCAGTAGCTCTGGTGATAAATACATGTTTTCGACGTAACCATTTAGTGACATCGTTAATTATAACTTGTAACTTGGTAATAAATGCTCCACCTATTAGTAAACATAAGTCTTATTTCAATGTCACCAGCGTACTTACAGAAACATTCCTTTTAATTCGCCAGACGAGCCAAATTAGCGAAATTAAATCGCGTGCGTTATAAAAAAAAGTGGATTTTGCAATTTTTGAATGCAAAATAATGCTCTTATCTAGAACACATGTAGACTCTTCTTCATATGAAGTTGTTTTTGATTGAGTCTGTTAACATTTATCATAACAAAGAAGGTGACAGCTGGGCTAACGACATTTCGTCACGTCATGACACTCTTTGCGTACTGTATATTATGGCCATTGATATTATTTCTTAGTAAGCCACTGCATGATGGCCCTTAAAAAATAGTTGTGTAATTTTGTATAGTCTTCAGATTAAATAATCCCATTTACCTAAAACCTATTTTCTTCTTCTTTCAAATTAAAGAATGAGATTGGAATCAAAAAGATATTTACCTAAAAGAATTCAAGTTGAACCTGAGATTGTTTTCTTTTTTAATAATTATTATTATTGTCAAAATATTTCAAGTTTACCTGAAGTCGTTTGGTCCTAACTAAACCGCTTGAATGCGGTCTGATAGAGTCGGGGGCTTGTCACTGACAGTTAGTCAGTTTGTCTTTCGGGGGAAGACAAATTAAATCAGTTTGATAAAGATAAGTCTTCGTTGGATGTGATATTTTAGTCAGTCTAACTGACATTTTGCAGGAATTCGGAAGTGAATTTATTTTTTAAAACTTTTAACGCATGTTGGAGAATTGCGATAACTGTTATGGTTAGGTGGTACGAACAACAGTCTCGGTCCATTGTTATTCTTAGGGGTCGTTCAGATTAGTTATGATAACCTTAAACATCCACTAACCTCGACTTTACCACTTCTCGATTTTCGTTCAAAGATTTTTTAACAAAATAAAAACTGGACTTGATTTTTTTTAATTTGTCCAAAAAACTCCTTTAATTAGCATTTCATTAGGACAGTGTAATTATCGGTTGCGAAAAACCCACCTGGGTTAGGACCATAAAAATCGCGCGACTTAGGCGTAATAAACAGACTATACATACTAACGCATCATTATTTCAACTGAAATACCGCCTAAATAATTGTTTAATTACCATTGTTGTGGTTATCCTTTTGACACCAAATGCTTAGTAGTGTTACATCATCAAATGATTTATCTAACTGAGTGGAAAACATTTTCTGAAAATTGTTAGTTATTGTCTTTTTTTTCTGTGATATTGTTACCATAGATGTATAGATAACGAGGCTGATTCTGCTTATGACGTCACAAAAAGGGGGCAAGACTAAGTCATGCATTCACTGGTTTGTGGCTAGATAGGTCTAAGTGGCCCATCAAAAGTGGCTTTCAAAAACAGCTTTCATTACCAAACTGAACATATTTGAGTAGCGACCGTTGAGTCATTATACAATATTGTAATCAGACTTTCATATATTCCAAAGAAAATAGTGAAATATGTTTGTGGTTATGTGAACTTTAACTTCGCTTTAGGCCTACGTGTGATGATGTCTCTAGCATGCTGGACTAAATAATTTATGATTGAAATATTTATTTCCTGGCAGGACTAGCCCTAAACAAATAGAAATATTAACCAAATTTGATGATGCTTTTGAAATTAGAATCGAAAACGTCCAAACACGATAACGTCTTCAGGGGTTGAAAAATACCATTGCCTGACGCCCGTGCCAAGTAAAATTGTCAAGTCGGGCAAGTAATTCAACTCTTGAAATGTCCGTGAGTCCTGCTTCAAATACTCATAAAATTAAAAAAAGACTCATAGAAATTTTAGCTGTGAGTCCTGGGATGCAAAGGTTTTTGATGGTACTATTTGATTACTCATTGAAGGACTCATTAAAATCTGCTAGGACTCAAAAGACTTTTCGGTAGCCAGTCCCTGGACTCAGAAGATCATATCTGTAGATTGATCACCGGGCAAGTGAAAAATAGCAGTGTGATGTGAGCTAACATTACCAAGAAATTCAGTAAAGAGGTGTAAAACTAACCAACATAAAGTCAGTCGAAAGCCTTTGCTGCATGTGTTTACGAGTAGAGAGATATTGGTTACAAGCCTTTTCATTGACCCCAAAAAAGTAGGTCAACCCATTAGCAAGTCGATTGAAAATGATGTACAAAACTGAAACGTGGTTGTAATACTTTCATGACAACATATTGCCGATACAATAATAATTGTCTAAACATTCAAATAATTGTTCAAACATTTTATATATTCTAACTTTTTTTAAAACAACATGCAGTCAATTGAAATATTTACGAAAATATAATTCCATAGAAAACTCTCAAAATTATTATAATGAGCACGAAAGAATATTAATACTGTTATTTGTCGTCAAGACATTACAATTGAGATTCAAAGCACAGCTAGCTCCAGACAGCGATTATCTGCTCCGTGACGTCACTAATATAATCGATGCCATCAGAAGCTTGCCGGGTGGAAAAGCTCCAACACCGCGTGTGCAACCAGCGAACGTTGTCGCGCTCAAAAGTGCAAGCTCCAAACTCGTAGGATTCACATTGCAACTCCGAACAACGACTCAAGAAAGAGTTCCGCAAGCCAATTTTAAATTTATTTTTTGAATGAAGTGTCCTTTGCATTATCAAAACATATGCTATTTGCCAACCAATTACCAGTATCACGAATTATCATGATTCAAAACAATTAACTAAACTTTTTTATTATATATGATCAGCGATGAAATACTGGGTTTTATCAGTGAAATAAACTGTCTATCAGGCAACAGTGACGATATATGATATTTTCATTGTCACCAGTGACGATATATTATATCGTCACTGGTCAGTAGCCGGAACTACTTTCAGCCATGTGAACAAAAGAGGGTAACTTTCCATTTTTAAAGTCATTTTAATTGCATATTTCATTTAAAAATCATATAATAAATAGAATACTTAATGTAGTTTTCCAAATACCAGGTTTATTTTATCTCGTGACATGGGAAAAGTTAATATTTCACTCGTGGCTGCGCCACTCGTGAAATATCAACTTTACCCATGAGATGATGACACTCGATGAAATAAACCTGGTATTTGGAAAACAACATTAAGTATCCCCTATATCATATTCATTCGCCTAACGTTTAAAGTAAACGCTCGAACCGATTCTTTAGCATGCAAACTAAGCATTTGGTTCGAGGTTATTCATGACGTCATTTCGATTGATACACGAAATCCGTGTAACAATGCCCCTGCCACTGACGGCAGGGCAACTACCGGCGAGACAATCGTAGGGAAGGCGCCCTGTCTTGGAGGTTACAAGCACAGTAAAACAATGTGCTTTCGCAAAAGTATATTTGACAAACATTTGCTTGAAATTAGATTAAATACTAGATTAGCGTTTGCGGGATACCGCAAAAGCAGAGCAGCCCCGGAACTTTGGGTTTCGCCTTACCCTGTTCCGCCTTTTACAGGCCTCACCAAATTGGGAATTTTCTCGTGACCTTGACCTTTGACACTCAAGGTCACACAATCAATGAACACATTTCATTGAGTATAACATTATTGTAATGAAATAAAGTGTTAAAAATACAATTAATCCATTTTCTCCATATATGTTGACCTTGCTGTGACCTTGACCTTCGACAGTTAGTACCCAAAACTTTTTGAAAATGTTGAACTTCTCAAGAGATAATATATACAAAATCTAAACTTCATAGCACAAAAACTTTTCAAGTTATTGTGTTTAGAAGGAATTGCAATAACTCATATCTCATGACCTTGACCTTTGACCTTCAAGGTCACAAAATAATTGAACACTTTTTATTGAGTATAACAATCATGTATTGATTAAAAGTGATCATAGTTAAAATTAAGCATTTTCGCTAAACCATGCTTAAGTCATGACCTTGCTGTGACCTTGACCTTTGACAGATTGTAGCCGAAACCTTTTCAAAATTTTTTACTTTTCCAAGGATGATATATACCAAGTTAGAGCTTCATAGCACAAAAACTTTTCAAGTTACCGTGTTTACAAAGAATTTTGTGGTGATTTTATAACTCGTGACCTTGACCTTTGAACTTGAAAGTGAACATGTCATAATGATTCCCTGGAAGTATTAACATTTAGACATGTTCATGAGTTCTGAAAAGCTAAATGGGATAAAGTTATACCCCAATTTAGTGCATTTTGTAATAACTCATATCTCATGACCTTGACCTTTGACCTTCAAGGTCACACAATCATTGAACACTTTTTTTTGAGTATAACAATCATGTATTGATTAAAAGTGTTCATAGTTAAAATAAAGCATTTTCGCTAAAACATGCTTACGTCATGACCTTGCTGTGACCTTGACCTTTGACGGATTGTAGCCAAAACCTTTTCAAATTTTTTTACTTTTCCAAGGATGATATATACCAAGTTAGAGCTTCATAGCACAAAAACTTTTCAAGTTATCGCGTTTACAAGGAATTCTTAGTGTGAATACATAGCTCGTGACCTTGACCTTTGACCTTGAAACTGAACATGTCAAAATCGTTCCCCCGAGGTATGAGGAGTAAGGTATGAATAAGAGTTCTGGAAAGCTTAGGGGAAAAAAGTTATAGCTAGTAGTACGAGTGCGGCGGCGGCGGCGGCGGACGCGGCGGCGGCGGCGGCGGCGATGGAAACTTCACAAAAACTGATAGCAGCCCCGTCCTTAGACGGGGCTGCTAATGATAAATTAGTTTGGAAATACGTCTTATTAAACCTTTAAAATGGATAACAAGCATTCTGTTGCAACAGTTATTGATAATATGTTGATAATATGTTGAAAATCAGATATTTCAATTCACGATTGTGGATGCAAGTGAAGCCAGTACGTGAACGATGCATGAATATTTTTAAACAATATATTATCTTATATTTATCTTATTCACAATGTACATAGTCATTAAAAACACAAACAAGACAAAGGTATTTTTACTTTCCAAAAGTGTAGTACCTAGCTACAAGTTTGATAGTGAAATGACATTGATGTTTGAGCATTTTGCTTCCGGTGTAAATTATCATCGACTAGCTAACTCGATCGTCTGACAAATAGTCACCTGGCCTCTAGATTTTGTCAGATTTCTCAAAGGGATGGACTTCAACCGAGAATGACCCAAACCTGCTCAAGCTTGGAAAAAAGGGTGTTGATCTTATATCTGTGAGTAAAAACACAAATGACAATAAGTTTGCCTACTGAAACTTGTTCATGCTGTTTGATTCATAGTTGGACAATCTCATTAAAATGATATCTTAATTGCTTCACTACATTACGCAGATTAAAGATCTCACAAGGCCCCGTAAGTCAAGCCGTCAGGGTAACCTTTGACCGCTTGATGTGAGGAAGATTTCATCCACCAATCAAATCGTACGTCTCTTAAAAAACACTTCAAGAGATTAAAACGATTTCACACAGTACAACCCAAAAGATAAAATGATTACTTATGACCTTCCGATTTTCCCAAAAAGCAGTGTTAGGTAATTGGCATAAGTCGTAACATTCACTAATTAAATTGTGATGTTTGACTATTTGACAGAACTGGATTCTTTCTAATTTGCATGTATACATGGAATATATGTGATATCAAATCAACAAGACTTTATCTAATGTTTTTATGTCAGTTCTGGTCTTCTCATCTGTCTTACTATATTTATGGCTACAAAATACAACGAATTTAGTGAGCATAAATCGTTTCATATAAGATTTAAAGGGAAACGTTTATATAACGTAACTGTTCCAAAAATAGCATTTACAGCTTGCTGTTTAAATTTGCCCCGTTTACGGTGATTTCTTCGATAATGATAACATTAAAGTATTTACCTGGACGTTTTTGGACCAACAAATTGATAGGAGCGATATAAAGCACAGTTTGGGTAATTCATTCAGACATAACAGGAAATATTTGTTGTCGCCAATTAGAAAAAGTCGGAAATGTTCGTTTTTCGAGTTCTGAAGATTAGATATGAATTCCCGTCACCAGCAACCCGAGTTACGGGGCAAAGTCGCTGATTGGCTGAGTCAAAGGATACTCTGACGGCTGTTATAACTGAGCCTGGTAAGATCTACATGCGTAGCGTAGTGTAGCAAATAGATCATATTTTAATAAGATTGATAGTGGGACAAGTGAAATTTCATTTTGGGCAAGTGAAAAAGCAATTCAGACATGTCCCTGGACAAGTAAAATTTTGAAAAAAATGTCAACCCCTTCAGCTGTTCAGTCTTGCCAACCAGTAGAGAACGAATATTCACATGATGATATGGACAGCACAATCACATCTGTGTCACAATATGAATATGATCCCATTGCGCAAATATATTGAATTTAATACGCATTAGAATGATACATTTTATATTTCTCCAAACCAAAAGCTTACCTTCATTTAAAAACTCATTTTATCAACGTGCATCACTTGCAAATCTGGAGTTACGCTTTGTGACTAGGGGTGCACTTGATTTGCTACGAGCCGGGTAACAGCCGGTCATTAGCCGGCTGAATGACGTCACCGACTGACCCTGCTGAAGGAATCAATGTGCTTCGTGCATGCAAGTTGCAACAATATGGCGTTGATAACTTGATAGTAACACTCGCCACTTATCAAAATGTGATTATTTAATCAAATCTCTATTAAAAGTATTGCAATACATATCATTGATGATTGTTGTTTTTATCAAAACTGTAAATAATTACACATAATATTTTCGACATAAAATAATTATATTTGCACAGACGGTAGACAGACAGACAGACAGACAGACAGACAGACAGACATGTTTATTCAGTATATACGGCTCAGTGGCCCAAGGTACAGTTGAGCTTTCAGTTATCGTAGTTGGTCACGTGACTTTAAAGATTGACATAATATTTCATATTGTACATTAATTGTTTCACATAAGTTGCAACATTATAAATAACTTCAGGATTAGCTGAATTTAGCAGATTGTACATCGTTTGTGGATTGACATTATCACATTTCAAAAATTTACTTCTACATGCAGAGAAGATGTCACAAACTAAAAAAATTATCTTCACACCGTCACGGGCGAAACGAACAAGTTCAAAAACCTTTCCGGTCCTGCCTTGACATCATTGGCGGTAATTTCTGTGCTAGCATTTCAACCCGCTGCTCGGAAGTAGAATAGTCCAATCAGAAGGGGAAACGGTCTTTTCGTAGGAGGAAAAGCAGTGCATTTTTTCGTAGGAGGATCCCGTTCGTAGAAGGTCTTTTCGTAGGAGTGAAAAAAATATATGTTCGAAGGAGTGATAATATTTATGTATTATATGGTTTAAGTATCGTTAGCAGAGCCCAGTAATTGGTTATGATCTTTATTTATATCTAGTAAATTTTATTCTCATAAGTCATCAATCATGACATAGAATGATCAAATAATACATTAAAGTAATACATATTAATAAAAGCCATATTGATATACAGAGCTACAGAGTTGATGATTGTGATTCACTTTCTCTCCATTATGCATAAATTGTTCAATAAGTTAACTTTTAGATTTATTATTTACATTTTTATTTAGTTTTATTCTAATATAGATCTAATTGCAGAAGACAGCTTGTTAACGAACTTCGGCTGTCGGGTATTCGTGCAGCGAATACGTTACCACTGACTAAACGAGGACATGTTTGTTTTATAAATAAATTATTTTAAGTATTATGTAAGTGTCATAAATCACTATACATATCAGAATGACCGCCTATCTTTTTCTTAAAATTCCATGCAGGAACGTATTTCAAATTAAGTTAATAATGCAGTGTGTCATCAATCGATTTTTCGGCGTAGGCCTATATATATATATGCATATTATGCACCGACCATAAGTTCAATAGCTGAAAAAATAGCAAATTGTATGCTAAACCCAAATTCACTCACTCACCGTTTATCTGCCTCTATGATTTCTTTCCTATTTTTGACTCTGACTAAAGGCCTATCTGATTGGCTACTGAAAGACGGTAGTGAATTAAATGGTCAAGTTGAATCTCAGTCACAAGTAATGGCATGGAAATATTAACATTATGTCAAACACAACCCTTTAAACGTGTCAAGTTTATTTTTACTTCTGAAATCGTTTTAAAATAGGATTTTCAGATTTTGCAATTCACGATTTTTGTAATCTTCCGCCATCTTTAGCCGACTTCAGCCGTTCAAACGAAACCGGCGCAATCGGATGACAGTCGTAGCCTTTCCGGGCTTCAGCCGGTTCAAAACAAGTGCCTCAGCCGGGTAACATCCGGGCCACATCCGGGCTTTAAGTTGACGCGGTACAGCCGGTAAGCAAAACAAGCGCATCCAAGAGCTTGGTTTTACACCTTTACTAATATATAAGGGAGGTAATCCACACTGATTTGTATTAGCTTAAGACCGGTAAACGTAATTTTGAAACCTTGTCAAAAGCTGACAGGAAGATATATTCGATTCGATAGTGTTAATTAGGTATTGTAGCTAATAGGTAGATTAATTGATTGCATAATTTCGAATATTAAACGTATTTGAGATGTTTTCTTGATTTTTCCATAAAATCAAGAATTTTAGAGATATAGTAAGTTAAGTTTATTTTAAAACTGTAATGGTCCTAAGGCCTTTTACGAAATAATTTGATTGATTTAAGCATTTCCATGATAAGGTGATCAGGTGGTATGTTTTAGATATAAATCGTTAAATACCAGATGACAAGATGTAACCAGGAATGATGAAGCTGCTCTAGGTATGAACAATGGTATAGACAGTTTTAGAACAAGATTAAGCATGTTAAAGGGGCAGTAGCACGTTTTTTGACAATTTTATATTTTCAATTTTTCACCAATAATTGTACGTTAATGCTAAATATATTACTTTGATAGTGTCAAAAATTTCATAACACAAACCAATTATCCATAGTCCGAGAACAAATTATTAAGATTCCCATAAAATCCATTGGCAGCCATTTTTGTGTGAACACCTTTAATTCATTTTATGTAAGAAAAGGAATCGCATGACTTAACTTGACATTATTTTTTTGATTCATTATTGCTTCTTTTAGTTTAGATACATTGTCTTTCGATTGGAACCATTTATTTTCATTTTCCTGACATCACCTTATATTCCCCCTAAAAACGTGCTACTGCCCCTTTAAGTATAATCCACAAGAGATACTACTTAAGACTCTCCGGAAGACCGAGAAATGTAACACCACTGTCAGGAGTTTCTCTTATTTCATGTCTTCAGAAAACATCTAAACTTTGTCATGAATTTCTTGGACAACCAAAAAATTTAAGTTTCTGGTAACACGCCTTTTAATTGAATAAAGGAATTACAAAATGCGTTTGTCCACACAATCATAGTCTGTTTGAAACTGGTACTTGTATTTTTTGCGCAAACAGTTACACAAAAGTTTAACTTACGAGTTTCAAACAGGTTATAATTTTGTGGACATTATGATATCATTTCTTATAAATTCTGACTGATTTAAGGAAAGGTTTAAGTTCTAAACACTTGAAATTGACATTAAATGACAGCAACACAACTGTTTTGATTCTTTGTAACAGGCTCCGCCCACATTAGTGCTGCTTGCTTCATGTTAATTCACTGACAAAAATAGGCCTAGTTCATATTACGAAATATATCTAGCTTCTATGTTTTATTAAAGCAAAGAATGGATATCTACTTATATATAAACCCTTTCAAAAATATAATATTTTAATGGCGGTTTCATCCCTGTGTAATGCTACATTGTTAAAATAGTTCTCATGTTCACATGACCTTATTTGTTCAATCAGCAGACACAAGTCGTATAACCTTCATAATGTGACGGTTATTTTGTATAGCCTCCACTTTGGGGTTCATTGAAATGTATACCGATCACATGACCATACCAAATTTAATCAGAAGGGAACATACCACTTGAAGTTAATATAGTCTGAATGTAAAACTTTTATGAAATCGTCTCTTTAACTAGATGAGAAAGGAGAGTGAAAAACGGTGTTCTGGCGCCCGACAAAAAAGATGTGTTAACAAATAATTTTTCTTGATAGTTTATTCATTTACTTGAATAACCTCAATTGAGCAATTATAGAAAAAGTCACAAAACATCAGCGAATTTCAGTTTCAATAACAAAGTATCTTTGATTTTGGCACCAAAATACCAATATTTTGTAAATACAGTTATCCATTGACCGTAGGGTGATGCTTTCATTTCTACACAGTAGATAATTCATATATATACTAAGATTACGGAAACATTTCTGAGGATTCTTCTGTTTAAGTAGAAGTTCTTTGTGTAAATATATATATACAGTGGAAAATGTTGATTGGAGTCTTGCGAGGTTTCGTTGGCTGTAAGCATGATGGACTTAGATAAACATTAATTGACAGAATTATTCCGTTAAATTAAAACAAAATTAATTAAAATCGTAATGAGAAGGAAAAGAAATCATGTTTGTTGTTTTGTTAGTAAATTTGCAATGCTAAGATTTGCTTTTACTTTTTATGATATGATGCCAAATCAAATCTAAATAAATTAAATTTTAGATCAACAGATTTTATACTGTTGATCTAAATTTATTTAGATTTACCAAAAATACGGATTTATAGTAATAAAATCAATGATATCTCGTGATTACAAATGCTTTCCCAAATTTTAAAGAGTTATTTTTGATACCTCAATTGATGCAATTGAACTATTTACAAAGTCTTAGAATATATTATTCGTGAATACATGTATCTCAAACTCAAACGTGTGTGCTACACATGCCCCTCTAACCTGTTAGTCTTGCAGTGTAGGCCAGGACCATTAGTTAAAAGATATGGACAACCCGGAAAAAAATAGTAGAAAGCTGATTTTTTTCTGGAGACCTTCAAAATATCATCCTTACATCAATGGCACAAAGTTCTGCGAATTCTAGGTGGTGGCTTTTTCAAAATGGCCGCCATTTCCAATATGGCCGTTGGCGTTTCGGTAAAATTGAGATTTTTTTTCATTTTGCTGATAATCATGTCATGCAATATGTCAAATGAAAGGTTTTCTCAAATGCTTTTCAAAAATGCTTAGTTATCTTACATGAAGCTATTCATTTAATCATAAATGTCTTTTTGAAACTTTTATATTAACCTTTTCCCCAAATTTCACATAAAAGTACCAAGACAGTACCAAAATTTGTACGAGTGTCATTGAGTCGCCTGTGATTCACTTAAGTGATCTTGAGTGGAATCATAAAGTCAAAGTAAAATAAGAACAGTGTGTCAGCATTGTCATACTACCATTGCACGCTACATCATATCAGCAAGTTGACCGTGCACGGTCCGTACTACTAGTAGCGATATGTGTATACATCATTTACAGGTATGAAACACGAGAAGCTTCACAAACTCTATGATGCATTTTGGCAGATGAAAATCCATTGTACTGGTAGATATTAGTAAAGCTGATTTGATAATACCGACATCAATGTCAGCATTCATACGGCCCATTGCAGGTATAGGCATGAACAACACCACCAGGTTTACAGAGAATGGAAACTCAAATGTCCATTACGGGTTAGAAAGTCACAGTGCAGTCTTTCATATGGTGAATTGGCAATGTTCCTTTAAGTGTATACTCAAACCAACCACACAAGGGTGAAAGCCACCAAGATGGGACCCCTTGAACCACCGGTTGTGGGACGAAGTCTCCAAGTATGAAATCCCCAGCAGACAAAACCCTAAACAGAGTAGGAACAAGTATATAAGTTATTGTTGTGTTGAAGTTTAACATCTGCTTCCACCTCTTGACCTCTTTGCATTTCGCAGCTATGGGGCAATATTTTAATTATTGTGAAAGAATATGGACATAAAATTATCATATCATGAACAGTTCTCTACTGCAGATAAAGTTGCCGAGCCCCTGGCGGGATTCGAACCACGGACCTCTTGATCCGAAGCCGAACGCGCTAACCACTGCGCTATCCCGCCCCAGATATAATGGAAGTTGATAACAAACATTCATTTAATTCATTTAAGCAAAACCCCTAATAATCAAAGATAATCCTTAAGAAATGGGGATAAACAGTTAGATATATCTCTCAAACTTATCTTTCTACTTATCAAAATAATACAAAACACACCTAATGATCAGATTGGATTGTTTGGAATTTTGTCCATAAATGAATATTTAGTATTTTGGATTTAGGCCATTTGGGATAAGCCTCCTATGGTTCAATGCTGAAGAGTTAATATTTGGTTACCTCAGAGGTCCACTTTATCTCTGGTCTTGGACACTTGGCCTTGCCCCTGTCACATTGAACAACCTTAAATTTAATAACTTCATCATTTGCCTTATGGATTTTCATTTAGTTAAGCCATGGGATTAATTTGATTCAGAATGTAGCATATTGGAATATGCTTTTCAAAACAGATGATTAATCATGCATATCTCAGTTATTATGTCTATACTGTTAAAACATTTGATTGTATAGATGACTTGGATCTCACTCAGATCAGAAAAAGGCACAACTCTGTTCAATCAGAAACTCTCACAACACAAGTTTGGATAACAATCAGCCCCATGTGAGATCTCACAATGAACTTCAAAATGATATACTCTATGTCTGACTGTTGAGTGGTCTGTTGCCGCTCGTAACATATGGCTAGGTTTACGAGTGTTACCACATCCACATAAATGGTATTTGTGGTACAGAATATGTTGTAATTTTAAGGGATATTGTAATTTCTGGTAAACAACTTCTATATTGTGTATACCACATCTAAAAGCCTTTCAAAGACTGCATGTATGCAAATATCTTTGTATCCTTGTACCATTTGTATATTGACTTCGACTTTATATCATTTGAATAACAGAGGCGGGGCCCATCAGCAGATATTCTTTTCAATTCTGAAACGAAAACAATTGCCTGTATGGGTCTCTTTTCTTTGTTGTGGCAAGACAATGATTAATCACTCAAAAACAAAGAAAGAGTCAGTAGACAGGCCTGGAAATCAACTGCAATGGACATTGCCCATTGGAAAAGTACCTGTTGAAGTAGTTGGCTCTGGTGATGATGGTTGCATAGGCTACAACTGACAAAAAATGAAATTATTCTGTGTAGATCCAGTCCTCTGGACGCTATTTTTCAGAGCATATAGCAACATCTTATGTTTGCTCAATGCTCATGCAGTTTTGATGTATGACAGACTCAAACCGGCATAATTAGATGAAGAAGAAAGCTCTGGTAGCTGCGCTCAAACTAATATGCAATGGATGTTTCTTTCGGAGTGGAATTTCAAAGGTGGCTCTTATTTTAGAAAAATTCATTTTTAAAATCTTCAGCTAACGAATCAGCGTAATCTCTGAACCACCATCGTATTTCAAATCAGTCCAGAGAGTCAGCGTTTCATTCTCTTTCAAGTTGGAATCACTCATTTGCAGCTGTGTGTTCCATAGAATATACCTTACTGTACAGCAATATTTGGGAAATGAATTACTAGCAAGTGAATATAAATGGCAGTACAGAGAGAGGATATTTGTTCCAACAGAATCTGGTCTTTTATTAATCCAAAAGTTCTGAAAATGGTCTCTTGT
This sequence comes from Steromphala cineraria, assembly GCA_916613615.1. Classification (NCBI taxonomy): domain Eukaryota; kingdom Metazoa; phylum Mollusca; class Gastropoda; order Trochida; family Trochidae; genus Steromphala; species Steromphala cineraria. The sequence goes on from OU744728.1 coordinate 30,444,579, forward strand.
GGATGCAATTCTTGAAATGAATCATCTATTTGAAAGCTTGAGACAGTGTTCAAGCCTGTGTATGGGATGTCATTTAAAATGCCGTAGTGCTGATACTGAATTTAGTGACTAACTGTGAGCAAATGCATTCTTCATGTTATAAAAGTACATTTTGCAAGCATTTTGATCAATATTTCACTTCAGTTATTATCTACACCAATAAAAAGTACATTTTTGAAAAGGTAATCAAACAAGCTTTCATTTGATATACAACATTTAATACACAACATAAATGTAAAAGATATTCAATATTTCAGCAAATCTCTGGCGGCCATATTGGAAATGGCGGCCATTTTGAAAAAGCCACCAGCTGGAATTTCCAGAACTTTGTGCCATTGTTTTGAGAAGGATATTTCTTAGCTTTCCAGAAAAAATCAGCTTTCTACTATTATTTTCCACCTTATTTCTAATGGTCCTGGCCTAGTGGTCCCATGCTCGTGGTCGAGTGTAGCACTCAGAGTCCTCGCATTGAGTGGTCATAACTTAAACAACCGCTAACCTCGACCCTATCACTTTTCGATTTACTTTCAAAGATATTTCAACTAAATAAGAACTGGGTATGCTTTTTGTCAATTTGTCCAATAAACACCTTTAATTAGCCTATTATTGAGACCGCGTAATTACCGGTTGTAAAAAACTTAACTGGGACAGGGGCCATAAATCTCGCGCGGGTGTGACGTAATAAACAGACTATACAGACTAGCGCATCATTATTTGAACTGAAACACCGCCTTAAATAACTGTTTATTTACCAGTGATGTGGATATCTTTATTACTTCAAATGCTTAATAGTGTTACATAGTCAAATGACTTATCCAACTGAGTGTTTAACATTTTCTAAAAATCGTTAATTATTGGGTTAATTTGGTGATTCCATTACGATAGATGTATAGAGCTATGATAGAGCTCGTTGCAATCATTCTGTACATGACGTCACAAAAAGGGCGTGTGACTAGTCATGCATTCACGGGTCTGTCGCGAGACAGATCTAGCTGCCCATTAAATGTGGCATTCAAAAACGGCTTTAATTACTAAACTTAACATAATTGAGTAGCGACCTTTGACGCACTATAAAATGTTTAATCAGACATTCTTATATTCAAAAGAAAATAGTGATATATGTTTGTGGTTATATGTTGTTTAATAACAAGAACTTATTGAACCTCAAATGCATCTTACATTGACAGACGAAATGCCAGATTGAATTATTTGGCGCCCGATATTCCAGCAGCAATTTAAGAAACACAGAATTTCAACTGACCCCTTCTCCTTTACTTGTATTCTGTTCTATGCAATAGTTAAAGAAAAACTTTACCTCAGTACGAATACCCTGTACATATATTTCACAGAGTTATAGTTCGTGTTCTTATAGCCCTATTTTATTTACTATGTCAAAAGGGTGCACGTTTTTATGACGTTGGTTGGAAGTTGCTATCAAATGTTCTTCTTTGGATTTTTGAAAACTAAAAGATCGTATGATTTACAACATTTTTATTACAAGTAATCATCATCTTCGTAATATCAACTTCGTCATCATCATCGTCGTCGTCGTCGTAGTCGTCGTCATCATCATCATCGTCGTCGTCGTCAATATCATCTTCGTCATCATTCATACATTCATTTATTATTCATTCATACTTTCATTATTCTTAAGATTGTATAGCGCCATTATTTTTATCAATGCTGTTAGCTCCTTAGACTTAACCGCCGAGATATATAGCTAATGAGAACACAAGCAATAAGTCCCGGTTGTCAACATGACATCGTTCAAACTATCACCAGAGTTCCTGATAAATCCACGGTGCATTCCTCCTGGTCGAACATAAACAAAGTCGTTTTCACTTTGGGGAATATGTGAACTTGAACTTCGAGTTCTTCATTTTCTCGTTCCATATTTCATCAAACCTCTCACTCTCGGCTACTGTAAACCAGTTTTTCCAGTCGCCTATCTCTCCTGGAAACATAAATTAGTAGTCAATCGTTCAGAAGTTGAATACTCAAAGATGACATCTAGCTGTCGGCTGACTATTCGTTATAGCGAACATTCAGCTCGCCCCTCTGACACTGTGTCGGAACTCTTACAGAGGATAGGGGAGATGGGACTTAGGGATGGGAGAAGATGGTTATTACAAATTATGAGGAATGCTTATATCAAACCATCATGAGAGAGTTTATCGTACCCTTTCTGTAGAAGGTCCCACCAGAGTTCTCCTGCCAGAGCTCGAAGGGGAGTCCTGTCTTGTGCTGTTCGAACTCCTTCATCATGCTGAAGGAGCATGCATGAACCACCTGCTGGAGGTAGGAGTCCGACACGGTCACATCCAGGAAGGTGGCTAGACGCCTCACACACTCCAGGGTATTCTTCAAGTCAAGGAACACGTCATACACTTACTATAGACTCAATTTAGTCATACTTTATGGTATGTGGTTATTTTTATTTAATAGTTAATATGCTTAAACAAAGTGATCTCCATGAAGGTTATTGATATTGACAAAATCTTACTACATTCCATAACTTTTAGTCCAATTCCGTTCATTCTGACAAAAGAAACGATACCATATACAATGCATGATTTTAACCATGATTGTTAATTACGACAGAAATTTGATAACTTCGTGCTTCAGCAGCAGTTTTTGAAAAATACGCTTTTCGCCTTTTGTCGTTTTAAGATAGTGAAAACTGGGATTTTTGCTTGTTTTGTAGCGTCAAAAAGTTAATATGCGTAAACAAATTGATCTCCATGACGGTTATTTTTATCGATTAAATATTATATTTATAAATTGTCTACATTTCATAACTTTTTAAAGTCCAATTCCGTTCATCCTGTCAAATATTAAGGGTAGTGGTGTCCTGCTCTGATGAATGACATGGTGAGTTCTTCTTCACAACTTATTAGTCTGTCGCAAGGGTTCGTTGTCGCATTTTACTAAATGAGTCAAACGTTTGTTCTATATAATCCTCTTGGAAAGTTGGAATCCTCTATTATGCCCCTCCATTCTTATGTCCTATATTAAAGGGGCAGTAGCACGTTTTTTTGGTAATTTTATATTTTAAAATTTTCACTGAAAATTGTAAGTAAATGCTAAATGTATTATTTTGACAGTGACAAAAATCTCATTACACAAACCAATCATCCATAGTCAGAGGACAAAGTATGAAGATTCACATAAAATCAATCGGCGGCCATTTTGTGTGAACACCTTTCATTCATTTTGTGTAAGAAAAAGGAATTGCATGGCTTTACTTTATGTTATATATATGAATTATTACTGCTCCATTTAGTTTAAATACATTGTCTTTCAATTGGAACCATTAATTTTCATTTTCCTGACATCACCTTATATTCCCCCTAAAAACGTGCTACTGCCCCTTTAAAGGCTTAGATTTAACACATAATAATGAAGCAGGAACAAAACTAGTTAAACCCTTAATACACCGTGTTGATAGTAGTCTCCTGTCAAAGATTTATGTGTGGATTGGGCTGGACATAATGATCATAATATTACCACTGGTGTTGGTGATTCACTGATTGAAACATCATCATAATAATGCATATAAATGACGAGATTGGCATCAAATACGAATATGAATTATTTTATATTCATCAACATAAATCCTTTGTGAAATAACTAGAACAATGAATTTATATAGATTGAACTAACAAACATCTCGAACGTCTTTTCAATGAAGTCAACGTTTATAATGGACGTCTTAAACCAAGTCACTACTTACCAGTTATTCCAACTTAACATTTTGTTTTGTGACTCACATTTTTTAAATCCTCATAATAAAGGTTTAACACAGGCAGCTCTGGGTGTTGGGCTGTTTCAGCTTCCCAGTCCAAGATATAGTCACCATACGACCCGAATGGTACTGAAACCAATAAAGCGTAATTCAGTAAATCAATCATATAACTTATGCTTTTAATCAGATATGAATTCTAAATTTAAACAAAAACACACGCACAACATATGTAATGCCCGTTGATGAAAAGACTTGCCTTGTACATGTAAGGTTACGTACGTTCTCCAGCTAAAAACTGTTCTCTGAATTCTGCAAATGTCCCATCATATGTTTCAGGAGGCATAGCCTTGCTGACGTGGTTGAAGAATGATACACACACGTCCTTAGGGTTGCGCATCACGTGGACACAGCGCAGCTTCTTCTTGGCTAAGTCTTCTGGCGCCAGACGAAGCGGAAGGTGCGTGTTAAGGATGCGCGGAGAAGGGATGGCCTCCACACCTTCGCTGTAGATGAACTCAAGTTCTCGGGTCTCCTTTAGTTCCGGCCTGAACTGGATCTGACCGCCCCTCAACATCTCCATCATCTCCCACGTCCAGTGCGTCCCTGTTGGAGGGTCAGGTGCATTGTCAGTAACAAGTTGAACTCCCTGACCCAGGCTCATGGCCAGCACAATAACCCGAACGGTGGGGTGTGGGAGGGGTTCTTAAATGTTCTTAAGGAACCTTTGCACTAAATAATGTGTATGGCTTCATTAAAGAAATTATTACATCCAACTTTGTCCTTAGATATCGTTGTTCGAGATAAAGGGGTAACTCTTAAGGAGCTTTGTAAAGTTTATGTCAAACAATTGAGAGGAACCAGTATTTTACAAATGCGATAAAAGAGCGTAAGCAAATGAACACATACCACATTTAGGGTATGCAAATACCATGACGTCATCATCTTTGAGTGAAAGAGTGCGCAGGTCTTTCATCCTGTCAATCTGGTGCGGCTCCTGCGGGTCTGCCTGTGGTACTATGAGGAGGTAGAGACCCTGCAGGCGGTACATGCGGTACCCGTGACCCTCCGCGTTCCGCAGGTCATGCTCCGCGTACTCCGAGCTGGGGGAATGTCAGACGATAAGAACTTGCAGGAAGATTTAACAAAATGGTAATTTATTGTAATGTTAATGTATATACTTTCTTTCGTAGCAAAGAGAGTTTTTAAGCCAGAGAAAAACAAACTATGTTGGCAAGCACAATACTTGAATTGTTTCATGACTCATTTTATACTTAGTGATCTGGTTACAGAAATGTTCTGAAGCATATGGAGGATGATAAGATAATCAACAATTATGAATGGATGACAGTTAATGGGGTGGTCTCACGTGAGGAGCAACCAATCGAAAGGCAGGTGTGAGACTTGTGCAAAAGCGAATGAGAGACAGTAGCCTACATGTAAATTTACCGTTGATGTTACTGAGAGAGACTTTGACTTTTTAAATCGGACTATGACGCATAGAGATGCCTTATGTTTGTCGATGACTAACCGATAATTGGGAATAGCTAAATTAGTGTATATAAAGATTTTGTTATCAGCTGCTTGTAAAATAACATCGAACACAAAAAATGTAAAGCAACTGCCTTTTGACATTAACCTGCACGTACTGCTCCAGCTAGTTTTATCGTTGCTCCTTATAACAGTGCAGTACAATAAACACCTACTCATCACGAAATCCATCTCAATAAACACCTACTCATCAAGAAATCCATCTCAATAAACACCTACTCATCAAGAAATCCATCTCAATAAACACCTACTCATCAAGAAATCCATCTCAATAAACACCTACTCATCAAGAAATCCATCTACATAAACACCTACTCATCAAGAAATCCATCTCAATAAACACCTACTCATCAAGAAATCCATCTCAATAAACACCTACTCATCAAGAAATCCATCTCAATAAACACCTACTCATCAAGAAATCCATCTCAATAAACACCTACTCATCAAGAAATCCATCTACATAAGCACCTACTCATCAAGAAATCCATCTCAATAAACACCTCTATTTGAATTTGTTCGTCATGAATGCAACGCTGAAATGTAAATCTTGCAAGTGGCTGTAGATTCCAGAGGGGATGGAAGAGCTAATGTAAGCAGTGTCTGATAATCATATTAATTAAGCGACCCTTTGCCTTCATTTTACACCGCTGCTTTCACACACAAACACGTGCATGTGTTCATCTTGACATGACAAACGTCAATGCACGCAAGGTAATGTAACCACTTGCAGTTGCATTTAAAAATGTTCGATCTAAAGTTAGAAATGATTTTCATATCAACCATTTGCTTCTAAACCAAAACATTGGTGTAATTTAATGTAATAGACAAATTCTTTAACAAAATAGTATTATATTTGTACTGTTTATACACTACCCAGCCTCATTCAAACCCTTCACTTCTTCAGTAAAATCAAGAACCTTTTCACTAATTGCTTTAACACTTCACGTCTCTTTCGCTTGATAACGTTCATTCAACTAAGTGAATTCAATCCTTGAATTACGGATGGAAGCCCATCACACAGGTACTAAATAAAGCAGTAATAAATCAAAGAAATAATTTTATATTTAGTCATGATATCCCTTTCCTAACAAACAAAATTAATTAAAGGTGTTCACACAAAAATGGTCGCCAATGGACTTGATAATCCTGATAATTTGGTCTCTTACTATATAGATGATTGGTTTGTGTAATAAGATTTTTGACACTACAAAAATAATACATTCAGCATTAACGTGCAATAATCAGTGAAAACCATTAATCTAATCAAATATAAGGCGTGAGGCTGTGATAATCAAACTCCAGACTTGTTCTTTCAGAGGGTATGTGTAGGGCTGCAAGGTACTGTAAAATATCAAGAACTCCAATGTGTGACTGAGTAAGATTCACTCTGGTACATGAATATCATATCAGGTTGAGGACATTCATATCGGTGAAATCCCGGGCATAACACGATCGAAGACACTATTAAACCCAAACTCACAATTTTTGACGTCGTTTGTGTAGAAAGCAGGTTTAACAATATGCATTTTATATCAATATGCACTATATCTCCACTAAATGAACACATGTGAGGCTGTTTCGTATACCAGTTAAAACCTACCGATCATTTTTGTGTGCTCCAGTTGACATGTTGTTGTGATGTAGGTCAGTAGGCGGGGAGACCTCGTCACGCGGTGTTACCCGATCATACAGTTGGAGCTGACCTTCCTCGATCTCTTCCTCACACCGGAGCGAGGGCTCTCTGTACCCTAGCGATCAAAGATTGATCCCAAATGTTTTATGAAAATCTTGTCCAAAATCATCGTTTATTTGGTTTACAAAATTGAGAGCAACAGATTTGGAAATTGAAAATTTCATCCTGCTTAATAAATATATCAAGCTTTTAAAACAGCACGATTCACAGTTTCAAATTAACTCGAAATACTCTAAAATTCAACACATTGAATTTACTGCTAGAGCAGATGAAGACAGTAAAATAAATTTCTCCTTAAAATATAAGTTAAATAACACTAAGATTTCTCCTTAAGTCAAAAGCTTTATTTCGCTGAATTTACAGGTATGCAATCACGTTATCTTCATCCATATCATGCCAACCAATAGGTCCGCCGTCACTGAAAAAATAAATCACACATTTATGAGTCAATTCTTAACACATAAGGCTACAGTATTGAATAATATAATGAAATCAAGCTGTGAATCTGCCCCGTCAATATATGTTGAACTATATATTATAAAGCTACCATATCTCAAATAACTTAAAAGTATAACAAATTTATGTTCATGTCTTAGATGACTTGTATGACAATAATTTACTAAAATTATTATTGATATCTCATTATTTGAATAAAAATATACCGGTAACAGAGAACTAGTAATAATGTGATTTGTGGTCAATTCTTTAATAACAGCATGCCACTAATTTCTGTACAGATACATTTATAAAATAACCCTGAAAAGAGAAATGCACAATTGTGACCTAAAGAGATATGTACAATTGAACCATGTAAATATATATGTACAACTGTACGATGTAACGAAATATGTACAACTGTACCATGTAACGAGATATGTACAACTGTACCATGCAACGAAATATGTACAACTGTACCATGTAAAGAGATATGTACAATTATACCATGTAACGAGATATGTACAACTGTACCATGTCACGAGATATGTACAACTGTACCATTAAAGAGATATGTACAACTGCACCATGTAAAGAGATATGTTCAACTGCACCTTGTAAAGAGAAATGCACAACTGTACCATGTAAAGAGATATGTACAACTGTACCATGTAAAGAGATATGTACAACTGCACCATGTAATGAGATATGTACAACTGTACCATGTAAAGAGATATGTACAACTGTACCACGTAAAAAGATATGTACAACTGTACCATGTAAAGAGATATGTACAACTGTACCACGTAAAGAGATATGTACAACTGCACCATGTAAAGAGATATGTACAACTGTACCATGTAACGAGATATGTACAACTGTACCATGTAAAGGTATATGTACAACTGCACCACGTAAAGAGATAGGTACAACTGTACCACGTAAAGAGATATGTACAACTGCACCACGTAACGAGATATGTACAATTGTACCATGTAAAGAGATATGTACAACTGTACCACGTAAAGAGATATGTACAACTGTACCACGTAAAGAGATATGTACAACTGTACCACGTAAAGAGATATGTGCAACTGTACCACGTAAATAGATATGTACAACTGTACTATGTAACGAGATGTCTACAACTGTACCACGTAAAGAGATATGTACAACTGTACCATGTAAAGAGATATGTACAACTGTATCATGTAACGAAATATGTACAACTGTACCATGTAAAGAGATATGTACAACTGTACCATTAAAGTGATATGTACAACTGTACCATGTAAAGAGATATGTACAACTGTACCACATAAAAAGATATGTACAACTGTACCATGTAAAGAGATATGTACAACTGTACCATGTAACGAGATATGTACAACTGCACCATGTAAAGAGATATGTACAACTGTACCATGTAAAGAGATATGTACAACTGTACCATGTAACGAGATATGTACAACTGCACCATGTAAAGAGATATGTACAACTGTACCATGTAAAGAGATATGTACAACTGTACCATGTAAAGAGATGTGTACAACTGTACCACGTAAAAAGATATGTACAACTGTACCATGTAAAGAGATATGTACAACTGTACCATTAAAGTGATATGTACAACTGTACCATGTAAAGAGATATGTACAACTGTACCACGTAAAAAGATATGTACAACTGTACCATGTAAAGAGATATGTACAACTGTACCATGTAACGAGATATGTACAACTGCACCATGTAAAGAGATATGTACAACTGTACCATGTAACGAGATATGTACAATTGTACCATGTAAAGAGATATGTACAACTGTACCACGTAAAGAGATATGTACAACTGTACTATGTAACGAGATATGTACAACTGCACCATGTAAAGAGAAATGCACAACTGTACCATGTAAAGAGATATGTTCAACTGCACCTTGTAAAGAGATATGTACAACTGTACCATGTAAAGAGATATGTACAACTGCACGATGTAAAGAGATATGTACAACTGTACCATGTAAAGGTATATGTACAACTGTACCATTAAAGTGATATGTACAACTGTACCATGTAAAGAGATATGTTCAACTGCACCTTGTAAAGAGATATGTACAACTGTACAATGTAAAGAGATATGTACAACTGTACAATGTAAAGAGATATGTACAACTGTACCATGTAAAGGTATATGTACAACTGACCATGTAAAGAGATATGTACAACTGCACCACGTAAAGAGATATGTACAACTGCACCATGTAAAGAGATATGTACAACTGTACCATGTAAAGGTATATGTACAACTGACCATGTAAAGAGATATGTACAACTGCACCACGTAAAGAGATATGTACAACTGTACCATGTAAAGAGATATGTACAACTGTACCATGTAAAGAGATATGTACAACTGCACCATGTAAAGGTATATGTACAACTGACCATGTAAAGAGATATGTACAACTGCACCATGTAAAGAGATATGTACAACTGTACCATGTAAAGGTATATGTACAACTGACCATGTAAAGAGATATGTACAACTGCACCTTGTAAAGAGATATGTACAACTGTACCACGTAAAGATATATGTACAACTGTACCATGTAGAGGTATATGTACAACTGCACCATGTAAAGGTATATGTACAACTGACCATGTAAAGAGATATGTACAACTGCACCTTGTAAAGAGATATGTACAACTGTACCATGTAAAGAGATATGTACAACTGTACCATGTAAAGGTATATGTACAACTGACCATGTAAAGAGATATGTACAACTGCACCATGTAAAGAGATATGTACAACTGCACCATGTAAAGAGATATGTACAACTGCACCATGTAAAGAGATATGTACAACTGTACCATGTAAAGAGATATGTACAACTGTACCATGTAAAGGTATATGTACAACTGTACCATTAAAGTGATATGTACAACTGTACCATGTAAAGAGATATGTACAACTGCACCATGTAAAGAGATATGTACAACTGCACCATGTAAAGAGATAGGTGCAGCTGTACCATGTAAAGGTATATGTACAACTGACCATGTAAAGAGATATGTACAACTGCACCATTAAAGTGATATGTACAACTGTACCATGTAAAGAGATATGTACAACTGTACCATGTAAAGGTATATGTACAACTGTACCATTAAAGTGATATGTACAACTGTACCATGTAAAGAGATATGTACAACTGCACCATGTAAAGAGATATGTACAACTGTACCATGTAAAGAGATATGTACAACTGCACCATGTAAAGAGATATGTACAACTGTACCATGTAAAGAGATATGTACAACTGCACCACGTAAAGAGATATGTACAACTGTACCATTAAAGTGATATGTACAACTGCACCATGTAAAGAGATATGTACAACTGACCATGTAAAGAGATATGTACAACTGCACCATGTAAAGAGATATGTACAACTGTACCATGTAAAGATATGTGTACAACTGTACCATGTAACGAGATATGTACAACTGCACCATGTAAAGAGATATGTACAACTGTACCATGTAACGAGATATGTACAACTGTATCATGTAAAGAGATATGTACAACTGCACCATGTAAAGAGATATGTACAACTGTACTATGTAACGAGATATGTATAACTGTACCATGTAAAGAGATATGTACAACTGTACTATGGAACGAGATATGTACAACTGTACTATGTAAAGAGATATGTACAACTGTACTATGTAAAGAGATATGTACAACTGTACTATGTAAAGAGATATGTACAACTGTACTATGTAACGAGATATGTACAACTGTACCATGTAAAGAGATATGTACAACTGTACCATGTAACGAGATATGTACAACTGTATCATGTAAAGAGATATGTACAACTGCACCATGTAAAGAGATATGTACAACTGTACTATGTAACGAGATATGTACAACTGCACCATGTAAAGAGATATGTACAACTGTACTATGTAACGAGATATGTACAACTGCACCATGTAAAGAGATAGGTACAACTGTACCATGTAAAGAGATATGTACAACTGCACCATGTAAAGAGATATGTACAACTGTACTATGTAACGAGATATGTACAACTGCACCACGTAAAGAGATGTGTACAACTGCACCATGTAAAGAGATATGTACAACTGCACCATGTAAAGAGATATGTACAACTGCACCATGTAAAGAGATATGTACAACTGTACCATGTAAAGAGATATGTACAACTGTACCATGTAAAGGTATATGTACAACTGTACCATTAAAGTGATATGTACAACTGTACCATGTAAAGAGATATGTACAACTGCACCATGTAAAGAGATATGTACAACTGCACCATGTAAAGAGATAGGTACAGCTGTACCATGTAAAGGTATATGTACAACTGACCATGTAAAGAGATATGTACAACTGCACCATTAAAGTGATATGTACAACTGTACCATGTAAAGAGATATGTACAACTGTACCATGTAAAGGTATATGTACAACTGTACCATTAAAGTGATATGTACAACTGTACCATGTAAAGAGATATGTACAACTGCACCATGTAAAGAGATATGTACAACTGTACCATGTAAAGAGATATGTACAACTGCACCATGTAAAGAGATATGTACAACTGTACCATGTAAAGAGATATGTACAACTGCACCACGTAAAGAGATATGTACAACTGTACCATTAAAGTGATATGTACAACTGCACCATGTAAAGAGATATGTACAACTGACCATGTAAAGAGATATGTACAACTGCACCATGTAAAGAGATATGTACAACTGTACCATGTAAAGATATGTGTACAACTGTACCATGTAACGAGATATGTACAACTGCACCATGTAAAGAGATATGTACAACTGTACCATGTAACGAGATATGTACAACTGTATCATGTAAAGAGATATGTACAACTGCACCATGTAAAGAGATATGTACAACTGTACTATGTAACGAGATATGTATAACTGTACCATGTAAAGAGATATGTACAACTGTACTATGGAACGAGATATGTACAACTGTACTATGTAAAGAGATATGTACAACTGTACTATGTAAAGAGATATGTACAACTGTACTATGTAAAGAGATATGTACAACTGTACTATGTAACGAGATATGTACAACTGTACCATGTAAAGAGATATGTACAACTGTACCATGTAACGAGATATGTACAACTGTATCATGTAAAGAGATATGTACAACTGCACCATGTAAAGAGATATGTACAACTGTACTATGTAACGAGATATGTACAACTGCACCATGTAAAGAGATATGTACAACTGTACTATGTAACGAGATATGTACAACTGCACCATGTAAAGAGATAGGTACAACTGTACCATGTAAAGAGATATGTACAACTGTACCATGTAACGAGATATGTACAATTGTACCATGTAAAGAGATATGTACAACTGTACCACGTAAAGAGATATGTACAACTGTACTATGTAACGAGATATGTACAACTGCACCATGTAAAGAGATATGTACAACTGTACAATGTAAAGAGATATGTACAACTGCACCATGTAAAGAAATATGTACAACTGTACCATGTAAAGAGATATGTACAACTGTACCACGTAAAGAGATATGTACAACTGTACCATTAAAGTGATATGTACAACTGTACCATGTAAAGAGATATGTACAACTGCACCACGTAAAGATATATGTACAACTGACAATGTAAAGAGATATGTACAACTGTACAATGTAAAGAGATATGTACAACTGCACCATGTAAAGAGATATGTACAACTGTACCATTAAAGTGATATGTACAACTGTACCACGTAAAGAGATATGTACAACTGCACCATGTAAAGAGATATGTACAACTGCACCACGTAAAGATATATGTACAACTGCACCACGTAAAGATATATGTACAACTGTACCACGTTAAGTGATATGTACAACTGCACCATGTAAAGAGATATGTACAACTGCACCACGTAAAGAGATATGTACAACTGCACCACGTAAAGAGATATGTACAACTGTACCATTAAAGTGATATGTACAACTGTACCATGTAAAGAGATGTGTACAACTGTACAATGTAAAGAGATATGTACAACTGCACCACGTAAAGAGATATGTACAACTGTACCATGTAAAGAGATATGTACAACTGTACCATGTAAAGGTATATGTACAACTGCACCACGTAAAGAGATATGTAAAACTGCACCATGTAAAGAGATATGTACAACTTCATCATGTAAAGAGATATGTACAACTGCACCACGTAAAGATGTATGTACAACTGCACCACGTAAAGATATATGTACAACTGTACCACGTTAAGTGATATGTACAACTGCACCATGTAAAGAGATATGTACAACTGCACCACGTAAAGAGATATGTACAACTGCACCACGTAAAGAGATATGCACAACTGTACCATGTAAAGAGATATGTACAACTGTACCACGTAAAGAGATATGTACAACTGTACAATGTAAAGAGAAATGCACAACTGTACCATGTAAAGAGATATGTACAACTGTACCATGTAAAGAGATATGTACAACTGACCATGTAAAGAGATATGTACAACTGCACCATGTAAAGAGATATGTACAACTGCACCATGTAAAGAGATATGTACAACTGTACCATGTAACGAGATATGTACAACTGTATCATGTAAAGAGATATGTACAACTGCACCATGTAAAGAGATATGTACAACTGTACTATGTAACGAGATATGTACAACTGCACCATGTAAAGAGATATGTACAACTGTACTATGTAACGAGATATGTACAACTGCACCATGTAAAGAGATAGGTACAACTGTACCATGTAAAGAGATATGTACAACTGTACCATGTAACGAGATATGTACAATTGTACCATGTAAAGAGATATGTACAACTGTACCACGTAAAGAGATATGTACAACTGTACTATGTAACGAGATATGTACAACTGCACCATGTAAAGAGATATGTACAACTGTACAATGTAAAGTGATATGTACAACTGCACCATGTAAAGAAATATGTACAACTGTACCATGTAAAGAGATATGTACAACTGTACCACGTAAAGAGATATGTACAACTGTACCATTAAAGTGATATGTACAACTGTACCATGTAAAGAGATATGTACAACTGCACCACGTAAAGATATATGTACAACTGACAATGTAAAGAGATATGTACAACTGTACAATGTAAAGAGATATGTACAACTGCACCATGTAAAGAGATATGTACAACTGTACCATTAAAGTGATATGTACAACTGTACCACGTAAAGAGATATGTACAACTGCACCATGTAAAGAGATATGTACAACTGCACCACGTAAAGATATATGTACAACTGCACCACGTAAAGATATATGTACAACTGTACCACGTTAAGTGATATGTACAACTGCACCATGTAAAGAGATATGTACAACTGCACCACGTAAAGAGATATGTACAACTGCACCACGTAAAGAGATATGTACAACTGTACCATGTAAAGAGATATGTACAACTGTACCACGTAAAGAGATATGTACAACTGTACCATTAAAGTGATATGTACAACTGTACCATGTAAAGAGATGTGTACAACTGTACAATGTAAAGAGATATGTACAACTGCACCACGTAAAGAGATATGTACAACTGTACCATGTAAAGAGATATGTACAACTGTACCATGTAAAGGTATATGTACAACTGCACCACGTAAAGAGATATGTAAAACTGTACCATGTAAAGAGATATGTACAACTTCATCATGTAAAGAGATATGTACAACTGCACCACGTAAAGATATATGTACAACTGCACCACGTAAAGATATATGTACAACTGTACCACGTTAAGTGATATGTACAACTGCACCATGTAAAGAGATATGTACAACTGCACCACGTAAAGAGATATGTACAACTGCACCACGTAAAGAGATATGTACAACTGTACAATGTAAAGAGATATGTACAACTGTACCACGTAAAGAGATATGTAAAACTGTACCATGTAAAGAGATATGCACAACTGTACCATGTAAAGAGATATGTACAACTGTACCACGTAAAGAGATATGTACAACTGTACAATGTAAAGAGAAATGCACAACTGTACCATGTAAAGAGATATGTACAACTGTACCATGTAAAGAGATATGTACAACTGACCATGTAAAGAGATATGTACAACTGCACCATGTAAAGAGATATGTACAACTGCACCATGTAAAGAGATATGTACAACTGTACCATGTAAAGGTATATGTACAACTGCACCACGTAAAGAGATATGTAAAACTGTACCATGTAAAGAGATATGTACAACTTCATCATGTAAAGAGATATGTACAACTGCACCATGTAAAGAGATATGTACAACTGTACCATGTAAAGAGATATGTACAACTGTACCACGTAAAGAGATATGTACAACTGTACCATGTAAAGAGATATGTACAACTGTACCATTAAAGTGATATGTACAACTGTACCATTAAAGTGATATGTACAACTGTACCATGTAAAGATATGTGTACAACTGTACCACGTAAAGAGATATGTACAACTGTACCATGTAACGAGATATGTACAACTGCACCATGTAAAGAGATATGTACAACTGTACCACGTAAAGAGATGTGTACAACTGTGCCTTGTAAAGAGATATGTACAACTGCACCATGTAAAGAGATATGTACAACTGTACCATGTAACGAGATGTGTACAACTGCAACATGTAAAGAGATATGTACAACTGTACCATGTAAAGAGATGTGTACAACTGCACCATGTAAAGGTATATGTACAACTGTACCAGGTTAAAAGAAAATGTACAACTGTTCCATGTAAAAGGAAATGAAAAACTGTACTGCGTAAAAGGAAATGAAAAACTGTACCATGTGAAGAGATATGTGCAACTGTTACCTTAAACTAATATATACAACTGTATCATGTGAAAGATAAATGAATAACTACACCATGTAATCGACATTTTACAACTGTGTCAAGTGAGAGTAATGTACAACATAAACCCATAAGAGATATGTACTATTGGACCATGTAAAAGGAAATGAACAACTGTACCATGTAAAGAAATATGTGCGACTGTAACATTAAATTAATACTTACAACTGTACCATGTAAAATGATATGTGCAACTTTCACCTTAAAGTGAATGTAAAGTGTTAAAGTGTAAACTTAAAGTAATATCTATAAATGTACCAAGGAAAGAGATCTGTAAAACTGTAACCTTAAAAAAAACATCTACAAATGTACCATGTACAGATGTATGTACGATTGTTACTTTCAAGTCATAATTACAACTGTATCCTTAAAGAGATTTGTGCAACTTACATATATTGTGGAAAAATGCATGTTTTTAAAACTGTATCTTTAAAACGAATTCATTGTGAAAGAAAATAAGTTTTATCGATATGTGTAATAGTTTGTTTAAAACATCCTTATACATGAACTGTTCACCGCTTTCACAAAACTAGTGTTAATACAGCTTTAGAGATAGGTAAAATATCAAAATGATATTCTCTTTATTATATAACGGAACCTGTTTCTACTGAATCCCACTAGGGGGCGGTATACTTACAATGAGTTGACAAGTAACGGCTTTCGTCTGTTCGGTAAAGAGAAAACCAGTTTTAATTGCGTTTTAATGTTGACAATGGCTTAACGTATAATACATATTCGTAAAATCTCCTTAAATTATATATTACTGGAAGTCAATTAATGTTTGTAAGTGTGTAAATGTCTATAGGAACATGATATATAAAAAAAAACAAAGACGACATCAAATCATTATATTTCAATGAATCCACGCTGTGAAGATTATATGGTTTCATATATTTAATTATATCCAGTGTTCATAATATAATTTTACGGATAATCCATTCGTGAAATATTTGTAAAAACTTATTAACAAGGATTAGCACTAAAATCATATGACGTCTCACTTAGTTTAAGGCTGGTGTTTATATCTATACAATCCTGCACAAACCTCACTGATGCTTAAGGTGTCGGTAAAGACTGGTTAAGTGTATCAAAAATATGTTGCATCATGTTACACAATTATAGAATTCACAGAATGGTTAAAATGAGGGAAATTTATCGATATGTAATAAGTTCGTTCAAACATACTTATTTGATATGCAAACGATTTTAATGTAACTGCAGGACGAAGTCATACATTTATTCCTTGTCCATGTGGCTGATTTTACGACCAGGAAAACGCTGTCCTGTAGAAACGTAGCATAAATCAAAGGACAATAAAATTCTGTGGTCTGGTATAAAAGACGTGGAGAAATTGATCATACCTTGTTGATTTCATCCAGACAGGGCGCCGTCACTCACTACACAGGCACTCTGAGTCATGAAGGTATGTACACCAATTTATGAATTTCATCATTCATATTTTTACCTTACGTGTTTTAAAGAAATTGAATGTTATCTTACAATGCAATATGCTAACATATCATAGTTAATGTAATTATTAATGGTAATAATTATTCGACTAAAGAAAAAGTGGTCAAGATTTTTATATACGCAATTTTGAAAATGATTTCGCTGTTGCTTTACAGCTATTATATCAATTCATGTTCGACTTATTGCAAGTTACAAATAAAATAACTTAATGTAAGAAAATCTGAGCAAACCAAGCACTCTGCGTATTAATTCATATAGTTGATGTTTCTAAAATGGTTTCTAATTGTTATTGGTTATTATTGTTTAAGTATTACATAGTCCATGAGTTACATGTGGATATTATCATTTCATTTCTAATGCAAACTTTAGAAAATGACTGTCTGGCTACATTAAGATTGTTCTATTTGAGCTCAGTCCCATTTGTCTACAGAAGATTTGCCGGTCTATGCGAGAACATTTCATCCGTGTATTTCCTCAAATTTACATTTGTCTGTTTAAGAACATTCAAATTTGTTTTATTGAGAACGTTCTCTATATAAGAACCATCATGTTTGATATATGAGAACGTTACCACTTGTTTTCCAATTGTAGATATCAAAACATTCCTAATCAGCATGTTTTATGTATAGATCAGAACCTTCCTTTTTTTATCCATTATAACATATCAAATCGTCTATATACAAAATATATTACACTTGATTTGAAGAAAGTTTCATTTCTGAAGTTTTAAATATTTTTCATTTTGTAGATATGTGAACACTCATATTTGTTTGTATATTTGAGGACAGTCTCTTATCATCTATAAGAAAACATTACTTTGTATTCTTATGACCACTGTCATGCATAATTTTTGCAGAAGATTCATAAGAGTCTACGAGATCAAACATCATTTGTTTATGACATCACAACACCATTGCTGCACAATTAAATAATATTGTTATATACTTTTGGCAAAAGTATTAATCGGTATAAAGTGACATTGCCAAAAAATAAACTTTTCTGTTTCCTCTTTTGTGAAAGTGTCATTCTCCTGTGTTCTTCTTCAGCGAAAAATCTTAACAATATAAGTAACACCATTTTACATTGCTTTAAAGGAATCACAGGTTATTACGCGTTGCTGAAATTGCTGAAATGTGATTACTTTATGTGTAACGAATGCAAGTTTTTTCATTATATGATGAGGTCATCAGGAATATAGTGTTACTAGCTGTAATGTTAACGTCCCGTAAGTTCTACATTACATCTCGTGACTTATCCACTCGGTTCGTGTCGAGCATGTGTGGAATTCAACCAATGAAAAAAGAACTGGCTTAGCTCGTAGAATCGGGAGTCGTTTTGGATTTACATTGCATTTGCGAAAATGTAATTGTACATGTAAACAATTCAATGTAGAACTTCATAGAAATAAACATAAAAGCTAATTTTAACTAGATTGGGATTATCAGTTATTGACGGTTTTGATTAAGTCAGGCTGGTATTCAAAACAAGTTATCAATAAAAGGATACATGTCTTTTTACAGACGAATGCAAATTTCAAATTTCAACAGTGCGAAATCATTTATACTTAGACCCGTTTTATTCGTACACAAAGCAATTTGATTCAATTACACCATGATTTTAACGAATGGAGAAAATAATTTTCATTACGGTAGATCTAATTCCACACGATGCAAACCAATTAATTGATCAAGTGTAAAATACATTTTGCTGCATGATGAATGAAGTGGTTCCATATGTCAGAGATACATTGAGAAGATGGAAACTACCTTCAAAGATAGCAAAGAAAGGGAATCATCTCCTTCGATTATTTCAAAAAGAATACGACAATGTCCGAATTATGGCCATCTTTTGGAAAAGAATACTACACAAAACACTATTGTTAATAAAAGTCAGACACATGAACACAGAAGAAGAACTAAAGTCAGACACATGAACACAGAAGAAGAACTAAAGTCAGACACATGAACACAGAAGAAGAACTAAAGTCAGACACATGAACACAGAAGAAGAACTAAAGTCAGACACATGAACACAGAAGAAGAACTAAAGTCAGACACATGAACACAGAAGAAGAACTAAAGTCAGACACATGAACACAGAAGAAGAACTAAAGTCAGACACATGAACACAGAAGAAGAACTAAAGTCAGACACATGAACACAGAAGAAGAACTAAAGTCAGACACATGAACACAGAAGAAGAACTAAAGTCAGACACATGAACACAGAAGAAGAACTAAAGCCTGGAAATAGATCACTTGAATTTGGTATATTTTTATTGCTAAACAAGGCTATATTTCACCTATACGACAAGGTCATAGGAAAGAAATTGCTGCGCTAATCCCACTCAAAGGTTTTGATCCATGAAATGTTCATATTATGAATGAAGTATTTTATTGGTTTTAACTATAAATGTTGTATTGCATGTTATAGTTTCAATTGATCAATCTACTTCCCAACGAATAAATCCAACTTTTTAAGAAATGTCGGCAGAATCTCATACCACGTTCCTCTGGGAAACGTACGTGATTCTCATTTTATACTCTGTACAGCTGCTTGGCTAGGGACCTGGACACAAGAAGTACGAAACTATATGACCGCACTTGTCACGTCCAATCCCTTTAGGATGTAGGTAGAAGATATAAGGTATCTGGTACCACGTTAATATCCTTATTATCACTACCAATATTTAGTTAACTTAAAGTCTTACTCAAAAAGGCCTGTGATATTAATGTACTTAGTTGTTCTTGTTATGCGCATTTCAAGAATTTCACAGTCTCAATTTTGTTCAGGAAGAGTATTTTACACTTTTGTCCTTTACAGCATATATCTCGGCAGCTATGTGTTCTTCAACTGATTGCGTTTCTTTCTTCCGAAGGAATATCCTTGTCTTGTTTGCCATGTCGTGTAACCAAAACACTGTTGGTATTTATTTGTATTTTTTGGAGACATATTTTAAATTGAGTGGATGAATTGATTTCATGGTTATACGGTATTTAATCCGGTCGATTATAAATATCGTAGATTTTTAGTTATCAGGAGAGAATATAAATAATCTTTTCATCTAAACGCCGTATACACTGTCTAAATCTCTATACTTTTGAAGAATTTAGGACGTATTTCTAAACCCTTTATTCAGGCATTCAAGCAATTAAAAATGATTTGTGAAAAACATTTTGGGTTATGTGTCTACAGTGCTGAAAGCATGATAATAAAAGAACACTAAAAATAAATTCGTTCCCGGTTTTAAGCCGTTCTTGACAGTTTGATTATGAAAGTATGGAGAAGTAGAAACGCAGCGACATTTATGTTAATCTGCACTATATATCTGGAATGAATATCATCCCTTGACCACGATTGACGGACGCGGCGACATTAACACGACATATTCATTGTCCTAGTTACATTGTTACGATCTGGGCGTTGATGGACTGACAGCTTTATCGTATCTCTTGTTAAAATGTAGTTCTACCTATATTCGATAGATTTTACTTGTGTGCCTGCGTTTTGGAAAACGACAGATCATGTGTTGATAGGCGTTCAAGAAATGAGTCGATCTTTAAACGAACCATCTCAGGCAGAATTCTCATGACCTGATTCATTCTTATAGTGCCTACCTTTTCAATGAGCTTTTGAAACTTTCCATTAATTGAAACTGATTGTGAACGGTCTTTATCACTGAACTGCATAATTCTATAGTAAAACACAATCTGACCTTTTGGTAAACATTTGTTAAACTCCCTATTATTATTATTATTATTACGAAATGCATAGGTACGTACACTTACAGTTTGTTTTTAAACTGACATTGGACGTACACTTGCACGGACGGTAACCATACTTTTTACTTACAGTTATTTAACTGTACATTTGATGTAACCTCATGTATGTTTATAACCCTTTAATGCACCATTAGTTATTTTGTCTTTTATTGAAGGTAAGCAGATACCATGTAACCCCTTATTGGATGTTATCACATTACATGTAATCTTGACAGATATTGACAGCTCATCTGCCGAAACCTCTTTACTCATTTTACGTTACCTAGATTTTTTTTTTAATCTAGATTGTTATTTTGACAATTTGTAGATATCAACCTTGTTTCATTTAACAATATATATATAGAGGATAACTTTTGTTTTGAGTGTGATATTCCTTATCTCTCATCGGGTGACGGAGTAGAGCCAGTATTTTCACCATTGGCGCAGCCACGATTGAAAATATAGGCTTTACCCCATCACGAGATGAAAGGTAAGTGCATCATGACATAAAACAAAAGATATTCTGTTTATTATATGCCTCTGTGGTCAAAAACGTGGTATTTCATGCCCAAAAGGTCTTCACTCGAGAGTTTTCTGGCAACGTCATGCCATTGTTGATCGTAACTTAGCGACAGCGATGACGTCGCGTTGATTTTAGAAGTGACTTCAAACCATTGTGTACATAACGTCATCCCTTCTGTGATATTTTCACTGACTTGAAAAAGTGATATCACACTCAGTGGCGAGAACACTTTTCTAGAACTGAGAAAACTCAATCTCTCACCGCTTAGCATATAATAAATGGACGATCCTTGTTGCAGGTCCCTGCAGTCCTCGTTGTCCTCCTGGGGTGCGCTATCGCCGATCCCTACGCCCCTGTCAGACCCACACGACCTCCGACCTTCGACTCTGTCGGGGGTGGCTACCCTGACCCTGAGAGGCTGGCAGACATCGAGAACTTCGGCATCGGATTCGCTGTCGCTCACAGAAGGACAAAGTTCAGCCCAGTCCGCTACTCGCATGACGATAACACTGGGGGACTTCCTCACGGCAGCAATGGCGGCCTTCCCCACGGCAATGGCGGCAACGTACATCAGGGGGTCAACAATGGAGGAGTGAAAGCTGTAAATCAAAACGTAAACCAAGGAAACAGCGGTGGTTACAGCCAACAGGGAGGATCCAATTTCTTTGGAGGAGCTCAGAAAGCAATCAGCAACGGAATCGGTTCCAGGTTTAGTTCCGGTGGCAAGGGCGCTGTTGACAGCCAACTTCATAAATTGTCTAACCCAAGTCTTCCCCATACCGGACACGAGATAGATACAAACAATCTGCACATCGGAGTGCCCGTGGCCAGCAAGCCGGTGCACAAACCAGCCCGCTTCCATCCCATTCCCCACCCACCCGCCATCCAGAAGTTGCCCCACCGCAATGTTGACCTCGGTGCTAACGCCCAACCTATCCAGTCCTCGTATAACGGAGTGCAGAACCTCAACCTTGACCCGTACTTCCCTCAGCAGAAGGTCAATGTCCACATCCCTGCACTCCAGTTCCCCGTCGTCAATGCTGTTAAGAAAGATAGTTTCGCAGGCGATTCCTTTTTCAACGGACAGGTCAACTTCCCTCAGATTCAGACCGGATATGGAAGCCAAGGTCAGGGTCAAAGTCAGGGTCAAGGTCAAAACCAAGGTCAAACCGGTGGTTACAGCGGTTAAATAGATTTTGCTTTGTTGCCAGGATCATAAATGTTTTGTTTTACTTTGGTTTTGCAAAATTTCATCTAAGTTAAAACTGAATGTTCACTGTTGTCTGTCAAATAAACTGGATGGTACTAAGTCGTAGTTTATTTTCTAAACTGACCGACATTTCATCTTAACTTTACCAAATTCCTTAAAAGGCGGAATCCTGAATCAAATGTACTTGCGTTTTCTATGCTTATTTTTGCCGCTATTTGTTCACGGGAGGTCCCACGACAAGTTCTGAGGTTCCTAGATTCCTGAAATACAGTCTTAAACCAAGAACATGATAGGAGGTTTCTACCATCTAATTAAAAGACCCAGCAACTCAACATTACTCGTGTCTCACATATTTAACCTAAATTATCCTAAGTGTGTTTTTTAATCTCTTAAAATACTTCGAAGTAATGATTGTGGGAATATCACAAAGTTTGCCTTTTGTATCACAGAGGACGTCTTTGAATTCAATTCAATTCGTTTCACCTAAATGATAAAGAAATATTATGGCTGCTTTACATTTTCGTCACACGGCCTCTTAAAGGGGCAGAAGCACTTTTTTGAAAATTTATTATTTTTAATTTTTCACTGATAATTATCCGTTAATGCTTCATGTAAGATTTTAATAAGTGTTAAAATCTGATTGCACAAATCAATCATCCATATAGTCAGAGAACAAATTATAAAGATTCACATAAATTCCATAAGTGGCTATTTTTGTGTAAACATCCTTAATTCATTTGCGTGAAAAAAGGACCCGCATGGCTGGACTTAATATTATATATTTGATTAATTAATGCATCATTTACTTTAAAACATTGTCTTTCAATTGGAACCATTTATTTTCATTTTCCTGACATCACCTTTATTTCCCCTAAAACGTGCTACTGCCCCTTTAAATTTACATTATATATAGACCGCGATTACTTGAACGGTTAATGGATTATATATACCTTTGATGAAACATTTGATTTGGTTCTGGAAGAAATATGGAGTTAAAAAATTAAAGCATTGTAGTGAACGCATTTCTATTTAAGAGACAGTAATCATCGTGATGTCACTGACACTGAATAGTCCTTATTCATAACGATTACCAGATCGCTGCTAGTGGGAAAGGGTTTCGTGAAAGAAAGCCCAGATGATGAAAAGATAAAAGGCGATGGCACAATGCAAATTGCAACAACAGACTCTGAGAATGTCAAATAACTATTTTTTATCATAAAAAATACACAATCTATGTATAATCATAGCAACTACTAAAATAATGGAAACCTTTCATAAAGGAACATGTTTAGCTGTATGTAAACTTGACGTTGATGTCTTTCATTCTCTCCTGGAGAACCTTGTCAAACCACTCGTTCTGAGTGACTGTAAACCATTCTTTCCAGTTGCCGACCTTCCCTGAAGAAAGAGATAAAATTGGTTAATTCCGATATTATTATATGATATCATCATAAGGAGTAAAAGATTTGAGAAAAAGAATTAACTCGCCCCTCCTGAGCTCGTTGATTCTGTTTAACTCCACTCCTCCTCGTACAATTTTACTTTACCGGCCACAAGAGGTCGCAATTTGCATCATATGGCATATTTCCTACATCTGGTCGATTACGTACTTTATTATTTGCTTACTAGTGGAGGTAGTGCTAAGAGTGTATTGCAAGTGTTCGAATCGGGAGGCCATGTCCTTCATGTGCGCTTCAAGATTTACTTGTTCAAGGAAAGTGTAGTCTTCATGTTGACAATCATTGCCTCGCAGTCTGGTTGACAATAACAATTCAAGAAATGCAAAACATCTACGAGATTGACGTTTTAGAATCCTGCTCTAGTATATATAAATCTTACTTTAGTTATCTTTAAAGAGCCACTCGACCTTTTACTATTTCAAATTTCACAGAACTATAACGATAACTATACAGTCGTAGAGATATTCATGCAGTCCGATTTAAATCGACCCAGTATATAAATATAAATGTCAAAGTATAAACTCTATCGAGGTCCTCTCTACAAGGTCTGACCGCAGTCCCGAGGGTAGCATGTATGTTAAACTGCGAACATGTTGAAAGCAAGGTCCTACGTAAAGCTACAGATACCAAGGATTTTTGTCGACAACTTGTGATGGTTAGTGATAAGCTTACGTCAGAACATGCGGTCTCTGGGGCTGCAGCCGAACCTAGTAGAGAGGAAACCTCCCGATGGAACTAGTTCGATTTCAGGAGAGTAAATGTTCACTATACTTAGTTAAATAGTTGATAATTTAACCATTTTAGTTCAGAGCTAAGCCGATTTAAGTCAAACTGGGTATTCAAGTTATTTGTCAAAAACAGTTTTTTAATCCCTAAAACGTTTCAAATAAACTTTAAACAACCTGGGTTGCACAATTGAAGGAAAATTGAAATAAAATTTGGAAATAACTATACTTTTTGCAGCAAAATCACGATTTCGTTCCAGTAATAAAGAAAATCATCGGACCAGACGCTATACCTTGGAACAAATGTCTTGTCTTACCCCTGCCAAGAAAGTATGGGTGACACCAGTCAAAAACATCAAAACAATTAAAGAATATCTTCTTTTTTTTCACAAGAATATTGAAATCGTCAAAATTTCAGTGTCCAGACTTTCTATCAATTTCATCAAAGATAATCTAACAGTTAAAGTTTTTTGGGTGTTTTCACAATTTTTTTCAAATGTCCTGCTGTGTTATAAAAGCTGACACGATGAAGGGGAAGTCGTTATCAGAAAGATAAACTTTATATTGCAGGGATGTGACGTGTCAGTGAGGTTTCTAAATTTGTTGACAGTGTTACTATCTCCACCGAAAGGAAAATATGGAAATAGATAAGATGACTTTCCACCACATGTTTCTCCCTCATACTTCATAGTTGATTGACTTGACTATGGATCTTATTTGTTCAAT
The DNA here is from genome assembly GCA_916613615.1 of Steromphala cineraria. NCBI lineage: Eukaryota > Metazoa > Mollusca > Gastropoda > Trochida > Trochidae > Steromphala > Steromphala cineraria. The sequence continues at coordinate 30,470,908 of OU744728.1, forward strand.
TGACTGAGTCTCCTACCTTTCCTGTACATGATTGGTTCTCCGTCACGTGATAGATCGTGTTTTCCTTTCCTGCTGCGCATGCTCTCAAAGGAACACCATTCCTTCACCTCCTCGATAAAAGAGTCCCCGTGAGTTTGCCCAAGAAATGTTGACAGCTCCTTCAGTCGTGAGACAGGATTCTTCAGTGTTGGGGGAGAGAAAATATCGTAAGTAGGCATCGTGTGCAGATTTTACCGGCACAAAGTCGAAATCAAAATCACAAATATCAATTTGTTTTTCAATTACCGTACAAACACTATCAACGCAAATTTGATACCTTCTACATATCTTTTTTCTCTAATTACGTAATTAAATACCACAATCCCCACTTTACACTCTATATTATTTTTGACATCCTATAGAACAGATCATCATTAAAGAGTACTGTTTATACTTCTTATATGATTATTCAACGATTATTTGTATGTTATAAGTATGTTATTGAATGTAACATTTTGGTTATGCCAGATTTAACAATTTGAAGAAAAAAGGAATGCATCACTGCGTTCTCTTGAATTCGTTTCCACAAAAATATCCCGATAGGACTGTCTCTTTTAGCAACAGTCAGTCCCTCTCGGTAAAAAGTCACCATCATGAAGTTTTGCGTATATAGGTATTTAACAGCTGACGGTGTGTGTTAACCGATCCGGGAAACACTGTACCCATAATGGGTATGTTTAACTGAGGGGTCAGATGAAGGAATCAAACCAAAACTTATGACTCTCGTTAAACGACGTTTTGATACTTTTAGCCTTTTTGCTATAAAATGAAGCTAGGGAGTTGAAGAGAAGGATAACTGACACAACAGGAGGAGCGAGTGCTGGTCCCACCTGGAGGAGATCCTCATAGTGTACGATTAATGTGGGGATGTCAGGGTGGGTCCTCAGACCGCGGCTCCAGCTCTCCATGTGGTCGAACCAGGAACCGTAGTCGACTTGGAAAATAAGTCAGAATTTGATAAGGACTTTATATCAATTTTCTGAAACTTAATCACTCAAAATAGACGAGGCAACACAAAAAATCAAAGGATAAAATGTTTCAGGTTTTTACACACAGACAAAGTGATGCGATAATTATTTTTTCATACAATTCTTTGCAAAAGTTCATAGGAAATTTTCAAATAATTAGGGGGGGGAATCTAAACTTTATATCATAATATCACTGCTGCAAAACAGCATTTTTCTGACGGCCAGAAACCATTTGCATTATTTTCCTCTTAGAAACTAAGGCAGGCGGAAACCACATACACATGACCTTTTTCTTGTCCTTTAAGGAAGCCAATGAAGTTGAGCTGGTTTATACCATAGACCACCTTTCACCGATCATATTTAATATCGTTTCATTCATCGGGAGATTATGCAAAATGCATATCGTTCTTCGTTCATTACTGCAATACATCAAACTTACTCAAAACCAAACCTTTAACCAAATATCAGGTTATGGTCAATACTTTCAGTGCTTACCGTTGCCATCAGTCCACAAAGGGAGGTAATCCTGGAAGGTGCCGTGGTAGTCGTAGTAGTCGATGAGTTTGACATGGTGGTTGTAGAAGGAGACGGCGGAGTCTTTTGGGTTCCTCAGCAGGTAGATGACCTTCAGTTTCTTCTCCACCACGTCCCCGGGAAGGTGGGAGAACTTGAAGTGGGTGTTGAGTACCCGGGGCGAGGACACCTTCTCCATGTCCGGGTAGGGCACCTGTTCCAACATGAGACTGTCCTTCTCCGTCCCGTCGTCTCCACACGTCCCTCGCAGCAGGGCTCGGGCCGCCTCCCACACCATGTGCGTACCTGGGAATAACATACCGTGGAGAGAGTGTCATATACATCTTCACAAATACAGGTTGGGGAAAACCATAGAGTTACATTGAAAATGATAATGAACAGAACATAAATAATGAAGTCACTGTTTCACTGACTAAGGAGATGTTGTAGAGATTTGATTTATGAGAGTCCATGTACATGAGTTTTAAGTCTGTCGAAATAAACGTCCCCGAAACGGTTGTTAAAGTGATACATAGAGGAGCGAGATATCTGAAGGTTTATTGTCAGGTTCAGGTTTTGAAATGTAGGATAACCAACATTTCAACAAAAAAAGATAAAGGAACAGTACTGACATTGAGATTTAAATGACAAAAGGTCCCCGTGTTAAGTGGCTCCATAGAGTTTATAATTATTGAGTATGATCAGGCGGATTCTATTTCATATGTGATGTAAGTACCTGACTTGGGATATCCACACAACAGTATGTCGTCATCTCGCAGCTTGAGGTTTGGTACACCTTTGATGACTTCAACCGGAAACGTCGGGTAACGTTCGCCATCAAGGTCAAGGACGGTCATTGTGTTGCCGGAACCATCCGGGATCTTCACTACCGACATGGCGGCTCCTTCTGAAATCAATTTCAGATTTTTACAGCGATGAATCTTTGAAATTCTTTTCGATAGGCAGTATCATTTATCTTTTACTAACGAAACATACAATCGTGACCCTTTTTCGGAATTTGTGACGAAAGTTCCGAATTTGTAGAAAATCGTTATGGCAAAATTCGTACCGAAAATACTCAAAATATGAAATTTTTATAATGTATTTGAAAGTTATAAAAATATGATAATGACTTCTTATCAAATTAATTGAAATTGTGCTTCATTATTAATCATGATTTATCTTTGATGATTTAATCAACAAATATCAATTTATCAATTTAAATATACCTTGATAAAAGGAACATTGTTAAAATACTGATAGACAATGACATTCCAGTTATGCTCGAAAGATAGTGTTGAATATTATTGAAAATATTTCTCAAATTAACGATGCATCTATGCAATATTCACCACAACTCGCCTAACTTGTAGTTGGCCGTATGTTTTCACTTATAAACTTAATTTTTATCAATTAACCATTTGATTACTAAATATCATAATTTCATAATATAAGCAATTTTCGTTCGGCTGAGCATTCATGCAGCAGCAGGTTATCAAGTGTAACGTCCAGCTCTCTTGCTTCGACAAATGAAGGGTCGGTGTCTTGTGTAGTCTAGATTAAACTTTATGTCTGCATGCGATTGGAAAATAGTGCATCTAAACGATAAAAATCTATATAGAAATCTAGAGAAAGGTCATTATTGCCTCTCATTTTGAATAATACTTTCAAAAGCATTTCAGCATGTTCATTTCCAGATCCGATACACTTATTCGCTTAGTGTGTAGACGTGTAATGCGTGTCAAAAGGAAGACTCCCAGTCATGCGTAAAGCATAGATCTATAAAAATACTTCTTTATCTATATTCTATATGGCCTTACGGACAGAAAAACAGGACACTTAGAATTATCCTTCATTTTGTTTCCGTTTTATAGCGACTTTTGACTGTCCTTTTTTGACACAAAGAGTTCTTTCATTCAGATGCCCCTGTGAATATCGTTTAGTGTGGTGTTCACTAACGGCTTGTAAGGTGCAGGTCTGTTGGAAGAGATTACTTGTTCACTGGATGGGAGTACGGTTCATCGCCTTCACCAAGTAGATATCTACCACATGTGTCAGTCGTTACAACTTTCAGTAGGCCTTCTCACGGCGATCTCTTACTCTAAAGCACATTTGCTGCTAAGCTGTTTTAAAAGTTAATAGTCCAGAAGTTTATTTTTATTTTGGTTTTATTAATATGGTAGCGAGATATGTAATTACGTTGAACACAAACGGTTGTTGTATGTGGAACCTTTGAGAATGCAATGACTATAGTGCAATTAATTACTTGTTGTTTTGTTCGACAACAAAGCCAATGTGCGAAATGCATGAATATAGAAAAACTATCAGTCATCATTTCTTAGATTTAAGTCAAACCACCCAAACTGCATGTGAGTTAAACTCATTAGAAGATGAATACTTGTATGAACTGTGCTAAACGCCCAGCTGCTGTTTCAAACTATGGCGGATTCTGCGTGTTCTTTCACAGGTGGACGTTCATTTACGATACTTACCATATAGATGTGAGCGTTAGATATATAGATGTAAACCGAGATATACATAAGTGTGACATGTGTTGTTCGTCATAAATTGCATTTACATGTATATGTGTTGTATATCTGTCTTTGTTGACGACCAGAGGTACTGGACTTCAATCAGTATTGGCAATTTCATTCAGTTTCTCCAAATCTCCCGCATGTACAGTGTATTTATTAACGAATAATGTTTGCCCATTACTTAAGGAGATCAAATCATTAAGTTTTCAGTGAGTGCGAAGTTTTCACATTGATCGTTACACTCGGTAGTTAGTTGTAAACCGTACACCATGTAGCATACAGACTACCCACATACATAAGTATATGCTTGTATTTGACGGTTACAGCAGTTACTTCTATTGACTTCTGTACCCTCTTTGCCGAACCTACATGTTAAATTTTAACCCACACAGCTCGAAATGGCAAGTACCTGTTCCTAATCAATTGACCGGACAATCCTTTACTAGTCTCCATCACAATGTATCTACCTATATACAACATGCTTACTACAAGTCCATGTAAGTTATCCACCTTTGAAAGCATAAGTATATGTCAAGGCCGATGCACAATACCTCATGATAACAAACCCGCTAAACCTTAGTATTACCCAGTTCCAATGATTGCTTATTGGAGGGAGTCTGGTGTAAGTCCACTAACCTTTCGTCTTCAGGTGGCCCGGCCGCTTCTCTCCCCGTGCTGCTCCTAGTGCCACAAAGAGGGCACACTAACCTAACCGAGGTGTCGTTGGTGTGCTGAATGAAAATATCATGTTCTGCCTGAACAAGCCATTCATATGTTGCCTCGCCTCAGCCCATGTGTAAAGCACTCTCTCCCCTCGCTCTCGGCAGTCGTGTGAGATCTAACTGTCCTTGATAACGACGAGTTAATGTACCTGTCAGCTAGTGCTGGAATTTACTCGTAGACTTATCGATTCCACAGCTGACAGAGTCAATTGATATCACATACCTCCGATCAGGGCTCATGATAATCAGTAATGCTCTTATGAATCAGCGGATTCTCTTTAAACTATGAAGCTTGTGAATTTTCCCATTCACTCTATGCTCTAAATTGAAACATAACTTACCTATTGCCAAGGTCTTGTTTTTGCTAAACTCAATGATCGCACCAACGTGTGACACTAACATCAATGTGTAGTGGTTTTCTTTCGAGAATGTTTCTCATTATATATAGCATTACGTTCGAACAAAAGTCAACATTGCGTTAAATACATATGGCAAGACAGTCCATGACATAGTTGGTTACACAACGTATACGGCGAAGTCCACGAGAGTTTTACACATTGTCATTGATGCCAAATGGAAAGTGAGGACGTCGACATTCCATATTTTGTTTGACAAGTTTGACCGTGTTGTGTCCCTTCAACAAATCTAACAAATATTACTTGATTAAAATAATTTTAACATTGTTATACTAAAAACTTTAATTGCTGTTACAATGGGTTTTTTTTATCAGACTGTTTACATATGGAATGTGTTACCAAGACTAAAGGGTAAACGAATTTTTGACAGCGGGGGTTTTGCCTTTCAAAAATATTAAACCATGATTTATATGGATTGCTGAGTGTTAGGGAGGGGGTTGCTCATTTTTTTTCGCGGACGTTTGGTCAATCGATGATTGATTTATATGTTTTGTTATGCCATGGATAAATGATTGTCGAATTATTGTTGCATGATTGGCGAATGTGTGAGGGTTTGATGCATGCTTGATGGATGATTGACGAATGATTGATGATTCATGGATGGATGATCGAGAAATGTTTGTTTAAGTGTTGAATGATTGATGCTTTAAAGATGAGTCATAAATAACTGTAATAGTGTTTGATTATAGGCGATTGATGCTTGATTTACGATTGATTTATGGTTATTGATTGATAAGTACTGTAGTCATCGTGATTGAAGATTGGTGATTAATGATTGCTGAATGAATGGTTTTGACTAATGGATGATTGATGATTCATGCTAAGTGGATGATGATATTGATAACGGAGTTTGTTGGTATCGATGGTATCTTAGTTATTCAACTTATGACGTTAACTTTATAGTAGGCATTTATTTTAAACTGTAAATTAATTTTTCTATGGATAGTAGGTAATTTAATTGAATAACTTGAATTTATACTTCTATCTCTAACATTTGTACTAGTATTCCATAAAATCATTTTAATCTCAGAATCTAAGATCAACTGCCAATTGTAATCTGTGAATGTAATATGTAATATGTTAATAACTAAAATATTCCTAACATCGATATACTTTCAGTCACCTGATAAACACACCATAACAAATATAAATAACACTATTTGTAAACATTAAAGGATTTTTTAAGAGGAAACTTTGGAACTTCGTGTTTATTTGTCTATTTTAGTCTCATTAACATCATTAAACTCATGTCCAAAAGAAACGATACCAAGTTTTCAAAGTTGTCCGAAACAAAATTCTATAACCTGACAGAGTCGAATTTAAGTGTGTCTAACAGGCATATATCTTGTAAAAAAGTATGTACATTTTCATTCTTCAGGAAAAGATACTTTTGATTTTGTGTCTTTTCACATGTACATGGAGTGCATAAATCGAAATTTCAAAATGTTTTATGAACAGAACTTTTGTCATTTCACTTTAAAATTGATAAAGTATTGAATTTATGTCAGAATTTATTGTTGTTGATATAATACACTTTATTTGACATAAATTCGTTGACGCGTCACTGCACTAGAACGTTTTAAAACAAGCGAAAATGTCCAATTTCTCTCTGCTATCTCGCCTAGTTAAGGAGATTCCAGATCGATGATTTTTTCAAATGCATGTTTCTCGCAAACATGAAAAGATAATGTTTCCAAATTTTGCATAGACGTAAGTTGACTACTGAAGAAATGATATTACTATGTTTTAGTCTTATTAATCTGCAGTGGATTGAGTTATTTTGGGATTTGTATGGTATCGTTTCTTTTGGACATGAGTTTATATGAGTTTTAGTTTTTAAATTTGATCTAACTAACAATAAATAAAAAAACGTGAACAATGAACGTTAAAGGCAAAGCAAATGTTATCAAACAAGCCAGGTTAAAGGAAAAAGGTATAGCCTTAGCTCTGTACCTCATCTAGCTTTTCGTAGTTTTTTTCTAGCTTTTTATAGTTATTCATTCAAAGGAATATCACAATATCTATGAAAATAATTTTCCTTGTAACATATAATTCTCTTCACAGGATGTCAGGCTTTTATCTTGAAAAGGAGACAAAAATATTTTTTGTAAGTAGTCTTTACACAACAATTCAGGTTTTTGTGCCTTTTAAAGAAGATGAAAACATTTATAGGGCGTGACCCCAGTGAAAAAATCTCCGTAACCAATATCAAATGGAACCACTCCAGCAAATGAGAGTTTAGATTAATTGAAAGCCTTTTTAAAGTTTTTTTAATCAATGAATGTTTGATAAAATGGAAGAAAATGCAATTCCTTTCAAACATTTGAAAAGCACTCTCAGTATGTTGGAAATGCACGTGCATGCATGTTTCAAAATCATATCGTGAAAAGACTTCCAGATACAGACAGACTGATAGACAGGCCGGGATTGAGGTGATGGGATAGACCCTTCTGGTCAAAGTTTTTAACCCCTGAAATGTAACTCCTGGCATGATTGAGGTTTAAAATTCTCAACCCTTTCCTTTTGATCCTTCTATTTACAGGGGAGGGGAGATCCATTGTTCACAGTTTTTTACCCAAATCTCCCAACCCCGTCTAAATCCCCTCGCTTCCCCTTCCGCACACCCTATAACCCTTTTAAAAAAATCAAACTTAAAAAACTGGGGGACTCGGGTTATATTTAGATTGTAAGTTGATAAATGTTGACTTCTTGAAGAGTAATAATTCAGAAATGTAAGAAACGTATGTTTGCAAAGCACTCATGTCTACAGAAAATTCATGGGATAAAATAATGATTCAAGTTCAATTTGCATCATCCATCGATTTTTTTTATATCAACGTATTCACTTATAAGTATATAACAAAATATGCATTTGTTGAAGATTTGGAGTACTTTTACTTACATTTCACTATACATGGTAGTTTTGTTTATATTAACACGTAGAAATTAAGATATCACTCGATGTATGTATGCATCTAAAGCCCCATTCTCTCCCCACAGAGGCAGATCAAGTCATGTTGATTTAGCCTCTTTTCTATTACGACGAGTTTGTGGAATAGTATGGGAGATGCCTGATTGGAGGCGATCGAAATTATAGTTGTGCAATCAGCTACGCTGTTTTTAAATCATCATTTTAGCTACTGAAACAAGGCAAAGGCATTGTGATATGAACCACCCTTTCCATGCTAGAAGCGTTGTCATTTGATAAAGAAATTCAAATTTATTGTTATGAAAGTTTTTTTCCGCCAGGGGAAACTGCCGGAACCCACGGATTTCGGCGTAATAGAACAGAGGCTAAATCAACTTGACTTGATCTGCCTCTGTGGAGAGAGAATGCTAAAGCCCTTCAAACTAAAAAAATGCGTCTTAAATGAGTTGTAAATTATTCCCTGCTAACTTCAATTTCCCACTTTAGGGCTAGAAAGACTGTTAACAATTGCAGTGGCGATGCCAACATAGTTTCCTGGACTTTTATACAATTATTGACGATATTAACAAACTAAAAATCTATGATAGGGTACTACTTTTACAGTAAAAAAAACATCATATCAATTGTGGCACATAATTAGTTCGAAAATTCATAATTGATAGAAAAGATACCAACAAAGACAAGGAATGCTCAAATATATATTTATTATGAGTGCAATTATTTTTAAAAGATGCCAAAGAAAGTAAAAATAATAGATAAAAAGTAAAATGAAGGGGGATATCTTTCAAATCAAATAGATCCGTTTCGCTAACGCTGTCAGCATCGCGATGTTATAAGACTGTTAGCACTTTACTGTAGGGGTTAATTAATCGATAAAATTTACCATAAACATGACATTTTCAATTTGATCATATTAAAATATTTCTGTTTTACCCTTTGTTTATGAATTTTATATAGCGATTGAAAACTTGAAAGTGTTCCACTAAGAAAGAAGAAACTGTGAAGATACTGGAACAGTCACGGGATGCAGAAAATGTAGACTGTCGTGAACTGAAATCAACAGAGCCACGGCTATTGACATCACAGCAAAATTGTTATTGACCTAATGGATCATTTTTCGTGACGTCACTCATTAACGAGAGGGGCGGCCTTCGCCTTTGATCTTGATCTGTGCGGATATGATACTAGAAATCAGGGTCAGCTAGAAGCTCTGCAGATACAAATTCGCTAATAAGACAGAAAAATAGACCACATAAATAAAGATAATAAGGAGTGTCTGTTTGGAGTCAGTGATTAGGTAATCATTCTAGACAACCATCCAACTATTGCTTTAGAACCATCGATAATTGTATTTAACGCAAGGGATAAATAGTACTTTACATACTCTGATCCTGGGAACCTGATGTTGAAATTGAATTCATATTCGGAATCATGCGATATACATTCGCACGTGGCAAGAGCTTTATCCCAGATCACCCTTTCTCTCTCTTGTTTTTCCAAATCTTCCATCTTTAGTTTTTCTTGAATGTCTTCCTTTAACACTTCCTGAGCGTCATCAAATGACTGTTTTGTGTACCTATTACCTCGAGTCATACTATCAACCATATTGATGAGCTCAATCTGAAAGTCTCTATTAATAACACGTCTAGCGTCCAGACTATTAACGAACATCACTCTGTCGTCTGCCCTTTCGAAGAAGTCGGCCATGTCATCTGGTAGGTTGTCGATAAATGATATGAACTCTTCTTCTAAATCATAGCCTGAATCAAAACTGCTTTCAAACAAGTCCTTATGTGTGAACACAAAAATAGCATGATTGAAAAAGTTGTATCCAAAGACAACCTCCAATATTTTGATAGCGTCTATCTGATCCCTAGTTATCCTGCTGGCCTGGTTTATGACCACTAGAAATGCACTGTAGCCTGTTGGACTCTGGGTAAAGATGGACTTCAGGCTCTCAACAACCTCTTCTATTTCGACCATATCCTTGTTACCTAGCAACCCCGGTGTGTCAACAACAAGCAGCTTCCTCGGTCCTATCTCTGTTCGGACAAGTTTGTTTTCCCTCGTGACCATCCTAGCTGAGTAACGAGAATCGAACGCTGACCTTCCTACGATGTAGTTGCCAAGAGCACTGCGACCATTTCCGGCTGCCCCAACCATCAGTAGGCTAATTTCAGATCCGTTCCTAGGGTCGGGTAGCCTGAAGTGCTAAATGTGATATCAGGTTAAAGTCAGTTATAATTAGATTAATAAACATCATTGCATAAGTTCATTACAATTCAATTGGTTAATTAAATTGGAAATGGTAGCAATTAGTCATTGTCAATTGAAAACACCCTATCGACTAGAACTGCTAAAAAAGCGAGGCATGGGTGTTACTTTCGATCTAATATCAACATATATTTGCATGTGAGACATAACACAATTTCCTTTGCAAAACGGCCCCTATAGTCGACTTTTCCTTGTTTAGCAAACCACAAAGTATCCTACAAGGCTATCGATATTCGGTCCCAAAGTTAAATAACCAGTTGTTTTGTCGCATTCCTCCCTTGTTAAACAAGGTACAGAACTTGTACCTACACGAGCTGTGGCCAGACCGTGTGGTGAGAACAGTTGAACCCTCTTTTACCGGTAGAGGTAATTTTATTTACTTACATTCCTCGGAATGCATAATTTTTTACTAGGTAGATGGAATATTATTGAAATCATACTTATGATCAAAACCTGTGTCCCAAACGAGACATCGATTGTGGAAGATCAACTGTGTTTTCGAGGAGATATTGTCTTCAGAGTTTTAACAATGCAAAGCACCTCGAGTATATAGGAGAAGCAAATGCAAGTATGTGCCAAACAGGGTTAAGCTTTAAGAGGTCTCCAACAGCAAGAACTGATTAGCCATCAAATGGAAGTTTTAACCCAAAGATATATTGATTGCTAAGCACAATTGAGAGTGGAGTGGGCTTGTCCACCAATAATAATGATAATGTTCTCAGCAATAACAATCTTCAAATTCACAAACATGGTACGCATGGTGTTCAGGTTATATGCAGATGGTTAATAAACTGATAACTTGGTAAGCTGAAGGCAGAATGAAGAGCTGTTCCACCAATATTGGATGCTGCCTTTACAGTTGAAATCAGTAATATCGTGGATACATTTGCCATCTCCAGCTGTCCGTAAAGTCACAACAACAGTCTCATGAATTATAATTGTTGTGTGACATTTCCCACACCACCACTTCATTCTCTCCCCAGAGAGGCAGATCAAATTATGAACTGTTGATCCAGACTCTGTTACAATCAACCATGTTTGTGGACTAGAATGGGAGATGCCTGAGTGGATGCAATCATAGTAAGTTGTTCAATCAGTGACGTTGTCCTAAAATCAACATTTTGGCTACTGAATCATGGCAAAGCCATTATGAGATGAACCACCTTTCCACTTATGTACTTATGTCCTCAATCAAAAACTGAGAAATGTCTTTTTAATCTCTTTTACTGCTGGACAAAGGCACTTTCTGCATGACACAATCAGTTTCAGTCTCTATGTCCAAGGCTTATTCCTCCAAAGAAGTGGTTAATTAAGATCTGAACAAAGACTTCCTGACAGAATCAATCTTTTTGACACGGTGATTATCTTCTGTAATCGTAACTGTAGCAAAGATGGTTTTCTTGCCCTATCAATTACCTTAATACGAGCCCTTTCTGATGCACTTCTATTCAATTCAATAGTTTTCTCGTTTTCTTATTATCCATTTCTCTTTGTTCATTCTTGTCTTCTTCACTTATGTTTTCACGTTTTCTTTTTTTCGTTTGTAAATTCTTGTCTTCTGGTCGCATCCTTGAAATTTCGTTTTTGTTAATTTCATCGTCTGACCTTACTCTTCTTTCATCTTTTTCTGTTTGTATCCTATCCTTTCATAATGCCTTTAACAAACAATCATTGGTCAATCTGTCAGAAACATGAAAACAGCAGTTCACATAATCATGATCGCCAAACTTTTCAGCAAGTTTATGAGCATCAGCATGCTGTAGAGCATTTATACTTGTCTTACTGTTCTGCTTGCAATTTGAATGGCGTTGTCATCTGATCTGGTCTCTCCTTACCAGAGTTTCCCCCTCCAACTTCATGGAATCACCCTCCCACTAGATGGAATCAAGCCAAGGATGGACAAGCTTTTAAACAAATATTCTAGTACGCTTTTGCTGAACATATCCTATTTAAACTATTTACCTGTAAATGATATCAATGATAATCCATACCTTTTGTATGTACTCCATCCGGTCGAAGAACCTCTCCACGGTTGGCAATAGATGTTTCTGCAAACTCTGTGGTTGAAGAAATAGACCGTCTTATATATCATGGTGCATTTATCCATACATACATCATATTATCTTTGCGACGTATAAGCCTGATTCAAATGCAGACTACATTGTATATGTACCTTATTGCTGCTGCGTGGCCAGAGGCCCGCTTAGACACGAGGGTAAAACAGCAAGTCTCTCAACTCATGTCTCATGTAGAGCAGGGAATCAACCCTTCAAACTCTTCAAACAATTTCATACCAAATAAATCATTTCATCCTTATACTTGTCTTTCTTTTGAAAAGAAATTGTTGAAATAAACATAGCAATTCGTTTATTAATAACAAACTTGACATACATAAACAATATATCAAAACATCAAAAAAGCAAAACGCAACTGCACAAACATCATATAACTTATGTAAACGTAGGTATTTACCTGGAAATATCAATTTGTTCTTGTCTTTCAATTTATTATTGCATTGAAACGAAAACCTCAATAAAGGAATTTCGAGTCTTATATAAATAGAGCAACATACGTCGGCTCATGCAGGTGGAGCGCTTAGCTTTTTAACTGCGTATTTGATAGAGAGCAACTCCGTCGAATAATTCAATTACATACTGCGGGATTGCATAAACTGCTGTCACATTAAAGTCATGCTCTGTTGTGTTTAGCTGTGCTGAAAACTAGGTTGTAGACTTGAACAACATCCTCCATGATATAAGGCAATATTCGAAAATTCCGATTGTGGAATTTTCGAGGGGATATACCAAGTCCGAAGCGAAGCCGAGGATTTAAGGTATCTGCCCGTGAGAAACGTGTCTGGCAAATACATAAACCTCTTGATAACTATGCCCACGTGGTGTACGTCGTTTCATCACCCTTACTGCCAATCTAATTAAATTTAGATCAACAGATTTTATATCTTGTCAACAGTATGACCTATTATAAAACCTGTTGATCTAAATTTATTTAGATTGCCTTACTACGGTAGTTTATTTAACAATTCATCTCGGGCTCTGCCCTCGAACAACAACACTTCTGGCAGCAAGCCGGTTTCCGGTCGGCGTCAAATACAGATTCTGACGAATGTGATGATATTCAAATGACTCAAACTGAGTTCAGAAGTGATGTTGTCGATGTTGTTGAACAAGTAGGTGCTCTTATTGGCCAAGATGATAATGAAGTGTCATATGACTATGATATTGTATCTGCCATTCTCTTTTACAAGTATGTAATAAATAGAGGATAATGTAGTTTTCCAAATACCAAATAGGTTCATTTCCTCAAACGTGTTGATTTTCATTAGTAGCGAAGCATATCACTTCATGAAACAGGCATGGTATTTGTAAAACTACATCAAGATTCTATTTATTATATGATTTTTAATGAAATATGTAATTAAAATGGCTTTAAAATTGAAAGGTTACCCCTATTTGTTCACATACTTGAAAGTAGTTCCGGCACCTGATCAGTAACGATATGATATATCGTCACTGTTGTTTGATAGACAGTTTATCCAAATCAATATTTCATCTCTGATCATATAACAAAGGCTCTTATAGCTCCTTTGTACAGTGTTGTTGAAACGAGAGGGGTATTGATAATGAACTTGTTTAATGTAAAAATCATTACAAATCAATTTGAGATTTCTGAATATATCATGTTCAAAAGCAATCTTATAAGATTTAGATCGACAGTTTTATATCTGTAAGAACAGTAAGACCTAATATAAATATATACCCTTCAAAAAAAGAAACGCATGGTATATTTTGAAATTGTTAGACTTCTGTAAAAATGAATATAACACTAAAACTGTCATATTTCTTCTATGAACGTAATCCTTACATGATTATTTACCACGTTTGTGCAAAAACGGAGACATTTTAGCGATTTCGATCTTTAAAGAAGCAATTGAAAACTTTTTTTAATACCTCTGCTTAGGAAAATCTGTAAAGCAAAAACGCCATGTAGAAAGCATAAAAGCATGTGGAACTAATAACTAACAAAAGGTAAATATGGTTTCAATTTATTTATTTTTTTAACATGAAATAAGGATAAAATTAAACAATGTCAAAGTGGAGAAAATAGGAAACATCGCTGTACGTCAAATTAAAACTTCAGTTTCAAAATCTGCTCTCATTTTGAATTAGAATGATCATTAGGGCACAATATTTAGTCATAGTAAGTCGTTTCCTCCAGGCCCATTTTCGACAAAATGAAGCCAATATTTGTGAGACCAAGAGTGCTATCAAAGCCAAAATTATCTACATCCTGGTCAAGCACTTGCGTCATCGCCTTCCCTCAGCAATACAGATTACATAAAAGATACATGTTTTGTGAAAAAAAGTCTACAAAACTTTAGGGAGCAGTTTCCCTGACGTGGATATTCGACCAAGAGAGCTAGTTATCGGCCCTGTTTTGAGAAACTTCAAAATGTTCAATCGCCGTCAAAGGTGTTTTAAAACCCTGGGGATTAATTGTGTAATCTTTAGAAAAGTCTGGTTTGGTGATCAACCTCACTATCATCCAAAATTGTGAAATGAAAAATAGCGTTTCTCAGTATTGTTTACTTTCTGAAAATTAAAAGTTGGCCTATACTTTTATTTGAAAGGTCAACAGAGTTGGTTGAGAGGGAGTTATAAAGTATGTTTCTATAATAAGCACGCAAGATCTGCTTAATTCGTTGTTCAAAGAGATTTTGACTGCTAGTCTTAACATCAACAACATTCACGAACGTCAAATGCAATAGGTTTTTGGACTGATAGGGGGAGTTTTCAAGCATGAGAGCGTTCAAAAACATACAGAACTCCGCTTGGTCTACGTCTATGTCAAGATCAAGGTCAAAATCCTGCACTTAATCCCTCAAACACAAGATCAAAACCCCTTTAAAACATTAATGTTATGAACTTTATAAACGTGCACGTCAACGTCATATTACGTTTTGGACACTTCAACATCGGTCAATCACAATACGGGAAGGGTGAAGCAGAACTTTGTAAAGGAGACATTTTTACCTTTTGCATTCATTGCCAGAAATATGTCGATCAAGAATTGCTCTATATTATAACAAAACAATAAAATCACTTTAGCGCCAAATTTTGGATAAATAACACACAAGAATACACCAAAAACTGATGTCAACGTGTTTGCCAACACTTTGTCTACAGCCTTGTTAAATTTCACTTTCTTACCATTGACATTATGTGATATTTTTGCTCTCAACTAAATGATAACATATTCTACGAAAAATTATTCATGCGTTTCTTTTTTTGAAGAGTATATGTTGATCTAAACTTATTCAAACAGTATGCAAAACGTTGCAAGTGAGTATTTTGGTAGCTGAATATCAATTAGCAATTCCCGTCTCATTTGCATATTAAGTGCTCATTGAAACGAACATAAGGAATTTCGTTAATTGTTCTCTTTTTTTTAAGCCAATAAACGACGAAGGTCTATAATATGAATATATTCTTTGGTCTAAGAGTGCAATATTTTGTTTTTATCTATGGTCTACAGATGAACGTTTACATATCAAGAAGTTTCATAATCAAAACATACAATATATATTTATGAGGGTTTTTTTTTCATATAGATATATTTGCATACATATAAACGCTTACCGGGCTCAATAACACAGCGAATGATGCAACGAGAATTGCATACATATAAACGCTTACCGGGCTCAATAACACAGCGAATGATGCAACTAGAATTGCAAACATTGCAACAGATCCAACAACCCTGTAACACATGTTGCTTCCTGAAATATATGAATTATATATCAAAAAAGGGTTCTACCAAGTCAATGTGAAAAAATATTCTTTTCTCCGAATTAAGATATGTGACTGTTATCAAGTCTTACTGTATTAACGTAATAGTTTGGAAAGGAGCCGTAAGGCCAACAGAACGTATAGAATATAGTCTTACCTACATAAATAACGGAGTGTGTGAATGTATTGATCTATAAGATTTGTATGATAGGCTCTTCACACGATAGTGACCTATTACCATATGCCCTGCGCTAGGTTATTGTGATGTGTGATAGAAAGAACGTGTGTCATGTAAAACATACTATAGTCCTGCTTCATGTGTGTAATAAATATGAGCTGAATACAGTAATATCTCTCAGCAAGTCTAGATCGACTGTATTATGGTATGAGAGTAACGTAACTGCTTGTTTCTCCTTTTTACACATGACACAAAAACCTTAAAAATATGCAGAAAAAACAAGGATGAAGCTAAAGTGTTTCTTCTAAATATTTCATACACGAACTTGTCAAGTGTATACAGTTGAACATACCTGCACGCTGACAATTATCACGTTAAACCTGCTCCGATCTAGTTGTTAATAACTCGGTAAACGCAGCACAACAATATACTTTTCAACGAACCGAAAGTGAAAGTAGATTTAAAGGAAATACCTGGGACATGCATGATCGATTCAATAGAGTCCCGCCCTCAAGCAGCTGCTTACCTCAGATCAGTCATGCGTTAGTATAATTACACTCAAGCTCAACGTCTAATATAACTTGAACACCTCGGTCTCAGTCGGCCTGAGACTACCCACATGTGTATACATGTATAGTAGAAGTGTGACCATGTCACGGAAACTACCATTTAAAGGTGGAACGGCGCTATAAATAGCGCGAGATTTGGCGAGAGTTCACAAATATGGAGTGGTAATTTCAAATAGGTCACCTCTCCACTGAGAGAATAATAAGGAGAATATTAGATGATAAAGTTATCTTTGAGAAATGAATTTTGTTGTGATAATAGACAAGATAGGAGAGAATGAATGTTGCGAATTATGAGCTCTATCTCCTCTTCTTTACATTACTTCAATAAAAAAATCTTTGAAAATATCTAACAGCCTCTGAAACAAAATATCTTTAAAGACCCACACAAGTCTATATTATTATAGCAAGTCTAGCTCACTGCAGTTTCTGAAAAAAAACAGCTTCAGACGGGCTCCTTTCAATTTTAATAGTAGAAAACTGCATTTTATATGTATTTTAATTTCAGAGACTGAAATTTAGTCTACGAGAAGTACGTTAGCCTGGTTTGAGTGACAGGCACAGAGGTCAAGAGTCAGAGGTTATGTTTACAACACAACCCGCTCTCACATTCCCAGATGGCGGGAAAATGTAATTCCCATCTCTCAGGTTCATTATTCAGGGCAATAAAGCTGTGATGACTTTAGATAACAGTAGATGGTTCTAAGTAACATATGGTTATTGATGCTTAGCATGTGTCTTTACATTTTTTACTACAGTAAAGTAAAATGTAATGCAATATTGATGCTACAAGTATTTGAAGAAACAATGTAAATACAAGTACAAACCATAGTGTTGTTATTGCCACTTATGTCATTGATAGGGAACTCCATCTGGGTTTGGATATAATCCTCTGACCAAGTCTAACACACAATCTGGCATTATCTCCCTGTCACATGTTCTTCCCACCCATACAACCTTGTCATCGGCGTCATCTTCTTTGACTTTCCTAGCTTTCACAATCCTATAATTTATACATTCCCACACACCTCTATCCTTTAACATTTTCCAAAACTTGTTATACATCTGTCGTCGAATTGGACTGTTTGTTAGTCTAGCACTCTGTCCAAAACCTAGCCATTTCTGACGGTTTGTTGTCACACAAGGTGAACAGAAACACCTAATGCATTGTCCCTCCTTAAGTGGTTCAGGTGAAAAGCTTTCTATCCCACTGAAACTTTCTTCACCTTGTCCATGCTGTTCAAGTTCTGCTGCATGTTTTTCTTCTGTTTCGTCATAATTCATTAAAGATTCCTCTTTGTTTTCAAACCTTTCACTTATGATATCTAGTTCCCACTCAAAATGAGAAAAATACGCTTTTATAGCTTCAAGTTGCTCCTCTGTTAATCTCAAAGACACAAATTTCTTCCTTTGCTCCATGGTAACTTTATATAATGTGAGTATAGTCACATATGGAAGCTAAGGAAGTGACTAATTTGGAGGGAATGGTTCAGCTATTAGATTACTGAATGGTGACAGACATTTATAAACTTCCTCTTGTTATCAGTGACACTGATATATTAAGTATTTTTACAAATAGTTCAGCTGGATTCAATGTTTCAAGCATTCATTGTGATTTTGCTGGCCAACACTGTCACAATGGAGAGCACAGATATGAATATATCTGGAGACAAATCACAGCATCGTGTTCGTGAAATTAACAGACAGCAGAATCAAAGAAAGCGATTTGCATCTGATAATCTAGAGGAACAAAGGAAAAGAAATGTGAAAAGGAAATGTGTTCAGTCAAAGAAGTCGAGTTTGCTTAAGTTTTACTACGACAATGAAGAAGAAAAATTGAGTATCTTCAATAAGATGGACACCATCAAAATGAAGATATATAGGGGGAGGAAAAATTTCTATGACATCTACATTCCAATTTCTCAATGCCATTATGGATTATTTTATCTCCCATGAAAATATTGGTTGTGCTACTCAGCCAACAACCAGCGAGTCATCTCCAAGTTCTATGTTCCATTATCTTTCATTTAATGAATCATTAAATGAAGATATATTTGTATGTAGTCAGTCTGCCGTTCAGAAATTAACAGAAAAAATACAGACTCATCATGATGGATGCACTGGCAAGCTGACAGTTACAAAGCACGTCAAAAGTAACCATGCGGCAAAAATGCACCTGAACTGTTCTATTGGTCATGACATTGAATGGACTTCTTCTCCTTATGTTGAAGGAGGAAGGCTTTTTGTGAACATGAAAATGGCCCATGGACACTTTTCATCAGGTTTACTACCATCACAATATGAAAAAATTTGTGATGCTTCTGGGCTTGGAAAACTTGGGACTAAATATCTGAACTATCTTCAGAATGGTTATGGAAATGTTGTTGACCAGTTTACCAACCAATCTCAGGCTGATTCAAGACAAGAGGAAATTGCAATGTCGGTTGCATCAGGGACAGATAATGGCATTAATATTATGACTGATGCTCGTCACTGTTGGCGAAAGAATGCCCGGTTTTCTGATGTAGTTTGTCTTGGAGAACAAACCCATAAAGTGCTCACAGTTGAAACCATCACAAAAGATGACGATCCCATCACTCAAAGGCATGAAGTACTTGGCATTAAGAAAATGTATGACATGTTTGATAATGAGCAAATCCCGATCAACATCCATGCTCATGACAACAACGCATCAGTGACCAAGTTTGTACGGGAGAGAGGTGGCACAGAAAACGCCCAAGATACCTGGCACATGTCAAAGGGCATTGCAAAAATGATAAGAAAAATCACTCAAGGGACCAAGAAATCGAAAGGGAAAACATGGCACCCACAACTGGCAGACAAGGCAGCTTCAATTAAAACTCACATCTACTACTGTTTGAAGGAAAGTGGAGGTGATGCCCAAAAGCTTCGAAATGACATTGACAACATCGTGTCCCATTACAAGGGTGTTCATAAGAACTGTAGATCCAACTCCAGGTGTAGAACTGATGATTTTTATGAAGCAACAAAGGTTGAAATCACTGATCCCACTGTAGAGGCCTGTCTCAAAACGTTTCTCCATAGTCTGCCAGTATATAAAAATGCTCAACTTTATGCCCTTTGCCGAAACACTCACTATGTTGAATCCTTCAACAACGCCATTCTACAATATGTTGACAAACGCATTGCATATGGAAAAAGGTTCTTACAAGATGAGAATCAACCTTGGTATCCTCGTTTGGAATGAAAATGTTGACCGGCCCATAACATCACGGCAGATGGATACAGACATGAAGCGACCCCGATGCCAGGAAGGTCTTCCAGTCCACACAAGGAAGACCTACAAATTCAGAGAGATACTGTGGCTCATGTTCATGGAGTACATTTATAGAGGTGGTGAAATACAGCAATAAGTACAATCATTCAAGCTGTTTTCTTATGAGTGCACCCATTTACCTCATTGTATGTTGTCGCAAACAGGATATAATGTTAGGGAGTATCGGTGGATGTGATTTCTTTATCAAGGTAAATTTGTTTTTGATTAACTGTCGGTTTTCTAAGCTATTTTAGATACTGTTATATATTTATGTCCTCACTCCCAAACGTCTCCCTTGCCTCTTTCCCCTAGTCTAACATTTAGACTCTGAAATGAATATTTCGTAAAATTTCAAAATTTGAAAGAAAAAAAATATGATAAAAAGGAGCCTCTGAGATGTGTTCATTTTCCTTAAACTGAGCTCAGAGTCTTGTTGTAGACTTGCCTAGGCGCTTTAACAATTAAGGGGTCTGGATGACAGACTATCTTTCCCCCTCAACTGGCACATGTGCTTATCTATAAATAGACTTGTGTAGAGAGCCAAGCTCTGCTCTCGGCCTTGTCTTGACTTCAGCCACTCCCCCTCGGCTTAGGAATCTCTCGGTAGGTACCTACCGAGAACTGCAGGTTTAAAGACCTAAAGCTTTCATATTTATTGGGAAGGAGAGGTAATTAGCACTGACCTAATTTTCATCTGACGTCTTTCTTCAATGATTTCAGGCTTTGCAAAAGCTTTTGACTCTTGCTCTGTTAACAGAGAGATATACATTCCGTAAATTAGTAAAAGGTAAACTTGAAGACGTATTAGTAACAAAGTGAGACTTGAGGACTTGGACATCCATTCCAAATAAATGTTTCATCTTGTTTTATTCCATAACTCATTTATTTTCGTTTAATAAGTTGTATTTGTACCTTAATTGATTTTGTATATTTTTCTCAAAACAGTCTCCTATATCTCTGTCCAAAGTATTTTTTCAAATATTTTAATTTACATATGAGGGTACATTCTTGAAAGGATTTGTTTACAGAAAGGGTGCACATGAAGTACACGTAAAACAGCTTGACTATACATCTTTAGGGAAGGATACACAAGGATGTTCAATTCAATACATTTTGCAATGGTGCAGTCTGAGAAAATGTTCAAGTTCTGACCAGAAACAAGGCAACAAATAGACATTCAAAGTCAAAGGAGTTTATTTGTACTGAGGCCAAAGGCCCATATACAAAATTACAATGCAAAATGTATAAAACATACACATGAAATCTATAGTGTTTCTAAATACCGATTTCTTTTAGTGAAGGTATGGTAAATGAAATATTGTAAACATTTGAGACGATTATCCTGGAATGTACACAACAGAGTTTTCTATTTATAAATAAATGGCGCTTCCCAGAAGTATTGTGGAAGAAATTTTTCTCTCAAGTCTTTGTAAAAATGACAAACGAGGGTGAAATGATATTCGCTTTCTAACGCGAGATTACATATAGGACGAATACGTTAAACATATTCAATCGATTGCCATCTATCCTTATTATAATTCAGTGGTAGGGCATTACACCTAAATGTTTTGTAAGTTGAGCGCACCTTATTATCTACAACAATATATAAGTATCTTTCTGGTTCTAAATCAAATGTATATTCTCTGTATATCACATATCTTGAACTGTTACAAAGAGAAGACTTCCAACTTTGAGAAAATTCATTTATCAATGTGTTTTTGAATACACGGAAAAAAGCAAATTCATCACCAACAGACTGATTTATCCATACATATCCAAACCCGTGGGAAAACAATATATATGTTGTGAAGGAGTAGTACACATAGTACACAAGGAACAATATATATGTTGTGAAGGAGTAGTACACATAGTACACAAGGAACAATATATATGTTGTGAAGGAGTAGTACACATAGTACACAAGGAACAATATATATGTTGTGAAGGAGTAGTACACATAGTACACAAGGAACAACATATATGTTGTGAAGGAGTAGTACACATAGTACACAAGGAACAATATATATGTTGTGAAGGAGTAGTACACATAGTACACAAGGAACAATATATATGTTGTGAAGGAGTAGTACACATAGTACACAAGGAACAATATATATGTTGTGAAGGAGTAGTACACATAGTACACAAGGAACAATATATATGTTGTGAAGGAGTAGTACACATAGTACAAAAAGAAAGGCTTAATGTATGAAATGATTGATTGAAAACGAGCAGCGAGAGAAATTCATTGGTAACTATATTTATTAGTGTCGTATCACCACAAAAAACGAATCCATGTATACATAAGTGATCCGTGAACACTTTCAAAGCAAACATGATTGATATAGTCCTTTATAGAGCGAGGATTGGGTCATTTTCACAGCCGAGGGGCAGTAGACAGATCGGCCATATCGACACGTACACACCATTCAGTGATAGATCGGATACCCCACATAGGATAAGTCTATGTTCAGTCTTGCTTTCTATTCATCTCATCTTGTCCTTCGCAATTGTGAGTTATGTTGAAAGGTTTGCTGATACTAAACTGCCTATTGTTGGGGAAGATTGTGTTTGTTTACACCTGTGTGTAAACAGTGACGTCACGGATGGATCGATATCTCACAGTGTGTTGACTGCAGGTAATAGGCTCGCGTCTCTCACATACCCGCTACTGATCCCATCTAGGATACTGCTGTCAGGGGATGTGGAATCGAACCCAGGCCCTATTTCAGAACTAGAAGAAGTGAAGAATGCCATTATCAAGCAGTTAAGAGAGTCAGAACAAAGAATATCAAATGATATACATTCTATACAGCAGGATATCCAGGCTATGAAAACACATATTACAGATCTGAAAAAGGACATCAATTCAACCAAACAAGAACAGGATATATTAAGGTTAGACATGGATGCTATGGACGAAAGACAGCTTGATATTGAAAAATACTTAGATGATATTGAGGCTAGACAAGAAGAACAGGAACAGCGCAGTAGGCGTAATAACCTTGTGCTCTATGGTGTACCTGACACTGGGGAGAAGGAAACTTATACACAAACTAAAACTTAAGCACTCACTGTTTTGAATAAGGCTAGAGAAGTGAAGGGGTTGCCATTTCTGGTACCCCGGGATATCGAAAGGGCACATAGGTTACCCTCGAAGTCGAAGTTCAGGGAATCCAGACCAACTATTGTGCGCATGGCCCATTGGGAGGACAAGTGGCACTCGGTGAAAACGAGGAGTGTGTTGAAGGAACAAGGAGTGGGGATCGCCAACGATCTTACTAACTATCAACGCAATGAATTGTACCGACTCCGTTCCGAAAACCCAGATATGCGTTTCTACTTTAAGGGTAGTAAACTGATGGAGGCGCCGAAAGAGAACATTGAACAACCAACTATTGAGGAATCCTAACCAGCCTCACTCACAGCACGACCAGACACACCTTCTCTTCGATCTAGTGAGGACACTGGAAGACAAGATAGGAGTGATTAACCTAGGAGGGAGTCTTCCTCGCGCCATGCCAGGGACGAGCCGACGCACAGGGGCGCGGCTAGAGGGCGCGGTACCCGGGGCTCTCGCCGGGGTCTCAGATCCGACTCGCATCGCCCCTACAGAAACCAACCCCGCTAGCGGTGGGGCCAGGGCCAGAATAGACATCATATCCCAGATCACAACCACCCACCATATACTTCAAGAGTTACTGACTGTTTGAGTTTCATGTTTTGGAACATTTCAGGACTAGCTAACAAACTAACTGACATTGATTTTACAAGTTATATTAACCGTTTCGATATTATTGGTTTAACAGAAACGTGGTGTCACGATGTTGATTTAGAAAATAGCTTTCCTGACTATAAGCGTGTTTCAAAAGAGGCAGATAAAATATCAAATTGTGGTAGACTTTCCGGCGGGATAACAGTGTTGATCCATAGCGAGTATTTTAAATACATAAAATGGTCTAAATCAACACCAAATGCTGTATTCATATTATTTGATCAGACTTTGTTTGGTCTAGACTATGATTTGCTGTATTCTTGCGTTTATATCCAACCGGAAAGCTCTACCTGGTATGATAAGTTATCTACAGACTGTAAAAATGGTATAATGTTATTTCAAGAATCGCTTCTAGAAATAGTATCTATTTTACCAAATGTGTATATAATCTGTGGCGGAGATTTCAATGCCAGAACGGGTACTAACCCTGACTTTGTTGAAGATGATTTATTTGAATTCACAAACAATCGCGATAACTCTTGTTGGGATTTCATGTTAGATTACTTCAATCTTAAACGTTTTTCCGCCGACAAAGTTGTTAACGCCTTTGGTAAAACGTTACTCGACTTATGTTCTATTTTTAATATCCATATTTTGAATGGGCGATGTGGGTCTGACTCACAAATAGGAGATTTTACTTTTATTGGTAACAACGGTACCAGTGTTGTAGATTACATTATTTCTTCTGCCCCGGTATCTGACTATGTAAAAGAATTCTCGATTCCATCTCGATCCGAATCATCACATCTCCCAATCACTCTTAAACTTCGATCTATTCATGTACGGGAAGACTCGATAGATAACACTGATTGTGGTAGCAGATTCAAGTTTGTTTGGGATCATGATAAGTTAGAAACGTTTCGGCAAAATATATTGTCTGATCCGGTACAAGAAATATTAGATAAGTCTGTTGACTGTGCATTAACATGTATCGACACTAGTATAGACTTTCTTACAGAGGCTCTTTGCTTAGCAGGAGCAGATATGAAAAAGATATGCAAAAATGTGAAACATCATGTTGATAATTGGCACGATGATGAATGCAGAAAGCTTAAGTCCGACCGTTGTAAAGCATTTAACAAATTCCGAAAACAAAAGGATAAACATTCATTAGACCAGTATAATATTGCAAGAAATAAATACAGTTCTGTGTGTAAAAAGAAACGAACCGACTATTATAAACTCAAGCAAGATATTATTGAACAAAATATAGACAACTCCAAAAAGTTTTGGTATGAATTAAAATGTTTGAATAATAGAAAGACTGAACAAAACAATATACCCATCAGTGAATGGTTTGAGTACTTTAAAACTTTGTTTGAAGTTGATGACGAAAGAACAGGCGATAACGATAAATTCGAGAATTCATCTCATTCTGTAACAGATGAAAACCAAAACCTTACTCGAGAGATCCTTGATTCACCAATAACAAGAGAAGAAATACTAGATAGCATAGATAATCTCAAACTCAATAAATCCCCAGGCATAGATAACATAATACCCGAGTTTTTAAAGTATTCTGCTGATTTGATGTTACCATATCTTGAGCTTGTATTCAATTTAATATTGGAAAAAGGTACTTTTCCTCAAACGTGGTCGGCTGGACTTATAGTTCCCCTTCACAAGCAAGGAAACTTAAATATTATTGAGAACTATAGAGGCATAACTTTGTTAAGTATATTTAGCAAGGTATTCACTGCGATTATAAACAAACGACTGATATTCTGGGGCGATACCATGGAGAAAATAAGCGAATCACAGGCTGGCTTTAGACAGGGATATACCACAATTGATAATATGTTTATACTACAGAGTGTTGTACAAAGATATCTTAATTCACAAGGAGGTAAATTTTATGCATTGTTTGTTGATTTTTCCAAAGCTTTTGATTCTGTAAAAAGGCACAAACTATGGCATCTATTTAATGCAGGGGGATTGAGTAGCAAAATGTCAAAATTATTAAATAGCATCTATGAAAATGTGAAAGCTGCCGTTAGGAATAGAAATGAAATATCTGAATCTTTTTATGTACAAATCGGCGTCCGACAAGGCTGTGTACTTAGTCCTTTTTTATTCTCATTCTTTATAAATGAACTTGCTTTACAAATAGAGAACAATTGCAGAAATGGCATTCAGCTACATCCAGATGTATTTCAAATTTTCCTACTGCTATTCGCAGACGACATAGCTCTTATTTCAAGCACTATCGTTGGTCTACAGAAGCAAATCAACGAATTAGAAAGCTATTGTGAACAGACTCACCTAAATGTGAATATGAGTAAAACGAAAGTAATTACATTCAAGAAAGGGGTGAAATTATCTCGCCATGAAAAATGGTATTTTAAAGGTAACCTTCTTGAATCGACCACCTCATATAAGTACCTAGGTGTATACTTTACTTATAATCTCTCTTGGTCAACCCATGCCAAGTACGCGTCTATCCAAGCACAAAAAATATTGATAGGTATATTGAAAAATTTAAAAGTACTTGGGGACTTGAATTTAGCTTCCTTTTTTAGGATATTTGATGTCAAGATTAGTCCAATTCTATTGTATGGAGCTGAAATATGGGGGTACCAATTCTTTGACCAAATAGAGAGAATTCATCTTTTGGCATGTAAAAAGTTTCTTGGGGTGAAAATGAGCACACCAAATGTAATGATATATGGTGAATGCGGAAGATATCCGCTCATCATTAACTCCCAGGTAAAAGTTGTTAAATACTGGTTGAGACTCCTAAGTATGCCCTCTTACCGTTTACCAAAAAAATGTTATGAAATGATGATTTTATATGACAGTCATGGACACAAAAACTGGGTATCGGACATTAAAGAGCTGTTATATAAAACTGGTTTTAACCATATGTGGTATGAACAAACTGTTGAGTGCCCTTCGAAATTTTTAAGTAATTTTACGCAAAGACTAAAGGATATATACCAACAAAATTGGCTTAGTAAACTTACACTTTCTTCAAAATGTGACACTTATTTGGGTTTTAAGCCATATATTTATACTGAGTACTATTTATCATGTGTTACTATAAAGAAATTTAGAGTAAGTTTATCACGTTTCCGTTGTTCATCTCACGATTTATGGATTGAAAAGGGCAGATATGTTTATATGAAAAGAGAAGATAGATTATGTAAATCATGTACTACAAATGCTATAGAAAATGAATATCATTTTTTGCTCGTGTGTCCGTTATATGATAAACTCAGAAGACAATACCTTAAGGAATTTTATTATGTTCATCCCTCTTTAGAGAAATTTTCATCCTTAATGAAATGTAATAAGTATGATGTAATAAAAAATCTTGCAATGTTTCTTTACCATGCCACGAACATTAGGAAATCCCAATGTTAGTTATGTTATGATTGTCATGACATGATTGCCATATATTTTTGTATTTTGTATTCTTATAAAATGTACTATAGGCCTGTGGCCTTTCAGTATTGAATAAAGATTGATTGATTGATACACAAGGAACAACATATATGTTGTGAAGGAGTAGTACACATAGTACACAAGGAACAATATATATGTTGTGAAGGAGTAGTACACATAGTACACAAGGAACAACATATATGTTGTGAAGGAGTAGTACACATAGTACACAAGGAACAATATATATGTTGTGAAGGAGTAGTACACATAGTACACAAGGAACAATATATATGTTGTGAAGGAGTAGTACACATAGTACACAAGGACAGTTGATTCAGTTTCATCGTTCTATCTATTACAGATACTACTGTCAATCAGTTTCATTGTTCTATCAATTACAGATACTACTGTCAATCAGTTTCATTTTAGACAACTCAAGTTTGGTATAAACAATACAATGCAAAAAAATATATTGAAAGTTTTGAAGTTTAATATCCTTGCAGCATTTTCTTGGAAGTGTACCATCCTCTATTATCCAAAGTCAACGATCCGATAATTCTCCAATCTAGACCCTGAAAAATAATTCAGAAAAATATTATTTTTCATAAAACTAATAAATATTGACACGGTTATATTACATTTGCTTTCTTTTATCAAAACAAATCAAATTTTTTATTTTCTTATTTTTGTACTTGACATTGATGGTTGAAAATTAACCTAAAAGTATGAGCTTGTTAATAATAATAATATAATAATACATTTTTAAGCCTAATATCTAGTGCAAGCACTACTCAATGGCTGTACATTATTACCCTGAAGGAAGTACTTTCAAAGCCGCTACTAAGCGCTCCGCGCGACCACAAAGGTCCGTACTTCCCGTATTCAGGTACCCAATTGTACAGCTGGGTAGACTGAGTGCAATGTGGATTAAGTGCCTTGCCCAAGGACACAACACGGTGTAAAGCCCAGGTCACAAATCTTTGGTGTCTCCACCTGGATTCGAACCCGGGTCTTTGGCGTGACAGGCCAGCACGCTAACCACTACACCACCGCGCTCCGCAACTACACCACCGCGCTCCGCATGGATTCAAGAGAGATTTCAAGAGAGATTTCGATGTTCACAAAGGAATTGTTTTCATGTTGATTGAGAGACGGTGGGACCAGCAAAGGGATGTGATAAAACTATGGTTTCGAGCCAACGTTGATTGGAACGTTGACTCTGGATTGTCGAGGATGGGCATGTGAGTACATGACAACCTCTCATACCGACAACTTACAGGGATATTTTATGACCGCTTCACACAGCAACAACATGTCTGTTAAACTCATTTCTAAACATTTTTTTCCAATGCAACAATACTGTCTTCTTCAGATGCAGTGACAAGAAGATTTACAAATTAGATTTGTATTTTACTCTTAACATTTTCACTACTTGAATGTAAAAATACCATTTAGGACGCATTATCAGCTAAATTGTGAATCCCAGATATAACGTTATGTCCCTAAAGGACATGTTACTTTTTAAGTAGGATATTGACAATGATCATTTCACCCTATTAAAGCAAATCAAAACACAATCCTCATTAGCGAAAAATGTGTACTGTTTTCATCCTATACTTTAGGCATATTAGTTACTTTTCCCCTGTTGACGTTGCACATTGAATGTTGTACATCCCTGAGTTATAACTTGTAAATCCTCATGTATTTACCTCTTGAAGGAGGGTGTTTATAATGAAGAAATTTTGACCAGTATTTTGGTTCAAATTTAAAATAGCGAGATTCGAACGTGTATTTCTTCGCTCCATAGGTCGAACACTTTACCACTACGCTACGGAACCGAAGGAAATCTTCTGATTTCTATCGACACAATTATATTCTTTATGCCTAAAAAATACGCTTGAGGTAAACTGTTACGACAGTGTTGTTAGGAAAGCATCTACCTTTGATAGAGTCGAGAAGTCCATGCACTCGATATACACGTTGAACCCACCACAGCTTGCTTATATTGATGGAATTTATGGTTTTAAGAATGTATTATCTTCTTTTTTTGGGAACCTTCTCATTTCGGTCTTACCAGAGATTGTCTGTGAGCCTTTGGATTCTCTGTACTGTCCGTCCTCTCGGAGTCCAAGTCTTGTTTTCACCTTTGTTTAAAGTTGACATAGTAGACATGGATTTCGGACTTGCAATCCTTCGTAAACAGAACACTTAAACCACAACACTAAAAAGATGAAGACAGAAAATCTCAATAACACTATATATATTATTCGTGTGTCGTTTATTCACTTTGATGATTTATGACTCGAGAAAAACACCAGTAATTCAGCAAGAAATATCGTTGAATAACATTTCTTTATAGTATCAACACAGACGCTATTTTAGAATATAAGTTTGTCTAGTTTTATATTCAAACCGATTCAAGGGCTGTAAACTTTCAGTTTGTCTGATTATAGTTACCACATTTTAAAACTTCCCCTCAACACAAGTCTTTAATTAATCTAGTAAATAATTGCATTTGATACCTCATTTTCATGTTGAATTTCAATGCAGAGACGGTTTAGATATTTCCAAATCCTGATCATTCTTTTCAAGTATCCACGAATTGAGTAGCTGAAGACCACAGGGAAATTTATCCGGAAACGTTTCTTAATTCGAGCATGACCAATGTGTATAACCGTACACCGGAACTAGCGAGGTGTACGGCGGAGAAATGTTGCTAGCGAGGAGCCGAAATCGAAAGTTAGGTAATATTTTACTTCATAACTTTCAAATAATCAACATCATGTGGTAATTTTAGCACACATTCTTAGTAAACGTATGTGCTTGTCATTCTGTATCCAAGGGACAGTAACAATGACAGTTGCTAGTAATACTGTTGTTAGTAACATATTTGCTATCTCTGACTATGAACAGGATATAACATTAAATAGTTATGTCTCGGAAAGCTATTGACATGATACTAACATAGATAAAGTTGATGAAACGGCGATGATTGCTTTTTAAGTGATTCAGTTTGCGATCACGCTCCTCGCTAGCAACATTTCTCCGCCGTACACCTCGCTAGTTCCGGTGTACGGTTATACACAGTGATGACTATTTGATCGAGATCACGTTGCTTCAAACACTTCAGCTGTTAAAGATATGTTCGCTTTTTATGTATTTGCCAATACACATTATAGTGTCTCATAAGCCTTTAGGATGGATGTATTTCTGATTTGATCAATAACCTATGTAATTCATGTGTGTACATACATGTACATGTAACACTTTTATGAACTATATCTGTCAGCCTGTCTACAATTGCTTTCATTGTCAATTTTAATGTTCATCATATAACGTTTTAGGATGTAACATTATGTTATCATTGTAGTACTCCCTTCCCAGTGTCCTGGTATCCAAAACAAAAAAGATTATGAATCGTCCGTTGTTTCTTTAATTTCATCTTCGCACGTCTTCTAACCAATTATCGGTGGCATTCCAAGAACTAGATATTGTTAATCACTTTGATGAAAAATCTTTCATAAACGTCACAAGAGCCAAACTCCTTTTGTACACTGCATATCAAGACGAGTTGAAAAATTTACCAGGTATATATTATACAAGCCGAATGTTTGGATAACAACTACTTTATTGATTTCTCACATGTATGTATAGCATTCCATTATCAATTAAGAATAAAGCTGTCGTTTAAATGACAATTTTAACATCACAGAGTTCATAGTTATAGCATTTTGATGTCATTGGGTTGTTGCTTCATAGCATAAATAGTCACGGATTTAATGTCAAACGTCGTCATGGTTATGGGCGATAAAAAAAGGTACTAAATGAGCATAAAAGATTCAAAATATGCAATTCTTTATTCGCGCAATTTTCATGTAATCTGAGTATTGGCACAAAGAATTTGGTATGAACACATTTCTATTTATCATGAATACAAGCAAGTGGACACAATTAACGATTTTGATTGAAGTTCTAAACCTTTAATGATGAACTTATCACATTAGCTTATTTGAGATAGTAATTAGTGTATTGCCGTGTGTCGATTAGGCGGCATGCAAATGACATGCGCAACACGTCGCTCACAGCTATTGATTGACAGGCCATGTAGATCGCCTCAACCTGGAATGCCATCAGCTGTATATATAGATCAGCTGATTGGGTGAGGTAACGCCGTGATGTGGCAATCGATATTGAATATCCTGGTTCCGGGCTGTGATTACGTTTAACTGCTAAGCTGACATGCGTATCGATTGCTATTACAGATGTTCTTTAATTGTTCTAATCACAATGGATCCAGTTGAAGCGTCTTTATCACACGTATTTGTAGCCGAATGAACGTTTCCATTTCTTTCTGATTAATAAATTCCCTAATGTGTTCTTTTTGATCATCCCTTACCTATATAAGATATGTACCCGTGCACGTGTCACTACAGCTTATTGTAAACATATATTTCTGTGACTTACTCAGACTTATGAAAAACACACGAGGTCCAGTGTTAATTGTTTCACGAACATTTCACCATAAAAAAATGCGTGAAATATCATCGAAATAACATTTCAATGATAGTCATCGGTGCATAGTCATATTTGTGCTCCTGTTAAATAGTTGTCATGTATTCAATTTGTAGATGTTAATTTTGTTATTTAAATCAACATTTTTGTTTTGTTTTATGTGTAATAGATGCATGTATGGGAATAAGTTTAACTTTAACGAAATGTTGGTTTGTCAGTAAGTTATGAAATTAGCTATCTCCATATTTGAACCACACAATGCTATATGAATTGTCGACGATCTTTTGTATACGGGTTAATACAAGTAACCAGCTAATTTATTCAAATTTATCACAGAACAATCGAAGAGTAAATCATACGATACAATGGAATTCACCCTTCTTCTGCCAGTTAGTTTTTATTTTCTTATCCTAGATGATTACATTATTACATTCATTTGAATAATCATCTTTTAATTACAATAAAAGTTATAATTTACTTGAAGAGTATTAAAGGGGCAGTAGCACGTTTTTTGAGAATTTTATATTTTCAATTGTTCACTGATAATTGTAAGTAAATGATAAATGTATTACTTTAATAGAGTCAAAAATCTCATAATACAAACCAATAATCCATAGTCAGAGAACGAATAATAAAGATTGACATAAAGTCCATTGGCCGCCATTTTTGTGTGAACACCTTTTATTCATTTTTATAAGAAAAAGGAATCGCATGGTTTAACTTTACACTTTATATAGGATATATTATTGCGTCTTTTAGATTAATAACTTTACCTTTCAATTGGAATAATTTATTTTCAATTTCCTGACATCAACTTATATTCCCCCTAAAAACGTGCTACTGCCCCTTTAAAGTTGACGTTATCTTTAACAGCATAGTTATAAATCATTTTCTAGATTTCATCAAAACATGTAAAATGACAGATAACTAAATTTGAGAGAAAAAAGCGACAACGAATTTTTAAAACAAAGTTTTATGTAATTGTAAATAATCAATATCATAAAATAGCGTCGATAAATATTTCACATTTGTGTTACAAGCAACGAATATCACACAGTGAGCCAAGAGACAGCGTGCATATATAACATACATCAATTATTATGTTCATAAATAGAATACCCGTATATAAACTAAGTATACACAAACATACTTGGACGGAAATTACTCAGTTGATAGCACGATGAATCATTAACATCGTGACAAACATAATGTATTCAAACAAATTAAAAGCACATATTCAATGAACAAATCTTTGGTCAAGCTAAAAACAGTTATGATTTTAGTAAGAATTTAAATAAAGCTGCATATGGTCAACGAGTAGCGCATATAAACTACAACTGTTATAACTAAAATACACATTGAAAAGTAAAACTTTTCATACGTAATAACTCAACGTTGTTTAAATCAACGACTGATTATAATATACTTGAACTAAGGAGGAAGAGACAACATCATACATGACTTGAATTGATTTCACACACACAAAAATCACCTATTTAAACTAAAAGATAAGTACTGTTCATTGTAAAGCTTGTTTTCAGATATTAAACTCGTTGTAGACATATGCCTCTTAAATGTCGCATTCATGCAATCATCTGGCATAATTGTGAAAATGAAAACTTGGATGTTATTCATTCATCCTTCATACTTTGGCACGATTTTTGTTCGATCACTTCGGCGGAGATCATTTCTTAACGAATTCGCCAACTTTGATGTTAAGTCACTTCAGAGACTGACGCCGCTCAGGGGCTTCCCATGGCGTTGAGCCGTTACCTGGACACCAGATTGAAGTTCGTCTTCCTGGATTTCAAGAGGTTTTGGCACCGTTATAGATACCGTATTGCGTCTTTCCTGGAATAAAATTGAATATGATAATTTGTTGCCTTTGTGTGTCTTTGTTTGGTTTACAGATTGAGCCTATTCCGATAGTAGACTATTAAACAAACGACACATCAGGTCTTTGTATGTGTTAATGAATATGAAGCAAATATATCATCTGAATAAAAAAAAAGCTTTATCAAACAACAAAAAAGTAACTAAAACTTTATAGTGTCTTAAAAAGTTTTAAACGAATGACAAATGAATGCCGTTATAACTAATTAATTGATATATGTGCTCTGTAACGTTTTGACAACTTCTGGTAAGTGTGTGAAACATTCTATAATATACAGTTGAATTATACCACTATCATTAATAAAATAAATGATACAGCTGATATCAAACCAAAAAATCTATCTTATCCAAAACAAATTAAACTAATGATAAAAATATGAATATGTTATTTATAATTGATTTGAAATTTTATATAGAAATGTCAAATTTTTTAAAAATCGATATGTCATCATCGACTTTTTAATTGCTTCGAGTTCTTTTTTAATTTGAAATCCAAATGTATATTTCAAAGCCTCAATTTCCTTAAAATTTTCAAACACTTACATTTCTAATGAGGTCATCTTAAAACCGGTACTCTAGCCACAAGTCGCCACCATTCTTCCCCGAGCCCGAAATGTTCCCTCATTCTATTGACTATCCTCTCCACCAGTTGGTCTATGGGTATGTACTTGGCGTGAAGTTCATCTCCGATAAGTCGAAGTTTCAGTGCAATGTCTCGGGTATCTCCGGATGTTTCCGTAATACCAAAATCTTCAGATGTACTTTCACATTTTCCTCCCATAGTTGTCAAAGTCTTTTAAAATGTTGACGTGAGTTATAAAGATGTTAATAAACAGTTTCACAGCTTGAACAGCGCGCTCAGTTTGACGTCTGCCTCTCTCGGAGCTACTTGCTTCACTGTCGTCTGCTCACGGAATGCAACAAGAGAAATCAATCGAGAATTTTTATTGGTTCATCCGAGGCTATTGACCCGATTTAGTCATCAACGTGGGAAAAGTATTCGACATTAATGCTATCTTTAGCACGAATTAGACCAGCCCTTAAATAATGTGTGTCAAGTTAACCTATTTTACTGTTACGCGAGTGACATAAGCCAATAAATAAAGAACCAAATTCCCGTTACCTATTCTTTAATCAATACACTTACGTAATAGCCGATTCCGGGTCAGTTACTTCATCTCCTCGGATACTTCGCCCCAACAAATAGAGCGGAAAACACGAGTTTTGCGAGCAGTTGTATATATAGGTCTGCTCGCCTAGGCTTATGTCACACGCTTATTTCATGTTTTCGTCCGTGGTAACTATTAACGTAGAAATTCATTGCTCGTTCATTGATGTCAATATGTTTTCTTTTGTAGCTTTGATTTACAATAAACAAATACGTCGGTAGATATCATTGCTCAGATGTCATTTCAGATTATCTTTTAAGGCATAATGTAAACTTTATTTTTACTTTCTTGTAATACGCAAGTAGCGTATATGTGATGTTCTTAGCTCTTTATGACGAGTATATTTTTAACCAAGATGACAGACCTGTTTCACGATTTTAGCTTCTCTTACGGTGCCTTCCCTCTTTACATCAAAGATTAGTATGGATGCGTTTGATAATTCATTACCTCTTCTTTCCTTGCCATTTTCAACATTTACGGCGTGAAAGAATGTGCTTAAAATAAAGCTGATGTTTACCCAAACGTTGCCGAGTAATCGAGTACACGATAATAAAGATATCAAACTTCCTTATACCAAATTTATAAACGGTTACTATGGTTTAATACAATTGCGTAATAAATGCATTTAATAGTTTTAAAAGTTTATATTCTTATTTGACAAAAAATACAATTATATCATTAAATCATTAAAATCATGTTTGATAAAAAAAATCCTTTTTATATAAAAGACTTTGAAAGGCATCTGAGGTGTGTACACTATGAACATAGCTGTTTCAACTTGAATGTCTCATGTTTTGCATCAGTCATTGATTGCTTGAGACAAGTGCCCGATGTAACTAATTCCCTGCTACAATCTTTGTGTTCCTGGTACACACAGTATCGTTCGTCTCAAGAACAGGTCGCGTGACAGGAGAATCACTATGTTTGCTGTGTCAGGGGTTAACTGCTTCTCGAACATCCTGACGAGCTTTGTTCAAACACCGACTACTGTTACCTGTAATCAACACCTGTCGTCTCACTGCTCATTAGTCCTCGTAACACACCTGTGAACTACCTGGCTCAGATATAGCTCTCAGGTGCGGTCAGTGTCAGCAGTGTTTTAGCCAAAGTAAATTACTATTCGGCGAATTCACTCTCTGTCTTCTCCAATTAGATTTATCACAAATATTTGCATGAAAAGTTTGATAATGTAAATTGAGTCAACAAACAGAAGGGAAAACTTGCATTTGAAGAGTTTAAACAGTTTGATAGTGGTTCTAGTCCATTTGTAATTATTTTGCCAGGCATGCTCAAAGCGCAAATATTTTATCATTACCATAAAGGAATAGTACTTTGTATGAGTCCATACATTTACCGTGTTCAGGTACCCATTTGTACAGCTGGGTAGACTGAGTTCAGTGTGGATGAAGTGCCTTGCCAAGAGATATATCTCAGTACAAGGCCCAGGTCACAAATTTGTGGTGTCTCCAACGGGATTCGAACTCGGACCTTTTAGCGTTTTTCTTAGAGTAACAAATAAGAAAAAGATTATTTAGGTTGAAAAAAATATGAATCTGGTTTGGTAAACAAGCAGATGTATGTATTGTATGTTTACAATATGTGTACAGTCTGATGTATAATGGGCCGTAGTTTATATTGTATGCACAGATATAAAGGAAATGCGATGTAGTTTATATTGTATGCACAGATATAAAAAGGAAATCCAAGTTGATGTAGTTTATATTGTATGCACATAAATGAAGAAATAAACATTAATGTAGCTTATATTGTATGCACATAGATAAAGGAAATGCGATGTAGTTATTATGGTATGCACATAAAAAAAGAAAATCCAAGTTGATGTAGTTTGTAATGTATGCACAGATATAAAGGAAATCCAAGTTGATGTAGTTTATATTGTATGCACATAAATGAAGAAATAAACATTGATGAAGCTTATATCGTATGCACATAGATAAAAGAAATGCGATGTAGTTAATATTTTATGCACAGAAATAAAGGAAATCCAAGTTGATGTAGTTTATATTGTATGGACAAAAATAAAGGAAATCAAAGTTGATGTACTTAATATTGTATGCACAGAATTAAAATAAATCAAAGTGGATGTAGTTTATATTGTATGCACAGAATTAAAATAAATCAAAGTAGATGTAGTTTATATTGTATGCACAGAATTAAAATAAATCAAAGTTGATGTAGTTTGTATGGTATGCACAGAATTAAAGGAAATCAAAGTGGATGTAGGTTATATTGTATGCACAGAATTAAAATAAATCAAAGTGGATGTAGTTTATATTGTATGCACAGAATTAAAGGAAATCCAAGTTTATGTAGTTTATATTGTATGCACAGAAATAAGGAAATCAAAGTGGATGTAC
This sequence comes from Steromphala cineraria, assembly GCA_916613615.1. Classification (NCBI taxonomy): domain Eukaryota; kingdom Metazoa; phylum Mollusca; class Gastropoda; order Trochida; family Trochidae; genus Steromphala; species Steromphala cineraria. The sequence goes on from OU744728.1 coordinate 30,508,263, forward strand.
TTAGTATTGTATGCACAGAATTAAAATAAATCAAAGTTGATGTAGTTTGTATTGTATGCACAGAAATAAAGGAAATCCAAGTTTATGTAGTTTATATTGTATGCACAGAATTAAAGGAAATCCAAGTTTATGTAGTTTATATTGTATGCACAGAATTAAAATAAATCAAAGTGGATGTAGTTTATATTGTATGCACAGAATTAAAGGAAATCCAAGTTTATGTAGTTTGTATTGTATGCACAGAATTAAAGGAAATCCAAGTTTATGTAGTTTATATTGTATGCACAGAATCAAAGGAAATCCAAGTTTATGTAGTTTATATTGTATGCACAGAAATAAGGAAATCAAAGTGGATGTACTTAGTATTGTATGCACAGAATTAAAATAAATCAAAGTTGATGTAGTTTGTATTGTATGCACAGAATCAAAGGAAATCCAAGTTTATGTAGTTTATATTGTATGCACAGAAATAAGGAAATCAAAGTGGATGTAGTTTGTATTGTATGCACAGAATTAAAGGAAATCCAAGTTTATGTAGTTTATATTGTATGCACAGAATTAAAGCAAATCAAAGTGGATGTAGTTTATATTTTTTTTGCTAGGTATGGTTATTACAAAGTCAGTTCACAGCGGAAAGTAGACTGATTGAGGGTTAACTAATACAAATTCATTTCGCCATAGCGGATCAGTTACAAACGATTCAGTTATCATCATAAGGTCATTATGACCTTTAAATTATCTTTTATGTAATGCAGTTGATATAGTTCGTCATCATTACTTGTCTCAGTTAAGAAACATATGTTGCAATGCTATTTAAGCACAGTCATCCTTCCATTATTTCCCCATTATACCAATGCCACGCCCTCTTTTACTGACGCGGACATCACGTCTATAACCTTCCAGAGGATGAGAGATGTAAGTAACCACAGTGAGGACGTGTACTGGAGACTACCCCAGTCACGACTCATTAGATGCCGCTTGCTTATTGTAAACATAGCTGTTGCTAACGTCTGGCCACTGGAGCCATAATGTGTAGACTACTACATTCCAGGCAATAAATAAATACCATTAATTTTGGCGATTATTCATAGTTATCACTCAAATTGTGATTTTAGCCCTGAGCCTTATAGTCAGGTACGAAACAGAAGACACTTGAGTTCGATCATTTGTTCTATCAGAAGTTAACGTTTAAAAGTTGAAGTATTTGTAGTAGCTTGTGGTACATTAGATGTATTAAACAAATCAAAGAGGAATCCTGAATAATACACACTGTAGAGGGGAGAAACCTAACATGAAGCATTAGTAGTTGAAGTAGCAGTATTAGTAGTGGATGAAGTAGTGTTAACAGAAGTAGTAGTAGTAGTGGTAGATGAAGTGATAATAGCAACAGCAACAGTAGCCGTAGTATGACTATGAAGCTAGTAAAAGTGGCCTCCACCAAGGTATCTGATGCATTAGTGTCTAATAGGCCCAAGTTGGCCGGGCGATGACATCATGTATCTACATGTATATTTGACCTGTACCAATCGCTAGACACTTGAATAAAAAAAAACTTCTTTCTTCTTTCTTTCTTCTCTGATGGACAGATTGACCATGCTTGACCAGTGAGGAGATTGAGCCTGGTCATTGTAACACCTTGACCAACTGAAACCATCGACTGGGGACACCTGAGGTTTTTGTACTCGGCTTCACTGGTCACACCCCACACGGAGTATGTTTGTCGATGACCATTTTGGTCAAGTCGGTCTTCTACGGGGGTCGTCTCAAATAAACGTAACACGTTTAAATGTGTAGATGATAACAAGAATTCAGATTATTTCAAACAAATGACATTTGCACAATTCACCGCTGATCGATGTGACCGGAAGAATTTTGTCCACACAAGAACTCTAATATCTATAAATAATATTGTACCCTGGTGAGGCTGATACGACCCCGCGCTGTAACAACAGGGTTAGCGTGAGCAAATGTTGTTACCTCATCGACTTAACCGACATAGTCAAGGTATGGGGTGTAGCTCAGTGGGCTTTATTGATAAACGACCTTCCCTCTACACGGAGTGATATCAAAGAAGGTTTTTAGGTAAACTCCTTTGTTATATTAAATGTTTGCTAATACTTTACACTCTTTATTCTTGTGTTTCCCATATATTATCGGAAAAGGGATTGGGGTAACATTACAAAGGAAATTCCCGTATTGGTCAGTTTCTAGAATAACCATTCTTGAAGTACATATGTTATTTCAACGTTCCAATATTTCACCATGTCCCCTGAAAGGCAATGATGTTTTGAAACAATCCCAAGTCATGCAATATACAATACATGCAATACATGCAATATACATTGGATATGAAATGGTTTCTTAAGTGTCATTTTTCGAACATCAATTTCCGATATCTTCGTTTCCGAACACTCGAGGGTTTTGTTTAAATGGTGAATTACTTTTTTCAATGACAAATACTCGTTTGTGTAATAAAATACTTTTTGTTAACAGTTGATATAGAAAACCATTTTGGATATTTTGGATATTTCAATGTTGAATGCAGCCTATTCAATGAAGATTATAAGCCTTGAAGAGTACATTATCTGTATGAGATAGAAAGATGGAATACAGATGATCATGTGGACTAGGTGTAGCGACTGTTAATGCTTGACACTGTTCTGATGTCCAACCGAGGATGTTATCCTAGTCGCCGGCAGCATGGTAGTCTTATGCACAGACCCTTGAGCATATAATTCACCCCATGGAAGCAAGTCTAGATCTGCTCTGAAATCTCCATTTGTCTGAGGCTCCTTTTAAAAATTTAATAAAATAAGATTTTTACTAAAAAAAATTCAGAGACTAAATATAAGTCTAGCAGCATGGGTATGTCTACCATATAGACATAAAACAACTCCGTCCGTACTACCTCTGACAAACAGATGCATTTCTTAATCAAAACATATACAATTTTATTTTACATTCTCTCATTAATTAGGAAAGCTTAAACAAATTCCAGTTCTTTGTTGAGTTATCCTGCAAATGAGTCATGGCCAAACAGCGTGTATAACGGCACTAATTCACTTATATAAGCTACTGACTTCTGAGCAAGTGACCGAGTTTTGTTACTGTGAAGTAACGTGACCAGTAGCAAGGAGACGTGGGGACCAGGTGTGATAATATATATATATATATATCCATGCTGGCCTCATACTGCACGTATACAATACTCACACCGGCACACTTACACGTGTTTACAACTTCAAACGTTTCTTTATTTCACAATGCACTACGTGACCTCTGCAGGCGCCCTGAGAGGAAAGTGTGGAGGTGTTTAGGTGCAGTACGTGTCTCGAGGAAATGTAGTGATAGTCACTTGGTCAAACAATGGTCATTTAACAGTATAACACACACTTAATTACAATAGTTCTTTATACAGACGAAGAAGAAGAACTATGCTGCATCCCTCCAACCATCCTTCCTTCATCAGCCACCAGTAACTCAACTTTGTCTCTTAATGGCTAATCCATCATTTAGTAAATCTTTAGCCGCTCTAGTAAATAAAATGCATAAACGTCGAACTCTCCAAAATCATAATTAGGGTTATCCTTTATATAAACTTATCATTATTTGTCATTGTGATGTCTTTTATTTGATGAATGCAATGTTACATGTTTTATTTATGTTGTGTAAGTTGTGTATGGTATGTATATGTCTGTAGGTTATGTACATGAAAGTTATGTATGGTATGTATATGTCTGTAGGTTATGTACATGAAAGTTATGTATGGTATGTATATGTCTGTAGGTTATGTACATGAAAGTTATGTATGGTATGTATATGTCTGTAGGTTATGTACATGAAAGTTATGCATGGTATGTATATGTCTGTAGGTTATGTACATGAAAGTTATGTATGATAATGGTATGTATATGTCTGTAGATTATGTACATGAAAGTTATGTATGGTATGTATATGTCTGTAGGTTATGTACATGAAAGTTGTGTATGGTATGTATATGTCTGTAGGTTATGTACATGAAAGTTATGTATGGTATGTATATGTCTGTAGGTTATATACATGAAAGTTGTGTATGGTATGTATATGTCTGTAGGTTATGTACATGAAAGTTATGTATGGTTTGCATCCAAGCTGTGTATGAAGGTTATGTTTGCAAGGCATATATGATGTATGTGAATGTATGTGGACATGTACTTTAATGTTTGTGCGTGTATGCATGTATGTATGTATGTATTGATGTATGTATCTATGTATGCATTGATGGATGAATGTTTGTATGTGTGTTTGTGTTTGTGTTTGTGTGTATACGTGTCTTTTACGGGGGAATCTATGTATATATTATGTAGTGATAGTCACTTGGTCAAACAATGGTCATTTAACAGTAGGGGAGACCAGGGCAAAGCGCGCCCCCTAACATAAGTGCGTCTAGTGGGCACCCCGACATGTACAGAATGCAACTTGCACACTATCTTTAATACTTATCAGATAGACTGTAACATGGCACATGCTTTTTAAAACTACCATTTCGGAATAAGGATATATTTACGTAAATGTATTTTGACTAAGGGGGCGCGCTTTGCCCTGTAGTTTGGGGCAAAGTGCCCAATCCCCTGGGCGCAGGGGAAACAGCACAGAATGTAGTAGATATTACACATCTATTATCAGCTAATACTAATCAAAACTATTATCTTGATAATGCAAGGCAACTATTGAACCCATATGAAGGATAGAATAAACATAGATGTTGGCAATATATGCTAGGATGCTCAACATATTCCTTAACATGCCATGGACCTACATGTTCAACATTCTCAATGACCAAATATCATTATGGTTGGTACATGTACATTTCTGTTAACTACGAAAGTGTTAATGATGTAGGTAATTGACTATCAAAACCAGTAATAAATAACAGAAAAAAGAATTGAATTGGTTATATGGAAATTTGGCAGAACGGCATAAATTGCTTATCGTTTAAGGTTGAACAGTAATATACAATGAATTATATTTTCATGATTTAAAAACATCAGAAAAATGTGTTTTTGTAACTGTTACTTGTCGACATTCTTTAACAAAACAACAGCCTTTTAGTAAAATGGTATATTTCATTTTTTTATAGAATACAGCAGCATGCTGATATGAAAATGATAGTTATCCTTTACATTATTTGCTTAAGAAATGTAAGATAAAAACTTTTACACCAATATGTTAACAAAAAAGATATTTTTATAACACATGGGGCAAAGCGCTCCTCCCAGCGCGTTTTGCCCCATCAAGGGTAGCATTTGTTTTGTACATCAAAGAAAATCATTAAAGCAAGTAATTACAAATTTCATTATTAAATGAATTAATGATACCAATTCATGTTACATGTGCACGAGAGTTGACAGTTCCGTTTTGTATTTTTATGAAATATCGCGTTTTTTCTAATATTTGAAATTCTGCGTCCACAGCTAAGGCACATGATTCCAGCGTTGGTCATAACGCTTCATTACGGTTACTTTCATTCGTTGGTAATGATAAATTACTCACTTTGCCCCGGGGGCGCGCTTTGCCCTGGTGTCCCCTATAACACACAGTTAATTCACAATAGTTCTTTATACATTATCGGGACAATACAGTTACCATCAACTTTTGGTAGAGGCAATAGTTTGAAAGTCAATAACACGATAAAGCAAGGAATCATGTTATTTTTAATGCAAAAGGCAATGCAGAGGAATTATTTGTGGCAACTTGAGTAACAATTATCAAATGTATCTAAAGAAACTTGTGTCAGTGTATTATGCCTCCATTAAGAAGTAAGCGTGAGTATGAACTATGAAGCAGTCTTTACTTCTGTCCTTCTGTCCTGCCGTCCGGTCAATTATCTCAAAAACTGTGTAGATAAGCCAAACTTGCTAACTTGTAAACCATGTAGGCCTACTTCTTTAGAGTTTTGGCTATTTTACAACTTTTTAGAATTTTATTTTTTGGGGTGATTGTTTTTCATGGTTCAAAAGCATGCAATGAGGGCAAGTATTCATGGAAAGTTGTACATCTAGGTAACTGATAAACTTGATCGCGGTCGATCCGAAATATCTTTTTTTTGTGATCGAACTTGGCGCGAAGACCGGTCTGGTGCTAGGTGGTCCTAAAGATATTTCCGATTAAGTTAAAAAGCTGTTTCTATCTCTGACTGAAGTATGTCTCTTGATATATTTTACATTTCGGGGGTATGTGAGTCAAAATTACCTTTTTTCGAGTTATTTACATTTTAAATGGTGATTTTCACTCGTGGTTGAGGCAAACAATATTATCCTACCTCATGTAAGAATCACGATCTCTGACTGGTCCATGTGACCCTGGAGCGGGCTGCCAAATTATTTATACCCCGCCACAAAAAGCATAAAAAAAAGCGTGCAGATTGAGCGATTTGAAATATACCTCGAACACATCAAGGTATTTTGATCAACCGATATTTAGCTGTGAACAAACTATAGTTTAGCGTTAAGCGCTAAATATCGCTGTATATCCCCATACCCCCGCCTATGAATGGTATAACTGATAGTAACTGGTCACACTATACCCAAAACATGCGACATATGTGATACTGCAATGTTTGGTTCGTTGCTCTCCTCATCCTGTTCCTGTGTTAATCATTGATTATGTATGATAAGTGTCACTTTGTATTTAAATGTCACTACCTAACAGACATTCGTCATTGTAAAAGAAATGGTTCCAAGAATATCATTTTCATAATCATACTGACCAAGTTTCGCAAACTTTTCACTATAGTAACATTTATTCCCGCAAAAAAATGTAAGTTCATCAAGATAAATGTGCAGCGATTTTGATTGTAATGTCATGCGAATGCAGTCATCATCTAGTAAAATTCAAATTCTTATATTCGTTACTCGTGTGCCGGTGAGTTATCTAGTAGTGGTAAAGGATTGACGATGTATAAAAGTGTACATAACACTCATTTCTTATTGAGTAAATTGGTAAAAGTTATTAGGTAATGACAACACAAAAACAAAGCGAATTCTCAAAATAGTTCTGTAACATAACTACTTGTAATAATACTTATATACTCTACGAAGAGTAAAATTGATGATTTGTGCCAAATTAACTAATGAAACTTGATAAAAATTATATATATTGGATATACTAAAAGCAAACACAAGAGATACAATCTTTGCAAAATATTCGGTTTTAGGAAGTTACATGTATGACTTTAATTTTAATATCATAGGACGAATAATTCGTCTGAAAGTTTCTGTTTACATCATTTATAGTTACAAAGTTAGATGGTATAAAGTATAATACAGACGCTATCATTTTTAGGTTTATCACTGATTGGTTGGCGGTCGAAATGTACCCGACCTGTTTCTTCTCCGTCCAGTAACAGTTGGTCGATTCTTTGAGACTAGACTCTCTATGCTTCTCTCTGTCGCTGTAGTGACCTGCGCTCTTCAATGTTTAAATATCTCTTCTGGGCAGAATTAGACAAAGTTAATGGCAGTGTGATACTTAGTGGCAATGTAGCATATTTTGCTTCTTGATAACCCCTAATTGGTTAATTATCCGATTGTAATCCTGGCATCTTTACTTAGTAGGAGCGATGAAGTCATGACCCTTTAACCCTATAAGCTAATTAGTATCTTCAGCATTAGCGGGAAAATATCCAAATACACTTCTTTGAAAGAACATTGTTCGATGAAAATAACTTCCGGATAAAATTGCTCTTAGCATAGTTGTGTAAACGTGAACATGTTTATTCTCATCAACGTAAAGCAAATAATCATTAAATGTTCTGTGTTCTAACAAAAATCTTCTTTGTAAAAATAAGTAAATACGTCGATGTCAAATACGTCTGGAGATTCATGCTCGTGTTGCAAAGGCAAATACTGTCTTGAAGATTGTCTCATTTCAGTGAATAATGGATAACTGTATAAAGTCAATCTTACCTCCTTCCAAGATTTGTTTAATGATACAAACCGGGGTATAAAACCTCGACCTCGTCTAAAGGTTACACTACTAAGCAGAAATTATTAAAGTAAAACAAAGAATTTTATTGAGCAAAGTGTTCTATTGTCTTAGACCGACAAAAGAAATAAAAAGCAAAAAAGATGATAAAAGTAATCTCAAGTTAGTTTAAAATGTTGCTTGTAAGAGCGAGTTGTAACAAACTTTTGTAAATATTCAAGATATATTTGACGTGTGAATAACATACAGCATGATAAACTGACCGATTTTCTGCAATCTTTAAAATTCATCATTGGAATTGAAATCGTAAGGTGTCGATAACAATTGAATGAATAAATAGCAGCTTTATCGACAATGTAGGTAAGCTTTTTTCAGTCTTGCAAGAGAAATAGCTATGCACCTTGGTCAAATAGGTCATTAATTACACCAATCAGTCCCTTCCCCTGCCGTTTACAGCAATCTCAGACTGTCCGTGCATTCTATCACTTCGAGCAGTACTGTGCCCTGTCAGTTGTAACTTCAGGTGAAAATCCAATCCCTGCTCCAAAGTTAAGGATTTGATCGAATGCAACGATGACATCTGCATTACTTACCAAACATTGGCCGAGCTTAATCTTAGTTCATGGTTAGGCTTTGATCGGACAAAATTAAATACTCAGCCGGAAATAATGCTTGAAAAAGCAACCTTCCAAAAAATCGTTTGACATAGCTTAATCATATTTTATTTTTCTCCCAGGCTACTTCAGTACGACTTTGGACTAACCATAAAGCTTCAATATTTGCCTTGCATAACTGATAAAATGGCTTTGTAGGTAATAATTGTACCAGCACTGTATGTATGACTTACCAGCGTACAACTTTGTATAAATTCAGACTATGAAATTCAAGCGATATGATATCATCTGATCGGATCTAAAAAGGTCATGTAACCGGTATACATTAAAATTTTCAGATATTCATTATTGAGTTTAATATTTGACTAAAATGATATATAAGAAAAGCAAGCTAGATATATTTCGTACCTGTGAACTATTTTTTGCCAGTGAACTAACATGAGGGAAGCAGCATTAATTTGAGCGAAGCATAGGAACTGTTTCATAGAGTCAAAACAGTTTTGTTGCTGTCATTTGATTTGCATATACTTTCAATAAATAAATAATAATAACTCACAATAGTTTGCAATTTGAATATAAAAAAACTAACAATACTGCAGCACATTTAGTCAAACTGAATAGTATGTTTATATAGTAAAAACAATGTTTGTAGGTAAAAAGGTAGGTAATTTAGGATGCAGAATTTTATGTGTATATATAGTAAAAACAATGTTTGTAGGTAAAATGGTAGATAATTTAGGATGCAGAATGTTGGCATCTGACAAGGCCGTAACAAAGAGGGTGAATGTAATATATTTAGCAGTATGAAGATGAAGATGCAATTTGGTATTTTGTCACGCTTCAAATTTTATCTTTTTATTGAATTTTTAAAGATTTAATAGTTACATAACTCTTCCTCTCCTAAACATTATATATGCCCCGCTTCTCCTGACCCCGGCTTCTATAGGTACTTCAGGAACCTAGCATGGCTAGAACATTGAACTCTCGGATTTGTTTCACTTATATGCACCTTCTGATAATTAAAAGTACAACAAACAAAGAAAACAAGATCGTGGCTCATATAGAAGGTGCGACAAATAATGAGAAATAACAACTGCAATTAACACCCAGTTGACCGAATTGTTTGTAATCTCGCCAAAAATATTTCTGTTCATATACGATTAACCTGTTTCTTATTCCATATTCAGCCACTGGTCATTATATCATGTTGAATAAACTGATTGATTTACTTTATTGATTATTGTATAATTAAATGCTAATTTCGCCGCTTTAACATAACATTTTTAAAAAAATGGATGATCTTTGTATATCTTTTAAAAATGCCTCTCTAAGAAGTAGTTATAGTTTGTTAATTAATCATTCATTGCAAGTAGATATTACAATTTCATTATTTACTTATCATTTCATCTTGTCGTCTTGCCTTTGTTTTAAACAGCTTCATTGATCATTTCAATTCACCTGCCTTTACTTATGAATGAAATGTTTTTGATTAGGCAAAATACGGGTATAAACGATTTTAAAATATTCATATCCAATTGCAGTAGTCCTCTGCCAGGAATGTAGATAAACCCAAACACCTGTTTTAATGGTTTAGAATCTTTTTCTTGAAATGTGATTATATTCTTGTTAGGAATTAGAAGGGTTACCTTCAAGGTATGCTGGTAGAGTAGGTGGTATCCAGAGACTAGCCACCATCTGTTGTTGATGACAACACAACCAGTAACAAGATACCAACACGCTGGTAGTGAACACCTCCTGTGAAGACAATACGGGCGCCGATAACATGTCGTCACTAATACTTCTCAATCAAAGCTGAGAAAAACACTTGCCTATGATTTCACCTTGAGCACGCGAACAATAGACACCATTGAGTCTGTTTGAAAAAAATGTATAATAAATTTCTGTCCTTATGGTTGAGTATTTGACTAAGCCTTGCCCCAATAATGCTTGGGTGTGTTTGGGAAATATACTTACCGTTCCAATGTTTGAGACTTCAGGACATTGACTTACCATTACAATGTTTGGGGTTCGAGAAATAGACTTACCGTTCCAATGTTACAGAGTTTGGGACATAGACAAACCATTCCAATATTTGAGAGCTTGGGATATAGTTTTACCGTTCCAATAATTGAGAGTTTGGGATATATACTAACCATTCTAATGTTTAAGAGTTTAAGACATAGTTTTACCATTCCAATGTTTAAGAGTTTAAGACATAGTTTCACCATTCTAATGTTTGACAGTTTGAGACATAGTTTTACCGTTCCAATGTTTAAGAGTTTAAGACATAGTTTTACCATTCCAATGTTTAAGAGTTTAAGACATAGTTTTACCATTCCAATGTTTAAGAGTTTAAGACATAGTTTTACCATTCCAATGTTTAAGAGTTTAAGACATAGTTTTACCATTCCAATGTTTAAGAGTTTAAGACATAGTTTTACCATTCTAATGTTTAAGAGTTTAAGACATAGTTTTACCGTTCTAATGTTTGACAGTTTGAGACATAGTTTTACCGTTCCAATGTTTAACAGTTTGGGATATAGTTTTACCGTTCCAATGTTTGAAAGTTTCGGACATAGACGTACTCGGTTTGACAATGAGAATTACAATCTTGAGCATTTTGTTCAATTCTACAATGAAAGTGATGAATACTATTTTCTTATTGGTTCTGCATAAAAATCACACATTATTATTATGAAGGACCGCTTCACCAAGCATCGACACCGACTGACAAATTAAATCTGCTGTTGACTAAGATCAATAGTTTAAGAAAGTTATCAAAATATATGTTCGTGCGTCAACACGGAAGGAGCAAATTGTGTGACACTATAATATCCTATTTTCCACAAAATGAGAATTTCCAGTTCCCAACCAGCAAGCAGACTAACTTTTTCAGCAAATGGGATGTAACGGCGACACTGCAAGGCATTTGCGCGAGCGGTTCTGACGTCATAATCCTTTACGCAAAGCCAAATGGTTTTCTGTTAGAATCAACTTCATTAGTATTGCTAATGATAACGAAATATAACAATAACTCTTTATTGTCCGCAATACAAGGTAGATTGTCATCATAATTGATGGTTTTACACGTAGATATGTATGAGAGCAAAAACACAAACAATGAAGATACGACGTCTGTTTAACAGTCATCAGTACACAGACATCTCTCTCAGTCATAACGCATAGTACATGTTTTCATCGTTCCAGTTATCGTCTTATCATACATAACTATAGTACAAAATACCTCACCAAATACAGTACACATTTTAGCATAAATAATCAGCCAAGTGAGGTTTTATCGGATGAATCGTCCCACGGATTGAAACCTTAAGGCAGAAGCTGTTGCTTATTTTAGAACATTTGCATGAATATGTCAGTGGCAATATCGGTTTTTAACTATGTTGGTTATGAAAAGCGGTCATTTGATTTGTCCTCCTTCTCTCCCTCACATGGCCAGATATCGCTGAGAGTACATTTTGTACATCAATTATCATGCATATGAGTACTTGTCTCTGTGTCAACCTCATCTAAATCATTTCCTTAAAGACTGTGGACAGTTTATCATTGAAGACCCATCAGCCTTCATGTTTGATATGTCGCCAGAAAGATGATGTTGGTAATGGTGTTTCATCCTCTCCATTATGGTCGTCAAGGAATGTCGTCATTCCCTCTTTCTTCCTTCTTTCTGATTGACGGTGAAGATCATGATCACGTCTGACTGTTCACAAAGAAGTGAAGCGGGTAGCTCAAGTAATGGAATCCTGGTCTACCTTATGCTGTATATCCTTGTCCACGGTAACAATTCATAAACGTGTCCTGTTCATTATCGATATCAGGAACTCTTAGGCCAAAGAGTCCTGAGATCTGATGCAAGGACACTTTTGTAAACACTGCAGACTTTTGTTTGCACTAGAAAATAACAAAACCAAGATATAAATTAAACATTTTATGATTTATTTTGCATCACAGCTTTTGTTATGTTAGGGAAATAAGTTTAGAAATATCCAAAATAATTTAATAATGATAAGCAACTAATTTTTTTTCATAGATAAGCTTTACAATTGTGGCTACACTTGTTATGGGAATGATTAAAGTACCTGTTTATGGGAATCCAAGGGAAACATGTCTTAAGCAGAAACCACTGTCAAAATTAACTGTGTATGAGAACTCTAATAACGCGTCTCACTTCTTCAAAATCCAAAACGAAATGGACAACATTAAAACTTTGTCTTGAAGCAGGCTCATATTCATGGAGTGCACGCAAGAAGCACGTGCCTCGCGCTTTGACAGGCAAGAAGCACGTGCTCATACACCCTTCATGGTACAACACACTTCATTCATAAATCAGTGATGGGGCCCTTGGAAGGTTATTGAAAATTGAAATTTTATTTAAAACTATTAATTTTGTGGTTGATTGTACTCGGACCAAGTGAGATGTAAGTCAGTTACTAGCATAGTTAATGTCATGCATCGGATATCGGCAGGGACGCTTTATCCTCGACTCTGTACTCGACCGCGCCTCGTACAGGCCTCTCGGACACAGTGTCCCTGCCATTATCCGATGCATGCCATTAGCTAGGCTAGTAACTATTACTTAGCGGACTAGAGAGATACCAGACTGATTACAAGCAATCAAAGTTAGTTGTGCAATATAGAAACTTTCTCAAAGGGAACCCTCTACTAGAAGTACTAATATGTCCACATTATGAATATAATAAACTTCACAATATCTGTTAGTTTTTATAACTAAATTAATATACCTATATCTGGCTATGTAATGATATTTCATATCAACATGAGTTATCAACTTGTGCTTAGTGTCTTGCAATGTTCTTCAGTTTCCCAATAGTTATCACTTCATTTGCATTGAAACTCTTCCAAACAGTGAACTCATATTTGGTAAAAGTAATTTTGAGTGGTACACAAAGATTTTAATCGCAACAGGTATTTCCAACAACGTTCAAAATTATTATTTTCTCTCCTAAAAGTAAACGTAACTCATCAGAGGCCCTTTAATATTTTTATTTGGATGAAACATGATAATGATTTTCTTTTTTCTCTTCCTCATCCTCACATGGCCATACTGGCAATAAGAAAGCCATGTACCTTACAGATAATGAACTCTCTCTCTCGGGAATTCTGTCGAACGTACAGTTTATCATTAAATTCCCATTAGCCTTCAATTCTAATATGTGGTCTTAAAGACCTTGTGGTTTTTCTCTTCATGATGGTCGCCAAGTGATGTCATCACTCTCTCTCTTTCTTCCTTCTTGAATTGACGGTGATGATCATGGTCATCATACCATCACCTCCATGTCCTCTTGGTGATGCTGATCGTGATGTTTCAACCATTTATCTGTCACGATTCACCTCTGGTACATCCAGCAGGAATGCATGTGATTATGTTTTACTACATCCAGTTCCACAGTTGGACCGTTCAAGCACCATTGCTGTGTATCTGCAACAAACATTTAACTCAAACATCATTTGTTATTCATCTTTGATAAAAGTACATCACTATTTCATTATTTATCGGCATTATATCGGTATAACAGTATAACAGAAATATGAATAAAGCTGAACAGAATCGGAATGTATAATCTATTTTAACCTAAATATTCTACAAACACCTTTTACATTTTAAACCTAGGTCACAGGGATTTCATTATGCAAGCACTCTGCGCATTTTATATAATCACACAGTGCACAAACATTACTGTAACTTAGATATTGAGTTAATTATTCGATAATGGATAATGTTCATCATGCTTACCTCACTTAGCAGTTTCTCTGCTGGTTTCTTCTCACTGTAAGTTGATGCAGATTCAAGAAGTGTTCTCAGATGACCTTGACCTTTTAGTCGTCGAGCGTAATCCCAGCATGCTTTGTACAGATCTCTCAGACCAAACTCGGAGGCTGCACACAAGAGTCCTGTCACAGAAATATGAACTGAATACATGTACACTGATTTGGCTATGACAGTTTCCAACTTATTCGTGCTAAACATAGGTTATAAAGTATAACTTTCCCGATGGACAATAGAACATACCTGTAACAACCAAGAAAACAGACTGTTAAATAGATAACATATCGTACATAATTCCAAAAGAAATGTTTTTTAAGAATCAATGAAGCAATGCATGGCAGGAGATATGAAAAATATAAACGATTTTCAAATGAAAACAATTTCCTGGCGCAGTGCTTGGTTTGACGGTCACTCGACCACAGTGTAGGAAGGAAATCAGGGCACTGAAGACTTCTGCATCATAATCAGGAACACTTATTTCAAGTCTTGATGCCAAATTCTTCTTACATTTCGTCTTGTTCTTTGGTTTACTTTTCCTTGACATGGAATCCTAATCCAGTTTTCGTTGATGATGAAGGAACATCTGATAGAATATCCTGAACAGAAATTAATATGTGTATGAACATCCTGACACATCGCAACATTTAACATGATCATCATGTAAAAATTCTAATGAATAATGAAATTTAAGAGCTTTTTAAGTCACAATAATCTTAACTTTACAATTAAGATTTCATGGATACCTTTTTAAACAAGTTATTTTTCATGATCTGTGATTTTGGCATGCTTATTTACCTGCTTCGTGTGGCAATGACAGCTTTGATGCCGTGCACAGGGAGCTGTTTGTCGCCCACAAGAAAAGTGACGTCACACATCTCTGGCATGCTGAGAATGAGCTGGAGACTGTCACACAGCGAGTCTGTATTGCTGTACACCATGGTCTCAGAGAGCGCACTTGGTAACGTCCTAGGCTTTGGTGCTGGACTGGGAGGGGAACTGGAGCTGGAATCTTCAGATTCATATCCAGAAGAAAGCGAGTCTGAAAGGGCAATACATGTATGTCATGATATATTTTTCTTTCTTTTTTTCAAACAGGTCGTTATAATTTTAAAGAAAAATACGTAATATAATAGTCAACTGATAGTTTTGGAATTTATTTTCATATTTTTTTATTATTTCTAAACATGTAGTGTAACTTAAAATCCAGTAAGTAATTTTACATAATTGTATAGCCAATATTCAGTGCATGTTTACCTTCACAATCTCTGTCGTCGAATCCATTGTTGAGAAGACAAGCTTGAGAATCAACTCGGTTCATCTTTTCTATGTTTTAAATCTGTGTATTATACAGATACTGCTAAACGTGAGAATGGAGAAAACTTGACCAAAACTCTTTTTATAAGTCGTCCTTGAAATGGCATTTATTGCTCCTAACGGCAGTGTAAACAAAGCACACCGAGCGAGTTGACACAGAGTGTAATAGGATTAATTAAACAACCCATTCTATTGTTGATACAAGTCTAAGCTAATCGCGACTTTGCCTGTCAGATTGTAAATCTCGTTGATCCAATGTAGTTATAGTAACACTGTCACTCTGAGGATGCTCATTAGCAGCTTTTAAAGCAAGATTTTTTGTTTATTTCTTCCGAGGACGCATACATGTTTATATTATGAAAAACAGGCAGACACTAATAGTTTATTTAAGTGTCACAAGTTAAACATATACATATATTAAACATGACATAATAGTACAAAATATTGTTTATTAACCAGCCATAGTTTGGCTTATTAGACACTGTTAAAAACAGTAAAACATAAATACAGCAAGTAAAAATTACAAATAGTAAAAGGCAACTAGCATAATAAAAGCGATAATGATTAAAAACATTGGTAGATAAAAAGTAAAATGTAAAAAACAAGATTTGAGTAAAACACTGCCGTCATATGTTTTACAGCTAAAGTTAGATGTATTAATTTTCAAATGTCAACAGAGGTAAACATATTGTAACAGTACTAAGAAAATTGTTTGGGTGTAAATCTGTAGCCTTTAAACGGTGATCTGAATAAAAGACACTTTCTAACAGTTAGGTTGTTTTCGACTCTACTTTATCACAAAGAGGACAACATCCAAGGTGAAGGGGAGTGGAGTAGTAAATTATTCATAAAATCAAGTCTTTTGTCTGACTATGTAGATGCGAGTAAACACACAATAAGAAGTTGTTTACACAGCCATACGTTTCGCTATGTCACCATGTCTGAAAAAGTGGAAGGTGTTAATCGGATGTTGTTAATAAACAATAGGCTGAAAACACATCAATTAAGATTAGTTCAATCTGAAACAATGGCGTTCAAATTTGTTTAAACCACGCAGGTCCTAGATCCTCATCTTTATATTGAAATGACTTAGTGTACTATTTCCTCCGCTAATACTATTTACTTATGTTAATCAAAATAAAATTTCAATTTCAACTGCATTCTTTATTGACTTTTCTGTTTATTAAGTGAGTTATTGTTTTACGTCGATTGGGCAATATTTCAGTTATTAGCGGTGTTCAGTTCATTAAAAATTTGCTTTAACACGAAATTACTTTTAGAACATGGCTACAATTAAAACTTGAATTGTCACCTGACATTGACCTTATTGTTGCTTCTGTTTATAAATTTTACCTCTCTTATCAATAAATAAGTTGGAGTCTACGATCAAACTAGTTTCTGGCATCTCGTATCTACGATTGAATAGTTTTAGTGAATGTCATTTGGAGGAGATTTCAATTAACTTGAATTGAACTAATTAGAAAGTCACTGTGGCTCATTAAAGCCTGATTAATTCTTCACGGCTTGGGAAAGCGGCTGCCTATTGCTATGTATACTAAAGCATGTTTGTTTAACTGAGCCTAATTGAAGGAAATCAGCATCAACTTCAAATTGACATGTTGTCCTAGCGATTTCAAGCACTCGGTGTCAGTAGGTAGGTGTGTATAAGAAGAGAAGCCGGTCCAGATGATCAACAACATTCAACAGCTTCACCAGTACCTAGCTCTTTTCCTCTCTCTCACCATGAACCGCTTCAACTCACAAGTGTGTCTCCTTGATGAAGCTTTCCAGGATGATAGTTTTCAAGCTGACAGTATTGCTTTAGAAGGTAACATAACTAACCAGTTGTCTCAGAATTACAAAAACCTTTAATCAACACGCATGTTGGTATGCCTACTTGAACGGCAAACATTTTCAATTACTTTCTTTCTTAGTTCTTTATTTGTAGCTTTCTTAGTTTCTATTTGTAACATTTTGTAACATTTGGATTCATCTATTGCCCTTTCAGACTCGCTTTCCTCTGGCTATGAATCTGAAGATTCCAGCTCCAGTTCCCCTCCCAGTCCAGCACCAAAGCCAAGGACGTTACCAAGTGCGCTCTCTGAGACCATGGTGTACAGCAATACAGACTCGCTGTGTGACAGTCTCCAGCTCATTCTCAGCATGCCAGAGACGTGTGATGTCACTTTTCTTGTGGGCGACAAACAGCTCCCTGTGCACGGCATCAAAGCTGTCATTGCAACACGAAGCAGGTAAATAAGCATGCCAAATCACAAACAATGTAAAATGACTTGTTAAAAAAATTTCCATGATTAAGTCAGATTATTGTGAATCATTTAGCTTCTTAATTTCATTATTCATAAGATAGGTAATTAGATAATCATGCTCAATCTTCTGATGCGTCAAGATGTTCAAACACATTTTAATTTCTGTTCAGGATATTCTATCAGATGTTCCTTCATCATCAACGAAAACTGGATGAGGATTCCATGTCAAGGAAAAGTAAGAACAAGAACAAGAAGAAATCTAAAAAGAATTTGGCATCAAGACTTGAAATAAGTGTTCCTGATTATGATGCAGAAGTCTTCAGTGCCCTGATTTCCTTCCTACACTGTGGTCGAGTGACTGTCAAACCAAGCACTGCGCCAGGTAATTGTTTTTATATGAAACAATGTTTATGTTTCTCATATCTGCTTCCATGCATTTCTTGATTGATTCCTTCAAACAAATTCCTTTGGGGTACAATATTATATATATAATACAGTTGTTAATCTAAAAGTATGTCTTCTTGGATGTTGCAAATATTTTCTATTGTCCATAATGAAAGTTTTTGACTTAATGTTATGCACGAATAAGTAGGAACTTGTCGTAACCAAATCATTGTATTAAGTTCATGTTTCTGTGTCAGGACTTTTGTGTGCAGCCTCCGAGTTTGGTCTGAGAGATCTGTACAAAGCATGCTGGGATTACGCTCGACGACTAAAAGATCAAGGTCATTTGAGAACACTTCTTGAATCTGCATCAACTTACAGTGAAAAGAAACCAGCAGAGAAACTGCTAAGTGAGGTAAGCATTATGAACGTTATTGATAATCGATTTAACTCTCTATCTAAGCGATAGTAATTTTTTTGCACTGTGTGATAATATAGAAATGCACAGAGTGCTTGCAAAACTAAATAACAGTGAACAAGACATAGTTTATAATGTAAAAGGTGTTATATATATCCAAATATATCATATGTTCCGATTCTATTCAACTTTGTTTACGTTTCTGTTATATCGAGATGTTATGTCAATAAAATCTATCAAAGTTGAATAAGAAATGATGTTTGAGTTAATTGTTTGTTGCAGATTCACAGCAATGGCGCTTGAATGGTCCGACAGTGAAACTGGAAAATAATCACATATACTCCCCTTAGGAGGAGGTGAACCATGGCAGATAAATGGTTGATACCATGCCCTGAAGGACATCAGCATCACCAAGATGACATGGAGGTGATGATATGACGACCCTGATCATCACCGTCAATCACAAAGAAGGAAGAAAGAGAGAGAAAGAGTGATGACATCACTTGACGACCATCATGGAGACGATGAACCACCAATGTGAAGCTTCAAGTAACGTATTTCTGACCGCATATCAGGAATGAAGGCTTATGGGACTTTAATGATAAACTGTACACCATCATCAATTGAGTTCGACAGAGGTCGAGAGAGAGAGTTACTTACCTGTAAGGTACAGGACTTTCTCTTTGCCTGTATGGCTATATGAGGGGAGGAAGAGAGAAAAGAAAGGAGATTAAATAATGTTTGTCCAAATAAAACTATTCAAGAGTCTCTGATGAGTTGTTGTTTACATTTAAGGAGAGAAAAATAATCATTTGGAAAGTTGCTTGAAATACTTGTTGTGATCGAAATATTTGAGAACAAATTAATAATACTTAACCAATATGAGTTTATTGTTTGAACGAGTTTTAATGCAAATGGAGTGATAACTATTGACACAATGAAGAACATTGCAAGACACTACGCTAAAGTTGATTACTTATCTTGATATGAAATATCATTACATAGCCAGATATTGGTATATAAATCTAGTGATAAAAAACTAACTAACTAATATTGTGAGATTTATTACATTCATAATGTTAATATACTAGTACTTATAGTAAAGGCTTCCAATTGAGTAAGTTTCTATATTCACAACTTTCATCTTTTCAACCTGCTAAGGGTTCTTATTGCAGCAGAAGGTAGATCAGGATTCTATGACTTGAGCTACCCGTGGGTAGAATAATGGTCTCTGTGAACAGTCAAATGTTATTTCCATTCATAGATGTATCCTTTTTCTTCTTTACAGCAAAGTGAGGTAAGAATGAAATCAATATTTCAAGACCTTATAAACACTGGTAGTTGAGTGTCTCGTATTCTCCTCCTAGACAACCTAGAAACAGATACAATGCTTTAAGATTCTATTCAGACATGTTAGTGTTTCTGTTACACTGGAATTATGTGGCAAATATAACAAAAATTAGAGAAATAGAGATTATTAACCGAGTGTGTTTCCGTATCATTAATATCATATAATAGGAATAAAAATTGTATTATGCGAGCCTTTGGCGAGCATAATACATATATTTTTATTCCTATTATATGATATTAATGATACGGAAACACACGAGGTTAATAATTTCTTTATCATATAATGTCATTTTGAAATAAACGGGTTTAAACGAAAATATGATTCCTACTTAAAATATGTTGACCTAGATTTCGCGGAGTAATTGCTTTCACAATAAACCAAGGTGAAGGTCATATTGTCGGCGATGTATAGTTGTGAACAGTCTAGAAATATTCCTTCATTAAATTATTTTTTCACAGTGTTAGAAAGGTCTTCTACAATCTATCAACATTTTCTGTATTATTCCCAGTACACGAGTAAATATTGTATTTTTTTAATAACACAAAATGTGTAAGAACCACTTGTCAACGTCGCTACAACAGGGGAAGTAACTCTAACTGCATTTTGAAAAGCTGCATTGTCATTGTTGTTACGCCAGTTCAGTTACGGTATCCTTAGACCAAACGCCGACTATATTTGCGAAGGTGAGGTTGTTGCGTTTGTTACTCCGGTACTAGATAATGTGTATTATCACTAGAATATGATTTGTTTATGCTGATAAGTTGGTAACCGACATGGTCAAAGCGATCTAGGCCTACAGTAGGAATGTTATTCACGAAAATTGAAGCACATATTTTTTCGATAGTCGATATTGTTAGCTGCATATCGTTATATTTTGTAAACGAACGATGAAAACAACTTGAAATGCTTCAATAACCAAGCTATAATTTCCTAAATACGAATGCGTGATAAGTTTACCCTGACGGCTTTTGTACGATATTTTATTCGATAAAAAACACAAAACCTGAAAACTCCCGACGACGTTATCAATGGTCAGTGGACCGTTTTAGGACTCGCATGACATGCATGGAGTTTTTGAGAAAATAGTTCGTGTTTTGACCTAATTTGCATCTTTATCAGATTTTGAGGCAATCGGATACCAAGTTTATCAGATAGCTTTATTGCATCGATAACACCCTCCATTATATGATAAATGACAATATTTTATTCGAGATAAAATTGATATGATGTTTGAGGTTGATTTTTTTTGTTGCAGATACACAGCAATGGCGCTGTCCAACTGTGATCACATATACTCGCCTTAGGAGGAGGTGAACCATGGCAGATAAATGGTTGATACCATGCCCTGAAGGACATCAGCATCACCAAGATGACATGGAGGTGATGATATGACGACCCTGATCATCACCGTCAATCACAAAGAAGGAAGAAAGAGAGAGAAAGAGTGATGACATCACTTGACGACCATCATGGAGACGATGAACCACCAATGTGAAGCTTCAAGCATTATTTTTCAGACTGCTTATCAGGACTGAAGGCTAAAAAGACTTGAATGATAACTGTACACCATCATCAATTGAGTTTGGGATAGAGATAGGTCCTCATCTGTAGGGCACAGGATTTCTACATCTCCGTTTGGTCATGTGACGGAGAGGAGGGAGAAATATACTATTTATAGCGTTTCACAAAAGAAAAAAGATTTATGTTCAAGAATCTATGAAGGGTTGTTGTTAAAATTTAGGGAGAAACTTGTTACTTTGTATTTATTTAATGAGCAGATTGTTATTGACAATATAGTAGAAACCCGTTGTTGTCCTTTTGCTGAGTGAGTTCCGGCATTGTTTCAAATGAGAAAGACAATTTTCTTACATGTTTTGTTGAGGAGGTCTGTATCTGTATTTTTGAGGCTCTGATATTGCGAAAACAATCATGAGTCAATGAGTACCTACAGTACGACAATCTAAGCATAGAAAGTTAATACCCCCTTTACACCAAGCCCGTTCTCAGTACGTTCTTGGGTTTTTCAGAACGGGCTCAAACTGTCCGAGAACTGTCTGAGGACGAAGTGAACGTTGTGGCAACTGTTTACAAACTTTATGAAATGGCTCGGGCGTACTAAAAACGGGAAGGTGCTCCAGAACGTTTGACATGTTGCACTTTCTCCCCGTCCTGAAATTGAATGGAGTAACAACATACTGAAAACGGGATTGCCATACTGCGAACAGAACAGCCGTACTTCGATCTGACTAAGGACGAGTAAGAACTTTGCGCAGTCTGGAATTGATTGCAATACGTTTGTGCATAGTTTCTACCCCGTCCATGCCATCCTCAGCCAGGTCTAACTCGATCTCAGTACGACCATAGTCAGTTGTTCGTACGTCCTACTAAGTGTAAAATATTGAAAATGTTCTGGTTCAGTTTGTAGTGCGTTCTTACACAGTCAAAAAAGTTGTAATAAGGTCCTCATTGCGTTCTACTCGTTCTTAGTACGTTTGCAAACTTCTCACATAGTTCTTACTACGTTCGCATTTCGGTATATAAGGGCGGATATAAATACACATGTGTTAATACTTTTATCATTTGGGATAGACAAGTGATAAGAGAAACATGAACCAAGTTACATGAAGCTCTCAGCATGATGAATGTGGGATTCCTACAGTTTGTGATGGAAGCAGAGAAACAATGTAAAGTGTTGTTTGCCTCGGCCACTATGGCTTCTACGGGGCTAGTAGATCTGATCATACTTCTTCTTCTTTGGAGGCATGATGTTTTCACCTTGAAATTGAGAACTTTAATGAGAACGGGCAAGGACGTGATGGGTATTCATAGAAAACGGACCAGAACTGGATGATTTTACAATTAAGACGCACTGAGAACTGAAGCAGGACGTAGTGAAAACGGAAAGGAACTGTCTTAAAACGAGTTGGTCGTAGCTAGGACGGAATTGTGCGTATCAAGAACGAGATTGGTCTAGTTCAGAACGGATATGAACTGTCTAAGAACGGAATTGAACTAGTTGAAGACGTCCTGAAAACTAGGCGAACGGGCAATACTATCCAATCTTAACATGTTAGAAACTGCCTGAAGACGGGATAAAGACTAGATAAACGTGCTGAGAACTGTGTATGAATGAACTGGCGTCATATTTGGATAAAATATAAACAATCGTTATTCGTTTCCATCCCGTCCGAGGCTGTTTTGATTTTAATTTTGGACGGAGTAGGACGTAGTGAGAACGACCTTGGTGTAACTCAGGCATTAGAAAGTACAGTCCTTGATTTGTTAACGCTTTGTGCTGATTTGCACATGGATGTGCATGTTAATCAATTACACAGTTTAAAACGTTTGTAATTGAGGAAATAAAAGTTTTAGAATTGCTGTCTGTTTCGTCTTAATACAACAATGCTTACCTATGTGGTACAAATGTTCAGTTACAGTGTACAGTTACTGCAATATTACACAGCAACAGTCATGCATAGAACTATTAGGGCTTTTCTCTTTTGAAGTACATGTATGACTCGGTATGACTTGGACAAACTGTCAGGTCAATGATATTAACACCTCTATTGTACAATTGTATCCGAGTTCTTTTATTCTCAATATTTAAATAATCTTCGTATGATTTCCAGATGGCACGTTTTGAGATATAGAATGCAACTTTCTCACTCTTGCCATAGATTTTGCAATGCCACTTCAGGTCTTAAAAAATAGAACCCGGCCTGTGTCAGTGTATCGTTGTAATGGCCAAGCCGTAGTTTCACAGTTAATAATTTTTTTCCGTACACGTTTATGTGTCAAAACACCGATTATGATGACATTTAAACAAAACATCTCAGATATTCATCGCCTATTATTGGTGTGTGTGTTAAATGGAAATCATACAAACCATTATGTAGGCATCGCAGCAAGATTCACTTGTACGTTTACATGATTACTAGTTATTTTCCCTTTAGACATTATCAACCATCTATCTAAACTCATAATGCTAAAGCGATGGTTTCCATTTCATTTCGTTTGAGTATTTACTGCATGTCATTGTGCGGGTCTCTACCAGAATCACAGAGTCTTTGTCTTTTTAGCACTTGATACACCATACTTAGAGTTTGGTATGATATATGACTCAAACTACTCACTGGGCGCCTTTCAACCATCCACTGAGTTTAACCTCAATTCAAGTCATGAATGCAATTTTTGTACACACTGTATTTCCTTAAAGGCACCACTCGATCGGGTTTCATCCGCCATTTTGATACGTAAGCTTGTGAGAAAACAAATGTGCAGTTTTATGCTAATTCACTAACAAAATTAAGAAATAAGTACTTTATTGATAGAAGATGAGCATAATTACAAATAGTTCATAATAAAAGTTATCAGTTACGACAGCATTTTGTTGTAGTAATACATTTCATGACCATAGCTTTGATAATTGGCTTCATTTCACTATGTATTTAGTTTTTGAGCGTTATACATTATTCTTTGCCAAATTGTTAAATCTTGAACAACTGAAATGCCAACCTTACAAACATATTTGAAATTAAGTGTGAAATTATCATGTAAAAATCATATATAATTGTAAACAGGAAAGTCCTCCTGAATTTCGTTTCCACAAAAAATACCCCGCTCGAATGGTCCCTTTAATTACACGCCTGTCTTGAATAGACTTGCCTCAAATTGACGAACTTGCAAAAGCGTGCCTTAATTAAACGCTGGGTTAACCCAGTTTACAATATAAGAGGGGATATCAAAATGTTTCAATTATCACAAATAATGTATTCGTGAATAGGGACCAAATGGTCACTGTAGCATAAGTGATCCTTGTCTAGTTCCTGGCTTAACAATAGTCTTTTTCGCAACAGCCAGTTTTACGTCTGTGGACCAAATAGCACAGTACCAACCTATTATGGAGAAAATTGAGGCTCACAGTGTAATTAAGTTTGATGATGAGATGAAATCTGTTTATGACAATGACAGCCCATCCTATGACACTGTTGTGAGGTGGGAAAAGGAATTTCCAAACAGGCCACATGTCCCTCGAATATGAGCCAAGAAGTGGACGCCCCTCACTTACTGATGATATAGAAGGTTGAGACGCTGGTTCAAGAAAATCGCCATGTAACTCTACAAATGATAATGCATGAAACAGGTCTGAGTTATGACAGTGCATGCAACATACTCCATTACCAGTTAAATATGTCCAGCTGATTTCCTCACTTACTGACTCCATTGCATCAACAGAATCGAAGGGACATGTCACGGCAGGCATTGGAGAGGTTTTCAATATGATCCTGAGACAAAAGAGACATCATTCGAGAGGTGGAGGCTTGGTTTACATGAAATCAGGGGTCTTCTATTCAGACGATCAGAAAGTCGAGAAGCGATGGGGAAAATATGTATCTCTGGATGGTGACTATGGAGAGAAGTCTTAAAACATGAGAACAAATTTGTTCCTTTGATATGTGTTTGTGATAATTGAAACTCTTTTATATTACCTCGTAAAATTTCTCTTTGTTTGTTGATGCTTTATACAACACCCCAGTGATATCCTTTAGAATATGATCCTGTAATGTCACTCTTCTCTGCTTAAAGCTGAAATATTTGCTTTACAATGACCGATTGTGTATGTCATGATAAGCTCTTAATAATGATCTTGATATATAGCTATATATATATATAAATTATATATTCATGTATAAATGTGTTGGATTCTCGCTTGCTTAATATTATGACGTCATACCTGTGTTACGTCATCACTATTGTGACAATCTAACGTCACAACTGTTTTGTACTCCCTGAAGATTACAATGAAACTAGTAGGAGTCTATTGGTGTTGTGTGTTTTTTAATTTTTGAATATAAATACATATATATAAATAATAACCTGCAGTATATGTGAAAGACAATGACCTCTCCTTCGGCAAATCTCTCAGACAGCAGTTTTCTTGGGACGGAAAACCCTTTGAATCGTTAATTATACTTTACTGATCATTGTTTCTTTAAATAACAAAGGTGTCAAAAACACAAGAAACCCTTTGCTAAGTTTACATTCAAAACAGATAGGTCATTACAGCCGAGGAGAGTTGAATCCCGGCATTAACACAATGACTTTGTGGTCTTAGAACTGTTACTGGTGAATGTTGATATATGTTACGACTTAAAGTTCACATAATCACAAACATACTTTACTATTTTCTTTGGAATATATGAAAGTTTGATTACATTATTGTATAGTGCGTCAAAGGTCGCTACTCAAATATGTTCTGTTTGGTAATTAAAGCCGTCTTTGAAAGCAGCTTTTGATGGGCCGCTTAGACCTATCTGGCCACAAACCAGTAAATGCATGACTGGTCACGCCCCCTTCTTGTGACGTCATAAGCAGAATCAGCCTCGTTTTCTATACATCTATCCTAACAATACCACAGAAAAAAACCAATAATTAACGATTTTCAGAAAGTGTTTTCCACTCAGTTAGATAAATCATTTGACGGCGTACATGTAACACCACTAAGCATTTGGTGTAAAAAAAGATATCCACATCAATGGTAATTAATCAATTATTTAGGCAGTATTTCAGTTGAAATAATGTGATGTACATGAGATTAAGGCTTCTACATAAGATTGCTTTTTGATTTTCATTGAAAAGTTATAATTGTCAATTATTAGGCACTAAACAGAGGATATGTGAGATGTTTGGATAAACATCTGTATAACTTAACTTTACACATCTTTAGTTTATACAAAAAGCCACTTACATTGTAATTCATTGAGTGTCGTTTTAGCAACATTAGTTACACTGACACCATCGGTCATCTCAGTTCATCAAACATTATACACTATGATGTTCGAGTATAAGTCAGCTTGTCATACGACACAATCCACATTCCACACACATACTGTAGACACGTATTATACGAGTATAGACTGGTCACTTCCTGTGCAAAAAAGGGGGAAAGGATAATTTATGAATTGAAATAACGTTTGATTTGTCAATAGTTATGACTTCATTTGCATTAAAACTCGTCCACACAATGAACTCATATTGGATAAGCAATATTTGGTCGTTCTCAAAGATTTTAATCGCAAACATGTATTTCAAGCAGCTCTCCAAATTATTTGTATCTCACCCAAGATTAACAACAACTTCTCAGAGACTCTTGAATAGTTTTATTTAGACTAAACATAATAATGATTGCTCTTTTCTTCTCTCTTCCTCAACTTGGAGTTGTATATACCTATGTATATACATGTACCTATATCTGGCTATGTAGTGATACTTCATATCAACATGAGTTATCAACTTTTGCGTAGTTTCATGCAATGTTCTTCAGTTTCCCTATAGTTATCACTTCATTTGCATTAAAACAACTCATATTGGTTAAGTATTATTAAGTTATTCTCAAAGATTTCGATCACAAGAAGCAACTTTCCAAATGATTATTTTCTCACCTAAAAGTAAACAACAACTCATCAGAGACTCTTGAATAGTTTTATTTGGGCGAATAAAACTTAATCTCTCTTCTTTTCCCCCTTCCTCCCCTCATATAGCTATACAGACAATGAGAAAGTCCTGTACCTTACAAGTAATTAACTCTCTCTCTCGACCTCTGTCGAACTCAATTGATGATGGTGTACAGTTTATCATTCAAGTTTCATTAGCCTCCATTCTTGATATGCGGTCAGAAAGATGTTGCTTGAAGCTTCACGTTGGTGTTTCATCGTCTCCATGATGGTCGCCAAGTGATGTCGTAACTCTTTCTCTTTCTTCCTTCTTTCTGATTGACGGTGATGATCAGGGTCGTCATATCATCACCTTCATGTCATCTTGGTGATGCTGATGTCCTTCAGGGCATGGTATCAACCATTCATCTGCCATGGTTCACCTCCTCTTAAGGCGAATATATGTGATTATTTTCCAGTTTTGGATCATTCAAGCGCCATTGCTGTGTATCTGCAAAAAACAATTAACTCAAACATCACTAATTCATGATTTTATCAGCATAACATATCGATATAACAAAAAATGTAAATTTACAGATTGGAACATATAATACATTTTAACCTAAATATTCTACAAGCACCTTTTACATTTCAAGCTATGTTTAGGTCACTGTTATTTTGTTTTACATGCACGCTGTGCATTTTTATATTATCACACAGTGCAAAAAATCTACTATAGCTTAGATATAGAATTGATTTGATAATAGATAATGTTCATCATGCTTACCTCACTTAGCAGTTTCTCTGCTGGTTTCTTCTCACTGTACGTTGATGCAGATTCAAGAAGTGTTCTCAGATGACCTTGACCTTTTAGTCGTCGAGCGTAATCCCAGCATGCTTTGTACAGATCTCTCAGACCAAACTCGGAGGCTGCACACAAGAGTCCTGACACAGAAAGATGAGCTTAATACATGTACACTGATTTGGCTATGACAGTTTCCGACTTATTCGTGCTAAACATATAGGTTATAAAGTATAACTTTCCCGATGGACAATAGAACATACCTGTAACACCCAAGATTTTTAAAAATCAATGAAGCAATGCATGGAAGGAGATATGAAAAATATAAACGATTTTCAAATAAAAACAATTACCTGGCGCAGTGCTTGGTTTGACGGTCACTCGACCACAGTGTAGGAAGGAAATCAGGGCACTGAAGACTTCTGCATCATAATCAGGAACACTTATTTCAAGTCTTGATGCCAAATTCTTCTTAGATTTCTTCTTGTTCGTTGGTTTACATTTGCTTGACATGGAATCCTCATCCAGTTTTCGTTGATGATGAAGGAACATCTGATAGAATATCCTGAACAGAAATTAATATGTGTATGAACATCCTGACACATCGCAACATTTAACATGATCATCATGTAAAAATTCTAATGAATAATGAAATTTAAGAGCTTTTTAAGTCACACTAATCTTAACTTTACAATTAAGATTTCATGGATACCTTTTTAAACAAGTTATTTTTCATGATCTGTGATTTTGGCATGCTTATTTACCTGCTTCGTGTGGCAATGACAGCTTTGATGCCGTGCACAGGGAGCTGCTTGTCGCCCACAAGAAAAGTGACGTCACACATCTCTGGCATGCTGAGAATGAGCTGGAGACTGTCACACAGCGAGTCTGTATTGCTGTATGCCATGGTCTCAGAGAGTGCACTTGGTAACGTCCTTGGCTTTGGTGCTGGACTGGGAGGGGAACTGGAGCTGGAATCTTCAGATTCATATCCAGAAGAAAGCGAGTCTGAAAGGGCAATACATGTATGTCATGATATATTTTTCTTTTTTTCAAACAGGTCGTTATAATTTTAAAGAAAAATACGTAATATAATAGTCAACTGATAGTTTTGGAATTTATTTTCATATTTTTTTATTATTTCTAAACATGTAGTGTAACTTAAAATACAGTAAGTAATTTTACATAATTGTTTAGCCAATATTCAGTGCATGTTTACCTTCACAATCTCTGTCGTCGAATCCATTGTTGAGAAGACAAGCTTGAGAATCAACTCGGTTCATCTTTCCTATGTTTAATATCTGTGTATTATACAGATACTGCTAAACGTGAGAATGGAGAAAACTTGACCAAAACTCTTCTTATAAGTCGTCCTTGAAATGGCATTTATTGCTCCTAACGGCAGTGTAAACAAAGCACACAGAGCGAGTTGACACAGAGTGTAAAAGGATTAATTAAACAACTCATTCTATTGTTGATACAAGATATCCCGACTTTGCCTGTCAGATTGTAAATCTCGTTGATCCAATGTAGTTATAAGTAACACTGTCACTCTGAGGATGCTCATTAGCAGCTTTTAAAGCAAGATTTTTTGTTTATTTCTTCCGAGGACTCCACATGGTCATATTATGAAAGACAGACAGACAGAAATAGTTTATTTAAGTGTCACAAGTTAAACATATACACATATTAAACATGATATATTAGTACAAAATATTGTTTAACAACTAGCCATAGTTTGGCTTATTAGACACTGTTGAAACAGTAAAACGTAAATAGAGCAAGTAAAAATTATAACGAGTCAAAGGCAACTAGGATAATGAAAGCGAAAATGATTAAAAACATTGGTAGATAATAATTAAAATGTAAAAAAAAAGATTTGAGTAAAACACTGCCGTCTTGAGACATATGTTTTACAGCTAAAGCTAGATGTATTAATTTTCAAATATCAACAGAGGTAAACATATTGTAACAGTACTTATAAAATTGTTTGGGTGTGAATCTGTATCCTTTAAACGGTGATCTGAATAAAAGACACTTTCTAACAGTTAGGTTGTTTTCGACTCTACTTTATCACAAAGAGGACAACATCCAAGGTGAAGGGGAGTGGAGTAGTAAATTATTCATAAAATCAAGTCTTTTGTCTGACTATGTAGATGCGAGTAAACACACAATAAGAAGTTGTTTACACAGCCATACGTTTCGCTATGTCACCATGTTGAAACAGTGGAAGGTGTTAATCGGATGTTGTTGATAAACAATAGGCTGGAAACACATCAATTAAGATTAGTTCAATCTGAAACAATGGCGTTCAAACTTGTTTAAAACACAAAGGTCCTCATCTTTATATTGAAATGACTTAGTGTACTATTTCCTCCGCTAATACTATTTACTTTTGTTAATCAAAATAAAATTTCAATTTCAACAGCATACTTTATTGACTTTTCTGTTTATTAAGTGAGTTATTGTTTTACGTCGATTGGGCAATATTTCAGTTATTAGCGGTGTTCAGTTCATTAAAAATTTGCTTTAACACGAAATTACTTTTAGAACATGGCTACAATTAAAACTTGAATTGTCACCTGACATTGACCTTATTGTTGCTTCTGTTTATAAATTTTACCTCTCTTATCAATAAATAAGTTGGAGTCTACGATCAAACTAGTTTCTGGCATCTCGTATCTACGATTGAATAGTTTTAGTGAATGTCATTTGGAGGAGATTTCAATTAACTTGAATTGAACTAATTAGAAAGTCATTGTGGCTCATTAAAGCCTGATTAATTCTTCACGGCTTGGGAAAGCGGCTGCCTATTGCTATGTATACTAAAGCATGTTTGTTTAACTGAGCCTAATTGAAGGAAATCAGCATCAGCTTCAAATTGACATGTTGTCCTAGCGATTTCAAGCACTCGGTGTCAGTAGGTAGGTGTGTATAAGAAGAGAAGCCGGTCCAGATGATCCACAACATTCAACAGCTTCACCAGTACCTAGCTCTCTTCCTCTCTCTCACCATGAACCGCTTCAACTCACAAGTGTGTCTCCTTGATGAAGCTTTCCAGGATGATAGTTTTCAAGCTGACAGTATTGCTTTAGAAGGTAACATAACTAACCAGTTGTCTCAGAATTACAAAAAACTTTAATCAACACACATGTTGGTATGCTTACTTGAATGGCAAACATATTCAATTACTTTCTTTCTTAGTTCTTTATTTGTAGCTTTTTTGGTTTCTATTTAAGCTGTTTCAACATGTTGATTCATCTATTGCCCTTTCAGACTCGCTTTCTTCTGGATATGAATCTGAAGATTCCAGCTCCAGTTCCCCTCCCAGTCCAGCACCAAAGCCAAGGACGTTACCAAGTGCACTCTCTGAGACCATGGTGTACAGCAATACAGACTCGCTGTGTGACAGTCTCCAGCTCATTCTCAGCATGCCAGAGATGTGTGACGTCACTTTTCTTGTGGGCGACAAACAGCTCCCTGTGCACGGCATCAAAGCTGTCATTGCCACACGAAGCAGGTAAATAAGCATGCCAAAATCACAAACAATGTAAAATGACTTGTTTAAAAATTGTCCATGATTAAGTCAGATTATTATGAATTATTTAGCTTCTTAATTTCATTATTCATAAGATAAGTAATTAGACAATCATGCTCAATCTTCTGATGCATCAGGATGTTCATACAAATTCTAATTTCTGTTCAGGATATTCTATCAGATGTTCCTTCATCATCAACGAAAACTGGATGAGGATTCCATGTCAAGGAAAAGTAAGAACAAGAACAAGAAGAAATCTAAAAAGAATTTGGCATCAAGACTTGAAATAAGTGTTCCTGATTATGATGCAGAAGTCTTCAGTGCCCTGATTTCCTTCCTACACTGTGGTCGAGTGACTGTCAAACCAAGCACTGCGCCAGGTAATTGTTTTTATTTGAAAAAAATGTTTATGTTTTTCATATCTCCTTCCATGCATTTCTTGATTGATTCTTAAAAACTTTCCTTATGGAATGATTTACTATATGTTATCAAGCTAAAAGTCTGTTCTCTTGGGTGTGACAGATATGTTCTTTTGTCCATCGGGAAAGTTTGGGACTTAATTACCCATGTTTAGCATGGATAAGTCTGATATTTTCAAGACCAAATCATTGTATTAAGTTCATATTTCTGTGTCAGGACTTTAGTGTGCAGCCTCCGAGTTTGGTCTGAGAGATCTGTACAAAGCATGCTGGGATTACGCTAGACGTTTAAAAGATCAAGGTCATCTGAAAACACTTCTTAAATCTGCATCAACTTACAGTGAGAAGAAACCAGCAGAGAAACTGCTAAGTGAGGTAAGCATGATGAACGTTATTGATAATCGATTTAACTCTATATCTAAGCTATATTAATTTTGTGCACTGTGTGATTATATATGCTTGCATAACAAAATCACACTGACCTAGACATAGTTTAAATTGTAAAAGATGTTTGTAGAATATTTAGGTTAAATATATTATATGTTCTGATTCTATTCAACTTTGTTTAGGTTTCTGTTATATCGATATGTTATGTCAATAAAATCTATCAAAGTTGAATGTGAAATGATGTTTGAGTTAATTGTTTTTTGCAGATTCACAGCAATGGCGCTTGAATGGTCCAACGGTGAAACTGGAATATAATCACTTATACTCCCCTTAGGAGGAGGTGAACCATGGCAGATAAATGGTTGATACCATGCCCTGAAGGACATCAGCATCACCAAGATGACATGGAGGTGATGATATGACGACCCTGATCATCACCGTCAATCAGAAAGAAGGAAGAAAGAGAGAGAAAGAGTTACGACATCACTTGGCGACCATCATGGAGACGATGAAACACCAACGTGAAGCTTCAAGCAACATCTTTCTGACCGCATATCAAGAATGGAGGCTAATGAAACTTGAATGATAAACTGTACACCATCATCAATTGAGTTCGACAGAGGTCGAGAGAGAGAGTTAAATACCTGTAAGGTACAAGACTTTCTCATTGACTGCATGGCCATGTGAGAGCAAAGGAGAGAGAAAAGAAGAGAGATTAAATAATGTTTGTCCAAATAAAACTATTCAAGAGTCTCTGATGAGTTGTTGTTTACTTTTAGGAGAGAAAATAATCATTTGGAAAGTTGCTTGAAATACTTGTTGTGATTGAAATCTTGGAGAATGATTTAATATTACTTAACCAATATGAGTTTATTGTTTGGACGAGACTTAATGCAAATGAAGTGATAACTATTGACACATTGAAGAACATTGCAAGACACATAAGTTGATAATTTACCTTGATATGAAATATCATTACATAGCCAGATATAGGTATATGAATTTAGTGATAAAAAACTAACAGATATTGTGAAGTTTATTATATTCATAATGTGGACATATTAGTACTTATAGTAGGCGTTCCATTTGAGTAAGTTTCTATATTCACAACTTACTTTTATTGATTGTAATCAGTCAGCTTTCATCTTTCCAACCCGCTAAGGGTTCTTATTGCAGCAGAAGGTAGATCAGGATTCTATGACTTGAGCTACCCGTGGGTAGATAATGGTCTCTGTGAACAGTCAAACGTTATTTCCATTCATAGATGTATCCTTTTTCTTCGTTACAGCAAAGTGAGGTAAGAATTAAATCAATATTTCAAGAGATTATAAACATTGATAGTTGAGTGTCTCGTATTCTCCTCCTAGACGACCTAGAAACAGATACAATGCTTTCAGATTCTATTCAGACTTGTTTAGGTTTCTGTTACACTAAGATTATGTGGCAAATGTACCAAACATAAGCAGATGACAATATTGCAGATGGCAAATTTAAGCGTTTAAAACCTCCGGCTAACGCCGTCGGTTTTAAACTAAATTTGCGGGTGTTGAATAACAATGAATCCCGGAAATTTTACAAACGCAACTATTTATCTTCTAAATTTTCAAAGCCTCGCTGTGACCTTGAAAATACTGGGCCCGGCGCCTTCCCAAAAATATGCTTAGGTAAGATTTGTGTCAGTTATGAAGAGAATCCAGTGAATGGCTCTTGAGATATCATGCTAACAACGGTAAAATTTCAAAGTCTCGTTGTGACCTTGAGATGAAGGTCAAGGTCATGAAGCTCTATACCGGGTAGCTCTATACCTTACTCTATGGTGATGAAGCCATATGCACAAAAAAATAGAAATAATGCAGTCAATAGTTTTTAAGTTATTCCATTTCGTACCTACGGACGCTGCCCAATACTATATCCTCCACTTTGTGCTTAACTCGTGGTTGGGGATAATAAGCCAAATTTGTTTGGAT
Organism: Steromphala cineraria; assembly: GCA_916613615.1. Taxonomy (NCBI): domain Eukaryota; kingdom Metazoa; phylum Mollusca; class Gastropoda; order Trochida; family Trochidae; genus Steromphala; species Steromphala cineraria. The sequence continues at coordinate 30,542,928 of OU744728.1, forward strand.
TCAGGTCACTTTCTCTATAACTACGCCCTCGCCAGTCTATTTTCCATAACGGCTCAGTACCAGGTTATTATTTACTTTGCACCAAGATCTTAGAACCCAGAAACATATACCTTAAAGTATACTAGCTACACATTTGGTTCTAAGTTGTTTTATATGGAATTGTAGTTTCTTAACTCCTTGTTAGTGTTCAATATATACAGTTATCATTACTTCAGTCCCAGCTTATCTGTCAGCATGAATGACATGGCACACAAAACGCAGTTTATTATAAACAAATTGCAAATTTTACATGGTCATTTTGTAACTCTCTTGATAGAAACAATACATATCTGGTCTTTACACAAGATACTGTGTCCAAAATGTGACATGAACCTGGTTGCTACAGTGGAAATACTTTCCATAATTAAGCAGTTGCTTCGTTCGGTTTCTTCAAGTTATTTGAAACATAGATGACAAAACCTCATGTTAAGTATTAAACATATTTTATTCTTAAATCATGGTCATTAAATATAACATAGCTCATGAATCAACATAATATACAATAAGGCATACACAACTAAAATCACATCCTGAGTTCATCATATATTTGTGCACAGTACCTTGAAACACTAAGTAAAAATAAATTCAGAAAATATCATCCAGGCATTTTTGCTGAGTTTTGTACACATGTATCAAAAGGATAGATACACAGACCAGCCCCATCTCACATGGTGCGTCCAGTCTGTCTGGTGAAGATGTCCCTACACAACCTTGCTGTAGAAGTGTGCAGACACTCTTTTATACAGGCAATACATCCTTTAAAGGGACCATTCGAGCGGGGTATCTTTTGTGGAAACGAAATTAAGGAGGACTTTCCTGTTTACAATTATCTATAATTTTACATGATAATTTCACACTTAATTTCAAATATGTTTGTGAGGTAAGCATTTCCGTTGTTCAAGATTTAACAATTTGACAAAAAATAAAGTGTATCGCTCAAAAATTAAAACATCGTAAAATGAAGCCAATCATTGGAGCTACGATCGTGGATTGCATTACTACGACAAAATGCTGTCGTAACTGGTATAACTTTTATAATGAATCATTTGTAAATATGCTCCTCTTCTATAAATCAAGTAGCTATTTCTTAATTTTGTTAAGGAATTATCATAATACAGCACATTTGTTTTCTCGCAATGCTAACAATTCAAAATGGCGGATGAAAGCCGATCGAGTGGTGCCTTTAAGTGCACTTGAAATGTACTCCATAATCATTCTTAACAATGTTTTTACACTCAGTGCTAAATAAGTGGACATCTGTTTTGATTACTAATTTTAAAAAAAAAGGGGGCATTCCCATGGAAAGGCACATTTTCATAATTACATCAACTTCAGTTGTCGATTTATAGAATCCCCAACCAGGATTTTGACTTATTTGGAACCTTAAATGCTTATCTGGTTCCTGCTAAATTGCTTGGATTTCACCCCTCGTTGCAGTTTCTGCTCTTATGTATTTTAGTATTCATCTAAAAGATATGTTTCT